>CM073757.1:5599423-6799423 GCA_037127355.1 Schoenoplectus tabernaemontani
TTGTTTTGATTTTTTCAATATTTGTTGCCTACATTAACGATAAATATTTTCATCAAAATTAATATAATTACTAGTAATTACGCCTGTTAGAAGATTATCCAATTAACACTTCGATATGAACATTCTCACGACCACCAATTTTTGCATAAAAAATAAGTAAGATGCATTAAATTTTTACACAAGTTGTTCGAGTTTTTCTGTTGCATACCTACACATAACTTAATAAATTAATATAATTACTACTAATTATGTCTATTATATAATTATCCAATTAACACTTTCGATATGAATATTCTAATGCAGTAATTTTTCATAAAACATAAATAAGATACATTTAAGCTTGATGTTTAAACAAGTTGTTTAAGATTTTCAAAATTTATTGTCTCATAACTACTTATAATTTCATGAAAATTTATATAATTACTCCATATCATGCCTGTTAGAAGATTATCCAATTAATACTTCGATATAGAGTATTCTCACGACACTAAGTTTGCACAAAACATAAGTAAGATGCATTAAAAAAAACAATAATTTTAACTAGTTGATTGAGTTTCTCAAACTTTTTGCCGCATAACTACATATAATTTAGATAAAATTAATACTAATTACTCCAATTATGCCTATTATAAGATTATCTAACTAAAAATTGGATATGAATATTCTATGACGCTAATTTGGCACAAAACATAAGTAAGATGCATTAAAGCTACTGTTTAAACAAATTGTTTGACTTTTTTAAAAACAATTAGTAATAAATACACATAGTTTCGTGAAAATTAATATAGTTACTCCTAATTATGCCTATTATACGATCGTTCAATTAACACTTCGATATGGATATTCCTCGACTCTATTTCACTCCCAAAGTATAAGTAAGATGCATTAGAAATGACTATTTGAAAAAGTTATTTGAGTATATCAAAAATTTTGGCGATAACCACACATAATTTAGTGAAAATTAAAGTAATCACACCTAATTATGCCTATTAAAAGATTATCTAATTAACACTTCAATATGAACATTCTATAAACACCTAATTTTACTATAAACATAAGTAGTAGGCTTTAAAAACAGGTTATTACAACTAAAGTTGTTTGAACTTGTTAATATTTTAGGCTAGCATAATTATACATATAATTGTTATAAATTAATATAATTACTCCTTTAATCATGCGCTATTATATGATTCTAATTCAAACTTCGATATGAATATTCTACGACACTAATTTTATAAAATATAAGTAACATGCACTTTAAAAGCATTTATTTTAAACAAGTTATTTAGAGTTTTTTTCAAAACTTTTTTAATTTTATGTCTTCTTATATTTCTTATAAATTAATATAATTACTCCAAAATATGCCTATTATAAGATTCTTTTTAATTAGAAAATTCGATATTGAATATTCTACTTAGCGCTAATTTTACCTGAAATATAAGTAAGATGCATTAAAAAGCTACTTCTATTATAAACAAGTTGTTTGAGTTTTCAAAAAAAAATCACGCATAACTACATATAATTTCGTCTGTGTAAAATTACTCGATTAAAACGTATATAAAATTATCCAATAGAAACATCCCGATATGGAATATTCTATAACGCATTTAAAATACATGCAAAACATAAGTAAGATGCGTTAAAAGCATTTGTTTAAACAAGTTGTTTGCCCTTTATGAAAATATTTGTCCACGCAACTACACGCTATTTTGGTGCAAATTAATATAATTACTCAAAATTATGCTAGGTTATAAGATTGTTCGGTTAACACACACAAATAAATATATTAGGGCACTATTTTTTCTCAAAACATAAGTGATATGCATTAGAAAGCTATTGTTTAAACAAGTTGTTTAAGATTTTTAACATTTTTTGCCTCATGGACTACACATAATTTCGTAAAAATTAAAGTAATAATTACTCCTAATTATGCCCATTAAAATATTAGTCAATTAACACTACATTATGAACATTGTAATGCGACACTAATTTTGCACGGGACATAAGTAGGATGCATTAAAAACAGCAATTGTTTAAACAAGTTGTTGAGTTTTTGAAAATTGTTAGCTTGTAATTACCTACATATGAATTTCTTGAAAATTTATACAATTAAAAACCTAATTATTTTCATTATATGATTGTGGAAGTAAAACTTAGATAAGAATATTCTATGGCCTTCTATTTTACAAAATATAAGTAAGATCACGTTAAAGCGATTTTTAAACAAGTTGTGTAAGATTTTCCACATTTTTGTAAACTACATAATTTAAGTAAATTAATGTATTTACTCCTAACTATGTCTATTATAAGATTGTCAAATTAACACTTCAATATGAATATCATTGGACACCTAATTTTATAAAACATAAGTATATTACATAAGAAATTCTTGTTTAAACAAGTTGTTTGATTTTTCAATATTTATTGCCTCATAACTTGATAAATAATTTCATCAAAATTAATATAATTACTAGTAATTATGCCTGATTAGAAGATTTATCAATTAACATACGATATGAACATTCTACGATACGAATTTTGCATTCAAAAATAAGTATAGATGCATTAAATTGGCGATTTAAACAAAGTTGTTTGAGTTTTATAAATTTTGTTGCATACACACATAACTTAGCGCCAGAATAATATAATTACTACTAATTATGTCTATTACTATAATTATTCAATGTAACACTCCGATATGAATATTCTATTACGATGATTTTCATAAAACATAAATAAGATGCATTTAAAATGATGTTTAAACAAGTTGTTTAAGATTTTCAAAATTTATTGTCTCATAGCTATATAATTTCATGAAAATTTATATAATTACTCCATATCATGCCTATTAGAAGATTATCCAATTAATACTTCGATATGAGTATTCTACGACACTAAGTTTGCACAAAACATAAGTAAGATGCATTAAAAAAAAAACAATAATTTTAAGCTTAGTTGATTGAGTTTCCTCCAAACCACACATAACTACATATAATTTCGTCCAAATTAATATAATTACTCCAATTATGCCTATTATGATTCATCTAACTAAAAATTGGATATGAATGTTCTATGACGCTAATTTGGCTAAAACATAAGTAAGATGCATTAAAGCTTCTTTGTTTAAACAAATTGTTTGGCTTTTTTTAAAAAAAAAATTGGCCAATAAATACACATAGTTTAGTGAAAATTAATATAATTACTCCTAATTATGCCTATTATAAGATAGTTCAATTAACACTTCGATATGGATATTCTACGACTCTATTTTCTCCCAATATAAGTAAGATGCATTAGAAACTTATTTATTTGGAAAAGTTATTTGAGTATATCAAAAATTTTGGCCCAATAACTACACATAATTTAGTGAAAATTAAGTAATCACACTTTAATTATGCTCTATTAAAAGATTATCTAATTAACACTTCAATATGAACATTCTACAACACTAATTTTGCACAAAACATAAGTAGTAGGCTTTAAAGCAACGGTTATTTAAACAAGTTGTTTGAGTTTTTTTAATATTTTTGGCGCATAATTATACATAATTTGTTATAAATTAATATAATTACTCTAATCATACCTATTATATGATCTTCTAATTAAAACTTAGATATGAATATTCTCTGACACTAATTTTGCACAAAACATAAGTAAGATGCACTAAAAACGACTGTTTAAACAAGTTATTTGAGTTTTCAAAAATTTTAATGTCGCACAGCTACACAAAATTTCTTATAAATTAATATAATTACTCTAAAATATGTCTATTCATAAGATTCACCAATTAAAACTTTGATGAATATTCTCACGATACTTCAATTTTTCCTCAAAACATAAATGAGATGCATTAAAAGCTGCTATTTAAACAAGTTATTTTGAGTTTTTCAAAAAAAAAATCCAACATAACTACATATAATTTAAAATTGCAAACTAATAGAATTCACTCCACGATTCACAACGATATAAAATTATCAATAAGAACATGATATGATCATTCTCACTAGCTAAATGCTTACAAAACATAAGTAAGATCGTTAAAAAACTGTTGTTTTAAACAAGTTGTTTGCCTTTATGAAAATGTTTGTCTACATAACTACACATATTTTGGTGCAAATTAATATAATTACTCAAAATTATGCTAGGTTATAAGATTGTTAGGTTAACACACACAAATAAATATATTAGAATACTATTTTTTCTCAAAACATAAGTGATATGCATTAGAGATTTCTTGTTTAAACAAGTTGTTTAAGATTTTTAACATTTTTTGCCTCATGACTACACATAATTTCGTAAAAATTAATATAATTTATCCTAATTAAACCATTAAAATATTAGCCAATTAACACTTCGATATAGACATTGTATGCGACACTAATTTTACAGGACATAAGTAGGATGCGTTAAAAGCATTTGTTTAAGCGAGTTGTTTGAGTTTTTGAAAATTGTTGGCAACATTACCTACATGTAATTTCTTGAAAAGTAATATACAATTACTCCTAATTATGCCTATTATATGATTGTGGAAGTAAAACTTAGATAAAGATATTCTATGGCCCCAATTTTACACAAAATATAAACCCAGAATGCGTTCAAAAACGGTTTTAAACAAGTTGTGTAAGATTTTCCACATTTTTCACATGAAAACTACACATAATTTCGAGCGAATTAATGTATTTACTCCTAACTATGTCTATTATAAGATTGTCAAATTAACACTTCAATATGAATATCATTGGACACTAATTTTACATAAAACATAAGTATAATACATTAGAAATTCTTGTTTAAACAAATTGTTTAAGATTTTTAATATTTATTGCCTCATAACGAATAAATAATTTCATCAAAATTAATATAATTACTAAAGCAGTATGCCTATTAGAGAATTATCCAATTAACACTTCGATATGAACATTCTACGACACGAATTTTGCATAAAAAATAAGTAAGATGCATTAAATTTCTAAACAAGTTGTTCGAGTTTTTTAAATTTTTTGTTGCATACCTACACATAACCCCATTGCAAATTAATATAATTACTACTAATTATGTCTATTATATAATTATCCAGTCTAACACTCGATATGAATATTCCACCATTACGGTAATTTACTATAAAACATAAATAAGATACATTTAAAACTGATGTTTAAAACAAGTTGTTTAAGATTTTCAAAATTTATTGTCTCATAACTGCTTATAATTTCATGAAAATTTATATAATTACTCCATATCATGCCTGGTAGAAGATTATCCAATTAATACTTCGATATGAGTATTCTACGACACTAAGTTTGCACAAAACATAAGTAAAATTCGTTAAAAAAAACAATAATTTTCAACTAGTTGAGTGCGTTTCTCAAACTTTTTGCTTAATAACTACATATAATTTCGTCAAAATTAATATAATTACTCCTAATTATGCCTATTATAAGATTATCTGACTTACTAAAAACTTGGATATGAATATTCTATGACGCTAATTTGGCACAAAACATAAGTAAGATGCATTAAAGCTGCTTGTTTAAACAAAGTTGTTTTTGACTTTTTTAAAAAAAATTGGTAATAAATACTGCAGCGTTTCAGTGAAAATTAATATAATTACTCCTAATTATGCCTATTATAAGATCGTTCAATTAACACTTCGATATGGATATTCTACGACTATTTACTGCTCACAGAAATATAAGTAAGATGCATTAGAAACGGCTATTTGGAAAAGTTATTTGAAATTATATCAAAGATTTTGGCTTGATAACTACACATAATTTAGTGAAAATTAAAGTAATCACCTAATTATGCCTATTAAAAGATTATCTAATTAACATGATAGCGAACATTCTACAACTTACCTAATTTTGCACAAAACATAAGTAGTAGGCTTTAAAAACGGTTAAATACAACAAGTTGTTTGGAGTTTGTTAATATTTTGGCCGCATAATTATACATAATTTATTTATAAATTAATATAATTACTCCTAATCATGCCTATTATATGATTCTAATAATTCAAACTCCGATATGAATATTCTACGACACTAATTTTTACTTTTAAAAATATAAGTAACATGCACTAAACGGTACATGTTTAAGCAAGTTATTTGAGTTTTTCAAAACTTTTGGCTGCATAGCTACACAAAATTTCTTATAAAATTAATATAATTACTCCAAAATATGCCTATTATAAGATTAACTTTAATTAAAAATTCGATATGAATATTCTGCAACGCTAATTTTACCTAAAATATAAAGTAAGATGCATTAAAAGCTATTTATTTAAACAAGTTGTTTGAGTTTTCCAAAAAAAAATCCGCGTACATGTACATATAATTTCAAAGTGCAAACTAATAGAATTACTCTGCAATTATAAACTTATTACTAAAATTATCCAATAAGAATCATCGATATGAATATTCTATAACGCTAAAAATGCATAAAACATAAGTAAGATGCGTTAGCTGTTGTTTAAACAAGTTGTTTGCCTTTATGAAAATGTTGTCACGCCAGCACACATATTTTGGTGCAAATTAATATAATTACTCAAAATTATGCTAGGTTATAAGATTTATTCAGTTAACACACCTGAATAAATATATTAGAGGCCTTATTTTTTTCTTGAAAACATAAGTGATATGCATTAGAAGCTTCTTGTTTAAACAAGTTGTTTAAGATTTTTAACATTTTTTGCCTCATGACTACACATAATTTCGTAGGTAATATAATTACTCCTAATTATGCCCATTAAAATATTAGCCAAATTAACACTTCGATATGAACGGTATGCGACACTAATTTTGCACAGGACATAAGTAGGATGCATTAAGCAGCTGTTTAAGCAAGTTGTTTGAGTTTTTTGAAAATTGTTGGCCATACATTACCTACATGTAATTTCTTGAAAATTAATATAATTACTCCTAATTATGCCTATTATATGATTGTGGAAGTAAAACTTAGATAAGAATATTCTATAGCGCTAATTTTGCACAAAATATAGTAGAATGCGTTGAAAACGAGTTTTTAAACAAGTTATTAATGAATTTTCACATTTTACATGAAAACTACACATAATTTAAATGAATTAGTATGTTACTCCTAACTATGTCTATTATAAGATTGTCAAATTAACACTTCAATATGAATATCATTGGACACTAATTTTACATAAAACATAAGTATAATACATTAGAAATTAGCATTTTAAACAAGTTGTTTGATTTTCAATATGTTATTGCCCCTCATAATGATAGTAATAATTTCATCAAAATTAATATAATTACTAGTAATTATGCCTATTAGAAAATTATCCAATTAACACTTCGATATGAACATTGCGATACGACACTGAATTTTTGCATAAAAAATAAGTAAGATGCATTAAATTTTTAAACAAGTTGTTTGAGTTTTTTAAATTTTTTGTTGCATACCTACACATAACCCGGCATAAGAATTAATATAATTACTACTAATTATCTCTATTATATAATTATCCAATTAACACTCTACGATATGAATATTCTATTACGGTAATTTTTCGCCAAAACATAAATAAGATACATTTTAAAGCTGATGTTTAAACAAGTTGTTTAAGATTTTCAAAATTTATTGTCTCATAACTACTTACTTAATTTCATGAAAATTTATATAATTACTCCATATCATGCCTATTAGAAGATTATCCAATTAATACTTCGATATGAGTATTCTACGATACTTTAAGTTTGCACTGAAACATAAGTAAGATGCATTAAAAAAAACAATAATTTTAACTAGTTGATTGAGTTTCTCAAACTTTTTGCCCGCATAACTACATATGAACACCGTCCAAATTAATATAATTACTCCAATTAATGCCTTTATTATAAGATTATCTAACTAAAAATTGGATATGAATATTCTATGACGGCTAATTTAGTATGAAACATAAGTAAGATGCATTAAAAGCTATTTACATTTAAACAAATTGTTTGACTTTTTTAAAAAAAAATTGGCCCCATAAATACACATAGTTTCGTTGAAAATTAATATAATTACTCCTAATTATGCCTATTATAAGATCGTTCAATTAACACTTCGATATGGATATTCTACGACTCTATTTTCTCCCAGAAACATAAGTAAGATGCATTAGAAGCTTGTTATTTGGAAAAGTTATTTGAGTATATCAAAAATTTATGGCCCAATAACTACACATAATTTAGTGAAAATTAAAGTAATCACACCTAATTATGCCTATTAAAAGATTATCTAATTAACACTTCAATATGAACATTCTACAACACTAATTTTGCACAAAACATAAGTAGTAGGCTTTAAAAACGGTTATCTTGCACAAGCAGAGTTGTTTGAGTTTGTTAATATTTTTGGCCGCATAATTATACATAATTTGTTATAAATTAATATAATTACTCCTAATCATGCCTATTATATGATTCTAATTCAAACTTAGATATGAATACATTCTACGACACTAATTTTGCACAAAATATAAGTAACATGCACTAAAAACATTTGTTTAAACAAAGTTATTTGAGTTTTTCAAAACTTTTAGGCTGCGCATAAGCTACTGCAAAATTTCTATTATAAATTAATATAATTACTCCAAAATATGCCTATTATAAGATTCTTTAATTAAAAATTCGATATGAATGATACACGCATTATTATTTTTGCCTAAAATATAAGTAAGATGCATTAAAAAGCGCTATTTAAACAAGTTGTTTGAGTTTTTCAAAAAAAAATCGCCTGCATAACTACATATAATTTCGTGCCAAACTAATAGAATTACTCACGATTCACGCTTATTATAAAATTATCAATAAGAACATCGATATGAATATTCTATAAGCGCTAAAAATCGCACAAAAACATAAGTAAGATGCGTTAAAAGCATTGTTGTTTAAACAAGTTGTTTTGCCTTTATAGAAAATAATTTGTCCACATAACTACACATATTTTGGTGCAAATTAATATAATTACTCAAAATTATGCTAGGTTATAAGATTGTTCGGTTAACACGCACAAATAAATATATTAGGGCACTATTTTTCTCAAAACATAAGTGATATGCATTAGAAAGCTGCTTGTATTTAAACAAGTTGTTTAAGATTTTTAACATTTTTGCCTCATACGTGACTACACATAATTTCGTAAAAATTAATATAATTACTCCTAATTATGCCCATTCAAAATATTAGCCAATGAACACTGCCGATATGAACATTGTACGACACTAATTTTACTTACGAGGACATAAGTAGGATGCATTAAAAACAGTACATTTAAGCAAATTTGTTTGAGTTTTTGAAAATTGTTGGTACGCATTACCTACATGTAATTTCTTGAAAATTTATACAATTACTCCTAATTGTACTGTTATTATATGATTGTGGAAGTAAAACTTAGATAAGAATATTCTATGACGCTAATTTTGCACAAAATATAAGTAAGATCGCGTTCAAAAAGCAGGTTTTTTTTTAAACAAGTTGTGTAAGATTTTCCACATTTTTTACATGAAAACTACACATAATTTCGAGCGAATTAATGTATTTACTCCTAACTATGTCTATTATAAGATTGTCAAATTAACACTTCAATATGAATATCATTGGACACTAATTTTACATAAAACATAAGTGTAATACATAAGAAATTGCTGTACATTTAAACAAGTTGTTTCGGATTTTCAATATTTATTGCCTCATAACGATAAATAATTTCATCAAAATTAATATAATTACTAGTAATTATGCACTAGTAGAAGATTATCAATTAACACTTCGATATGAGACATTCTACTGACCACGAATTTTGCATAAAAAAATAAGTAAGATGCATTAAATTTTTACACAAGTTGTTCGAGGAGTTTTTTAAATTTTTTGTTGCATACCTACACATAACTTCGGCGCCAAATTAATATAATTACTACTAATTATGTCTATTATATAATTATCCAATTAACACTCTGATATGAATATTCTATTATTCATAATTTTTCATAAAACATAAATAAGATACATTTAAAGCTGATGTTTAAACAAGTTGTTTAAGATTTTCAAAATTTATTGTCTCATAACTTCTTATAATTTCATGAAAATTTATATAATTACTCCCATATCATGCCTATTAGAAGATTATCCAATTAATACTTGATATGAGTATTCTCACGACACTAAGTTTTGCACAAAAACATAAGTAAGATGCATTAAAAAAACAATAATTTTAACTAGTTGATTGAGTTTCTCAAACTTTTATTGCGCATAACTACATATTGCATTTCGATCCAAATTAATATAATTACTCCAATTATGCCTATTATAAGATTATCTAACTAAAAATTGGATATGAATATTCTATTTACGCTAATTTGGCACAAAACATAAGTAAGATGCATTAAAAAGCTGGCACATTTTAAACAAATTGTTTGACTTCTTTTAAAAAACATTATTTATGGCCCCATAAATACACATAGTTTCGTGAATTAATTAATATAATTACTCCTAATTATGCCTATTATAAGATCGTTCAATTAACACTTCGATATGGATATTCCTACGAGCTATTTCCTCCCAAAACATAAGTAAGATGCATTAGAAATGATTATTTGAAAAAGTTATTTGAGTATATCAAAAATTTTAGACTAATAACTACACATAATTTAGTGAAAATTAAAGTAATCACACCTAATTATGCCTATTAAAAGATTATCTAATTAACACTTCAATATGAACATTCCTACGACACTAATTTTGCACAAAACATAAGTAGTAGGCTTTAAAAACAGTTGTCTAAACAAGTTGTTTTGAGTTTGTTAATATTTTTGGCCGCATAATTATACATAATTTGTTATAAATTAATATAATTACTCCTAATCATGCACTATTATATGATTCTAATTCAAACTTCGATATATGAATATTCTACGACACTAATTTTGCACAAAATATAAGTAACATGCACTAAAAACGGCTAAGTTTAAACAAGTTATTTGAGTTTTTCAAACACCATTTTTTGAAATACATAGCTACACAAAATTTCTTATAAATTAATATAATTACTCCAAAATATGCCTATTATAAGATTCTTTAATTAAAAATTCGATATGAATGATACGCAACGCTAATTTTGCCTAAAATATAAGTAAGATGCATTAAAAGCTTGCTATTTAAACAAGTTGTTTGAGTTTTTTTCAAAAAAAAATCCGCATAACTACATATAATTTCAGATTGCAAACTAATAGAATTACTCTGATTACGCTTATTATAAAATTATCCAATAAGAACATCGATATGAATATTCTATAACGCTAAAATCGCACAAAACATAAGTAAGATGCGTTAAAAGCTGATTGTTTAAACAAGTTGTTTGCCTTTATGAAAATATTTGTCCACATAACTACACATATTTTGGTGCAAATTAATATAATTACTCAAAATTATGCTAGGTTATAAGATTGTTCGGTTAACACACACAAATAAATATATTAGGGCACCTTATTTTTTCTCAAAACATAAGTGATATGCATTAGAAAGCTATTTGCATTTAAACAAGTTGTTTAAGATTTTTAACATTTTTTGCCTCATGACTACACACTTAATTTCGTAAAAATTAATATAATTACTCCTAATTATGCCCATTAAAATATTAGCCAATTAACACTTCGATATGAACATTGTACGACACTAATTTTGCACGAGGACATAGAAGTAAGATGCATTAAAAAGCAATTTGTTTAAGCAAGTTGTGTTGAGTTTTTGAAAATTGTTGGCCGCATTACCTACATGTAATTTCTTGAAAATTTGCTTACAATTACTCCTAATTATGCCTATTATATGATTGTGGAAGTAAAACTTAGATAAGAATATTCTATGACGCTAATTTTGCACAAAATATAAGTAAGATGCGTTCAAAGCAGTTTTTTAAACAAGATTGTGTAAGATTTTTCCCACATTTTTTACATGAAAACTACACATAATTTCGAGCGAATTAATGTATTTACTCCTAACTATGTCTATTATAAGATTGTCAAATTAACACTTCAATATGAATATCATTGGACACTAATTTTACATAAAACATAGAAGTATAATACACGCAAGAAATTCTTGTTTAAACAAGTTGTTTCAGATTTTCAATATTTATTGCCTCATAACGATAAAAAATTTCATCAAAATTAATATAATTACTATAAGTAATTATGCCTATTAGAAGAATTATCCAATTAACACTTCGATATGAGACATTCTACGACCACGAATTTTGCATAAAAATAAGTAAGATGCATTAAATTTTTAAACAAGTTGTTCGAGTTTTTAAATTTTTGTTGCATACCTACACATAACTTCGCGCCAAATTAATATAATTACTACTAATTATGTCTATTATATAATTATCCAATTAACACTGCTGATATGAATATTCTATTACGGTAATTTTTTCATAAAACATAAATAAGATACATTTAAAAGCTGATGTTTAAACAAGTTGTTTTAAGATTTTCAAAATTTATTGTCTCATAACTACTTATAATTTCATGAAAATTTATATAATTACTCCATATCATGCCTATTAGAAGATTATCCAATTAATACTTCGATATGAGTATTCTACTGACACTAAGTTTTACGCTGCAAAACATAAGTAAGATGCATTAAAAAAAACAATAATTTTAACTAGTTGATTGAGTTTCTCAAACTTTTTGCAGCATAACTACATATAATTTCGATCCAAATTAATATAATTACTCCAATTATGCCTATTATAAGATTATCTAACTAAAAATTGGATATGAATATTCTATGACAGCTAATTTGTACAAAACATAAGTAAGATGCATTAAAAGCTACTTGTTTAAACAAATTGTTTGACTTTTTTAAAAAAAAATTGGCCCCGAAAATAAATACACATAGTTTTAGTGAAAATTAATATAATTACTCCTAATTATGCCTATTATAAGATCGTTCAATTAACACTTGCCGATATGGATATTCTCACGACTCTATTTTCTCCCAAAACATAAGTAAGATGCATTAGAAACAGACTATTTGGAAAAGTTATTTGAGTATATCAAAAATTTTATTTGCCCAATAACTACACATAATTTAGTGAAAATTAAAGTAATCACACCTAATTATGTCTATTAAAAGATTATCTAATTAACACTTCAATATGGACATTCTACAACACTAATTTTACACAAAACATAAGTAGTAGGCTTTAAAAACGATTGTCTAAACAAGTTGTTTGAGTTTGTTAATATTTTGTAGCTAGTATAATTATACATAATTTGTTATAAATTAATATAATTACTCCTAATCATACCTATTATATGATTCTAATTCAAACCGATATGAATATTCTACGACACTAATTTTGCACAAAATATAAGTAACATACACTTAAAAAACAGCTGTTTAAACAAGTTATTTGAGTTTTTCAAAACTTTGGCTGCATAGCTACACAAAATTTCTTATAAATTAATATAATTACTCCAAAATATGCCTATTATAAGATTCTTTAATTAAAAATTCGATATGAATATTCTGCAACGCTAATTTTGCACTAAATATAAGTAAGATGCATTAAAAAACTTGCTATTTAAACAAGTTGTTTGAGTTTTTCAAAAAAAAATCAGCATATTCTATATAATTTCGTGCAAACTAATAGAATTACTCACTGATTACGCTTATTATAAAATTATCCAATAAGAACATCGATATGAATATTCTATAACGCTAAAATCGCCACAAAACATAAGTAAGATGCGTTAAAAACTGTTGTTTAAACAAGTTGTTTGCCTTTATGAAAATATTTGTCCATATAGCTACACATATTTTGGTGCAAATTAATATAATTACTCAAAATTATGCTAGGTTATAAGATTGTTCGAGTTAACACACACAAATAAATATATTGGGGCACTATTTTTTCTCAAAACATAAGTGATATGCATTAGAAACTGCTAGCACATTTAAACAAGTTGTTTAAGATTTTTTAACATTTTTGCCTCATGATGTTACATAATTTCGTAAAAATTAATATAATTACTCCTAATTATGCCCATTAAAATATTAGCCAATTAACACTTCGATATGAACATTATGCGACACTAATTTTGCACGGGCACATAAGTAGGATGCATTAAAAACAGGCATTTAAGCAAGTTGTTTGAGTTTTTGAAAATTGTTGGCCGCATTACCTACCATGTAATTTCTTGAAAATTTATACAATTACTCTAATTATGCCTATTATATGATTGTGGAAAGTAAAACTTAGATAAGAATGATTCTATGACAGCTAATTTTGCACAAAATATAAAGTAAGATCTTGCGTTCAAAACGAGTTTTTTAAACAAGTTGTGTAAGATTTTCCACATTTTTTACATGAGAAGCTACACATAATTTCGAGCGAATTAATGTATTTACTCCTAACTATATGTCTATTATAAGATTGTCAAATTAACACTTCAATATGAATATCATTGGACACTTAATTTTACATAAAACATAAGTATAATACATTAGAAATTAACATGTTTAAACAAAGTTGTTTCCAGATTTTTCAATATTTATTGCCTCATAACGATAAATAATTTCATCAAAATTAATATAATTACTAGTAATTATGCCTACATTAGAAGATTATCCAATTAACACTTCGATATATAGACATTCTACGACCGCGAATTTTTTGCATAAAAAATAAGTAAGATGCATTAAATTTTTACACAAGTTGTTCGAGTTTTTAAATTTTTTGTTGCATACCTACACATAACTTCGCGCATGGAAATTAATATAATTACTACTAATTATGTCTATTATATAATTATCCAATTAACACTCTGATATGAATATTCTATTACAGTAATTTTCATAAAACATAAATAAGATACATTTAAAACTGATGTTTAAACAAGTTGTTTAAGATTTTCAAAATTTATTGTCTCATAACTACTTATAATTTCATGAAAATTTATATAATTACTCCATATCATGCCTATTAGAAGATTATCCAATTAATACTTCGATATGATTATTCTACGACACTAAGTTTGCACAAAACATAAGTAAGATGCATTAAAAAAACAATAATTTTAACTAGTTGATTGAGTTTCTCAAACTTTTTGCATATAACTACATATAATTTCGTCCAAATTAATATAATTACTCCAATTATGCCTATTATAAGATTATCTAACTAAAAATTGGATATGAATATTCTATGACGCTAATTTGGCACAAAACATAAGTAAGATGCATTAAAAACTGCTTGTTTAAACAAATTGTTTGACTTTTTTAAAAAACAATTGGCCCTATAAATACACATAGTTTCGTGAAAATTAATATAATTACTCCTAATTATGCCTATTATAAGATCGTTCAATTAACACTTCGATATGGATATTCTACGACTCTATTTTCACTCCCAAAACATAAGTAAGATGCATTAGAAACAGCTATTTGGAAAAGTTATTTGAGTATATCAAAAATTTTGGCCCAATAACTACAAATAATTTCCTGAAAATTAAAGTAATCACACTAATTATGCCTATTAAAAGATTATCTAATTAACACTTCAATATGAACATTCTACAACACTAATTTTGCACAAAACATAAGTAGTAGGCTTTAAAAACAGTTGTCTAAACAAGTTGTTTGAGTTTGTTAATATTTTTGGCCGCATAATTATACATAATTTGTTATAAATTAATATAATTACTCTAATCATGCCTATTATATGATTCTAATTCAAACTTCGATATGAATATTCTACGACACTAATTTTGCACAAAATATAAGTAACATGCACTAAAAACAGCTGTTTAAACAAGTTATTTGAGTTTTCAAAACTTTTTGGCTGCATAGCTACACAAAATTTCTTATAAATTAATATAATTACTCCAAAATATGCCTATTATAAGATTCTTTAATTAAAAATTCGATATGAATATTCTGCAACGCTAATTTTGCCTAAAATATAAGTAAGATGCATTAAAAACTGCTATTTAAACAAGTTGTTTGAGTTTTCAAAAAAAAAATCCGCATAACTACATATAATTTCGTGCAAACTAATAGAATTACTCCTGATTACGCTTATTATAAAATTATCCAATAAGAACATCGATATGAATATTCTATAACGCTAAAATCGCACAAAACATAAGTAAGATGCGTTAAAAACTGTTGTTTAAACAAGTTGTTTGCCTTTATGAAAATATTTGTCCACATAACTACACCTATTTTGGTGCAAATTAATATAATTACTCAAAATTATGCTAGGTTATAAGATTGTTCAGTTAACACACACAAATAAATATATTAGGGCACTATTTTTCTCAAAACATAAGTGATATGCATTAGAAACTGCTGTTTAAACAAGTTGTTTAAGATTTTTAACATTTTTTGCCTCATGACTACACATAATTTCGTAAAATTAATATAATTACTCCTAATTATGCCCATTAAAATATTAGCTTCAATTAACAACTTCGATATGAACATTGTACGACACTAATTTTGCACAGGACATAAGTAGGATGCATTAAAAACAGCTGTTTAAGCAAGATTTTTGAGTTTTTGAAAATTGTTGTCGCATTACCTACATGTAATTTCTTGAAAATTTATACAATTACTCCTAATTATGCCTATTATATGATTGTGGAAGTAAAACTTAGATAAGAATATTCTATGACGCTAATTTTGCACAAAATATAAGTAAGATGCGTTCAAAACAGTTTTTTAAACAAGTTGTGTAAGATTTTCCACATTTTTTACATGAAAAACTACACATAATTTCGTGAATTAATGTATTTACTCCTAACTATGTCTATTATAAGATTGTCAAATTAACACTTCAATATGAATATCATTGGACACTAATTTTACATAAAACATAAGTATAATACATAAGAAATTGCTGTTTAAACAAGTTGTTTCAGATTTTCAATATTTATTGCCTCATAACGATAAATAATTTCATCAAAATTAATATAATTACTAGTAATTATGTCTATTAGAAAGATTATCCAATTAACACTTCGATATGAACATTCTACGACACGAATTTTTGCATAAAAAATAAGTAAGATGCATTAAATTTTTACACAAGTTGTTCGAGTTTTTTAAATTTTTTTTGTTGCATACCTACACATAACTTTCGCGCATAATTAATATAATTACTACTAATTATGTCTATTATATAATTATCCAATTAACACTCTGATATGAATATTCTATTACAGTAATTTTTCATAAAACATAAATAAGATACATTTAAAACTGATGTTTAAACAAGTTGTTTAAGATTTTCAAAATTTATTGTCTCATAACTACTTATAATTTCATGAAAATTTATATAATTACTCCATATCATGCCTATTAGAAGATTATCAATTAATACTTCGATATGAGTATTCTACGACACTAAGTTTGCACAAAACATAAGTAAGATGCATTAAAAAAACAATAATTTTAACTAGTTGATTGAGTTTCTCAAACTTTTGCGCATAACTACATATAATTTAGTCCAAATTAATATAATTACTCCAATTATGCCTATTATAAGATTATCTAACTAAAAATTGGATATGAATATTCTATGACAGCTAATTTGGCACAAAACATAAAGTAAGATGCATTAAAAACTGCTGTTTAAACAAATTGTTTGACTTCTTTAAAAAAAAATTGGCCCCATAAATACACATAGTTTCGTGAAAATTAATATAATTACTCCTAATTATGCCTATTATAAGATCGTTCAATTAACACTTCGATATGGATATTCTACGACTCTATTTTCTCCCAAAACATAAGTAAGATGCATTAGAAACAGCTATTTGGAAAAGTTATTTGAGTATATCAAAAATTTTGGCCCAATAACTACATATAATTTAGTGAAAATTAAGTAATCACACCTAATTATGCCTATTAAAAGATTATCTAATTAACACTTCAATGTGAACATTCTACAACACTAATTTTGCACAAAACATAAGTAGTAGGCTTTAAAAACAGTTGTCTAAACAAGTTGTTTGAGTTTGTTAATATTTTTGGCCGCATAATTATACATAATTTGTTATAAATTAATATAATTACTCCTAATCATGCCTATTATATGATTCTAATTCAAACTTCGATATGAATATTCTACGACACTAATTTTGCACAAAATATAAGTAACATGCACTAAAAACAGCTCTTTAAACAAGTTATTTGAGTTTTTCAAAACTTTTGGCTGCATAGCTACACAAAATTTCTTATAAATTAATATAATTACTCCAAAATATGCCTATTATAAGATTCTTTAATTAAAAATTCGATATGAATATTCTGCAACGCTAATTTTGCCTAAAATATAAGTAAGATGCATTAAAAACTGCTATTTAAACAAGTTGTTTGAGTTTTTCAAAAAAAAATCCGCATAACTACATATAATTTCGTGCAAACTAATAGAATTACTCCTGATTACGCTTATTATAAAATTATCCAATAAGAACATCGATATGAATATTCTATAACGCTAAAATCGCACAAAACATAAGTAGATGCGTTAAAAACTGTTGTTTAAACAAGTTGTTTGCCTTTATGAAAATATTTGTCCACATAACTACACATATTTTGGTGCAAATTAATATAATTACTCAAAATTATGCTAGGTTATAAGATTGTTCAGTTAACACACACAAATAAATATATTAGGGCACTATTTTTTCTCTCAAAACATAAGTGATATGCATTAGAAACTGCTGTTTAAACAAGTTGTTTAAGATTTTTAACATTTTTTGCCTCATGACTACACATAATTTCGTAAAAATTAATATAATTACTCCTAATTATGCCCATTAAAATATTAATGCCAATTAACACTTCGATATGAACATTGTACGACACTAATTTTGCACAGGACATAAGTAGGATGCATTAAAAACAGCTGTTTAAGCAAGTTGTTTGAGTTTTTGAAAATTGTTGGCCTGCATTACCTACATGTAATTTCTTGAAAATTTATACAATTACTCCTAATTATGCCTATTATATGATTGTGGAAGTAAAACTTAGATAAGAATATTCTATGACGCTAATTTTGCACAAAATATAAGTAAGATGCGTTCAAAACAGTTTTTTAAACAAGTTGTGTAAGATTTTCCACATTTTTTACATGAAAACTACACATAATTTCGAACATGCTAATTAATGTATTTACTCCTAACTATGTCTATTATAAGATTGTCAAATTAACACTTCAATATGAATATCATTGGACACTAATTTTACATAAAACATAAGTATAATACATAAGAAATTGCTGTTTAAACAAGTTGTTTTCAGATTTTCAATATTTATTGCCTCATAACGATAAAAATTTCATCAAAATTAATATAATTACTAGTAATTATGCCTATTAGAAGATTATCCAATTAACACTTCGATATGAACATTCTACGATTTACGAATTTTGCATAAAAAATAAGTAAGATGCATTAAATTTTTACACAAGTTGTTCGAGTTTTTTAAATTTTTTGTTGCATACCTACACATAACTTCGCGCAAATTAATATAATTACTACTAATTATGTCTATTATATAATTATCCAATTAACACTCTGATATGAATATTCTATTACAGTAATTTTTCATAAAACATAAATAAGATACATTTAAAACTGATGTTTAAACAAGTTGTTTAAGATTTTCAAAATTTATTGTCTCATAACTACTTATAATTTCATGAAAATTTATATAATTACTCCATATCATGCCTATTAGAAGATTATCCAATTAATACTTCGATATGAGTATTCTACGACACTAAGTTTGCACAAAACATAAGTAAGATGCATTAAAAAAACAATAATTTTAACTAGTTGATTGAGTTTCTCAAACTTTTTGCCGCATAACTACATATAATTTCGTCCAAATTAATATAATTACTCCAATTATGCCTATTATAAGATTATCTAACTAAAAATTGGATATGAATATTCTATGACGCTAATTTGGCACAAAACATAAGTAAGATGCATTAAAAACTGCTGTTTAAACAAATTGTTTGACTTTTTTTAAAAAAAAATTGGCCCCATAAATACACATAGTTTCGTGAAAATTAATATAATTACTCCTAATTATGCCTATTATAAGATCGTTCAATTAACACTTCGATATGGATATTCTACGACTCTATTTTCTCCCAAAACATAAGTAAGATGCATTAGAAACAGCTATTTGGAAAAGTTATTTGAGTATATCAAAAATTTGCCCAATAACTACACATAATTTAGTGAAAATTAAAGTAATCACACCTAATTATGCCTATTAAAAGATTATCTAATTAACACTTCAATGTGAACATTCTACAACACTAATTTTGCACAAAACATAAGTAGTAGGCTTTAAAACAGTTGTCTAAACAAGTTGTTTGAGTTTGTTAATATTTTTAATGGCCGCATAATTATACATAATTTGTTATAAATTAATATAATTACTCCTAATCATGCCTATTATATGATTCTAATTCAAACTTCGATATGAATATTCTACGACACTAATTTTGCACAAAATATAAGTAACATGCACTAAAAACAGCTGTTTAAAACAAGTTATTTGAGTTTTTCAAAACTTTTGGCTGCATAGCTACACAAAATTTCTTATAAATTAATATAATTACTCCAAAATATGCCTATTATAAGATTCTTTAATTAAAAATTCGATATGAATATTCTGCAACGCTAATTTTTGCCTAAAATATAAGTAAGATGCATTAAAAACTGCTATTTAAACAAGTTGTTTGAGTTTTTCAAAAAAAAATCCGCATAACTACATATAATTTCGTGCAAACTAATAGAATTACTCCTGATTACGCTTATTATAAAATTATCCAATAAGAACATCGATATGAATATTCTATAACGCTAAAATCGCACAAAACATAAGTAAGATGCGTTAAAAACTGTTGTTTAAACAAGTTGTTTGCCTTTATGAAAATATTTGTCCACATAACTACACATATTTTGGTGCAAATTAATATAATTACTCAAAATTATGCTAGGTTATAAGATTGTTCAGTTAACACACCAAAATAAATATATTAGGGCACTTTTTTTCTCAAAACATAAGTGATATGCATTAGAAACTGCTGTTTAAACAAGTTGTTTAAGATTTTTAACATTTTTTGCCTCATGACTACACATAATTTCGTAAAAATTAATATAATTACTCCTAATTATGCCCATTAAAATATTAGCCAATTAACACTTCGATATGAACATTGTACGACACTAATTTTGCACAGGACATAAGTAGGATGCATTAAAAACAAATTGCTTAAGCAAGTTGTTTGAGTTTTTGAAAATTGTTGGCCGCATTACCTACATGTAATTTCTTGAAAATTTATACAATTACTCCTAATTATGCCTATTATATGATTGTGGAAGTAAAACTTAGATAAGAATATTCTATGACGCTAATTTTGCACAAAATATAAGTAAGATGCGTTCAAAACAGTTTTTTAAACAAGTTGTGTAAGATTTTCCACATTTTTTACATGAAAACTACACATAATTTCGAGCGAATTAATGTATTTACTCCTAACTATGTCTATTATAAGATTGTCAAATTAACACTTCAATATGAATATCATTGGACACTAATTTTACATAAAACATAAGTATAATACATAAGAAATTGCTGTTTAAACAAGTTGTTTCAGATTTTCAATATTTATTGCCTCATAACGATAAAAAATTTCATCAAAATTAATATAATTACTAGTAATTATGCCTATTAGAAGATTATCCAATTAACACTTCGATATGAACATTCTACGACCTAATTTTGCATAAAAAATAAGTAAGATGCATTAAATTTTTACACAAGTTGTTCGAGTTTTTAAATTTTTTGTTGCATACCTACACATAACTTCACAAGTAAATTAATATAATTACTACTAATTATGTCTATTATATAATTATCCAATTAACACTCTGATATGAATATTCTATTACAGTAATTTTTCATAAAACATAAATAAGATACATTTAAAACTGATGTTTAAACAAGTTGTTTAAGATTTTCAAAATTTATTGTCTCATAACTACTTATAATTTCATGAAAATTTATATAATTACTCCATATCATGCTGATTAGAAGATTATCCAATTAATACTTCGATATGAGTATTCTACGACACTAAGTTTGCACAAAACATAAGTAAGATGCATTAAAAAAACAATAATTTTAACTAGTTGATTGAGTTTCTCAAACTTTTTGCCGCATAACTACATATAATTTCGTCCAAATTAATATAATTACTCCAATTATGCCTATTATAAGATTATCTAACTAAAAATTGGATATGAATATTCTATGACGCTAATTTGGCACAAAACATAAGTAAGATGCATTAAAAAAACTGCTGTTTAAACAAATTGTTTGACTTTTTTAAAAAACAATTGGCCCCATAAATACACATAGTTTCGTGAAAATTAATATAATTACTCCTAATTATGCCTATTATAAGATCGTTCAATTAACACTTCGATATGGATATTCTACGACTCTATTTCCTCCCAAAACATAAGTAAGATGCATTAGAAACTGGAAAAGTTATTTGAGTATATCAAAAATTTTGGCCCAATAACTACAAATAATTTTCTGAAAATTAAAGTAATCACACCTAATTATGCCTATTAAAAGATTATCTAATTAACACTTCAATATGAACATTCTACAACACTAATTTTGCACAAAACATAAGTAGTAGGCTTTAAAAACAGTTGTCTAAACAAGTTGTTTGAGTTTGTTAATATTTTTGGCCGCATAATTATACATAATTTGTTATAAATTAATATAATTACTCCTAATCATGCCTATTATATGATTCTAATTCAAACTTCGATATGAATATTCTACGACACTAATTTTGCACAAAATATAAGTAACATGCACTAAAAACAGCTGTTTAAACAAGTTATTTGAGTTTTTCAAAACTTTTGGCTGCATAGCTACACAAAATTTCTTATAAATTAATATAATTACTCCAAAATATGCCTATTATAAGATTCTTTAATTAAAAATTCGATATGAATATTCTGCAACGCTAATTTTGCCTAAAATATAAGTAAGATGCATTAAAAACTGCTATTTAAACAAGTTGTTTGAGTTTTTCAAAAAAAAAATCCGCATAACTACATATAATTTCGTGCAAACTAATAGAATTACTCCTGATTACGCTTATTATAAAATTATCCAATAAGAACATCGATATGAATATTCTATAACGCTAAAAATCGCACAAAACATAAGTAAGATGCGTTAAAAACTGTTGTTTAAACAAGTTGTTTGCCTTTATGAAAATATTTGTCCACATAACTACACATATTTTGGTGCAAATTAATATAATTACTCAAAATTATGCTAGGTTATAAGATTGTTCAGTTAACACACACAAATAAATATATTAGGCACTATTTTTTCTCAAAACATAAGTGATATGCATTAGAAACTGCTGTTTAAACAAGTTGTTTAAGATTTTTAACATTTTTTGCCTCATGACTACACATAATTTCGTAAAAATTAATATAATTACTCCTAATTATGCCCATTAAAATATTAGCCAATTAACACTTCGATATGAACATTGTAATGACACTAATTTTGCACAGGACATAAGTAGGATGCATTAAAAACAGCTGTTTAAGCAAGTTGTTTGAGTTTTTGAAAATTGTTGGCCGCATTACCTACATGTAATTTCTTGAAAATTTATACAATTACTCCTAATTATGCCTATTATATGATTGTGGAAGTAAAACTTAGATAAGAATATTCTATGACGCTAATTTTGCACAAAATATAAGTAAGATGCGTTCAAAACAGTTTTTTAAACAAGTTGTGTAAGATTTTCCACATTTTTTACATGAAAACTACACATAATTTCGAGCGAATTAATGTATTTACTCCTAACTATGTCTATTATAAGATTGTCAAATTAACACTTCAATATGAATATCATTGGACACTAATTTTACATAAAACATAAGTATAATACATAAGAAATTGCTGTTTAAACAAGTTGTTTCAGATTTTCAATATTTATTGCCTCATAACGATAAAAAATTTCATCAAAATTAATATAATTACTAGTAATTATGCCTATTAGAAGATTATCCAATTAACACTTCGATATGAACATTCTACTGCACCTAATTTTGCATAAAAAATAAGTAAGATGCATTAAATTTTTACACAAGTTGTTCGAGTTTTTTAAATTTTTTGTTGCATACCTACACATAACTTCGCGCAAATTAATATAATTACTACTAATTATGTCTATTATATAATTATCCAATTAACACTCTGATATGAATATTCTATTACAGTAATTTTTCATAAAACATAAATAAGATACATTTAAAACTGATGTTTAAACAAGTTGTTTAAGATTTTCAAAATTTATTGTCTCATAACTACTTATAATTTCATGAAAATTTATATAATTACTCCATATCATGCCTATTAGAAGATTATCCAATTAATACTTCGATATGAGTATTCTACGACACTAAGTTTGCACAAAACATAAGTAAGATGCATTAAAAAAACAATAATTTTAACTAGTTGATTGAGTTTCTCAAACTTTTTGCCGCATAACTACATATAATTTCGTCCAAATTAATATAATTACTCCAATTATGCCTATTATAAGATTATCTAACTAAAAATTGGATATGAATATTCTATGACGCTAATTTGGCACAAAACATAAGTAAGATGCATTAAAAACTGCTGTTTAAACAAATTGTTTGACTTTTTTAAAAAACAATTGGCCCCATAAATACACATAGTTTCGTGAAAATTAATATAATTACTCCTAATTATGCCTATTATAAGATCGTTCAATTAACACTTCGATATGGATATTCTACGACTCTATTTCCTCCCAAAACATAAGTAAGATGCATTAGAAACTGGAAAAGTTATTTGAGTATATCAAAAATTTTGGCCCAATAACTACAAATAATTTTCTGAAAATTAAAGTAATCACACCTAATTATGCCTATTAAAAGATTATCTAATTAACACTTCAATATGAACATTCTACAACACTAATTTTGCACAAAACATAAGTAGTAGGCTTTAAAAACAGTTGTCTAAACAAGTTGTTTGAGTTTGTTAATATTTTTGGCCGCATAATTATACATAATTTGTTATAAATTAATATAATTACTCCTAATCATGCCTATTATATGATTCTAATTCAAACTTCGATATGAATATTCTACGACACTAATTTTGCACAAAATATAAGTAACATGCACTAAAAACAGCTGTTTAAACAAGTTATTTGAGTTTTTCAAAACTTTTGGCTGCATAGCTACACAAAATTTCTTATAAATTAATATAATTACTCCAAAATATGCCTATTATAAGATTCTTTAATTAAAAATTCGATATGAATATTCTGCAACGCTAATTTTGCCTAAAATATAAGTAAGATGCATTAAAAACTGCTATTTAAACAAGTTGTTTGAGTTTTTCAAAAAAAAATCCGCATAACTACATATAATTTCGTGCAAACTAATAGAATTACTCCTGATTACGCTTATTATAAAATTATCCAATAAGAACATCGATATGAATATTCTATAACGCTAAAATCGCACAAAACATAAGTAAGATGCGTTAAAAACTGTTGTTTAAACAAGTTGTTTGCCTTTATGAAAATATTTGTCCACATAACTACACATATTTTGGTGCAAATTAATATAATTACTCAAAATTATGCTAGGTTATAAGATTGTTCAGTTAACACACACAAATAAATATATTAGGGCACTATTTTTTCTCAAAACATAAGTGATATGCATTAGAAACTGCTGTTTAAACAAGTTGTTTAAGATTTTTAACATTTTTTGCCTCATGACTACACATAATTTCGTAAAAATTAATATAATTACTCCTAATTATGCCCATTAAAATATTAGTCAATTAACACTTCGATATGAACATTGTACGACACTAATTTTGCACAGGACATAAGTAGGATGCATTAAAAACAGCTGTTTAAGCAAGATTTTTGAGTTTTTGAAAATTGTTGGCCGCATTACCTACATGTAATTTCTTGAAAATTTATACAATTACTCCTAATTATGCCTATTATATGATTGTGGAAGTAAAACTTAGATAAGAATATTCTATGACGCTAATTTTGCACAAAATATAAGTAAGATGCGTTCAAAACAGTTTTTTAAACAAGTTGTGTAAGATTTTCCACATTTTTTACATGAAAACTACACATAATTTGAGCGAATTAATGTATTTACTCCTAACTATGTCTATTATAAGATTGTCAAATTAACACTTCAATATGAATATCATTGGACACTAATTTTACATAAAACATAAGTATAATACATAAGAAATTGCTGTTTAAACAAGTTGTTTCAGATTTTCAATATTTATTGCCTCATAACGATAAATAATTTCATCAAAATTAATATAATTACTAGTAATTATGTCTATTAGAAGATTATCCAATTAACACTTCGATATGAACATTCTACGACACGAATTTTGCATAAAAAATAAGTAAGATGCATTAAATTTTTACACAAGTTGTTCGAGTTTTTAAATTTTTTGTTGCATACCTACACATAACTTCGCGCAAATTAATATAATTACTACTAATTATGTCTATTATATAATTATCCAATTAACACTCTGATATGAATATTCTATTACAGTAATTTTTCATAAAACATAAATAAGATACATTTAAAACTGATGTTTAAACAAGTTGTTTAAGATTTTCAAAATTTATTGTCTCATAACTACTTATAATTTCATGAAAATTTATATAATTACTCCATATCATGCCTATTAGAAGATTATCCAATTAATACTTCGATATGAGTATTCTACGACACTAAGTTTGCACAAAACATAAGTAAGATGCATTAAAAAAACAATAATTTTAACTAGTTGATTGAGTTTCTCAAACTTTTTGCCGCATAACTACATATAATTTCGTCCAAATTAATATAATTACTCCAATTATGCCTATTATAAGATTATCTAACTAAAAATTGGATATGAATATTCTATGACGCTAATTTGGCACAAAACATAAGTAAGATGCATTAAAAACTGCTGTTTAAACAAATTGTTTGACTTTTTTAAAAAAAATTGGCCCCATAAATACACATAGTTTCGTGAAAATTAATATAATTACTCCTAATTATGCCTATTATAAGATCGTTCAATTAACACTTCGATATGGATATTCTACGACTCTATTTTCTCCCAAAACATAAGTAAGATGCATTAGAAACAGCTATTTGGAAAAGTTATTTGAGTATATCAAAAATTTTGGCCCAATAACTACACATAATTTAGTGAAAATTAAAGTAATCACACCTAATTATGCCTATTAAAAGATTATCTAATTAACACTTCAATGTGAACATTCTACAACACTAATTTTGCACAAAACATAAGTAGTAGGCTTTAAAAACAGTTGTCTAAACAAGTTGTTTGAGTTTGTTAATATTTTTGGCCGCATAATTATACATAATTTGTTATAAATTAATATAATTACTCCTAATCATGCCTATTATATGATTCTAATTCAAACTTCGATATGAATATTCTACGACACTAATTTTGCACAAAATATAAGTAACATGCACTAAAAACAGCTGTTTAAACAAGTTATTTGAGTTTTTCAAAACTTTTGGCTGCATAGCTACACAAAATTTCTTATAAATTAATATAATTACTCCAAAATATGCCTATTATAAGATTCTTTAATTAAAAAATTCGATATGAATATTCTGCAACGCTAATTTTGCCTAAAATATAAGTAAGATGCATTAAAAACTGCTATTTAAACAAGTTGTTTGAGTTTTTCAAAAAAAAATCCGCATAACTACATATAATTTCGTGCAAACTAATAGAATTACTCCTGATTACGCTTATTATAAAATTATCCAATAAGAACATCGATATGAATATTCTATAACGCTAAAATCGCACAAAACATAAGTAAGATGCGTTAAAAACTGTTGTTTAAACAAGTTGTTTGCCTTTATGAAAATATTTGTCCACATAACTACACATATTTTGGTGCAAATTAATATAATTACTCAAAATTATGCTAGGTTATAAGATTGTTCAGTTAACACACACAAATAAATATATTAGGGCACTATTTTTTCTCAAAACATAAGTGATATGCATTAGAAACTGCTGTTTAAACAAGTTGTTTAAGATTTTTAACATTTTTTGCCTCATGACTACACATAATTTCGTAAAAATTAATATAATTACTCCTAATTATGCCCATTAAAATATTAGCCAATTAACACTTCGATATGAACATTGTACGACACTAATTTTGCACAGGACATAAGTAGGATGCATTAAAAACAGCTGTTTAAGCAAGTTGTTTGAGTTTTTGAAAATTGTTGGCCGCATTACCTACATGTAATTTCTTGAAAATTTATACAATTACTCCTAATTATGCCTATTATATGATTGTGGAAGTAAAACTTAGATAAGAATATTCTATGACGCTAATTTTGCACAAAATATAAGTAAGATGCGTTCAAAACAGTTTTTTAAACAAGTTGTGTAAGATTTTCCACATTTTTTACATGAAAACTACACATAATTTCGAGCGAATTAATGTATTTACTCCTAACTATGTTCTATTATAAGATTGTCAAATTAACACTTCAATATGAATATCATTGGACACTAATTTTACATAAAACATAAGTATAATACATAAGAAATTGCTGTTTAAACAAGTTGTTTCAGATTTTCAATATTTATTGCCTCATAACGATAAATAATTTCATCAAAATTAATATAATTACTAGTAATTATGCCTATTAGAAGATTATCCAATTAACACTTCGATATGAACATTCTACGACACGAATTTTGCATAAAAAATAAGTAAGATGCATTAAATTTTTACACAAGTTGTTCGAGTTTTTTAAATTTTTTGTTGCATACCTACACATAACTTCGCGCAAATTAATATAATTACTACTAATTATGTCTATTATATAATTATCCAATTAACACTCTGATATGAATATTCTATTACAGTAATTTTTCATAAAACATAAATAAGATACATTTAAAACTGATGTTTAAACAAGTTGTTTAAGATTTTCAAAATTTATTGTCTCATAACTACTTATAATTTCATGAAAATTTATATAATTACTCCATATCATGCCTATTAGAAGATTATCCAATTAATACTTCGATATGAGTATTCTACGACACTAAGTTTGCACAAAACATAAGTAAGATGCATTAAAAAAACAATAATTTTAACTAGTTGATTGAGTTTCTCAAACTTTTTTGCCGCATAACTACATATAATTTCGTCCAAATTAATATAATTACTCCAATTATGCCTATTATAAGATTATCTAACTAAAAATTGGATATGAATATTCTATGACGCTAATTTGGCACAAAACATAAGTAAGATGCATTAAAAACTGCTGTTTAAACAAATTGTTTGACTTTTTTAAAAAAAAATTAATATATAAATACACATAGTTTCGTGAAAATTAATATAATTACTCCTAATTATGCCTATTATAAGATCGTTCAATTAACACTTCGATATGGATATTCTACGACTCTATTTTCTCCCAAAACATAAGTAAGATGCATTAGAAACAGCTATTTGGAAAAGTTATTTGAGTATATCAAAAATTTTGGCCCAATAACTACACATAATTTAGTGAAAATTAAAGTAATCACACCTAATTATGCCTATTAAAAGATTATCTAATTAACACTTCAATGTGAACATTCTACAACACTAATTTTGCACAAAACATAAGTAGTAGGCTTTAAAAACAGTTGTCTAAACAAGTTGTTTGAGTTTGTTAATATTTTTGGCCGCATAATTATACATAATTTGTTATAAATTAATATAATTACTCCTAATCATGCCTATTATATGATTCTAATTCAAACTTCGATATGAATATTCTACGACACTAATTTTGCACAAAATATAAGTAACATGCACTAAAAACAGCTGTTTAAACAAGTTATTTGAGTTTTTCAAAACTTTTGGCTGCATAGCTACACAAAATTTCTTATAAATTAATATAATTACTCCAAAATATGCCTATTATAAGATTCTTTAATTAAAAATTCGATATGAATATTCTGCAACGCTAATTTTGCCTAAAATATAAGTAAGATGCATTAAAAACTGCTATTTAAACAAGTTGTTTGAGTTTTTCAAAAAAAATCCGCATAACTACATATAATTTCGTGCAAACTAATAGAATTACTCCTGATTACGCTTATTATAAAATTATCCAATAAGAACATCGATATGAATATTCTATAACGCTAAAATCGCACAAAACATAAGTAAGATGCGTTAAAAACTGTTGTTTAAACAAGTTGTTTGCCTTTATGAAAATATTTGTCCACATAACTACACATATTTTGGTGCAAATTAATATAATTACTCAAAATTATGCTAGGTTATAAGATTGTTCAGTTAACACACACAAATAAATATATTAGGGCACTATTTTTTCTCAAAACATAAGTGATATGCATTAGAAACTGCTGTTTAAACAAGTTGTTTAAGATTTTTAACATTTTTTGCCTCATGACTACACATAATTTCGTAAAAATTAATATAATTACTCCTAATTATGCCCATTAAAATATTAGCCAATTAACACTTCGATATGAACATTGTACGACACTAATTTTGCACAGGACATAAGTAGGATGCATTAAAAACAGCTGTTTAAGCAAGTTGTTTGAGTTTTTGAAAATTGTTGGCCGCATTACCTACATGTAATTTCTTGAAAATTTATACAATTATGCCTATTATATGATTGTGGAAGTAAAACTTAGATAAGAATATTCTATGACGCTAATTTTGCACAAAATATAAGTAAGATGCGTTCAAAACAGTTTTTTAAACAAGTTGTGTAAGATTTTCCACATTTTTTACATGAAAACTACACATAATTTCGAGCGAATTAATGTATTTACTCCTAACTATGTCTATTATAAGATTGTCAAATTAACACTTCAATATGAATATCATTGGACACTAATTTTACATAAAACATAAGTATAATACATAAGAAATTGCTGTTTAAACAAGTTGTTTCAGATTTTCAATATTTATTGCCTCATAACGATAAAAAATTTCATCAAAATTAATATAATTACTAGTAATTATGCCTATTAGAAGATTATCCAATTAACACTTCGATATGAACATTCTACGACACGAATTTTGCATAAAAAATAAGTAAGATGCATTAAATTTTTACACAAGTTGTTCGAGTTTTTTAAATTTTTTGTTGCATACCTACACATAACTTCGCAAATTAATATAATTACTACTAATTATGTCTATTATATAATTATCCAATTAACACTCTGATATGAATATTCTATTACAGTAATTTTTCATAAAACATAAATAAGATACATTTAAAACTGATGTTTAAACAAGTTGTTTAAGATTTTCAAAATTTATTGTCTCATAACTACTTATAATTTCATGAAAATTTATATAATTACTCCATATCATGCCTATTAGAAGATTATCCAATTAATACTTCGATATGAGTATTCTACGACACTAAGTTTGCACAAAACATAAGTAAGATGCATTAAAAAAACAATAATTTTAACTAGTTGATTGAGTTTCTCAAACTTTTTGCCGCATAACTACATATAATTTCGTCCAAATTAATATAATTACTCCAATTATGCCTATTATAAGATTATCTAACTAAAAATTGGATATGAATATTCTATGACGCTAATTTGGCACAAAACATAAGTAAGATGCATTAAAAACTGCTGTTTAAACAAATTGTTTGACTTTTTTAAAAAACAATTGGCCCCATAAATACACATAGTTTCGTGAAAATTAATATAATTACTCCTAATTATGCCTATTATAAGATCGTTCAATTAACACTTCGATATGGATATTCTACGACTCTATTTCCTCCCAAAACATAAGTAAGATGCATTAGAAACTGGAAAAGTTATTTGAGTATATCAAAAATTTTGGCCCAATAACTACAAATAATTTTCTGAAAATTAAAGTAATCACACCTAATTATGCCTATTAAAAGATTATCTAATTAACACTTCAATATGAACATTCTACAACACTAATTTTGCACAAAACATAAGTAGTAGGCTTTAAAAACAGTTGTCTAAACAAGTTGTTTGAGTTTGTTAATATTTTTGGCCGCATAATTATACATAATTTGTTATAAATTAATATAATTACTCCTAATCATGCCTATTATATGATTCTAATTCAAACTTCGATATGAATATTCTACGACACTAATTTTGCACAAAATATAAGTAACATGCACTAAAAACAGCTGTTTAAACAAGTTATTTGAGTTTTTCAAAACTTTTGGCTGCATAGCTACACAAAATTTCTTATAAATTAATATAATTACTCCAAAATATGCCTATTATAAGATTCTTTAATTAAAAATTCGATATGAATATTCTGCAACGCTAATTTTGCCTAAAATATAAGTAAGATGCATTAAAAACTGCTATTTAAACAAGTTGTTTGAGTTTTTCAAAAAAAAATCCGCATAACTACATATAATTTCGTGCAAACTAATAGAATTACTCCTGATTACGCTTATTATAAAATTATCCAATAAGAACATCGATATGAATATTCTATAACGCTAAAATCGCACAAAACATAAGTAAGATGCGTTAAAAACTGTTGTTTAAACAAGTTGTTTGCCTTTATGAAAATATTTGTCCACATAACTACACATATTTTGGTGCAAATTAATATAATTACTCAAAATTATGCTAGGTTATAAGATTGTTCAGTTAACACACACAAATAAATATATTAGGGCACTATTTTTTCTCAAAACATAAGTGATATGCATTAGAAACTGCTGTTTAAACAAGTTGTTTAAGATTTTTAACATTTTTTGCCTCATGACTACACATAATTTCGTAAAAATTAATATAATTACTCCTAATTATGCCCATTAAAATATTAGCCAATTAACACTTCGATATGAACATTGTACGACACTAATTTTGCACAGGACATAAGTAGGATGCATTAAAAACAGCTGTTTAAGCAAGTTGTTTGAGTTTTTGAAAATTGTTGGCCGCATTACCTACATGTAATTTCTTGAAAATTTATACAATTACTCCTAATTATGCCTATTATATGATTGTGGAAGTAAAACTTAGATAAGAATATTCTATGACGCTAATTTTGCACAAAATATAAGTAAGATGCGTTCAAAACAGTTTTTTAAACAAGTTGTGTAAGATTTTCCACATTTTTTACATGAAAACTACACATAATTTCGAGCGAATTAATGTATTTACTCCTAACTATGTCTATTATAAGATTGTCAAATTAACACTTCAATATGAATATCATTGGACACTAATTTTACATAAAACATAAGTATAATACATAAGAAATTGCTGTTTAAACAAGTTGTTTCAGATTTTCAATATTTATTGCCTCATAACGATAAAAAATTTCATCAAAATTAATATAATTACTAGTAATTATGCCTATTAGAAGATTATCCAATTAACACTTCGATATGAACATTCTACGACCACGAATTTTGCATAAAAAATAAGTAAGATGCATTAAATTTTTACACAAGTTGTTCGAGTTTTTAAATTTTTTGTTGCATACCTACACATAACTTCGCGCAAATTAATATAATTACTACTAATTATGTCTATTATATAATTATCCAATTAACACTCTGATATGAATATTCTATTACAGTAATTTTTCATAAAACATAAATAAGATACATTTAAAACTGATGTTTAAACAAGTTGTTTAAGATTTTCAAAATTTATTGTCTCATAACTACTTATAATTTCATGAAAATTTATATAATTACTCCATATCATGCCTATTAGAAGATTATCCAATTAATACTTCGATATGAGTATTCTACGACACTAAGTTTGCACAAAACATAAGTAAGATGCATTAAAAAAACAATAATTTTAACTAGTTGATTGAGTTTCTCAAACTTTTTGCCGCATAACTACATATAATTTCGTCCAAATTAATATAATTACTCCAATTATGCCTATTATAAGATTATCTAACTAAAAATTGGATATGAATATTCTATGACGCTAATTTGGCACAAAACATAAGTAAGATGCATTAAAAACTGCTGTTTAAACAAATTGTTTGACTTTTTTAAAAAACAATTGGCCCCATAAATACACATAGTTTCGTGAAAATTAATATAATTACTCCTAATTATGCCTATTATAAGATCGTTCAATTAACACTTCGATATGGATATTCTACGACTCTATTTCCTCCCAAAACATAAGTAAGATGCATTAGAAACTGGAAAAGTTATTTGAGTATATCAAAAATTTTGGCCCAATAACTACAAATAATTTTCTGAAAATTAAAGTAATCACACCTAATTATGCCTATTAAAAGATTATCTAATTAACACTTCAATATGAACATTCTACAACACTAATTTTGCACAAAACATAAGTAGTAGGCTTTAAAAACAGTTGTCTAAACAAGTTGTTTGAGTTTGTTAATATTTTTGGCCGCATAATTATACATAATTTGTTATAAATTAATATAATTACTCCTAATCATGCCTATTATATGATTCTAATTCAAACTTCGATATGAATATTCTACGACACTAATTTTGCACAAAATATAAGTAACATGCACTAAAAACAGCTGTTTAAACAAGTTATTTGAGTTTTTCAAAACTTTTGGCTGCATAGCTACACAAAATTTCTTATAAATTAATATAATTACTCCAAAATATGCCTATTATAAGATTCTTTAATTAAAAATTCGATATGAATATTCTGCAACGCTAATTTTGCCTAAAATATAAGTAAGATGCATTAAAAACTGCTATTTAAACAAGTTGTTTGAGTTTTTCAAAAAAATCCGCATAACTACATATAATTTCGTGCAAACTAATAGAATTACTCCTGATTACGCTTATTATAAAATTATCCAATAAGAACATCGATATGAATATTCTATAACGCTAAAATCGCACAAAACATAAGTAAGATGCGTTAAAAACTGTTGTTTAAACAAGTTGTTTGCCTTTATGAAAATATTTGTCCACATAACTACACATATTTTGGTGCAAATTAATATAATTACTCAAAATTATGCTAGGTTATAAGATTGTTCAGTTAACACACACAAATAAATATATTAGGGCACTATTTTTTCTCAAAACATAAGTGATATGCATTAGAAACTGCTGTTTAAACAAGTTGTTTAAGATTTTTAACATTTTTTGCCTCATGACTACACATAATTTCGTAAAAATTAATATAATTACTCCTAATTATGCCCATTAAAATATTAGTCAATTAACACTTCGATATGAACATTGTACGACACTAATTTTGCACAGGACATAAGTAGGATGCATTAAAAACAGCTGTTTAAGCAAGATTTTTGAGTTTTTGAAAATTGTTGGCCGCATTACCTACATGTAATTTCTTGAAAATTTATACAATTACTCCTAATTATGCCTATTATATGATTGTGGAAGTAAAACTTAGATAAGAATATTCTATGACGCTAATTTTGCACAAAATATAAGTAAGATGCGTTCAAAACAGTTTTTTAAACAAGTTGTGTAAGATTTTCCACATTTTTTACATGAAAACTACACATAATTTCGAGCGAATTAATGTATTTACTCCTAACTATGTCTATTATAAGATTGTCAAATTAACACTTCAATATGAATATCATTGGACACTAATTTTACATAAAACATAAGTATAATACATAAGAAATTGCTGTTTAAACAAGTTGTTTCAGATTTTCAATATTTATTGCCTCATAACGATAAATAATTTCATCAAAATTAATATAATTACTAGTAATTATGTCTATTAGAAGATTATCCAATTAACACTTCGATATGAACATTCTACGACACGAATTTTGCATAAAAAATAAGTAAGATGCATTAAATTTTTACACAAGTTGTTCGAGTTTTTTAAATTTTTTGTTGCATACCTACACATAACTTCGCGCAAATTAATATAATTACTACTAATTATGTCTATTATATAATTATCCAATTAACACTCTGATATGAATATTCTATTACAGTAATTTTTCATAAAACATAAATAAGATACATTTAAAACTGATGTTTAAACAAGTTGTTTAAGATTTTCAAAATTTATTGTCTCATAACTACTTATAATTTCATGAAAATTTATATAATTACTATATATCATGCCTATTAGAAGATTATCCAATTAATACTTCGATATGAGTATTCTACGACACTAAGTTTGCACAAAACATAAGTAAGATGCATTAAAAAAACAATAATTTTAACTAGTTGATTGAGTTTCTCAAACTTTTTGCCGCATAACTACATATAATTTCGTCCAAATTAATATAATTACTCCAATTATGCCTATTATAAGATTATCTAACTAAAAATTGGATATGAATATTCTATGACGCTAATTTGGCACAAAACATAAGTAAGATGCATTAAAAACTGCTGTTTAAACAAATTGTTTGACTTTTTTTAAAAAAAATTGGCCCCATAAATACACATAGTTTCGTGAAAATTAATATAATTACTCCTAATTATGCCTATTATAAGATCGTTCAATTAACACTTCGATATGGATATTCTACGACTCTATTTTCTCCCAAAACATAAGTAAGATGCATTAGAAACAGCTATTTGGAAAAGTTATTTGAGTATATCAAAAATTTTGGCCCAATAACTACACATAATTTAGTGAAAATTAAAGTAATCACACCTAATTATGCCTATTAAAAGATTATCTAATTAACACTTCAATGTGAACATTCTACAACACTAATTTTGCACAAAACATAAGTAGTAGGCTTTAAAAACAGTTGTCTAAACAAGTTGTTTGAGTTTGTTAATATTTTTGGCCGCATAATTATACATAATTTGTTATAAATTAATATAATTACTCCTAATCATGCCTATTATATGATTCTAATTCAAACTTCGATATGAATATTCTACGACACTAATTTTGCACAAAATATAAGTAACATGCACTAAAAACAGCTGTTTAAACAAGTTATTTGAGTTTTTCAAAACTTTTGGCTGCATAGCTACACAAAATTTCTTATAAATTAATATAATTACTCCAAAATATGCCTATTATAAGATTCTTTAATTAAAAATTCGATATGAATATTCTGCAACGCTAATTTTGCCTAAAATATAAGTAAGATGCATTAAAAACTGCTATTTAAACAAGTTGTTTGAGTTTTTCAAAAAAAAATCCGCATAACTACATATAATTTCGTGCAAACTAATAGAATTACTCCTGATTACGCTTATTATAAAATTATCCAATAAGAACATCGATATGAATATTCTATAACGCTAAAATCGCACAAAACATAAGTAAGATGCGTTAAAAACTGTTGTTTAAACAAGTTGTTTGCCTTTATGAAAATATTTGTCCACATAACTACACATATTTTGGTGCAAATTAATATAATTACTCAAAATTATGCTAGGTTATAAGATTGTTCAGTTAACACACACAAATAAATATATTAGGGCACTATTTTTTCTCAAAACATAAGTGATATGCATTAGAAACTGCTGTTTAAACAAGTTGTTTAAGATTTTTAACATTTTTTGCCTCATGACTACACATAATTTCGTAAAAATTAATATAATTACTCCTAATTATGCCCATTAAAATATTAGCCAATTAACACTTCGATATGAACATTGTACGACACTAATTTTGCACAGGACATAAGTAGGATGCATTAAAAACAGCTGTTTAAGCAAGTTGTTTGAGTTTTTGAAAATTGTTGGCCGCATTACCTACATGTAATTTCTTGAAAATTTATACAATTACTCCTAATTATGCCTATTATATGATTGTGGAAGTAAAACTTAGATAAGAATATTCTATGACGCTAATTTTGCACAAAATATAAGTAAGATGCGTTCAAAACAGTTTTTTAAACAAGTTGTGTAAGATTTTCCACATTTTTTACATGAAAACTACACATAATTTCGAGCGAATTAATGTATTTACTCCTAACTATGTCTATTATAAGATTGTCAAATTAACACTTCAATATGAATATCATTGGACACTAATTTTACATAAAACATAAGTATAATACATAAGAAATTGCTGTTTAAACAAGTTGTTTCAGATTTTCAATATTTATTGCCTCATAACGATAAAAAATTTCATCAAAATTAATATAATTACTAGTAATTATGCCTATTAGAAGATTATCCAATTAACACTTCGATATGAACATTCTACGACACGAATTTTGCATAAAAAATAAGTAAGATGCATTAAATTTTTACACAAGTTGTTCGAGTTTTTTAAATTTTTTGTTGCATACCTACACATAACTTCGCGCAAATTAATATAATTACTACTAATTATGTCTATTATATAATTATCCAATTAACACTCTGATATGAATATTCTATTACAGTAATTTTTCATAAAACATAAATAAGATACATTTAAAACTGATGTTTAAACAAGTTGTTTAAGATTTTCAAAATTTATTGTCTCATAACTACTTATAATTTCATGAAAATTTATATAATTACTCCATATCATGCCTATTAGAAGATTATCCAATTAATACTTCGATATGAGTATTCTACGACACTAAGTTTGCACAAAACATAAGTAAGATGCATTAAAAAAACAATAATTTTAACTAGTTGATTGAGTTTCTCAAACTTTTTGCCGCATAACTACATATAATTTCGTCCAAATTAATATAATTACTCCAATTATGCCTATTATAAGATTATCTAACTAAAAATTGGATATGAATATTCTATGACGCTAATTTGGCACAAAACATAAGTAAGATGCATTAAAAACTGCTGTTTAAACAAATTGTTTGACTTTTTTAAAAAAAATTGGCCCCATAAATACACATAGTTTCGTGAAAATTAATATAATTACTCCTAATTATGCCTATTATAAGATCGTTCAATTAACACTTCGATATGGATATTCTACGACTCTATTTCCTCCCAAAACATAAGTAAGATGCATTAGAAACTGGAAAAGTTATTTGAGTATATCAAAAATTTTGGCCCAATAACTACAAATAATTTTCTGAAAATTAAAGTAATCACACCTAATTATGCCTATTAAAAGATTATCTAATTAACACTTCAATATGAACATTCTACAACACTAATTTTGCACAAAACATAAGTAGTAGGCTTTAAAAACAGTTGTCTAAACAAGTTGTTTGAGTTTGTTAATATTTTTGGCCGCATAATTATACATAATTTGTTATAAATTAATATAATTACTCCTAATCATGCCTATTATATGATTCTAATTCAAACTTCGATATGAATATTCTACGACACTAATTTTGCACAAAATATAAGTAACATGCACTAAAAACAGCTGTTTAAACAAGTTATTTGAGTTTTTCAAAACTTTTGGCTGCATAGCTACACAAAATTTCTTATAAATTAATATAATTACTCCAAAATATGCCTATTATAAGATTCTTTAATTAAAAATTCGATATGAATATTCTGCAACGCTAATTTTGCCTAAAATATAAGTAAGATGCATTAAAAACTGCTATTTAAACAAGTTGTTTGAGTTTTTCAAAAAAAAATCCGCATAACTACATATAATTTCGTGCAAACTAATAGAATTACTCCTGATTACGCTTATTATAAAATTATCCAATAAGAACATCGATATGAATATTCTATAACGCTAAAATCGCACAAAACATAAGTAAGATGCGTTAAAAACTGTTGTTTAAACAAGTTGTTTGCCTTTATGAAAATATTTGTCCACATAACTACACATATTTTGGTGCAAATTAATATAATTACTCAAAATTATGCTAGGTTATAAGATTGTTCAGTTAACACACACAAATAAATATATTAGGGCACTATTTTTTCTCAAAACATAAGTGATATGCATTAGAAACTGCTGTTTAAACAAGTTGTTTAAGATTTTTAACATTTTTTGCCTCATGACTACACATAATTTCGTAAAAATTAATATAATTACTCCTAATTATGCCCATTAAAATATTAGCCAATTAACACTTCGATATGAACATTGTACGACACTAATTTTGCACAGGACATAAGTAGGATGCATTAAAAACAAATGTTTAAGCAAGTTGTTTGAGTTTTTGAAAATTGTTGGCCGCATTACCTACATGTAATTTCTTGAAAATTTATACAATTACTCCTAATTATGCCTATTATATGATTGTGGAAGTAAAACTTAGATAAGAATATTCTATGACGCTAATTTTGCACAAAATATAAGTAAGATGCGTTCAAAACAGTTTTTAAACAAGTTGTGTAAGATTTTCCACATTTTTTACATGAAAACTACACATAATTTCGAGCGAATTAATGTATTTACTCCTAACTATGTCTATTATAAGATTGTCAAATTAACACTTCAATATGAATATCATTGGACACTAATTTTACATAAAACATAAGTATAATACATTAGAAATTGCTGTTTAAACAAGTTGTTTCAGATTTTCAATATTTATTGCCTCATAACGATAAATAATTTCATCAAAATTAATATAATTACTAGTAATTATGCCTATTAGAAGATTATCCAATTAACACTTCGATATGAACATTCTACGACACGAATTTTGCATAAAAAATAAGTAAGATGCATTAAATTTTTACACAAGTTGTTCGAGTTTTTTAAATTTTTTGTTGCATACCTACACATAACTTCGCGCAAATTAATATAATTACTACTAATTATGTCTATTATATAATTATCCAATTAACACTCTGATATGAATATTCTATTACAGTAATTTTTCATAAAACATAAATAAGATACATTTAAAACTGATGTTTAAACAAGTTGTTTAAGATTTTCAAAATTTATTGTCTCATAACTACTTATAATTTCATGAAAATTTATATAATTACTCCATATCATGCCTATTAGAAGATTATCCAATTAATACTTCGATATGAGTATTCTACGACACTAAGTTTGCACAAAACATAAGTAAGATGCATTAAAAAAAACAATAATTTTAACTAGTTGATTGAGTTTCTCAAACTTTTTGCCGCATAACTACATATAATTTCGTCCAAATTAATATAATTACTCCAATTATGCCTATTATAAGATTATCTAACTAAAAATTGGATATGAATATTCTATGACGCTAATTTGGCACAAAACATAAGTAAGATGCATTAAAAACTGCTGTTTAAACAAATTGTTTGACTTTTTTAAAAAAAAATTGGCCCCATAAATACACATAGTTTCGTGAAAATTAATATAATTACTCCTAATTATGCCTATTATAAGATCGTTCAATTAACACTTCGATATGGATATTCTACGACTCTATTTCCTCCCAAAACATAAGTAAGATGCATTAGAAACAGCTATTTGGAAAAGTTATTTGAGTATATCAAAAATTTTGGCCCAATAACTACACATAATTTAGTGAAAATTAAAGTAATCACACCTAATTATGCCTATTAAAAGATTATCTAATTAACACTTCAATATGAACATTCTACAACACTAATTTTGCACAAAACATAAGTAGTAGGCTTTTAAAAACAGTTGTCTAAACAAGTTGTTTGAGTTTGTTAATATTTTTGGCCGCATAATTATACATAATTTGTTATAAATTAATATAATTACTCCTAATCATGCCTATTATATGATTCTAATTCAAACTTCGATATGAATATTCTACGACACTAATTTTGCACAAAATATAAGTAACATGCACTAAAAACAGCTGTTTAAACAAGTTATTTGAGTTTTTCAAAACTTTTGGCTGCATAGCTACACAAAATTTCTTATAAATTAATATAATTACTCCAAAATATGCCTATTATAAGATTCTTTAATTAAAAATTCGATATGAATATTCTGCAACGCTAATTTTGCCTAAAATATAAGTAAGATGCATTAAAAACTGCTATTTAAACAAGTTGTTTGAGTTTTTCAAAAAAAAATCCGCATAACTACATATAATTTCGTGCAAACTAATAGAATTACTCCTGGTTACGCTTATTATAAAATTATCCAATAAGAACATCGATATGAATATTCTATAACGCTAAAATCGCACAAAACATAAGTAAGATGCGTTAAAAACTGTTGTTTAAACAAGTTGTTTGCCTTTATGAAAATATTTGTCCACATAACTACACATATTTTGGTGCAAATTAATATAATTACTCAAAATTATGCTAGGTTATAAGATTGTTCAGTTAACACACACAAATAAATATATTAGGGCACTATTTTTTCTCAAAACATAAGTGATATGCATTAGAAACTGCTGTTTAAACAAGTTGTTTAAGATTTTTAACATTTTTTGCCTCATGACTACACATAATTTCGTAAAAATTAATATAATTACTCCTAATTATGCCCATTAAAATATTAGCCAATTAACACTTCGATATGAACATTGTACGACACTAATTTTGCACAGGACATAAGTAGGATGCATTAAAAACAGCTGTTTAAGCAAGTTGTTTGAGTTTTTGAAAATTGTTGGCGCATTACCTACATGTAATTTCTTGAAAATTTATACAATTACTCCTAATTATGCCTATTATATGATTGTGGAAGTAAAACTTAGATAAGAATATTCTATGACGCTAATTTTGCACAAAATATAAGTAAGATGCGTTCAAAACAGTTTTTTAAACAAGTTGTGTAAGATTTTCCACATTTTTTACATGAAAACTACACATAATTTCGAGCGAATTAATGTATTTACTCCTAACTATGTCTATTATAAGATTGTCAAATTAACACTTCAATATGAATATCATTGGACACTAATTTTACATAAAACATAAGTATAATACATTAGAAATTGCTGTTTAAACAAGTTGTTTCAGATTTTCAATATTTATTGCCTCATAACGATAAATAATTTCATCAAAATTAATATAATTACTAGTAATTATGCCTATTAGAAGATTATCCAATTAACACTTCGATATGAACATTCTACGACACGAATTTTGCATAAAAAATAAGTAAGATGCATTAAATTTTTACACAAGTTGTTCGAGTTTTTTAAATTTTTTGTTGCATACCTACACATAACTTCGCGCAAATTAATATAATTACTACTAATTATGTCTATTATATAATTATCCAATTAACACTCTGATATGAATATTCTATTACAGTAATTTTTCATAAAACATAAATAAGATACATTTAAAACTGATGTTTAAACAAGTTGTTTAAGATTTTCAAAATTTATTGTCTCATAACTACTTATAATTTCATGAAAATTTATATAATTACTCCATATCATGCCTATTAGAAGATTATCCAATTAATACTTCGATATGAGTATTCTACGACACTAAGTTTGCACAAAACATAAGTAAGATGCATTAAAAAAAACAATAATTTTAACTAGTTGATTGAGTTTCTCAAACTTTTTGCCGCATAACTACATATAATTTCGTCCAAATTAATATAATTACTCCAATTATGCCTATTATAAGATTATCTAACTAAAAATTGGATATGAATATTCTATGACGCTAATTTGGCACAAAACATAAGTAAGATGCATTAAAAACTGCTTTTTAAACAAATTGTTTGACTTTTTTAAAAAAAATTGGCCCCATAAATACACATAGTTTCGTGAAAATTAATATAATTACTCCTAATTATGCCTATTATAAGATCGTTCAATTAACACTTCGATATGGATATTCTACGACTCTATTTCCTCCCAAAACATAAGTAAGATGCATTAGAAACAGCTATTTGGAAAAGTTATTTGAGTATATCAAAAATTTTGGCCCAATAACTACACATAATTTAGTGAAAATTAAAGTAATCACACCTAATTATGCCTATTAAAAGATTATCTAATTAACACTTCAATATGAACATTCTACAACACTAATTTTGCACAAAACATAAGTAGTAGGCTTTTAAAAACAGTTGTCTAAACAAGTTGTTTGAGTTTGTTAATATTTTTGGCCGCATAATTATACATAATTTGTTATAAATTAATATAATTACTCCTAATCATGCCTATTATATGATTCTAATTCAAACTTCGATATGAATATTCTACGACACTAATTTTGCACAAAATATAAGTAACATGCACTAAAAACAGCTGTTTAAACAAGTTATTTGAGTTTTTCAAAACTTTTGGCTGCATAGCTACACAAAATTTCTTATAAATTAATATAATTACTCCAAAATATGCCTATTATAAGATTCTTTAATTAAAAATTCGATATGAATATTCTGCAACGCTAATTTTGCCTAAAATATAAGTAAGATGCATTAAAAACTGCTATTTAAACAAGTTGTTTGAGTTTTTCAAAAAAAAATCCGCATAACTACATATAATTTCGTGCAAACTAATAGAATTACTCCTGATTACGCTTATTATAAAATTATCCAATAAGAACATCGATATGAATATTCTATAACGCTAAAATCGCACAAAACATAAGTAAGATGCGTTAAAAACTGTTGTTTAAACAAGTTGTTTGCCTTTATGAAAATATTTGTCCACATAACTACACATATTTTGGTGCAAATTAATATAATTACTCAAAATTATGCTAGGTTATAAGATTGTTCAGTTAACACACACAAATAAATATATTAGGGCACTATTTTTTCTCAAAACATAAGTGATATGCATTAGAAACTGCTTTGTTTAAACAAGTTGTTTAAGATTTTTAACATTTTTTGCCTCATGACTACACATAATTTCGTAAAAATTAATATAATTACTCCTAATTATGCCCATTAAAATATTAGCCAATTAACACTTCGATATGAACATTGTACGACACTAATTTTGCACAGGACATAAGTAGGATGCATTAAAAACAAATTGTTTAAGCAAGTTGTTTGAGTTTTTGAAAATTGTTGGCCGCATTACCTACATGTAATTTCTTGAAAATTTATACAATTACTCCTAATTATGCCTATTATATGATTGTGGAAGTAAAACTTAGATAAGAATATTCTATGACGCTAATTTTGCACAAAATATAAGTAAGATGCGTTCAAAACAGTTTTTTAAACAAGTTGTGTAAGATTTTCCACATTTTTTACATGAAAACTACACATAATTTCGAGCGAATTAATGTATTTACTCCTAACTATGTCTATTATAAGATTGTCAAATTAACACTTCAATATGAATATCATTGGACACTAATTTTACATAAAACATAAGTATAATACATTAGAAATTGCTGTTTAAACAAGTTGTTTCAGATTTTCAATATTTATTGCCTCATAACGATAAATAATTTCATCAAAATTAATATAATTACTAGTAATTATGCCTATTAGAAGATTATCCAATTAACACTTCGATATGAACATTCTACGACACGAATTTTGCATAAAAAATAAGTAAGATGCATTAAATTTTTACACAAGTTGTTCGAGTTTTTTAAATTTTTTGTTGCATACCTACACATAACTTCGCGCAAATTAATATAATTACTACTAATTATGTCTATTATATAATTATCCAATTAACACTCTGATATGAATATTCTATTACAGTAATTTTTCATAAAACATAAATAAGATACATTTAAAACTGATGTTTAAACAAGTTGTTTAAGATTTTCAAAATTTATTGTCTCATAACTACTTATAATTTCATGAAAATTTATATAATTACTCCATATCATGCCTATTAGAAGATTATCCAATTAATACTTCGATATGAGTATTCTACGACACTAAGTTTGCACAAAACATAAGTAAGATGCATTAAAAAAAACAATAATTTTAACTAGTTGATTGAGTTTCTCAAACTTTTTGCCGCATAACTACATATAATTTCGTCCAAATTAATATAATTACTCCAATTATGCCTATTATAAGATTATCTAACTAAAAATTGGATATGAATATTCTATGACGCTAATTTGGCACAAAACATAAGTAAGATGCATTAAAAACTATTGTTTAAACAAATTGTTTGACTTTTTTAAAAAAAATTGGCCCCATAAATACACATAGTTTCGTGAAAATTAATATAATTACTCATAATTATGCCTATTATAAGATCGTTCAATTAACACTTCGATATGGATATTCTACGACTCTATTTCCTCCCAAAACATAAGTAAGATGCATTAGAAACAGCTATTTGGAAAAGTTATTTGAGTATATCAAAAATTTTGGCCCAATAACTACACATAATTTAGTGAAAATTAAAGTAATCACACCTAATTATGCCTATTAAAAGATTATCTAATTAACACTTCAATATGAACATTCTACAACACTAATTTTGCACAAAACATAAGTAGTAGGCTTTAAAAACAGTTGTCTAAACAAGTTGTTTGAGTTTGTTAATATTTTTGGCCGCATAATTATACATAATTTGTTATAAATTAATATAATTACTCCTAATCATGCCTATTATATGATTCTAATTCAAACTTCGATATGAATATTCTACGACACTAATTTTGCACAAAATATAAGTAACATGCACTAAAAACAAATTACTGTTTAAACAAGTTATTTGAGTTTTTCAAAACTTTTGGCTGCATAGCTACACAAAATTTCTTATAAATTAATATAATTACTCCAAAATATGCCTATTATAAGATTCTTTAATTAAAAATTTGATATGAATATTCTGCAACGCTAATTTTGCCTAAAATATAAGTAAGACGCATTAAAAACTGCTATTTAAACAAGTTGTTTGAGTTTTTCAAAAAAAATTCCGCATAACTACATATAATTTCGTGCAAACTAATAGAATTACTCCTGATTACGCTTATTATAAAATTATCCAATAAGAACATCGATATGAATATTCTATAACGCTAAAATCGCACAAAACATAAGTAAGATGCGTTAAAAACTGTTGTTTAAACAAGTTGTTTGCCTTTATGAAAATATTTGTCCACATAACTACACATATTTTGGTGCAAATTAATATAATTACTCAAAATTATGCTAGGTTATAAGATTGTTCAGTTAACACACACAAATAAATATATTAGGGCACTATTTTTTCTCAAAACATAAGTGATATGCATTAGAAACTATTGTTTAAGCAAGTTGTTTAAGATTTTTAACATTTTTTGCCTCATGACTACACATAATTTCGTAAAAATTAATATAATTACTCCTAATTATGCCCATTAAAATATTAGCCAATTAACACTTCGATATGAACATTGTACGGCACTAATTTTGCACAGACATAAGTAGGATGCATTAAAAACAAATTGTTTAAGCAAGTTGTTTGAGTTTTTGAAAATTGTTGGCCGCATTACCTACATGTAATTTCTTGAAAATTTATACAATTACTCCTAATTATGCCTATTATATGATTGTGGAAGTAAAACTTAGATAAGAATATTCTATGACGCTAATTTTGCACAAAATATAAGTAAGATGCGTTCAAAACAGTTTTTTAAACAAGTTGTGTAAGATTTTCCACATTTTTTACATGAAAACTACACATAATTTCGAGCGAATTAATGTATTTACTCCTAACTATGTCTATTATAAGATTGTCAAATTAACACTTCAATATGAATATCATTGGACACTAATTTTACATAAAACATAAGTATAATACATAAGAAATTGCTGTTTAAACGAGTTGTTTCAGATTTTCAATATTTATTGCCTCATAACGATAAATAATTTCATCAAAATTAATATAATTACTAGTAATTATGCCTATTAGAAGATTATCCAATTAACACTTCGATATGAACATTCTACGACACGAATTTTGCATAAAAAATAAGTAAGATGCATTAAATTTTTACACAAGTTGTTCGAGTTTTTTAAATTTTTTGTTGCATACCTACACATAACTTCGCGCAAATTAATATAATTACTACTAATTATGTCTATTATATAATTATCCAATTAACACTCGATATGAATATTCTATTACAGTAATTTTTCATAAAACATAAATAAGATACATTTAAAACTCGATGTTTAAACAAGTTGTTTAAGATTTTCAAAATTTATTGTCTCATAACTACTTATAATTTCATGAAAATTTATATAATTACTCCATATCATGCCTATTAGAAGATTATCCAATTAATACTTCGATATGAGTATTCTACGACACTAAGTTTGCACAAAACATAAGTAAGATGCATTAAAAAAAACAATAATTTTAACTAGTTGATTGAGTTTCTCAAACTTTTTGCCGCATAACTACATATAATTTCGTCCAAATTAATATAATTACTCCAATTATGCCTATTATAAGATTATCTAACTAAAAATTGGATATGAATATTCTATGACGCTAATTTGGCACAAAACATAAGTAAGATGCATTAAAAACTCATTGCTTAAACAAATTGTTTGACTTTTTTAAAAAAAATTGGCCCCATAAATACACATAGTTTCGTGAAAATTAATATAATTACTCCTAATTATGCCTATTATAAGATCGTTCAATTAACACTTCGATATGGATATTCTACGACTCTATTTCCTCCCAAAACATAAGTAAGATGCATTAGAAACAAATGCTATTTGGAAAAGTTATTTGAGTATATCAAAAATTTTGGCCCAATAACTACACATAATTTAGTGAAAATTAAAGTAATCACACCTAATTATGCCTATTAAAAGATTATCTAATTAACACTTCAATATGAACATTCTACAACACTAATTTTGCACAAAACATAAGTAGTAGGCTTTAAAAACAGTTGTCTAAACAAGTTGTTTGAGTTTGTTAATATTTTTGGCCGCATAATTATACATAATTTGTTATAAATTAATATAATTACTCCTAATCATGCCTATTATATGATTCTAATTCAAACTTCGATATGAATATTCTACGACACTAATTTTGCACAAAATATAAGTAACATGCACTAAAAACAATTGTTTAAACAAGTTATTTGAGTTTTTCAAAACTTTTGGCTGCATAGCTACACAAAATTTCTTATAAATTAATATAATTACTCCAAAATATGCCTATTATAAGATTCTTTAATTAAAAATTCGATATGAATATTCTGCAACGCTAATTTTGCCTAAAATATAAGTAAGATGCATTAAAAGCTGCTATTTAAACAAGTTGTTTGAGTTTTTCAAAAAAATTCCGCATAACTACATATAATTTCGTGCAAACTAATAGAATTACTCCTGATTACGCTTATTATAAAATTATCCAATAAGAACATCGATATGAATATTCTATAACGCTAAAATCGCACAAAACATAAGTAAGATGCGTTAAAAACTGTTGTTTAAACAAGTTGTTTGCCTTTATGAAAATATTTGTCCACATAACTACACATATTTTGGTGCAAATTAATATAATTACTCAAAATTATGCTAGGTTATAAGATTGTTCAGTTAACACACACAAATAAATATATTAGGGCACTATTTTTTCTCAAAACATAAGTGATATGCATTAGAAACTGCTGTTTAAGCAAGTTGTTTAAGATTTTTAACATTTTTTGCCTCATGACTACACATAATTTCGTAAAAATTAATATAATTACTCCTAATTATGCCCATTAAAATATTAGCCAATTAACACTTCGATATGAACATTGTACGACACTAATTTTGCACAGGGACATAAGTAGGATGCATTAAAAACAATTTGTTTAAGCAAGTTGTTTGAGTTTTTGAAAATTGTTGGCCGCATTACCTACATGTAATTTCTTGAAAATTTATACAATTACTCCTAATTATGCCTATTATATGATTGTGGAAGTAAAACTTAGATAAGAATATTCTATGACGCTAATTTTGCACAAAATATAAGTAAGATGCGTTCAAAACAGTTTTTTAAACAAGTTGTGTAAGATTTTCCACATTTTTTACATGAAAACTACACATAATTTCGAGCGAATTAATGTATTTACTCCTAACTATGTCTATTATAAGATTGTCAAATTAACACTTCAATATGAATATCATTGGACACTAATTTTACATAAAACATAAGTATAATACATAAGAAATTGTTGTTTAAACGAGTTGTTTCAGATTTTCAATATTTATTGCCTCATAACGATAAATAATTTCATCAAAATTAATATAATTACTAGTAATTATGCCTATTAGAAGATTATCCAATTAACACTTCGATATGAACATTCTACGACACGAATTTTGCATAAAAAATAAGTAAGATGCATTAAATTTTTACACAAGTTGTTCGAGTTTTTTAAATTTTTTGTTGCATACCTACACATAACTTCGCGCAAATTAATATAATTACTACTAATTATGTCTATTATATAATTATCCAATTAACACTCTGATATGAATATTCTATTACAGTAATTTTTCATAAAACATAAATAAGATACATTTAAAACTGATGTTTAAACAAGTTGTTTAAGATTTTCAAAATTTATTGTCTCATAACTACTTATAATTTCATGAAAATTTATATAATTACTCCATATCATGCCTATTAGAAGATTATCCAATTAATACTTCGATATGAGTATTCTACGACACTAAGTTTGCACAAAACATAAGTAAGATGCATTAAAAAAAACAATAATTTTAACTAGTTGATTGAGTTTCTCAAACTTTTTGCCGCATAACTACATATAATTTCGTCCAAATTAATATAATTACTCCAATTATGCCTATTATAAGATTATCTAACTAAAAATTGGATATGAATATTCTATGACGCTAATTTGGCACAAAACATAAGTAAGATGCATTAAAAACTCTGCTTGTTAAACAAATTGTTTGACTTTTTTAAAAAAAAATTGGCCCCATAAATACACATAGTTTCGTGAAAATTAATATAATTACTCCTAATTATGCCTATTATAAGATCGTTCAATTAACACTTCGATATGGATATTCTACGACTCTATTTCCTCCCAAAACATAAGTAAGATGCATTAGAAACAGCTTGACTATTTGGAAAAGTTATTTGAGTATATCAAAAATTTTGGCCCAATAACTACACATAATTTAGTGAAAATTAAAGTAATCACACCTAATTATGCCTATTAAAAGATTATCTAATTAACACTTCAATATGAACATTCTACAACACTAATTTTGCACAAAACATAAGTAGTAGGCTTTAAAAACAGTTGTCTAAACAAGTTGTTTGAGTTTGTTAATATTTTTGGCCGCATAATTATACATAATTTGTTATAAATTAATATAATTACTCCTAATCATGCATATTATATGATTCTAATTCAAACTTCGATATGAATATTCTACGACACTAATTTTGCACAAAATATAAGTAACATGCACTAAAAACAATTTGCTTAAACAAGTTATTTGAGTTTTTCAAAACTTTTGGCTGCATAGCTACACAAAATTTCTTATAAATTAATATAATTACTCCAAAATATGCCTATTATAAGATTCTTTAATTAAAAATTCGATATGAATATTCTGCAACGCTAATTTTGCCTAAAATATAAGTAAGATGCATTAAAAACTGCTATTTAAACAAGTTGTTTGAGTTTTTCAAAAAAATTCCGCATAACTACATATAATTTCGTGCAAACTAATAGAATTACTCCTGATTACGCTTATTATAAAATTATCCAATAAGAACATCGATATGAATATTCTATAACGCTAAAATCGCACAAAACATAAGTAAGATGCGTTAAAAACTCGTTGTTTAAACAAGTTGTTTGCCTTTATGAAAATATTTGTCCACATAACTACACATATTTTGGTGCAAATTAATATAATTACTCAAAATTATGCTAGGTTATAAGATTGTTCAGTTAACACACACAAATAAATATATTAGGGCACTATTTTTTCTCAAAACATAAGTTATATGCATTAGAAACTGCTGTTTAAGCAAGTTGTTTAAGATTTTTAACATTTTTTGCCTCATGACTACACATAATTTCGTAAAAATTAATATAATTACTCCTAATTATGCCCATTAAAATATTAGCCAATTAACACTTCGATATGAACATTGTACGACACTAATTTTGCACAGGACATAAGTAGGATGCATTAAAAACAATTTGTTTAAGCAAGTTGTTTGAGTTTTTGAAAATTGTTGGCCGCATTACCTACATGTAATTTCTTGAAAATTTATACAATTACTCCTAATTATGCCTATTATATGATTGTGGAAGTAAAACTTAGATAAGAATATTCTATGACGCTAATTTTGCACAAAATATAAGTAAGATGCGTTCAAAACAGTTTTTTAAACAAGTTGTGTAAGATTTTCCACATTTTTTACATGAAAACTACACATAATTTCGAGCGAATTAATGTATTTACTCCTAACTATGTCTATTATAAGATTGTCAAATTAACACTTCAATATGAATATCATTGGACACTAATTTTACATAAAACATAAGTATAATACATAAGAAATTGCTTTGTTTAAACGAGTTGTTTCAGATTTTCAATATTTATTGCCTCATAACGATAAATAATTTCATCAAAATTAATATAATTACTAGTAATTATGCCTATTAGAAGATTATCCAATTAACACTTCGATATGAACATTCTACGACACGAATTTTGCATAAAAAATAAGTAAGATGCATTAAATTTTTACACAAGTTGTTCGAGTTTTTTAAATTTTTTGTTGCATACCTACACATAACTTCGCGCAAATTAATATAATTACTACTAATTATGTCTATTATATAATTATCCAATTAACACTCGATATGAATATTCTATTACAAAGTAATTTTTCATAAAACATAAATAAGATACATTTAAAACTGATGTTTAAACAAGTTGTTTAAGATTTTCAAAATTTATTGTCTCATAACTACTTATAATTTCATGAAAATTTATATAATTACTCCATATCATGCCTATTAGAAGATTATCCAATTAATACTTCGATATGAGTATTCTACGACACTAAGTTTGCACAAAACATAAGTAAGATGCATTAAAAAAAAACAATAATTTTAACTAGTTGATTGAGTTTCTCAAACTTTTTGCCGCATAACTACATATAATTTCGTCCAAATTAATATAATTACTCCAATTATGCCTATTATAAGATTATCTAACTAAAAATTGGATATGAATATTCTATGACGCTAATTTGGCACAAAACATAAGTAAGATGCATTAAAAACTATTGCTTAAACAAATTGTTTGACTTTTTTAAAAAACAATTGGCCCCATAAATACACATAGTTTCGTGAAAATTAATATAATTACTCCTAATTATGCCTATTATAAGATCGTTCAATTAACACTTCGATATGGATATTCTACGACTCTATTTCCTCCCAAAACATAAGTAAGATGCATTAGAAATGACTATTTGGAAAAGTTATTTGAGTATATCAAAAATTTTGGCCCAATAACTACACATAATTTAGTGAAAATTAAAGTAATCACACCTAATTATGCCTATTAAAAGATTATCTAATTAACACTTCAATATGAACATTCTACAACACTAATTTTGCACAAAACATAAGTAGTAGGCTTTAAAAAACAGATTGTCTAAACAAGTTGTTTGAGTTTGTTAATATTTTTGGCCGCATAATTATACATAATTTGTTATAAATTAATATAATTACTCCTAATCATGCCTATTATATGATTCTAATTCAAACTTCGATATGAATATTCTACGACACTAATTTTGCACAAAATATAAGTAACATGCACTAAAAACAATTTGTTTAAACAAGTTATTTGAGTTTTTCAAAACTTTTGGCTGCATAGCTACACAAAATTTCTTATAAATTAATATAATTACTCCAAAATATGCCTATTATAAGATTCTTTAATTAAAAATTCGATATGAATATTCTGCAACGCTAATTTTGCCTAAAATATAAGTAAGATGCATTAAAAACTGCTATTTAAACAAGTTGTTTGAGTTTTTCAAAAAAAATTCCGCATAACTACATATAATTTCGTGCAAACTAATAGAATTACTCCTGATTACGCTTATTATAAAATTATCCAATAAGAACATCAATATGAATATTCTATAACGCTAAAATCGCACAAAACATAAGTAAGATGCGTTAAAAACTCGTTGTTTAAACAAGTTGTTTGCCTTTATGAAAATATTTGTCCACATAACTACACATATTTTGGTGCAAATTAATATAATTACTCAAAATTATGCTAGGTTATAAGATTGTTCAGTTAACACACACAAATAAATATATTAGGGCACTATTTTTTCTCAAAACATAAGTGATATGCATTAGAAACTATTTGTTTAAGCAAGTTGTTTAAGATTTTTAACATTTTTTGCCTCATGACTACACATAATTTCGTAAAAATTAATATAATTACTCCTAATTATGCCCATTAAAATATTAGCCAATTAACACTTCGATATGAACATTGTACGACACTAATTTTGCACAGGGACATAAGTAGGATGCATTAAAAACAAATTTTGTTTAAGCAAGTTGTTTGAGTTTTTGAAAATTGTTGGCGCATTACCTACATGTAATTTCTTGAAAATTTATACAATTACTCCTAATTATGCCTATTATATGATTGTGGAAGTAAAACTTAGATAAGAATATTCTATGACGCTAATTTTGCACAAAATATAAGTAAGATGCGTTCAAAACAGCTTTTTAAACAAGTTGTGTAAGATTTTCCACATTTTTTACATGAAAACTACACATAATTTCGAGCGAATTAATGTATTTACTCCTAACTATGTCTATTATAAGATTGTCAAATTAACACTTCAATATGAATATCATTGGACACTAATTTTACATAAAACATAAGTATAATACATTAGAAATTGTTTTTTAAACAAGTTGTTTCATTTTCAATATTTATTGCCTCATAACGATAAATAATTTCATCAAAATTAATATAATTACTAGTAATTATGCCTATTAGAAGATTATCCAATTAACACTTCGATATGAACATTCTACGACACGAATTTTGCATAAAAAATAAGTAAGATGCATTAAATTTTTACACAAGTTGTTCGAGTTTTTAAATTTTTTGTTGCATACCTACACATAACTTCGCGCAAATTAATATAATTACTACTAATTATGTCTATTATATAATTATCCAATTAACACTCGATATGAATATTCTATTACAGTAATTTTTCATAAAACATAAATAAGATACATTTAAAACTGATGTTTAAACAAGTTGTTTAAGATTTTCAAAATTTATTGTCTCATAACTACTTATAATTTCATGAAAATTTATATAATTACTCCATATCATGCCTATTAGAAGATTATCCAATTAATACTTCGATATGAGTATTCTACGACACTAAGTTTGCACAAAACATAAGTAAGATGCATTAAAAAAACAATAATTTTAACTAGTTGATTGAGTTTCTCAAACTTTTTGCCGCATAACTACATATAATTTCGTCCAAATTAATATAATTACTCCAATTATGCCTATTATAAGATTATCTAACTAAAAATTGGATATGAATATTCTATGACGCTAATTTGGCACAAAACATAAGTAAGATGCATTAAAAACTCATTGTTTAAACAAATTGTTTGACTTTTTTAAAAAACAATTGGCCCCATAAATACACATAGTTTCGTGAAAATTAATATAATTACTCCTAATTATGCCTATTATAAGATCGTTCAATTAACACTTCGATATGGATATTCTACGACTCTATTTCCTCCCAAAACATAAGTAAGATGCATTAGAAACAACTATTTGGAAAAGTTATTTGAGTATATCAAAAATTTTGGCCCAATAACTACACATAATTTAGTGAAAATTAAAGTAATCACACCTAATTATGCCTATTAAAAGATTATCTAATTAACACTTCAATATGAACATTCTACAACACTAATTTTGCACAAAACATAAGTAGTAGGCTTTAAAAACAGATTGTCTAAACAAGTTGTTTGAGTTTGTTAATATTTTTGGCCGCATAATTATACATAATTTGTTATAAATTAATATAATTACTCCTAATCATGCCTATTATATGATTCTAATTCAAACTTCGATATGAATATTCTACGACACTAATTTTGCACAAAATATAAGTAACATGCACTAAAAACAAATTGTTTAAACAAGTTATTTGAGTTTTTCAAAACTTTTGGCTGCATAGCTACACAAAATTTCTTATAAATTAATATAATTACTCCAAAATATGCCTATTATAAGATTCTTTAATTAAAAATTCGATATGAATATTCTAAACGCTAATTTTGCCTAAAATATAAGTAAGATGCATTAAAAACTCGCTATTTAAACAAGTTGTTTGAGTTTTTCAAAAAAATTCCGCATAACTACATATAATTTCGTGCAAACTAATAGAATTACTCCCGATTACGCTTATTATAAAATTATCCAATAAGAACATCGATATGAATATTCTATAACGCAGCTAAAATCGCACAAAACATAAGTAAGATGCGTTAAAAACTCGTTGTTTAAACAAGTTGTTTGCCTTTATGAAAATATTTGTCCACATAACTACACATATTTTGGTGCAAATTAATATAATTACTCAAAATTATGCTAGGTTATAAGATTGTTCAGTTAACACACACAAATAAATATATTAGGGCACTATTTTTTCTCAAAACATAAGTGATATGCATTAGAAAGCTGCTTTTTAAGCAAGTTGTTTAAGATTTTTAACATTTTTTGCCTCATGACTACACATAATTTCGTAAAAATTAATATAATTACTCCTAATTATGCCCATTAAAATATTAGCCAATTAACACTTCGATATGAACATTGTACGACACTAATTTTGCACGGGACATAAGTAGGATGCATTAAAAACAATTTGTTTAAGCAAGTTGTTTGAGTTTTTGAAAATTGTTGGCGCATTACCTACATGTAATTTCTTGAAAATTTATACAATTACTCCTAATTATGCCTATTATATGATTGTGGAAGTAAAACTTAGATAAGAATATTCTATGACGCTAATTTTGCACAAAATATAAGTAAGATGCGTTCAAAACAGAGTTTTTTAAACAAGTTGTGTAAGATTTTCCACATTTTTTACATGAAAACTACACATAATTTCGAGCGAATTAATGTATTTACTCCTAACTATGTCTATTATAAGATTGTCAAATTAACACTTCAATATGAATATCATTGGACACTAATTTTACATAAAACATAAGTATAATACATAAGAAATTGCTTTGTTTAAACAAGTTGTTTCGATTTTCAATATTTATTGCCTCATAACGATAAATAATTTCATCAAAATTAATATAATTACTAGTAATTATGCCTATTAGAAGATTATCCAATTAACACTTCGATATGAACATTCTACGACACGAATTTTGCATAAAAAATAAGTAAGATGCATTAAATTTTTACACAAGTTGTTCGAGTTTTTTAAATTTTTTGTTGCATACCTACACATAACTTCGCGCAAATTAATATAATTACTACTAATTATGTCTATTATATAATTATCCAATTAACACTCGATATGAATATTCTATTACGGTAATTTTTCATAAAACATAAATAAGATACATTTAAAACTCGATGTTTAAACAAGTTGTTTAAGATTTTCAAAATTTATTGTCTCATAACTACTTATAATTTCATGAAAATTTATATAATTACTCCATATCATGCCTATTAGAAGATTATCCAATTAATACTTCGATATGAGTATTCTACGACACTAAGTTTGCACAAAACATAAGTAAGATGCATTAAAAAAACAATAATTTTAACTAGTTGATTGAGTTTCTCAAACTTTTTGCCGCATAACTACATATAATTTCGTCCAAATTAATATAATTACTCCAATTATGCCTATTATAAGATTATCTAACTAAAAATTGGATATGAATATTCTATGACGCTAATTTGGCACAAAACATAAGTAAGATGCATTAAAAGCTGCTTTGTTTAAACAAATTGTTTGACTTTTTTAAAAAACAATTGGCCCCATAAATACACATAGTTTCGTGAAAATTAATATAATTACTCCTAATTATGCCTATTATAAGATCGTTCAATTAACACTTCGATATGGATATTCTACGACTCTATTTCTCCCAAAACATAAGTAAGATGCATTAGAAACTTGACTATTTGGAAAAGTTATTTGAGTATATCAAAAATTTTGGCCCAATAACTACACATAATTTAGTGAAAATTAAAGTAATCACACCTAATTATGCCTATTAAAAGATTATCTAATTAACACTTCAATATGAACATTCTACAACACTAATTTTGCACAAAACATAAGTAGTAGGCTTTAAAAACAGTTATCTAAACAAGTTGTTTGAGTTTGTTAATATTTTTGGCCGCATAATTATACATAATTTGTTATAAATTAATATAATTACTCCTAATCATGCCTATTATATGATTCTAATTCAAACTTCGATATGAATATTCTACGACACTAATTTTGCACAAAATATAAGTAACATGCACTAAAAAACAATTTGTTTAAACAAGTTATTTGAGTTTTTCAAAACTTTTGGCTGCATAGCTACACAAAATTTCTTATAAATTAATATAATTACTCCAAAATATGCCTATTATAAGATTCTTTAATTAAAAATTCGATATGAATATTCTGCAACGCTAATTTTGCCTAAAATATAAGTAAGATTCTTTAATGCATCTTACTTATGTTTTGTGCAAACTTAGTGTCGTAGAATACTCATATCGAAGTATTAATTGGATAATCTTCTAATAGGCATGATATGGAGTAATTATATAAATTTTCATGAAATTATAAGTAGTTATGAGACAATAAATTTTGAAAATTTTAAACAACTTGTTTAAACATCAGTTTTAAATGTATCTTATTTATGTTTTATGAAAAATTACTGTAATAGAATATTCATATCAGAGTGTTAATTGGATAATTATATAATAGACATAATTAGTAGTAATTATATTAATTTGCGCGAAGTTATGTGTAGGTATGCAACAAAAAATTTAAAAAACTCGAACAACTTGTGTAAAAATTTAATGCATCTTACTTATTTTTTATGCAAAATTCGTGTCGTTGAATGTTCAAATCGAAGTGTTAATTGGATAATCTTCTAATAGGCATAATTACTAGTAATTATATTAATTTTGATGAAATTATTTATCGTTATGAGGCAATAAATATTGAAAATCTGAAACAACTTGTTTAAACAAAGAATTTCTAATGTATTATACTTATGTTTTATATAAAATTAGTGTCCAATGATATTCATATTGAAGTGTTAATTTGACAATCTTATAATAGACATAGTTAGGAGTAAATACATTAATTCGCTCGAAATTATGTGTAGTTTTCATGTAAAAAATGTGGAAAATCTTACACAACTTGTTTAAAAAACTGTTTTGAACGCATCTTACTTATATTTTGTGCAAAATTAGCGTCATAGAATATTCTTATCTAAGTTTTACTTCCACAATCATATAATAGGCATAATTAGGAGTAATTGTATAAATTTTCAAGAAATTACATGTAGGTAATGCGGCCAACAATTTTCAAAAACTCAAACAACTTGCTTAAACAATTGCTTTTAATGCATCCTACTTATGTCCTGTGCAAAATTAGTGTCGTACAATGTTCATATCGAAGTGTTAATTGGCTAATATTTTAATGGGCATAATTAGGAGTAATTATATTAATTTTTACGAAAATATGTGTAGTCATGAGGCAAAAAATGTTAAAAATCTTAAACAACTTGTTTAAACAAATAGCTTTCTAATGCATATCACTTATGTTTTGAGAAAAAATAGTGCCCTAATATATTTATTTGTGTGTGTTAATCTGAACAATCTTATAACCTAGCATAATTTTGAGTAATTATATTAATTTGCACCAAAATATGTGTAGTTATGTGGACAAATATTTTCATAAAGGCAAACAACTTGTTTAAACAATGCTTTTAACGCATCTTACTTATGTTTTGTGCGATTTTAGCGTTATAGAATATTCATATCGATGTTCTTATTGATAATTTTATAATAAACGTAATCGGAGTAATTCTATTAGTTTGCACGAAATTATATGTAGTTATGCGATTTTTTTTGAAAAACTCAAACAACTTGTTTAAATAGCGCTTTTAATGCATTTTACTTATATTTTAGGCAAAATTAGCGTTACTTGCAGAATATTCATATCGAATTTTTAATTAAAGAATCTTATAATAGGCATATTTTGGAGTAATTATATTAATTTATAAGAAATTTTGTGTAGCTAATATTTTAATTATTAGCTACACTTGTTCATCTTGCTGATCTTCTAGATCATGAATTCCAGGCACTGAGCGGATTCATAAATCTAGAAAATACTCTTGCACACAAAGTCAAACATGAAGCGCTAAGCCAGTTCGACTTTGAGGCATGTGTGTTAGTGAATGAACCTACAAACATATCAGTTCAATTTCACTGTTTAGAAGACGAACCTACTACAGATCGGTTCAATCTTGTGGCTTGAGAGATGAACTTACAAACAGATCAGTTCGATCTCTTAGACTAGACGACAAACTTACAAACAGATCAGTTTAGTCTTGCTAGCATGTCAAGTCATGAACAATTGTTCAAGACACAGGGTCGGTAGACAGTGGACAGAGTCCCTACAGTTGTCTTATTTGACCTCCTAAATCATAAATTCTGAGCACCTAGCCGATTCATGGATTCAGGGTTACCTTGTACACAAAATTAGACTCGAAGCTCCTGACTGGTCTAATATTGAGACATGTTTGTTAGAGAATGAGATTTTAGACAAACTAGTTAAGAAGCTGCCATATTGTAATGATTCATCAATAGTCAGCAAAGTATGTCACCACTTTATTAATCATTCATCACTTTAGGAATCGTATAACGATTCAATGAATCGTTATAACGCTTCTGAAGGGCAGCAGATTTGTCAGAGAGTTGGTCAAACGGTCAAAACGTTGTTGACGTTCTGTAAAGCGTTCAACGTTTTAATGAATCATTATAACGATTCAAGGAATCATTATAACGATTCCTTGGAACACATAGACTTGTGAGAAAACAAACAAAATGTTGCTGACATTTTGTAAAGTGTTCAACGCTTTGATGAATCGTATAACGATTCAACGAATCGTTATAACGATTTCTTATGCAAGGACACTAATGTCCTTTTGTAAGGGATACTCATCATCCCTCATCTGTACACTACCAACCCTGGGAGACAGCTTGTGCATTGATAGATTCAGGGTTACCTTGTATACAAAACTAGACTCGGAGCTCTTGGCTGGTCTAATATCGAGACAGGTTTATTAGAGAGTGAGTTTTTAGACAGTTCAGCTTAACTCTTCTCATCTAGTCAGATTATGAGCTTACGAGCAGATCAATCTCATAACTGTGCACTACTAGCCTTAGGATCATTAATCATGATGTCATTTCTTCAGACATCATAATGTTCTTCTTTGAAGTCTTCACACTCACCGTGTTGATGTTGTAGTCTCCATTGTCTTCTTAGCAGACGTTAGGATGTTCTTGTCCTAACTATTATGAAATGACTGTTCTGAATGTTGCATTACTTGTGTAAAATATACTCTGTTGTTGTACACCCCTTGTGTGAGCTTATTCAATCACCTCTAAAATGAAAAAGAATTATTGCATTTATTATTTACTTTTATTAACAAGATAATACCCCATATTATTATCTCAACTACAAAGGTGAATTTATTTTTATTTTTAACTCTCTTTATTTTTGTAAAAATCACTTACAAAAATAATAGAAAATAGGTTGGATATTATTCAGAATTTTATTTGAATTTTTAGGATTTTTATAATAGCCAAAATAGCAAGTCAAAACTTGGTCGAACAGAAAAAAGTAAATAATATCATTTTGTTTTTAAATTGTTTCAGTATAATAAAATTCTTAAAACTGAAATGTTTTTATATAGAAAACTACTATGAAAAACAAAGAATTTTTAGAAATAAATTTGAGTCAATTTGGAGCTTGGGAAGACCTCCAAATGATTTATTTACTCTTTATTTTTAATTTTCTGTTATTTATTGACTATTTGGCTTAATTGGATTGGGTCGAGATTAATTTTTCCTTTTTCTTTCTCCTATTGGACCGGCTCACTGATTGGGCTGAGATTAATCTCTAGATTAATCTGGACTGGATCAGATCTGTGTCAAGATTAGCGCAGATCTTTTATTTAACACTTTGTTTTACTTTGGCCATCAAATTTAATTGAGATTTGCATTAGATGGATCAAAGGCCTGGATTGACTTGCGCCTTAATTTTCTAAACGCTCCATAGCCCAGATCTCTTGGATCTGCTCCAGAATTCGTGTGATTCTCCAAGATTGGTGCTGAGACAGTTCTCCTCTGTCTTTTCCTTATCACGCATCAAGATGCGTGCTGAAGTTGATCTTTGTTGAGTCCACTCTCTCATGAAGGAGATAAAATCATATATATATATATATAATTAAAATCAAAAAATAAATCAAGAGGATGTATATAAGTTACTCCCAATTTTTGATCTCTTCTTTTGCCTTCTTCTCTCCTTCTTTATAATATAATATAGAATAGAAATCATTCCTTTGTCTCTCCAAAATGTAAAAATTATTCCCTATGATGCCGCCTCAAGATCGGTTCTAAGCCTACAAATCATGGCCTAAATTGGTTATGATTGAAATGAAATGTCAATTATGTTAAGAATAGAAAGCTAAGGATAGTAAGTCATTACAGTTTATCATCAATCATTAATGACTTGTTGAACTACGAGCTGATTGAAGGCTATTTGTGGCCTACCATTACGGGTTACCATGATGGACATGTGAAAAATGGCTTTGGGAGTTACCTAGGCCTCCGAGAATAACGTGTCTTGATCTCAGGGTTTACGATTAGGGATAAAGCCTAACCCTTTTATATAGTAAAACCCTAAAAATATACTTAAAAACATCTAAAATAAAGCATGGTGCATAAACTAGATCGGACCGGTCTAAGAACCGAGCCAAAGAGGGTGTCTCTTCAATTATAGCTAGAAACTTTGGCATGGGATCGGATCAAATTCATTAGTGTTTGAGATCATTGAGTTGATCCAATTTGGAAAGGTTAAATTCATTGTTTTGATCCTTGATTGTTCATCCTTTGTCTGATTTGGCTCCGATTTACGTCCTTTCGCTCTATTTCTTCTAGGGTTTTCCTTCTAACCTGAAATATCAACAAAATACATGCATCTACTGTTTGGGTGAAATATATTCTCTCTCGACTAATCTGGTAAATCTTTTCGAACGACAGACGCATCAGGATGTAGTCCACGACTGTTTTATATGGAGGAAAGATGTGATTTATGTGGCTCACATTGTAGCGCGTCCACAACCGCTACGAAGAAGATAAATGAGCGCTCGCATCCGCGTGCGATGTACAGATTTGCCTTTCCTTTTTTTTCCGTTTGGTAATTAGATTTACTCAAAGAAAAAAAAGATTTCATTTTCTCTTTGATCGTGGAGCGGGGATAGTCCAAATCAGTAAACTTTTTTCTTGTATCACGGGTGAGCTGTCGCCAGCTGTAATCAGATTTGTTTATTCAGCATTATTTTTACGCACGTGACGATGATGATTTCAATCAGTTAGGCGCCCCTTTCTTTTTTTAATAAGCAAACAAGTATATCAGACCCATTACCCCACAGCCCCTGCGCGGCACCCCGCACCCAAACCTCTGCGCGTCTTACTGCTCGGGACCACTGTGAGGGTCGATGGAGTTGGTTCCGTCCCCAGCCCTCTATTCCAAGGTATAATTTCTATCCCCTTCCCTCTTTTAGTTATAAAAGTAGCTAATTATTTCTATCCCCAGTGCTGTTAATTTATTTTAGTTATAAAAGTAGCTAATTAATTTATATCCCCAGTGCTGTTAATTTATTTAGTTAAAATTATAGTTATTTGAGAAATAAATTCGAGATTTATTTGTCAAAATAGGTGTCATGATTAGTTTTTGATCATAAAATAGTATGGATATTATTCATTATAATCACTTAGTAATTAAAATTATTGTTTTGTTTTTTTGTTGTGGAATATGGTTATTATTTTTAAAATTACTTGTAGAATATAGGTGTGATGTAGTTTATTTTTGTTTGAATAAATTTGAGTAATTCAAATTGTTAAAAATAGTTTAGATGATAAATGTAAAATTGGTACATATTATTGTAGTTAATTAATTTAAGATTTATTTATATAGTAAATATTTAGTAAATAATTTCATTGTTTAAGATTAGGGGTCTTTTAGTAAATTATTCATTTCATGAACAATGTAATACTGAAAAATTTAGATGCTAGTGTAGCGGGAGTGGATGCCAAATTCACGATGAACCCGATTATAACGATGATATCGATCAATTGTCTATTTTTACGCTCCTCCCATTATCTAAGAGTATGATCAGAGCATATTACTTGGTTAAAAATATAAGCACTTTAAATTCAAAATAATTCATTTTATTAATTTAATCAAATATTTATTATATTTTTAACTTATGTATTGTAACCAGAGGATATTTTAAATTGTCGAGCTCACAAACCTATCATTTTTTAATGAGAGATGTGGTCTAATACTTAAGAAGTTGAGGTTATACTAGCACTAAAATGACAGTAAAGATACTTCACAAAGTTGTAACTCTAAAGGTAGTATGTTCACAAATAGCTTTAAAACAAAATCTTAACACTTTTTTTGACTAAATTGCACAAATGATCTTTAAAGTATCATCACTTTATCAAATTGATCCTTTAAGTTTCAAAATTATCAATTTGATCCTTAAAATATAACTTTGTTATCAAATTAGTTCTTAAAGTTTTAAAGATATCATGTTAGTCCTTAAAATATAAATTAAGTATCATATTAGTCCTTGAAGTTTTTAATTTATATCAAATTAGTCTTATTTAAAATTTATTAAAAATAATATTTTCATTTATCATAGAATTAATTTTTAACATTATAACTAATATGAATATGCCAATTGAGAGACTCTAATTGAACCTGTGAGTTTTTTTACACATGCATGAGATGCGGAATTTCTAACATCTTTTCATGCAACTCAATTGAAAATTAAGGATCATGTGTATAAAATTTGAATATAACAAATAAATTTATGAATAATATACATTACTTGGTATTGTAACCAAACACGATGACTTCTTTTGGATGGTGGTTGTGTGCGCCTTCACCAATCACCACAAGGACTTCTAATCTTTCGAAAACTTTTTCAAACGTGAAACCTCTACCGTGTGCACTCCTTGACACGTCGAAGTAAGGCTACTAGACCTCCAATAAACAAAATTTCAAATCATTTTTTATCTCAACACATGAGAGGGATAGATATACAATTGAATTTAGAAGAGAGAGAAAATAAAATAATCAACTCTCCTTATGCTTTTTCGGATGAGAGAGATGTACACTTTCAAAGAATTAAAAATTAACTCTTCGGCAGAGAGAGTGCGTCATATAACCATATTCATTAATTAAAAATAATTAAAAAAAACTTTCCGCAGAGAGGTTATTAACCTCTCCGCTTGCGCAAGTGGCAAGTGATGGTTAATTACCATTTGCCGAGTTTTTTTTATTTAATTTTAATTAATCTAATAAATTGTGCAAAAAAAAAATTTCTCCCTCTCTGCTGAAATCTTTAAATGCTTGGGCTCAATCTGAGTCCAAGTACATCTCATTCATAATTTGAGTCTTACTCAAATTGATTCAATCCAATTATATATTTAATTAATCATGCCCCACATAATTAATTAATTATTCTATGTTTCAACTTATCAAATAGAATGACCCATAGGATCATGTCTTGATCAGTAATAAATTTATATACATTAATTTATAAATCATAATTGATATCTAGCAATGTATTATGATCACTCGATCAAACACAAACAAATCGATGATCCTTTAATTCTTTTGTCACGTAATATCTATTAATTAATGTCAAGCGTCGAATGTGTTCTCCTTGATCATTAATTATTTTCTTGATCTTCAGTGCATAATTATTTATATGTGTCATCCAATAATCACAAATTACATGCATAATAATTATCACTACATCAAGGGGCCAAAGATATCACCAATCTCATAAGAAATGAGACGGACAAAATATCCTATTGACTATCCATAATTCATGCCATAATTTGTGTATATTAAAAATTTACCTTTATAGCCCTCGGTTAAAAGCAGTGTTTGATAATTGCACAAAATATACATTAATTATCTTAGAGCTATGGATATCTCAGATAATAGAATTAATACTAATTTATGACTTTCTTGATGATACAAATACAATCCATACAATAAGTCAAAGTGGATCAAGTCCAATATCATACATTCCATATATATATATTTATGTGATTAAATAGATACCCCGTATTTGTGATCTGTGAAACATGATCACACATTAATCCAAATACTAGTCCATATTATCATTCAGTGTTCCATGCTAATGATATGAGACTAGAGACAATTCAGAGTTTTAATAACATTTATAGAGTTTCACAATTCAAGTCATTAACTCAAAAATTTATAAAACATTAAAACTCAAGGAACAAAATAATACAAATAATCCAATATATAAAACAAAATAAGAGCATCATCATAAATGATTGGTCATCTAGGTCACTTTACTAACAGATTGAACGAACGTTCTCGTGTGCTTTCAGACATTATGAGCTCCACAAATTTTTATACATTCAAAGAAAGGAATTGATTCCGTCAAAATCCATAAACTGTGTTCACAGCGAAAAGAAAACCCTTCAATTTGACTTTGAGGGCCAATAAGCAAATTATTAACAAAAAATTTCTTAATAATTTAGAATATTAAGAATTTAGAAATCGAAGAATTCTTTGATTGGAAAGGTGCGTTAGCGGTTTGCTTTTAGTACTTTTTTACCGATTCATACAACAATAAAAATACTGCATTAGTATTATATTATTAAAAATTAATTCATGTGATATTTATAAAATTTTTACAAATCATAAGATATATTATATGATATGGATGTCAACGTAAATATTTTTTTAGCATTGATAATGATAGGACTAATCAGTTATAAATAAAAAAGTTTAAGGACTAAAATGATAAGTTAATACAATTTTAGAGACTAAAATGATATATTTAAAATTTTAAGGACCAATTTGATAGCAAAGTGATACTTTAAGAATCAAATTAATACTTTTGGTACTTTAAGAATCAATTTGATAAAAAAATAATATTTTAGAGTTCATTTATGTAATTTACTCTTTTGTTTTTGAGAGAGAAGAAATCCGTAGGCATAGCTTAAATTAATGTCCGATTTACATACTGGTACCAAATGACTGAAAATAAATAAATAATAGCTTAAACTGAACCTACATTACTAAACTTGACGAAACAAGCAAAAAACTAAACTTAAACTGAACTAAGCTCCGCCACTGGTTGGTTGCCACCCCGCCGCTGTTCTTATCATCTGCTACAGATGCGCGGTGTTTTGTACAGAACACTGGATCTGACGCAAGTCGCACGTGCAAATTACAATTCTGCAATTTAGGCGACCTCTTTCTGAAGCGCACGGCCGCTTCCACGAAGTTTCGTTGGCATCAGAGGGCGGACACAATACGGGCCTCAAAGGATGAATTCGGTTCATACCAGTGAACGGAGACTACTGAAAAATTTGCTGTCGGTGCACTTCAAAATTTATCAGGCAGGAGAGGCGCATGTTATTCAAGTTTTGTCGCACAATGTCTGAAGTGGCTTTCCAACTTTGGTTGTGATAAGTTGGCTATTCAATTTTGACATACACATATCTGAACTTATTTATTTCGTGATAAATGACCATAATTATTTTTTAATACTTCATTTAGAATTATAAATTACTAAATTATCCTAGTATGTTTGTACATTATTTACATTTTTAATATATGTTTATATTTGATTTATGTTTGCAATATATTATTAACATTAATAATTAACATTGACATTATTTTTAATATTCATAATATATAATATATTTATTTTTTATGCTTTATTTGTAACTTTAATTTTTGAAAAACAAATTATTATTTATTCTGAATATTTAACGAGTGCATATATATATATATATATATATATTGAAATAAATGCTATTTTGTTGTAAATTAAAATTCATAGAGCAAAATTAGTTTAAATATCATGTACATAAAAACAAGGGTAATTTAAACATTTTATAATTTAAATATAGTATTAGAGAGTAAGTATTTGTTGGAGAGTCATTTATTATGAATTGAATAATTGGGAAACACTCGAGATATTATCCTTTTTTTTTTTAAAAAAAAAAGCAGCTTTTGTTAATTTCGGGGCATAGTTTTGCCGAAATTTTCGGTGTATAGATTTTGTTAATTTTCGGTGTATATTATGCCATTTTTTAATATAGTTTTGCCGAAATTTGAACTTTTCTATAAAATGAGACGAGATTTGTAAGAATAACATAATTTAATTACAAGACAAAAAGTACAGCTACGTGAAGTGAAAAAGCATTACTGTATCAACTAAAATCTTAAAACTAATATAAAGTAATTGATATAAAAAAATGTTTGCCGTGTTAATAGGAGTCCCATTTAAAAAAATGTTGAAAGAGTTAATTATCTAATAATTTTGTATCGGTGTAAGATATAAAAAGAACAAAACAAAGAAATCATGTACAAATTATATAAGATAACTTTTTGCATCATCTTGTGAGAAAATTATAATCGAATATAAATATAAATTATGTAGAGAAAGATTATCCATGGCCATCTTAGTCATATATTTTTAATGTGTAACTTGAATCATCAACTCTAATCAACTTTTTAAATTTTAAATAGTAAAGCTTGTAATCACTGCGACCATTAATCATTGTTATGCATAAATTGTAGATCGCATTTATAATTTAAATGAGTTATTTGAAGTTTAATTTCACGAAAGTAATTAAGATTTAATTTTTACCCGAACTATTTAGTCGTGTATGGTCTAGGGTTGTAAATGAGCCGAGCTTTGAGCTGGGTCAAACTCATTAGTTTAACGCTGAGTTGAGTTTTCTCATTAACTATTTTTGAGTCAAAAATTTTAGTTTAATATTGATTTGTTAAGTTAACGAACTAATCGAGCTAAGTTGCTAAAGCTCGTTAAGGCATATTTAATAATTAATAATATTTTTATGATATTTATATTAATATTTATAAAAAATAATAGAATAATATAAATAATAAAAATAACAAATGAGCTGAATCAGTTCAAACTCAAATTTGACTCATTAACCTAACGAATTTAACGAGCCGGTTTATTAACAACTCAATCTATTTACGAGCAAGTCAATAATAAATTGATCCTTGACGAACCAAAAGTTTTTTTTTACCGGTCCTAGTGCAGAGAGACAATTTCCGGTTTACCAATCAACTATGCACCGGCCCTATCTACAGATTGCTCTTTTATCTCGCTCTTATCGTTTTCCTTGTCAAGCACGAACTTTCTCTTCCTTTTTTATTTCCTCAAAATAATACAATTTTGAAAACAAAAAGGAAGCCCAGTCCCTCCCCCCTCCTTTCTAAACCTAGGGTTAGGGTTTTCTTCCCCAAGAGCTTCTATGGACGAATCGAAGAAGTACACACGATGGGAGGAGGTGGTGGTGTCGACGGACAAAGGGAAGCGAGAAGTGCACTACTATTTGAAAGACAGCTGCGGCAACTCGGATCTGGCCGTGGTGGGTAGAGAGAGAAGCCTCCGCCACATGACCTACGAGATAGTTGATGGATTCGTCAGGTCGTGCCATCTGGCGTCGCCGTCGCCCCACTGCTCGCCTCTGACCGATGGTTCCACGGCCCTCAAGTGGAAAACTAGGCGGGGGGTTGTTGATTGGCTCTCTTCTCTCGTCTTAGGTAATTTATAAGTTCTTCGTGCTCCGTTTCTACCGTGTATTTTGTCGAAGATTCGATCTCGTTGCGATTTTTAGATTCTTCCTTGTGAAATATTTCGAGATTTTTCGAGTTGTCTTAGAAGATTTTGTTGGTAGAGATCTCGTCAAAATTAGAGAAAAAAAATCTTCAACCGATAAAATCAAACATTTATTTGGTCCAAGTTTGAACTCTGGCGAAAAGTTCCTTCCTTTTTTTTTTAAATTTGGCAAATAAACTGGCACTTCCTGATAATTTTGCTTTTATTTGTAAAATTAGGGACCGATCTATTCATCCTGATATATTTCCCGACAAGCGACAAGTCCGAGGATCTATCGTTTGCGGTTGTTATTGAGTTTGAATTGGCGAGGTTTTACTTCTGGATTGTTCGTTTTTAGGTCTTTTGCTTTATTACTTAGGCTTATTTGAGGCGATGACCAAATTTGAGTTTAGCGCAGCCCTGGATAGTAGAAACTATTGTTTTTCTTTGGGAAAGGTTTACCTTCAGTTCCTCCCATGTTCATAAAGTAAGCACCTTCGTGTAAATTTTCTGTTGTTTTCATTGGAGCACTTTAATTATATTCGAAAAATTCTTTCTACCAAGCTTTTTTTTTCGTGCTGTCTTTTATTTTCAGCAAGATGAACATAAAGTATTAAGGATGCAATATCTTTTTCTGTTGAAGCTTGATAATTTGCCTGCCAGTCCGCCAGAGCTTCAGAATTTTAAAGGATCTACAACCTTATTTTACATCTTATTCCAAAAAAAGAAAATGAAATATCTGAATTTCCTGATCCTAAGCCTTTTTAAGCTTTTGCTGGCTCTCTACTTTAATTAACTTGTTATCCAATTACCATTCTATTTCATAAGATTTGAGAGAGGGAATTTCTCACTTTGATGCCAAGTTGATCTTGTTTCTGTTTATTTTCAGAAATAATATGGAATCCAGCAAGGCTAAAAACAGTTCAACAATTAAATATGAACAGGTTGCTCTTTGATCTACATTTTTTTATTTTTATTTTTCAATTGTGACGCAATAGCTGGAACTCCCGAGGTTCCAGGTCTTCTCCCTTGGCAAGAATCTGGGACAAACTTCATTTTACTACAGATCCGGTACGAGCTTAGATACGTCATATTAGACTTATAGGTTGCAGTGTATCAAGGTGATTTAATTTCATTTCAGTGTTAAGACATGGAGCTTTCCAGTATGAACACTCCTATATTCGAAAGTTTGGTTTCTGCGATTCTTTCTTTTACTGTTTTTGAACTATTAATATTTTCACTTTGTTTATTCTGGAGTTTTGTCATGTGATGCAAGGGAGCAATCTCATTCTTATTTATGTTTGAGATCTCCTTGAGTATTAAAATTTGTCAGCACAGAACTTGCATCTTTTGCTTTTGAATGGTTCAACTTTGTGCTACTGTTAAAAAGCCAAATTATTTTTCAGTGAATCTAAACATGATGCCTCCTCCTTTTATAGGTTGCACTACCTACAGATCATCCCCAACTGATGATGGATTTTCAGACTATGAAGAGTTAGATATCACAGATGGCCCTTCCAATGTAAATTTGTTCCTCTCTCTATTTCATACAGCTTTATATATATTTCCTTTTGAAGCCATCTCATTGATTTTTTTTCTCATCTCATCTCTAGATCATCATAACTTCATCAATATCAAACAAACCACAGTCAAAAAACTTCTCATGGCTGGGTTCTTCATGGACATGTAGGAAAAGACGAAAACACTACCGTTCTTTCTGTAGGAGGGGGATCACCATTTCTGTAAGTGTCTTGTTACATGACACCTCTTATTTTCAAAAACATGCCAATTGTTTTTAATGTGTGATTAGAGAAGAATAAAATAGGCTAGGACACATTTATTTTTCAATTCACATGCCAGGTTTTTGGGTTATTTGCAAGTAGTACTTATTTCAGTATCATACCTTTTGAACCCCAGTAGCGTTCGGCGAACAAAATGTTTTAGTGTATCATATGTAATGGTATAACTGTTGAGCACTAGTAGCATATCCTCCACAAAAGTTGGATATTGTCTGCAATATCAATTTTGGAATGCTGGCAAAAAGTTACTTGGTTATTGTACAAAATGCTGTGGTCAATAGGTTTGGTTGATTTTTCTATAACTGATTATAATTTTTAAGGTTGGTTGTTTTTCTTTTTTTGGCTTATTCTGCTTTAACAAACTTCCATTGCTTGTTTTGGACATATTGATGATAAATAAAACCAAATAGTTGTAAATAGTATGCCATTTTATTCCATATTATGTAAATTATTGGTATGTCATAGTGTCTGTAATATTATTGCTTTACACTTAATTAGCTTCCCGCTGAATTGGAGTTCAAAGTTTTTTTTTTGAATTGTTTGTGATCTATTTGGTTGGTTGTGTTTTATTCACAGATTCTTTTTTATTTTTGTATGTGGATAATTTTAGTTATTTTTTATAAACGACGGCAAGTGAACACCTGGTGTTACATCGACATTGTGACTTGTTGTGTCTAAAGATAATGACCGATGCTTTTTACCCTTGGACAATAGGTGCATGACTTTGTGTATATAATGGCTGAAGAGAACAAGAGACTGGTGGCTTATGTGGATGACCTGTATGAAGACATGCGAGAGAATAATACGGTGTCTGTGCGGTGGTTCCACAAAGTAGATGAGGTTGGAGCTTCCATCATTTTGCCTCCTGATGTGACTGAGCGGGAGATTTTCTTTTCTCTCTGTTTCCAGGACCTCAGCGTTGAGTGCATTGATGGCCTTGCCTGTGTTTTCAACCCAGCCCATTTTGATCAATTTCATGCTGCAGTCCGACCGAATCACCGGTTGTATCCATACATGTGCCGTAGAATGATAGACAATGATGACATAAAGGCCTTTGATGTAACTCAGTTACAGGGTTATTGGAGTCAGGAAGCACTCAGATCAATGTTTTCACCAACTTCTCTAAAACTGAGGTTGAAAATTTCAACAGGTAAAAAAATGAAAAGGGATGCTGTTGGTGTAGATGAGAAAAATGCTTCTGTTAAGTCAGCCAGTGGTAAGTGGCTGCCACTGCCAGGTCAGCTTGTGGAGGTACTGTCGCAAGATAGTGGTATCAGGGGATGCTGGTTTAGAGGCATTATTTTACGAAAACACCAGGATCGGATCAAAGTACAGTACTTAGATATCCAAGATGCTGATGGTACAGGCAAATTAGAGGTATATTGATTTAATTGATCTAATCTAATTTTATTTGGAGTTCGCTTTTCAATTGGTTTTGTCATATTTAACCATCATTATAATATTTTTGCTTTAGGAATGGGTTTGGTGCAGTCGGGCTGCTATGCTGGATGATTTAAGTATACGTGTAGGTGGAAGGTCGATAGTGCGGCCGGCCCCTTTGTTGGATAGACCGAACCTAAGCTCAGACCATGCTTTTAACATTGGTTCTATGGTGGATGCATGGTGGATGGATGGCTGGTGGGAAGGAATTGTAATTCACTGTGAGTCTGATGAAAAAATCCAAGTCTATTTTCCAGGTAAACACAAATCTTTGTTTTCTACAGGTAAATGTTAGAGAGAGCTGTTAAACTGTTCATTGTTGACTTCTATAGTTGTGTTTTGTAGGTGAAAAGCGAATATCTACCTTTGCCCCAGGGCAGCTGAGACATTCCCTAGAGTGGGTAGATGGGAAATGGAACTCTGTGAAAGAGAGGAAAGGTTTGGTTGCTATTATACCTGCCACCACTGATAGCAGACAGAACAGAGCCAGTTCACCAGAGGAGATGAAGTCAGAAACCCTAAGAGAAACCTTCCTTTCGACAGATGCTGCTGCTCAGGAGAGATGCACAATTTCTTCCTCACCTGACTTGAGAAAGGATCTGATGTTAGATGGATTGAAATGGAGTTCAAGAAAGCGCCGGCGGTTCAGCCCGAATCGAGTCAAGCGAAGCCCTGATTCGAGCAGTGGCTGCACCCAGGAAGAGACTGAGCCAAGTGGATGTGGCAGTTTTCTCCTACTGGACTCTTCTGATCATGAGAATTGCAAGATTGGCAGGGACTCACTATTTAATGTGCCACCTGTAGCCATCTCAAGCTTGGTGATGTCGCAATAACAGCACAATAACAGCAATCTATTGGAGTGATGTTAATTTTTCTTTGCATCCCCATGGTCATTCTTTGAGGTTTGAGAATAAATTGGAGATGAGGTGCTTGTTCAATCTACACTTGTATATTTAGCTAGCTTAGATACTGTCTTTTGGTTTGCATGATTAAGTTTTGTTTGGGTCAGTTAGTGGCGGGATAAGAGAGACAAGGTTGTTGAATTCCTTCGTTAGTGCAGCCTAACCAAAAGTTTTGTTTGCTAACCCTTCTAGTTACCTTCCTGTCTTGTAGGGTAGTAAATGCGCTTAGTTGTTTTAACTAGGTCTAATGAGTCTTGTTCTTTATGAAAATATATATGTAATGTCTGCTCATCATATTGCTAGCCTTTGCTAGTTGATGTCCTGTTTCGGAATGTAATAGATTTTGTGCTAGTTGGTTTAAATAACTCTCATTGTTTTATCCTTTTCTTTTCTCTGGAAATCTTTGAAAAGTTGTCTGAACTTGTTTGTTTGATGTCTGATTTATCTGTATGTTTTTTTTTTTTCCCTCGAGCCCTATTCTGGTCTTCATTTTGTATTTTGACCATAATGAAAAATAAAAAAAAATGACAATATAACTGATACACCAGTAGCTCTGGGAAAATTAAGTAGATGCTGAAAAAAAAGAAGGAAATAGATAAAGAAAATAAGAGAACAATAAAATGATATATGAAAGAATTGGCAAGTTAGTACAGCTACTGGACTACCACTATGGGTGAGATGTGGGCGGTTCTTGTGACCCTCCCACATAACTGATTCAGGTATAAATGTCAACTTTTTAATGTTTTTTTAATATATTTATTGTTCTTCCATGTGTTAAAAACAAACAGATAGAATCTAAATTATTTATGGTATTTTTAAAAGGGTTTGTTTGACATTTAGTGGAATAATAAAAAGTTGAAATAACATTTGATGGAATAGAAAAAGGGTTTGTTTGGCACTTGATGAATTATAGACTAAGTAGAGTGCAAAATAGTGTCAATTTGATATACCAAATTTTATGTGGTATATTGAATTAGCTCTCGTCGGAATAATGTTTATTGTTTGATTATATTGTATTATATTATGGTTATAATTATGATTATAATTTATTATTATATTAATATTATTATGATTATTTAAGTTAAATCATGAAATTTAATTAAGTAATAATTAAAATTAAAATAAATTGACGAATGATTTAACTTGATTGTACAATCAAGGGAATACACATACTTATGAAATAAATAGATAAGTGGATAAATAAAGATAAATGAGATAAGATATCGAATAACAAAACACAAAGGTCAAATTAAAAAGCTATAAATATATAAATTCAGGAATATTAAATTTAATAACTAATACAAAATATTTTGATCTAATTAAAATTTAAAGGAATAATATTTATAATGAAATCTAAAATATTAAAATCAAACTCGTATCTTAAAACAGAATAAAATAATAATAATAATAATAATAATAATATAATGTATTGAAAATTGATGAAATAATTAACAACAATAATAATAAACATAATAGTGATGGTTGTTAATTAATGAAAGACACGTGGAAATTACAAAATATAATCAAGAGTTTTATTAAAGAACAAAACCAAAGTTTAAATTAAAATATATAAATTTTAAAATTAATTAAATCATAACTAAGTAACCAAAATAAACATCTTGATCCATTGATTAAATGATTTGACGAGGAGACTAATAATGATGATAATAACAATAATAATATTAATTAATTAAAAGAATAATATGAATTTAATAAATATCATCAAGATTTATAATCAAATTGGTATGATGATAGTACTTGATCAAATAGATCTTCGAGAATCAAATTATACTAAAACGGATGTGAAATCTCAATCCGCTACACTGACAAACCGCTACACGAATACACACGTGGGTCGCCACACTCAATCCCCGATCCCACTCCTATTTCCCCCTCTCCCTCCCTCTCTCTATCTCTCTCTCTCTCTTAGGGATCACTGACCGAACCCTTACCGCTCCCGTCTCTTCCTATCATTCACCCGTCTCCCTCACCGACCCTAAATCTCTCGATCTCTTTCCTAGCTCGGACAAAAAACCTAAAACCCGCTCTTGACCCTCTCGCTCGCTCACATTCGCTCGAACAATCTCTCCCTCTCTCTCTCAAACAAAGCCTTACCGCTCGTGACCCTCTCAAACGAAGCCGAGCTCCTCTCTTCATGTCGATCTCCTTCATTCCCCTCTGTTAGTGCTCGTTGAGACCCACCTCATCTCTCTCTCGACTTCCCCTTCGTTCTTCCGTGGCGCCAGCGCCACCAACCTCTCATCCGACCCACCTGTCTGAGCCCTCGCCGTCAACAACCCTTCTCCCTCAAAGGGCACGACCTCGCCCCTGGTGCTGCTCGCACTTAGCGCCCTTCTTGCTACCTCTTCTTTGGTATCGTCGAATCCGAGGTGACCACCCTTCTCCCCCTTGTGCTGTCTTGAATAAACTGGGTATTGCCGTGTGGGCCCTTTTGTGTGCCGAGCTGAGCCTCGTGCTTGCTTGGTTGTTGTTTTCTGTCATTGTGTTTTGAATCGGCGGTAGGTGGCCGTCTTTGCCGCTCATCGTGCTTGCCTTATGCGTTGATTCGTTGTGTGCCTTGGTACACTGGTATCGGTTGGTACCAGTGAGGCGGGGCCTTAACCTTGTTGCTGGTATATGCCTGGGTTCTTGCTTGATCGGTGTTGACTGTCTGATATTGTTGCGTCTGCCCTGATTTTTGTGATGCCTAATTTCTTGTCTTGTCTGGCTTGTGTTATGATGCATGATTGTTTTAGTTTTGGGTGATCTGTTGCTTGGGGTACTGTTGCTTGATATTGATTTGCTTGAAATTGGGTGGTGTTGTTGTTGATCTGGCCTTTGGTACATTGGTACCAATCGGTACCAATGATGCGAGGTGATAATATTAATTCTCTCAATCTTTGTTTGGCCTGTTGGGATTTTTGCGATTGGGTTTTGGTGTGTGCTGTTGACTGCCTTGACGAATGTGTGATTCTTGCCATCCTGTTCTGTTGCTATTTGTGACTGATTTGGAATGATTGAAATAACTCAGGGACCAAATTATCAAAATTATAAAGTTAAAGGTCAAAATGAATATTTATGATAAAAACACCTTTCTAGGGTTATATGCACAAAATAAACCTGGGCTGATAATTGATATCATAATATAGGTCAGAAAATGAATTGATCTTTACTAAATGGGTTGAAAGGTTAAGCGGGATAAAAGTATAATTAATTAATTAGCGAGTGCCGTAAACTAAAACGTGCACAACTAATAATTAATTAATACTTAAAGATAAAAATAGGACATGATTTCATGATCTTCCTCAATAATGAAAATCCGAACAGATATAGTGATTTCGGAGACAGCCTATGATCCCAAACACATTTAAAACACCAACACATTTTAAATTAAATAAAAATATTAATTAAATTTATTTTCTTTCATTTTGATTTTTATTTTTAATTCTAGTTTTATATAATATATTTTCTAATTAATGAAAATAATATTAAAATATAAAATGAGATATAATTAAAAAATATGATATAAATAATTAAGGGTTATAAAATAATAAATAAAGTATAATAATAATTTATAATATAAAATATATATTAATCAATTTCTCTATTTTAATAATTGAATAACATTAATTAATATATATTAATAAATTTCTCTATTTTTAATAAGAAATAATATTAATTATATAATAATATATATTAATTAATTTCTCTATTTTTAGTTAATTAATTATCCTAATTAAAATAATTTAGCGATAACGTTAAGTTAACTTAATCAATCTAAATTAAATTAAATTAATTACATTACTCAAAATAAATATAATACTCCCGTCTCCGAGTCCGGTACACCTTGACCTAACCAGACCTAGTGTGAATAAGATACTCGCCAATTTAATTTATTTTGATTTCATAGGTTCTCGAATCTTATCTTGACGAGCCGACCAATGAGTACACTCAGGATGAGACAGCTGACGAGATCGTGAGCATCACCGGAGACTAAGCAATTTGACGCTACCGACCTGGTCGAATTATTCTCAAGTACGGTTTCCTGGGATTTGCTTTTCTTTCTTCAGAATTAGGAACCCAAACCGAAAATAAAACTGTTTTTAAAATAAATTTGAACTGCGGTATTTTCTGGCCAAAATTGATTAGAGACCAAATTTGATCTGTCATATGCATTCGGTACTTGACCAGTATCTTTGGGGCCTACCCGCATTCACATGTCATATCATGTCATATTGCATGTAGACAGGATAGGAGTAGGATTCGGGAAATAGTCCCGAGATAAGATTAGATAGAATTAAATAATTCAAGTTGTAGATTATAATTAATAGGAAAATATTATTACTATCACTAATTATTAATTACGTCAGGTAGTTAATAATGCATTAAATGCATGAGAGTGCTGAGAGGCGGGCCGGGTAATTCTCAGTCTGAGGTTGCCTTGCATAACCAGACCGTTGTGGTTACGTACGATGACCCATAGGCCCGTGGGACGTACCAGTCTGTATATGCACTGCGCATCTTTGCTTGTCGGATTACCCACCGACCCCGTCATTTGGCGGGTTCGGCTGTGTCAGAGTATTTTTTTTATCAATATTATATCTTTACTACTCTTAATATGATTAAGATTTTTAATCTAAATTTGAGCGATTAGGATACCATGTCTTTCAGTAATTAGTGTGGACGGCCATATTCGAGACTGGAATCTACACCGAGATGTTATATTATTTTATTTATCCGGCTTATTTAGGGTCCAGGTATTGTCCGAAGGGCTTTCTCTTTTGACCCTTGGTTGGTACAGAGAAAGTCGGGATGCGGTCCTCTGGCCCTAGTGGGTACAGTGTAGGCTCCCATTTGTATATACTCCATTTTGTTATTTGACGGGATGCGGTCCTCTGACCCTTAGTTGGTATAGTGTAGACTCCCATTTGTTTCTGATTTGTCAATTCACGGGTAGTTATATCCTTTGGCGATATGGCAACTGAAAACATAACTTTTAAATCCCCTTTTGTCAAGCTTTTAAAAAACTTCATTTTAACCGTTTAAACTCCGTTTTAACTTCATCAAAATCTTTAATGTTAAGTAAAAAACTTCCTTTAAACCGTTAAAACCGTTAAAAGCCGTTAAATAACTCCGTTTAAACCGTTTTAACTCGAAATTATTGCCTTACAGTTAAATCTGTTAAACCGTTTTTTAAAAGCTTGCCTTTTGCTCATATTATTATTATTATTATTATTCTGTGAGGTGGATCATCAGATTCAGAATATCGAGTACGTGCTTTTAGCCGTCAATCTCTTAGAGCGTTATCGCTCTGAGAGGCCGAATTTTCCCAGGGTATTCAGGGCATTGTCGCCCGCTTACTCGAAAATCCTAAGTTTGTAAGTTGGGCCCGAATACGTGCCCGCTTAGGTAAGTCACAAGTCCAGGGCCCGACCACGTACCCGCTTGTGGATGGACTGATGATCTGCAACTGAGTTATATATATTCGGGTGTTTGATTTTTTGTACTTTATATTTTATATTATATTATTATTTCCATAGACTTTCTATTTCGAGTTTATTTGTTATTTCATGTCAATCATGTAGGTGTTTTCTCCAACGTGCATAAAATATTATTACATTAATATATATTTATTTATTATACTGCATTTGAAATATAATATCGGTATTTGGGTCCAGTCTAGGAAAAAAAAATCAAATCTTAAGTCTGGATCTAAATCCGTACTGAGTAATTTTTTTTAAATTACTCATGTTTCCACGGTGGTTGTGGAATCTAGGTATTTCAGGTTCGGTATTTTCTTGGAGCGAGTGCTAGGGACAGTCCTGCGTGATGACATAGATGCTTCGCTGCATTTGCAATGTGAGCCGGGTAGTTAGATAGGATCCATCGGGTTTTGAGTTTTATTTCTTTCTTTTGGGTTTTTATTTGAGAGATTTGCTGCCCATTCCGATAGTGCTAGCCCCGTCTATGCAGGCGTTGTATACTCTTTGTTCATTTATTATTATTATATTTTATTATTTTATTTATTCTGTAATAATTATTATTATATTAACATCATCGTGCGTGTTAGTATTATTATTATATAATTAATTTATTATTATTATATTATAATAATTATGATTTTAATATTATATTATTATATTATGATTATAAATATTAAAATCATATTATTATTATATTAATATTAATATGATTATTTATTTATTATGATTATATTATTATAATTATGATTACTTATTATTATATTATATTATATGATTATGATTATAATTTTATTATTATTATATTATTATATTATGATTATGGTTATATTATTATGATTGAGACTATGATTATAATTATTATTATTATTATTATTATTATTATTATTATTATTATTATAATTTTTGTTATCATATTATTATATTATTATGATTAGGATTATAATTATTATTATCATGAATATGATTATTATTTTATTATCATTTGATTATGTTATATTATATTATTATATTATGATTATATGATTATTATATTATTAGAATTATGATTATTTATTATTATATTATTATAATTGTGATTATAATTATATATTATTATTATTATTATTATAATTATATTATATTATTTTATTTTATTATTATTATGATTATAACTATGAATATTATTATTCATTATTTTTATGATTATGAATTATGATCATTATTTTATTGTTATTATTATTATATTATTTTTTTTTTATTATTATTTTATCATCATCATCATCATCATCATCATTGTTAGTATTATAATTATTTATATTTTAATTATTCTGATTAACAACTGTCAAACGATATTTTTACTCTTCCGAATAATCAATAATATCACTCTTCAAAAAATATATTATTCTATCACTTTTTCAAAATTATCGCTCTTCCAAAATTATCACTTTTTGGAAATTGTATGGTCTGAGCATCGAATTTGTAATGCGATGATCATTTGATACCAGAATGAAGTGATTTCTTTCTCTGGACAAATCATTCAAGTCTTACAATCTGCAAACAATTTAATATCTTTTGCTAATTATGTTATAAAGTGGAGCTGCTGGCTTTACGGTATAAGTATTAAATTTTAATTGATGGGCCAGTAAATTTAGCGTTTAAATTGCACAAACTTTTGTACGGATGTGTTGTCTCATCTTTTATTCAAAAGGTTGAAGGTAGTTCTGATAAATCAGCTGTACTTCTCTTCCTTGGTCGCATGACCGCATTTAGCATTTTGTTTCTCTTAATATACACATGTTAACTAAAGGAGCCAGCGGGCTTCAGACCGACAAGGATGAATTGTAGAAGTATAAACCTAATTTAAGCCCAGATGTTTCAAGCAAAAAACAGGGCAGATTAATATTTGAATTGCACGAATCTATTAGCTAATTCACTCAATTGGCAACCACTTACAAGTTACAATTTAACTAATCCACCCAATCTGGTATACCCAAAAGTGGCCGCTGGTGACTTGAGACTTAGAAATAAGCATATGTTGTGCATTAATATGCCTACTTCTATTTTTTTTAACCAATAATGAACATATGTTGTGTTATTTCTCTTTCCAAACAACAACTATTCTACGGAAACCTGTTAAACGGCGCATTGAGTTTATTTGCCGTGCAATTTAAATAACATTATCCGTACAAAAGTTTGCAACCCCCGCAACCATATTAGGATATTGAACTAAGTCAAAAAACCATCCCAGAAACCAAGCAATGAGAAAGCCTGGAACAAGGAAAAAGAATTACACGCTAATCCTTATTATTATAATGCCTACCTTTCCTTTCCTCTTAATATTTTGCTGAGAATCTGATTCTGTCTTAACGAATCTCCCAAGCAAAATAGCCTCCATCAGTGGTACAAGAAAAGCCATCAAAGCCTACTCGTCAAATTCGCCTTTCCCCACTCTCTAAAATTATCACCCTGCGCTTTCTGGCATCAACTTTTCATCCATACCAGCCAGAGCTCTCTTCATCCCAGAGCTACTTCATGACAGACAAGGCAAGATATTTAGTGATCTTTTTATCTTCCTTCCTGTAGACGTTAATTTTTGTCACACCGCTAAAATTTTTTTACAAGTGGAACTACCAATGTTCTTCTTAGACGCAAAGGAATTCATGCAGTTATTTCTTGAATAGTTTATTTATGCAGAGTACAATTTTTTTTCTCTCATAACGCCTGGTGTACATTAAATTGTTGTTTTTTTTGCATACTTTTTTGTATGTTTCTTGGTTTTTTACAGTTCATATGCATGACTCTGAGGATAAACATAGACTGCAGTGGATGCTACAGGAAAATCAGAAGCGTTCTTCTCCAAATGCAAGGTTTAGATTAAAATTTTGTATTTTAAGTAAAAGAAAAAATAACAATATTTACATCTCTCTTATCTTAGTATTGGTTGCCATTTTTTCCTCTTTTTTCTTTTTCTTAATTGCTGATAGAGTTGGAGAGTCATTTAATAGAGAAGAAGCAATCTAGAGTGATTGTTTGCGGTGTGTTCAACCCACAAGACGTGGCGATCAAGATCAGAAAGAAGACCAACCGGAGAGTTGAGATACTAGATACCAAGGAAGTAGAAGCTCCTAGCCAAGAGATCAGTGGGCAAAGGCCTCCACAACAGTAAAGATCCCGAATTTTATCTTAATGTAACTAGTAGTGATAACAAACTTTGGTGTTTGCCATTAATGCATGTAGAAGGCTTTCTTTGAAACAAAGTATGTAAAAAAGGGTAAGGATTCCTTTATTTTAGTAGTTTCAATTCTTAATTTAGTTGAAAATATATAAAGATTGGCGATTGGAATTTGTTCGGCGATCAACACGTCGTAATTAATTTCCCTTTTGCCCAGTTTTTAAAAAATTGTAACGCTGAGGACTGAAAAATATTTCTTTTCCTCATTTATTGAAAAGTGACCTAAGAGTGATATTCAGCAAAGAGTATAAAGCATCAGAACATCTCCTTTGCGGTAGTCAACTTTATTCCTCCCGAAATATGACTCACTATTTTATTCTCAGTTGAGCTTGAAGTTCTAGATGTTGTGCCTAGCTGATTTGGTAACTCTTGATGTATTTTAAACTTAAATGAAAAATATTTAATTTATGTATGAACTTTTTAAAAAAAAAAGTGATAATAATTCTTACGGAAGTGAAGGAAGCGCACCAGGGCACCACCACTTTCAAAAGTTCAGACCAGTTCATAACATCTGAAATGTAAGTCTATGAACTACAAATTAAGCACGCTTTTAGCTATTATAAGAGTTGTTCTGAGCACGATGATAGTCAAAATTTATAAATCATATAAATATAGCAGCATGCCCCGAGTTTTTGAATTGGCATTTTTCATACGGGGGTTGTAGCCTATTAGCAGTCGAAATAATGCCATGTTTAAAGTTTTCATCTTTATAAATAGAAAAAATTAAAAAAAATGTTTTTACCTTCTTACTAGAAATTTGCTTTTCTGGAGGAAGATTTGTTCACAACCCAACTTCCCTCCAGGTAGAAAGGAAGATGGCTTTGTGATAGTATCATATATAATGGCTGATACAATAGGACCAGACGTGTGAAAAGGAAACGTGATTTTTTACATTACAGAATCCTCTTTTTCTTCCGCGTAATAAATCTTTAGTTGCCTTTTGCTGTACATGCAATATTTATTTTTTATCTTACTTACGTTCATATTGTATGATATTAGAACTCAGCAACCGTTTCATGCATGAATAATATTGAAATTTAATAACTGTTTTATACAAAATTAATACGTATATTATTCGATAATTTATTAAATTTGATCACTTTAATTTAGATTTTGATTAATTGACAATATATAATTTAATATATAATCATATCACATATATGTCCATAAAATTATTAAAATTAATTTAATAATTAAATTAAATAATTTCAACAATATCCCACTTACGTGAAATTTGATAATTATATATTCCTAAGTGAGTACTCAATTTGACCGTTATAACATTTTGTGTCATCATCCAATTTCATCGATCAATTATATTTATAAAGACTTAAGCAATATTTGTTTCAAGTTTTGAAACTTAATATATATATATATATATTATTTTATAAATATTAAATAGGGTGTGTAGCATGGAGTTTGCATGTAATGTGATCCACATATTTATCTCCAACTTGGTCATCATAAATTTTAATGAGATCAATTTTAATATATTTAGAATGTGATTTATCTCAAATTTTATTTATGCAGAAAATATTCTTAAGACTGAAACCTAAAATCTTAAAAATGAAAACTATGTCTTTCAAGAAAAATTTATAAACTTCCACTGAAATTGGATATCCTTAATTAATATGACACCCATATCATCAAAATAATCCTTAAAACCTTTTGGGTGATAATTCTTTAAACTATAATTGAGTTTGTATAAACATGCTTGATAAACAACTATTCGTTCCGAATATTTATCTCCACAATCAGAACTTAATTTCTAAATATTCAACTTTCAAGTTTTATTATTATAATATGACTGTCGATTTATTATCACATAAGATAACTTTAGTATTACTTAGTCATCATCTACTTAATGCAGCCGTGTGATAAATCTTTAACAGTCATATTACAAAATAGATACTTTATAATATATATAATATACTATTGGTATTTACTTAAATCATAGTTGGTATACTTAATGATTTCAAACTGATTCAATCTCTGAGTATGAGTACATAGTTTATTATTCTCCTTAAATAATATAAACCTGATTTGGTTGTAATTAATTAATTTATTTTTAAATTAATTAAATATTATTCTAGCATTACTATACATACATGTATACCTCAATACGACACTAATATTGAGACTAAAATTATGTCCTTTAATATTTTTTGATTCAAAATCCTGAATAACATATTTTTCCAAATTTCTTTTGATATAGTTTGTAAAGATACAATATCAATTTTTTTTTATCTCAGAATATCTCAATAGAAATATAAATTTCTTGATATCTTTTAATATATCTATATCATAATTGACAAGCAATATGTCATAATATCAAGAAATAATTTTACCCTCACATAACTCATGATATATTCATAATAAAAAAATTATCTCAATACCAAATGAAATAACTAAATATTATGAATATCTAATTATCATTATTAAGTCTGAAATATATAACAAATATCATTTTAATCTTTTTGTTGAAAAAGAAAAAGCACCCAACAAGCTACCGGCTTCCATTTGTTTTCGAAAGCAAACAGTCATTACAACGTACAACTTATAAGAGATAAACTTTAAGCGAATACAAAAGCTCAAGTTCAAGACATGAGACTATAGTCCACAGAACAGGGAACAATTTTTACAACCAACACAAAAGGAAACAAAGGCAACACAAAATAGCAGTATATGGCCATGCTCTTATATCAGTTATCCAATAAATCCTCATCCTCACCGAGATGAGGCAGAGGAGGCCCCGCATATTGCGGAAGGGCTGTAGATAGTTGGGCGGAACTCAGTGGAGTAGCACCCGGAGCACCCGCCAGAATGTTCTCTATAACATCAGAGGAACCTATCCAAACTCAGAATAGATGCAAAATAAGATAAAACACGTTAGCAGCCTCTGAGTGTGAGGAGACATTAAACACGTGTTTATTACGCTCCAACCAAACCATCCAAACACAAGCTGTTAGTAAAGTACCCCATAATTGAAATTAGATAACAATAAACAAGAATTCCAAAAGTCAAGTAAGGAATGTATATGAAATGATCTCATTTGAGGGCGGGCAACAAGAATTTTAGACCAAAATTAAGCTATAATGGGGCAATGAAAGAATAAATGATCCATCGATTCAGAGCAAGTACAAAATACACAAGTACCAACCCCATCCCACCATCTTTTATGTAAATTATTCCTTATTAAAATCTTATTATGTAAAACCATCCATAAGAATAATTTATTTTTAAGTGAGATTTTTAAAGACCAAACAGACTCACACAACAAAGTTGTAATAAATGTTGCCTTTGTTTTCTTTTGTGGGAGTAGTGTGCAACTTGAAGAAATTCAAGAAGCACATGAGAGTGTAGTCGGTGATGACTCCACAATCCCTCATATGGATACTGAGCCTAGTAGGAGTGGGACTCCTGAATTGGGCTTAGAAAACATGGCTCAAGAGGCATCTGAGCCACAAGTACTTCGAAGGTCGAGTAGATCAAGTCACCCTCCTGAAAGATGGTTGGGGCTTCATCAAGGATCAACGGTGGAGACCAAAGATCCCATGACCTATACGGAAGCGATGGCACGACCCGACTCCGCTGAATGGCTTGGAGTTATGCAATCCGAAATACAGTCTATGTACGACAACCAAGTTTGGAATTTGGTTGACCTCCCTGAGGGAGTGCGTCCTATTGAAAACAAGTGGGTTTTCAAAAGAAAGTCGGACATGAATGGTAACTTGACTACTTACAAGGCACGACTAGTTACGAAAAGTTATAAACAAATTTAAGGAATTGATTTTGATGAGACTTTCTCGTCCGTAGCCATGTTTAAGTCAATTCAGATATTTTTAGCCATTGCCGCATTTCATGATTACGAGATTTAACAAATGGATGTCAAAACCGCCTTTCTAAACGGAGATTTAGAAGAGGATGTGTATATGACACAACCAATGGGTTTTGAGGATCCAAAGAATATTAAAAATGTATGTAAGTTTCGAAGAGCCATTTATGGTTTGAAGCAAGTATCAAGAAGTTGGTACAAACGCTTTGACAGTGAAATCAAAGTACTTGGCTTTGTCAAGTGTGATGAAGAGCAATGTGTGTACAAACGATTCAGTGGGAGTAATATTGTGTTTCTCGTATTATATGTGGATGACATATTGTTGATCGAAAATGATATTCCTACCTTGGAAGAAGTCAAGTCATCATTGAAGAAGATTTTCTCAATGAACTTGGCCGAGGCTGCCTATGTTTTAGGCATAAGGATCTGTAGGGATAGATCAATGAGACTTATTGGATTAAGTCAAGAATCATATTTGGACAAGGTGTTGAAGAGGTTCAACATGTAAGATTCTAAGAAAGAAAACTTACCCATGTCCCATGGCATTGATCTCAGCAAGAAGCAGTGCCCTCAGACGACTGCTGAGCTCGAGAGCATGAAGAAGATACCATATGCTTCTACAATTGGATCTATCATGTATGCCATGATATGTACTCGCCCAGATATGTCATACGCGTTGAGTGTGGCAAGTAGACATCAAGCAAATCTAGGGTTCACACATTGGATTGCGGTAAAAACTATCCTAAAGTACTTGAGAAAGTCTAAAGATATGTTTCTCATCTATGGAGGAGAAACTGAGCTCGTTGTAAGGGGTTATACGGATGCTAGTTTCCAAACAGATCATGATGATCTAAGATCGCAGTCAGGGTTTGTGTTCACCCTCAATGGTGGTGCTATGAGTTGGAGGAGTTCCAAACAGGATACGACAGCAGACTCAACCACAGAGTCTGAATACATAGCCGCCTCGGAGGCAACTAAAGAAGGTGTATGGATCAAGAAGTTCATAGCTGAGCTTGGCATGGTCCCCAGTGCTTCCGGACCATTGTAGCTCTATTGTGACAACAATGGAGCCATTGCCCAAGCAAAGGAACCTCGATCACATCAGAAGTCAAAACATATTTTACGGAAATATCACATAATTCGCGAGATTGTCGAATGAGGTGATGTCAAGTTTTGTAAGATAGATACGGAGACGAACATAGTCGACCCACTGACTAAGTCCTTATCTCAGGCCAAACACACGATGCACACAGCTGGAATGGACATCAAGTTTATGCGTGATTGGTAGTGAGAGTTTTCATGAGTCATGTACATGGGGATGTACTTCGGGCTGCCCTAATTAGTTAGAGTTGTATTCTTTTATGCATAGAAATTATATATTTGATTGGCTCTAGCTCAAGTGAGAGATTGTTAGTGTTGTAGTGATCTAGTAGCCAATCATTGGATGATTGCATTTAGTTTCATGTAAAAGGATGATATATTTGATATTTTATTTGTTCCTTGAGTATTCATTATTTATATTTTGAGTTGGACTTCAAATGTGAAACATATATATAAAGATTATAATGAAAACTCTAAAAGTCCCTAATTCATTAATTACTTAAGAATAATAATTAACGCAAATGGATTAGTGTGTAAGTTAAGTGTTGATCGTGTTTCACAGATCACTCGATAAGGGGTTATCGGCTTAATTACACAAATAGCATGTTGGACATGTTATTGGACATGACCCATGTTGAAATACTATAAAGATTGTGTTTGATGTCATTAATATTTTATTTGGATGCTAATTCTTAGGTTGAAACAAATGATCTTCTTATACGTCTGATTCACATTTGTGGATATCGTCTAACGTTGTCCGTAACTGGTAGCCATAAGGGCTTTATCTCGGTGTACGTCTTTTATTTGAAGGGGATGCATGAGTCAAGAACACCGATGTCTCTCTCATTTGTCGACGAGAGTGATGATATCCAACTAGGTGCACATAGTATACGAATGCAAATGATGACATGATCTTGTCTTGCAACATTCGGGATATCATAGGACATAGAATAAGCATGAGGCAATTATCGTTGCTTAGGACCGGGATATAAGTACCGCACTCATATCTGAATTATTTAGGGGTTGTGATGTATATTGCTGGGTGCCGCTCACAATCTATGAGATTAAGGGGTTTAATCTCATTGCTAAATAATTTGGGTCCCAAAGAGTCACACCGTAAAAGGATTGTGCCTCTATTCGTTCCTTCATCATTTAATATGTTGGACATATTAAATCGGGTCTTAAACATGAGATATTTAGTCATATGAAATGACTAATTAATTATATTTATCAAATAGTTTGATAAATAAGCTGAAAAATATGAAAACGATGCAAAGACAACCTCAGTTCAGCCCCATTCGAATTTCATTCGGCCCAAATATCCATAGTGCAAGACATCTCACAATTCTGGATGCATGAACCCCAACTAGGGTCCTTCTAATGGCTGCACATGACCTAAAGTAGTGGGTGATTATACCAAAACGTGGGTAGAAGACAAGGCTGAAGTTGTGAGCTGTTTTGCCACGTTTTCAGCAGTTTCTTTGCAGTTTTGGGCTGTTCTCCACTCTAGAACGTGGGAAAACTACCTAGGGACATGGGAGAGGAGTCTCCTGCCTTGGGGCTCTATAAAAGGAGGCCTAGGCTACCAAGAAACTCATCTATCTTTCACATACGCGCGCGGAAGCTCTGCTGAATTTCTGCCGTGTATCTCATGTGTTGAGACCCATCTTCCACCAGATTTTTCACATAGATTAAAAGAGTTTAATCACAGTGGTGTGGAGGAGATCAAGGAGAGTCTCCCTAGCATCCTAGCAAGTGCGAAGGAGATCGGATAGCGGGCTGTCTTGGTGGATACCTTGGAGAGCGCCTATACTTGGTGTCTTTACGGCTACCGGTGCGAATCGAACGAGAAGGAGACTACCCCGAGCCTCCCCGAAGACTCACGCATCAAAGGTACAATAGTTTAGTCTAGATCTATGATTTTGGTTCAGTTTTATCACATGCAAGATCCTTGTTTGAATTGTGCACTGAAAAATCTAAAATTCCGCATGTTCGTGTACTTGCTTGTTCAAACTAAATTGCAGCAATTAATTCCAACAAGAGAGCTCATTTTGATGAGATCAATTTATTTTAAAATATTTAAAATCTTAGTACCTTTATTCAAACTTAAAAATTATATTCAACTACTAAATTATGATTCATATACATAATAACCGTAATTATTATAATTGAAAAATCAAAATATAATAATAAATCAATATAAAAGTAAACTCTATCAACTAATTGTCCTAAAAAAACAAGTGTTTTTTTTATGTCCAGTTACTATCCTTAAATAATTAACTGTAGTAATCAAACATAATGGTTCAATGTATATCAATTAGTTAACTTTTTTTTTGGCCGATTAACTAATTACATACAAAACTTACTAACCATTACCTATTTATTATCACAATAATATACATACAACAATAATAATTATTATCCTTCCTTGGATCGGTTTAATAATTATATTTTATTATATATGTAGTAACTGTGTATTTATCAGAAAATAATTAATACCGATATGAGAGGTTACCAAGGGTGTCAATTATTGACCCGACCCGACCCAACATGACCCGAAGATAAATGGGTCGGGTATGAGTTTAATTTTTTTGACCCGAATCGGGTCGGGTTCGAGTCAACCCGATTAATTATATTTTTTGAAGTAATTTTATGATTTAGTACTAATTAAAGCTTAAATATACACTAATTAAATAATAATTAAGATTAATTATAAATAAATTAATATTTTATTGCTTAAAATTATATAAAAATAATTAATAAATATTTAATCAGGTATGGGTCAAGATTTTTTGACCCGAATTTAATCGGATCAGGTCAAAAATCTAATAAAATAATATGACCTGACTCGACCCATTGACACCCCATATTACTTTGGTAAGATGATACATTCATTAATTATTTTCAATATATATCTATTATAAAAACCTTTATAATAATTTAATATTATCTAAAAAATTGAATATATAATAAATTTAATTACTATAATGTTGGCTTCATAATCAGACTTTTAATTTAATGCATGATTATTATATTAATTACTGAAATTATCACAAGTGTTACAACGTTTATCCAAATCGTTGTAATGTATACCTTATATCATGACTTTTCAGATTTATACTCTAAAATAAAATTTCAAAAAATATATTACCAGATCATAATTACAAAATCGGCCTTAACTTGAAAAATATAATTAATGAAATTTTTTTAAATTATCAAAACTTAATGATTCAACTAGAGACGACTTTGATATCACTTCATGAAACTTGCTATTCAAATTATGTTTGGACCAAATTCTTAATTCCTAAAATCACTCTAGTGAATCATCTAATTTGAATTTAAAAATACATAATTCTATTGCGTTGGGCTTTTAGGGATACGCAATCCCGTCGATCTCTGAACTCTTTAATACGTACAGTAATCTTTCTCAAGAACTGATAGAGAGATCGAAAAAAAAAGATACAATGCTGAAAATTTGAATAATTTTATATTTTATTTCAAAAACTCTAAAACACTGGCAGACTATATTATATATATATATATATATATATATATATATAACTATACTGTATACTTGATTGTATAAGTCTTATATGGTTTTGTATATATTGTATGATTAAAACCATTATTGCATATCCGTATTTGTAGTAAATAGGCCAAATTTTACCGACTTTATAAGTCGGTTTCTTTAATTCAATCTCATCAAAATCAATTAATAAATGCCATAGAGCATTTGCTTGCGTGATGACTTTATCAAGTAGTCAATGGAATTTTACCAATCCAATATCCTATTCACCTTTTTGAGTAGCAAATGGTAAAGAGACATTGTTTTGTAGTCAACAGAACTTAAGACCAAAGGGCAACGGAATTGAAAATTTTCCCTTTACAAACTTTTCTCCATTTATTCAAAATTATTTTATGAAACAAGATTTTTAATCATTTGTATATACAGCTGTTGATAATATATGTGTTTAGTAGTATTCTTGATCAATAGTTTTGTATCATTTATTATAATTTTATAAAATTTAGATTATTATTAAATCATAAAAATTATAAATGTGATTTCTACACATTAAAGACTTGATTTTCATGACATATATTTTTCAATAATTTACTGGATTCGAATTTTGATCAACTGACAATCTGTAATTTAATATATAATTATATCACATATATATTTATAAAATTATTAAAATTAATTTAATGATTAAAGTAAATAATATATAAAGAAAAAGATGTATTCACATTTTCAGAGATTCCAGTACCGACATCAACGATCGAGATCAGACAAACCATACTGGAGGTAGTTCTCATGAGTCATGACCTCCACTAATTAATTTTGCTATTTTTGTACCCCATTATCTTACTTTTATCTTTTTCGCCTCTAGATATAGCGAGTACAGACATCTATGTGAATAATGATAGCTTAATTTCTATTGTTTTGTTACTTTTATCGCTCGACTTGTAATTCTGAGCTAGTTTCTTGTGTATTTGTTCCAAATTTTGTATAACTTCTTAATTTGTTTGTAATAATGAAAGAAGTTAGGAGCTTGATCACTTCTTATCTTCATGAAAAGAAAAGGAAACGGGAATATGATAACCATTTCCAAGCTGTTCTACTGTGACTTTGACCAAGTGCAGATAAGCCTTGTGCAGTTGTGCTTTTAAGATTACCAAGTGCAGATAAGCCTTTTCGGTTGATGAAGGCACGAATTCTCAATGCAGATGAAGGGCTGGCGTGCCAATGTCTGTAATTTATATTTTGTTTTGCAGCCTATTGAATCCCAACTGTGAATAGACAACAAATAACACAAGGTCAAATACTATGCTTCTATCAAATGTTGTTTACTCAATCAAAGTATGCACATGCTCTACTCTTTAATGGCTGCCTGGTTTCAGATGATCAATTTAAAAATCCCACTATGATATTAATTACTTGTCAATCGTTTTCATCCATTCCTTGTCCAATCACTGACTTCATATTTACATATTTCGGTTATGCACGAACTATTTTGTTTTTTTATCATTCAACGACCAATATATTTCCTTTTTGTTCCTCCCTGATCCACCATAGTACCAGTCTACAAATTACAAGCTACCTCTATGAATTCTTTGCACAAAAACGGTACGTATCTGTTAAACCACTAATTCATATAAAACAACAAAAGCAAATTAAGAAAATAACTAGTACTATTTATTTATGTAGTGAGAAGCAAATAACATGGGAGTAACAATATCCAATCAAACAAGCATCAACACACCACAGAAAAAATAATTATAATTAACATGGCATACCCTTTCCCTTTATCAAAACAAACAACCACTTAATACAAATAATATTAAATACATATTCTTGAATGATAGAGTAAACAATACATGGTTTCATGTTCAAAAATTGAAATTTATCATAATTAGCGGATCATGGCTTGTGAGGGAGGTGGGATGGCAGTAGGCTGCTGGATCATGCCTCCTCTCCTTTCCAGATTGAGACGGTACCCTGCAGTGCAAATGATTAAATCCATACAATCAGACAATGTATAAGATAAAGATTTGTGATCAGAAAACAAAAAGTCAAACAAGAATTCTGTATGGCACCAAACAGGTACGGGTTGGAACATGCCAGCACCAGATTTTACTTATTGTACCAGAGAGGAGCGAAACCAAGGCTGACATCAGCCGATGTCTAGGCTCCTCTTGATTCACTAAAAGAATAAAGCTTTACTTTTTTTAATACAGTGAAAAATAAAGTTTATTTTAATCCGGACATCTCCTACCGATTGTTTTTTGTTTCTCTCCTAGTACCAGATAATAAAAACGATGTAGTAAAAAATACTATACATGCATGCTACTAGCTACACATTATGCAACATCTAACTGCTGCTGCATTTAGTTCTGGTACCAGACTTGACCGGTACCATACTAAGGTATAAACCAGCCAGCACCATGCCGACTTTAATTAAATCTTGATAGCTAGTTAGAGACATGAGGAAGAAAAAAGAAAGAAAGAATGATCGATGACCTAAGTTGGGGTCCCAGCCGCGGTTCTTGAGCTCCCTGGACATCTGACAAAGTGCGCAAGACTCACACCAGAAGTGAACACAACAGTCGGCACAAGGATCTTCTTGAAGGTTGTTCTCCAACCTCATCCGAGAACGGTATGTGCATGAGTAGATAAATTGGCACCCAGTCATCATTGCTATCAGGATGTAAATGCCTCCTGCCGTGCCGCAAGCTTTAATTATTAAACAATTGAGAAGTCAGCCATTTTAGTCGTGAAAAAGAAGGTGAATTTCACAACATGATTTGTTATTGGGGTGTGAAGAATGAAATTTCAGTATTATAGTAGTCATTTTTTATGTAGTTAAATTTATTTTCTCCTTAAAGGGACTATTACTTCCCAATCCAGGGGATTGGGAATTATATTGCAATTTGCAAATGGAATAAAGTACGTATAAGTCCTTTTCTAGTCGTTAGAACGAAACTTATTGAAAACAGGGGACCACTTTAAAGATTATCTACATGCCTCAACTCCGAAAGAAAATATAAATTATAAGATTCTAATAATAACAGATATTTTGGAAAAGATGGTTTTTAAATTTGATATATATTTTTTTACAAGAGACACTTACATGTGGTGCCTCTGTCCACAATTTCTGCAATCTGGCCAAAAGTAATGCATGGGCACCAGCAAGTCAGACAACCTGCAAAAACAAAAAATTGCATTGTCATGCTTTTGTTTACCAATGTAACGTATGTAAGGTGCAGTTCATTACTAATTAAAAGGAATTCACGGAAGAACGTAGAACACTTACAGTTGTTGAAGTCGTCAAAACAGTCGCAGAGGCCCGTAGACCACGGTTGCTGCGGCGGCATGCTATACGGTGCCGTGACCGGGTATTGCTGCTGCGGAGCAGGGTATCCTGCTGTAGGTTGCGGTGGAGGCATCTGATTTTGCTTGGAGTAATCCATTCTTAATTAGAAGAGAGAATTTTGCTTGATAGAGAAAGATAATGGGATAGGTTGGTGAGTAAGAGATGAAGATAGGCCGTCAATATATAGCAGAAATGTGAAATGGTCGCATGTGTCTATGGGAGAGCGGGTTTCTTTGGAGGTACATAATTGAGCAATTTGACCCGGCTCGTCGGCACAAATGCAGTTAACACCTTACTGTTTTCATATATTAAATAGAGAAGATTTTTCTATCATAATTAGGCTTGTAATTAAAACCAACAAATTGATAATGAAAGAATTCAGAAAAAAATGAAAAAAATATATATGAAGGGTCCAATTAATTATTGGTTATAGTTAGAGGTGTCAATGGGTCTGGTCGGGTTCGAATTGGATCACATTATTTATTATTTTTTTTACCCGATCCAATGCGATCCGTTTAAATTCAGATCAAAAAAATCTTGACCCATACCCGACCCGACCCGATCCGTATAAGATAATTAATTATTTTCATATAATTTTAAGCAATTAAGTATTGATTAATTTATAATTAATTTTAATTAATATATATTTAAGGTTTAATTAATACTAAATCATAAAATTATTTAAAAAACATAATTAATCAGGTCGGGTCGGGTCCCGACCTAATTCGGATTAAAAAAATTAAATTCATACTCAATCCATTTATTTCGGATCATGTCAGATCAGATCGAGTTCAGATCAGATCGACTTAACCCGTCGGGTCGGATCAATATAGCCATAGGATAAAATGTCGTTGATGACATATCTCTCTCCAGTGCCGCATGCTATTTAATATTTAGCCATGCAAAACACGGCTCACACGGTTTGACTTTGACTAATAATTCAGGTTTGATCACTCATTAATATCATTTTTTGGGCTCCAAAATATTCTCAAAATAAAAACCAAGTGTGTAATACAACGGTTCAGAGAAACAGGCAGCATCTTTTATATTTTCGAACTATTGGCGTGGTTTGTTTTACTTTGGAGTTGTTGTTCTCATGTTCTTTCTCAGAGAAACAGCAGCAATTTTTGTGCCAACAACAAATTCTGGCCAATCATCAACTGCCAACAATTTGCTGCCCACTTGTGATCCAGCTGTAAATTAATAGAAAAATTAACAGCGTTAGAGTTAATTAATTGAGTAAAATAAAGAATGTCACTGTATCAGGTGAAGATTGATCATTGATCAACCTATTGTTAGCTGGAAAATGCTATTCGGTTCATTTTTCTAAATCCAAAAAATAAAATCTTGAGAAATGGAGCCACAGGAAAACTATTCACTTATAGTGTTCGGTACATATATATCTAGGGTGTAAATGAGTCCGATCGGGTCATAATATTTTATTATTTTTTGATCCGATTTAAACCAGATCCGATTAAATTCGGGTCAAAAATTTTGACCTACACCTGACCCGACGGGTCACGGATCGACCCGATCCGACCCATATAAAATAATTAAATACTTATTAATTATTTTTATATAATTTTAAGTAATAAAATATTAATTAATTTATAATTAATCTTAATTAGTGTATAATTAGTGCATATTTAAGATTTAATTAGTACTAAATCACAAAATTACTTCAAAAAATATAATTAATCGGGTTGACCCGCACCCGACCCGATCCAATTCGGGTAAAAAATATTTAATATAATTTAAATGATATTAATGTTATATTAAAATTTTAAATAATTTTTAGAATATATTGATTTATAATATAAATATAAATAAATTATATATATATATATATATTACAATTACTCCGGGCCGAGCGGGCCTAACTTCAAACCCGTACCCGCCCGCCCTATCCATCCATTGATCAGACGGATGGGTTGACATCGGGCCGAGGCGGGTTTATCGGGCCGCGGGCCAAATTGTCATCCCGAGATCGGATCGAGTTCGAGTCGGGTCAGGTTAACCCGTCGGGTCGGGTCAATAATTGTCACCCCTATATATACCACTCAATTTTTTTTTTCTGGATTAAGTTTTCCACTAAATCCTTTTAAAAGGGCAATTTCCTGGACAATAAAAATAACTCGGACTCAAAATATTTCTGGGTGGTCGATCCCTTGACAATTATGATAATATTTTTCCAAAATATGTTATAAAATATTTTCAAAATAGAATTGATTATAGACATGTCACTTTTCTTATAGATAGGTTTGTATCAAATTTTATGCAAATTAAAATCAGTTGAAGCTCCATCAAACACTGTAAATATCAACTGTTATAAATTTTGTGCTATTTGATGAAAAGTAAAAGTTTCATAAAATTTAACGAGTTTTCAAGTCTATGATATATATAATATACATTTGTAGATTATGTCATTATTTATCGGATTCTAAAATCATCAGTTATTATACTTCATAAACAGGATTAAGATTTCTCCATCATTAATGTTGTATAAAATTTTTTATCTACTTGAATCTATTTATCCATATATAATTTTCCCCCCTCTTTCTTCATTTAAACTAATATGTGTGATATCTTTAAGGTAAAATTTAACTCTTAAAATGATCCAATTTGTTTATGATAAGAACACTAATAATAATAATTATTATATACATATTTAGCATTTGAAAAAATGTGTTTAATTTTAATGTGAAATTTTATTAATATATATTGAAAATTTTATATTTTTAATTATTTATTTGACATATATATTGTCGAAACATGAGTTACTGTCCTAATTTTTATAACTAATCGTGGTTATACAAAATATTAAATACCAGCTGACCCCACCCTATTTTCTAGCGATGTAAGAGTGATCCCATCAATCCGATTAACTTGAACGATCCGATTACAATTTAATGAAATTGGATTTTATACTGTTGGACACGGATTATATTTTGATAAACCCGATCAATCTTACTATGTTATTGTTTATAAAATTGAGGACGCATAAAAACCGACCCGACCCATGTAATATCAAATTAGAATGTGTGAATCTCTCTCCAATTTCATTCCCAATTTTCCAATCGAAAACCCAATTTCAGAAATATAAAATAAACCAGCTATTCTCCGCAGAAGAGGAAGAAATCAAATTTATAAATGCTGGTTTTTCTTTCAGTTTCTTCTGCTCAGAGCTGGTTGTCCAAATCTAGCGGCACAACAGTTTTCCTTTCGATTTCATTGCCTTTCTTCAAAGCATTAAGATTTTACTTCCAACTTGAAATTTATTAATTAAATAGATTTTAGAAGCTTCAGGCGAAATTTTCTTTTTTCTTTTATATTCCTTACAGATCGTTAGATGAATTCAGCTAATTACATGTATTGGATTTAAAAGTCAAGGAAATCACTTTGTTGTCGAGGAATCTTTTTGTAGTATGGTATCATAATTTCTTCCGTTATTAATCTTGTGACCATTTTTTTCAAATACAAAAAAATTGTCAATAAAAAGAGGATTGCCAAATCCGGCGAAACCCGTCAAACATGAAGGTTTAAAAACATAAATTGAATGTTTTATTTTTATTTTTATTAATTGCTTACAGATTGAAAATATTGTAAGCCAAATAACGTCTATCTGATTTGATACTTGTATGAAATCCAACTAATCCAATCCGTTTACACCACAGTATTTTTTTCCCCAACATTAACCTATGATTTTGAGAGTGGTTTTATTTTTATTTTTATTGATTGCTTATAGATTAAAAATATTGTAACTCAAATGACATCTATCTGATTTGATACTTACATGAAACCCAACCAACTCAATCCGTTTACACCCCCATTGTTTTATTTTTCCCAACATTAACCTATGATTTTGACTAACGCTGCTTTTAATTAAGTACAAACAAAATGCTTGCTTTAACGTTCAATGTTTAATTCAATTGGAAATCTTGAAATTATCTTTTTCTATTTCACACATTTTCGTCTTATATATAAGTTTGTCAGCAACGGTTTCCTAAAATTTTGTTTGGAGTGTGTTCTCCTAATTTTATTTTCTGTAGGCAATGTAAATATTTGTTGGATTTTTAAGTTCAAATTCAGTGTTGGTCCATCTTTCAACTCTTAGATTTTATTTATTCTTTTGATCTATCATTTCCTTTTGGTGGAAGACCGCTGAAAAGTTAAATTTTGTAGTAAATTCATCGATTTATCTTTTTATATGCCTTGAACAAAAGATAGTGAGAGAAGAGAATAGAAAAAAGAGAGTGAGGGAAATAAAGATAGAGTTATTATTTGTTTTAGTAATTGAAATACTTCTGTAATCTCTATAATTTATAGTAAATTTGTTGGTCGTTTGTCTTCCAATGGAGTAGACTCGACCGAACCACTTTAAACTCTTGTGTGTCCTCTTGTGTTCTTTATTATGTGCTTGTTGGACTTAATCTTATCCCGTAATAAAATATCTTACTCTATTGTAATTGATTAGTTGTATGTATTGGTCAGTTTTATTTCTAATTTCTTAGAGTTCCCTTTATGCACGGGATTATCCTGTTTAGGGCCGATTTGGGGTTGTTTATTGGTAGTTGGCATATGCTGTATTAGTGTTGTACATGCTATATAGGTTTGTACCAGTCCCGAGTTTTTGACACAACAAGTAGTATCATAGCACAAATTCGGTGGTACACTTGTGTGGTATGGTTGTTGGTGTGATTCTAATTTGAAAAAGAACATGACAAACCCAATTGTAGCATTCATTTTTAGGATTGAGAAATTTGATGGCAAACAAAACATTGCATTGTGACAAGGCTCGGTCCGTGATGCTCTTGTGCTTCAGGGTTTGGATGATACCTTGAGTATTACTAAAACAACGAAAATGGAGGATGACAAGTAAAAAATATTACGTGGTAAAGCTTTTAGTACAATTTGATTTTATTTGTCTAATGAAATCAAGGCTCCTTTCAAGGTCAAAATGTGCCCGTATGAGTTATGGATAAAACTAGAAGGCATGTATCTGTCCAAGTCCTTGACAAGTCAGACTGTTTTGAAAAAGCGATTGTACCGGCTTAGGATGGAGGAGGGCATGGATTTAAGGGTTCATCTTGGTGTGTTTAATACTTTGGTGCGAGATGTATTCAATGCGGGTGGAAAGATCGAGGAAGAAGATCAAGCTTGTTTGTTCATGGTATCCCTATCAAAGTCGTATTATTTCGATTATGATGTCTTTGTTAGAGAAGAATAGTGACCTAACTATGTCAGAGGTGACTGCGTACTTTTGGATTCCGAGTCTTTGAGACAACGTGAGGAGATGTGTTATGATCCTCTAGTGTGTTTGTGACTGCATCTGATTGACAACGCTGAAAACAAGTTGGATCGCGGTACATACCATAAGTACGGCAAGCTCGATCACTTTTGACGGGATTGTCTTGAGAGACAGCTAGACCGTCCACCTACCCGTAGAGTCGGACACATGGTGGTTGCAATTGGTGATGACGATGATGTCATTATGTATGTAGGTGAGGAGGATGTGTATGAGTCTGTTGGTGATGGGACAGACAGTGGGTGGTGCCGGTAGTAGCCGGGTGTTTGACTCTGGGAGCATATTTCATATTTGTCCTCGAAGGGATTTGTTTGATTCATTTCGAGAGGTGTCCGGTGAAACCGTGACTTTGGCTGATGGATCGACCTTTTTGGTTATCGAGTTGGTACGGTTAGGTTCCGGATGTGGGATGGTATGATCCGTACATTACCGATGTTCAGTATGTACCTAGTGTACAAAGGAGTCTCGTGTCACTCAGTGAGTTGGATTCACGCGGGTATGAGGTACAAATTTGCGGTGCGTCCATAGAGGTACTTTGTGGTGACATGACTGTCATTCGAGGTACTAGGTGCGATGGTCTCTTTAAAATGGTCGGTACAGTAGAGTCTGTGTCCACTGTCATATCAGCTGACGCTCCTACTTGCAGAGTTGTAGGAGGTGATGACTGATTGCGGTGGAGGTGATGGTTGAGACACGACATATGGCAGTGAGTGTCATTTCACAATTGTCTGGACAAAGGATAACTAGAGGCGGTAGGCTTGACCATCTGAATTTTTTGGACGCCTTGGGACCGGTGGAGGAAGGCATGGACATGCAGTAGGTGATGTTGCATGGGGCATTGGATCTGTGTGGTCACGGGTCGTGAAAATCGGTCTGATATAGTGACTCTCTAGACTAGGAGGCTCGGAGGAGGAGACAAATAGAATATCGACAAACAACTATTGGGCTTACGACGATTGGCATGGAATGAGTTACTAATTTAAGTCTATGGTAGATATTATTAGATTTTTAGACATAAATTTAGTCTTGGTCCATCTTCCAACTCTTAGACTTTATTTATTCTTTTGATCTACCCTTCCCTCTTAGTGGAAGGCTGCTGAAAAGTTAGGTGCTATAGTAATTTCGTAAGTTCATCTTCTTGTATGTCTTGAACAAAAGAGAGTGAGCGGAGAGAATACAAAAGAGTGTGTGAGAAAGATAGATATAAAGTGATTGCTTGTTCTAGTAATTGAAATATTCTTGTAATCTCTTATAATCTCCTTGATTTATAGTCACTTTATTAATGTTTATCTTTCGATGGAGTAGGCTTGTCCGAACCATTTTAAACTCTTGTGTCTCCTCTTGTGTGCTTGTTGGACTCGATCTATCCCACTGTAATACCTCTTACTCTATTGTGGTTGATTGATTACGCATTGGTCAGTTTTATTTTTAATTTCTTAGGGTTCCCTTTGTATGCAAAATTATCCTATTTAGTGTTGATTTTGGACTATTTATTGATAGTTGGCATTTTCTGTACTATTATTGTACTTGTTGTACCGTTTTATACCAGTCCTAAGTTTTTGACACAACAAGTGATATCAGAGCACGGGTTCGGTGGTACGGTTGTGTGGTATGTTTGTTTGATGTGGTTCTAACTTGAATAAGAATATGACAAACCTCTTTGCGGCATTTGTTTTTAGAATTGAGAAATTTGATGGGAAATAAAACTTTACATTATGGCAAGACTCGGTTCGTGATGCCCTTTGTGCTTCAGGGTTTGGATAATGCCTTGAATAGTACCAAACCAACAAAAATGAAGGATGACAAGTGAAAAATATTATGTGGTAAAGTCCTTAGTACAATCCAATTTTATTTGTCAAATGAATTTAAGGCTTCTTTCATGGCCGAAACTAGAAGATGTATATTTGTTCAAGTCCTTGACAAGTCAGACTGCTTTGAAAAAGTGATTGTACCGGCTTAAGATGAATGATAGTATGGATTTGAGGGTTCACCTTGGTGTGTTTAATACTATGGTGTGAAATATGTTCAATGTTTGTGGAAAGATCGAGGAAGGAGATCAACCTTGTTTGTTCATGGTATCCTTACCAAAGTCATATGATCCCGATTATGATGGCTTTGTTAGAGAAGAAAAGTGATCTAACTATATCGGAGGTGACCGTCGTACTTTTGAATTTCGAGTCCGTGATGCAGCATGAGGAGGATGTATCAGGATCATCTAGTGTGCTTATGACTACATCAGATTAGCGGCGATGAAAAAAGTCGGTCGCGGTATATGCCATAAGTACGGCAAGCCCGGTCATTTTTGACTGTATTGTCTCGAGAGGCAACTGGACTATCCATCTACCCTTGGAGCCGAGCGCACGATGGTTGCGATGGGTAATGAAGGTGATGTCACTGTGTGTGTGAGTGAGGAGGGTGTGTTTGAGTATGTTGGTGACAGAACGTGCAGTGGTAGCGGTGGTGCCAATAGTAGCTAGGTGTTAGACTCTATGAGCACATCTTATATTTATCCTCGAAGGGATTAGTTTGATTTCTTTTGAGAGGTGTCCGTTGGGACCGTGACTTTGGCTGATGGATCGATCTTGCCGGTTGTCGGAGTTGGTACGGTTAGGTTTCGGATGTGGGATTGTATGATCCGTACGGTTATCGATGTTCGGTATGTACCTGGTGTATAAATGAGTCTTGTGCCACTCAGTGCGTTGGATTCATGCGGGTATGAGCTACAGATCCACGGTGGGTCTATGGATGTACTTCGTGGTGACATGACTATCATTCGAGATACTAGACGCGGTAGTCTCCTTGAGATGGTTGGTACGATGGAGTCCGTATCCACTATCATATCGGCTGGAGCTCCTTCTTGCAGGGTTGTAGGAGGCGATGACTGGTTGCGGTTGAGACATGTCACTTGGCTATGAGTGCAATTACACAGTTGCTTGGACAGAGGGTAGCTGGAGGCAATAGGCTTAGCCGTTTGGATTTTCTGGGACACCTTGGGACCGATGGAGGAAGGCGTGGACATGAAGTGGGTGATGCGGCATGGGATATTGGATCTGTGTGGTCGCAGATCTTGGAATCAGGTTTGCTGCGGTGAATCTCTGGACTAGGAGGCTCGGGGGAGGAGGCAAATGAAATATCGACAAACAACTATTGAGGTTATGTCGGTTGGCATAAAATGAGTTGCTGATTTGAGCATACAATGGAGATTATTGAGTTTTTAGGTAAAAATTCAATCTTGGCCCATCTTCCAACTCTTACACTCTATTTATTCTCTTGACCTACCCTTTCCTCTTGGTGGATGGCTGCTGAAAAGTTAGGTGCAACAGTAAATTCATAGGTTCATCTTCTTGTATATAGGGCTGCACAAAAAAGCTCGGGCTCGACTCAGGATCGAGCTAAAATGACTCGGGCTAATTTGGCTCAAGCTAATCTGGCTCGGTAGTTAAATGAGTTAAGTTTGAGTTGAGGTCGGCTCGGCTCGTGGCTTGACTCAGTTCGAATAAAAAATAGTTTATATACTTTTTTTTGCCAAACTCTAATCCGATAACTCCTCTCTCACTATCTCATCATGTTAGCGGCTTAAAGACGTCTCTTACTCGCTCGTAATTAGATTCAGATATCTGACTCGATAGTTTTTTGTTGGTCCATCCATTCAAATTAATGCAGCGAAGATGTCATTGAAAACGTAGTTTGTTGATATACCAATTTTGTACCAATTTTCATACCAATCTTCTAGATGTACCAACAATATAGTTTGTAGATATACTAAATCTAAATGTCAAATTGAGTCAACGCACATACATTGGCTCGTGAGCCAGCTCGAATAGTAACGAGCCGAGTTTGAGCTAGGTTTTTCAGCTCGAAGCGTTTCACGAGTTCGACTCGAATTTTCATGAGCCGAGCTTGAGCTAAGCCCAACTCGACTCGACTCGACTCGTCTGCAGCCCTACTTGTATACCTTGAATAAAAAAGAGTGAGAGGAGAGAATAGAAAAGAGAGAATGAAAAAGGTAGAAATAAAATGATTGCTTATTCTAATAATTGAAACACTCTTATAATATCTTGTAATTTCCTTGATTTATAGTAAATTTGTTAGTTGAATTACTTTATACTCTTATGTCTCCTCTTATGTGCTTTTTGGACTCAATTTGTCCTATGGTAATATATCTTACTTTATTATTGTTAGTTAGTTGTATTTATTGGTCAATTTTATTTCTAATTTCTCGGGTTCCCTTTGCAGGCGGAATTGTCCAATTATGGCTTATTTGAGATTGTTAATTAGTATTTGGCACATGCTGTATTGGTTTGTACCAGTCTTATGTTTTTGACACAACAATATTTTCAAAGTTTGTAATTTTTTAGTCAACAATTTTTTTCTTAATATAAATCTATTAAACCCATGCACACATAAACAAAAAACTTGAGCTTTGCCTTCACCCGAAAAAGAACGCATAAGTCATGATTATATTTGAGATTTCGTACTAATAACGAAATTAAAAAAAAACGAGAATTTTTTTCGTACTTATTCCTATAATACAGTCAATAACTCTTTTTCTTTTTTATATTGCAGTTCCTTCTTTTCTTCCATTATATAGTTTACTAAAATTTGATAATTAGTATTTTTTCTCAATTTTCATATAATTTTATTCATTATGAATAATTCCGTTACAACTTAACGTGTTTTGACCAATTTTCATTCTTATTATTTTATTGATGTAGGCTAGCTCATGGCTCGCTTGTGACTCACTCGTTAGTGAATCAAGTCGTTAACGAGCCGGTTCGTTAAGCTCGTTAAGTTAATGAGCCGAGCTTGAGCTTTGGTTAGCTCAGCTCGTTACGCTCGTTTGGCTTGGTAAACTATTAATATTTATTATTTTTATTATAAATTTTTAGTATAGTAAGTAATTTATAGTATGTTATGTATCTAAACTATTATATTAAATTTGTATAAAATATATTATTATTAGTTCTTTCATTAGTTTTTGTATAAATTTTGATACAAAATATTATTAATTATTAAATAAATCTTAACAAGTCTTAACGAGCTAGCTCGGATAGTTCGTTAACTTAACAAGTCAATTTCAACCCAAAATATTTGACTCAGAGGTAGTTAACGAGCCAGCTCGGCTCGACTCATTAAGCTAATGAGCCGAGCACGTGCTTGACCTAACTCGGCTCGGCTCGTTTACAACTCTAATGTAGGCCATGTGACGAATAGTAAGCGGACATTAAATCATTTCGGAAGAGGAATTTAAAAATAAAAAAATCACTTTGTGGGAGATGAATTTTTTTTAGTATGTTATCATAATTTCTCTCGTTATTAATCTTGTCACCATCTTTTAAATACCAAATTTTATCAATAAATTAAAAGAGACTTATGAAATCCGCAAAGCTCGACCGCTTCAAAAGACAATTTTTTTATTTTTTATTTTTATTGATTGCTTACAGATTGAAAATATTGTAACCCGAGTAACTTCTATTTGATTGGATATATGAAAGGATGAAATCTAACTAATCTGGGGCGGAAGAAATGCTTGGTAGGGATGCTCAATTCAAAAAAATAAAATGTTTGAGTCAAATTTTTTTTTTATTTTTTACTGTACAATCTTTATATTTTGATAAATTAAGAGGCCGTTCGAAGCGTTGACTGACACCTACCTTAGTGCCGTCCCTGCAACCAACCAATCAAATCCATTTACACCCTCAATATTTTCTTTTTCCCAGCATTAACCTATGATTCTGACTAACGTTGCTTTTAGAAGGTCAACTAAGTGAACAATTTAATTAAGTACAAACGAATGCTTGCTTTAACGTTCAATGTTTAACTCAATTGGAAATATTGAAATTATCTTTTTCTATTTCTCATATTTTCGTCTTATATATAAGTTTGTCAGCAACGGTTGCCTAAAGTTTTGTTTGGAGTGTGTTCTCCTAATTTTATTTTCTGTAGGCAATGTATAATTTTCAAAGCTTGTATTTTTTTTAGTCAACAAGTTTTTCTTAATACAAATATATTAAACCTATGCACACATAAACAGAGAACCTGAGCTTTGCCTTCACCAGAAAAAAATGCATAAGTCATTATTATATTTGAGAAATTAAAAAAAAAAAGATAATTTTTTTCGTACTTATTCCTACAATACAGTCAACATCTCTTTTTCTTTTTTATTTTGCAGTTCCATCTTTTCTTCCATCATATAGTTTACTAAAATTTGATAATTAGATTTTTGTTCTCAATTTTCATATAATTTTATTCCATATGAATAATTCAATGACCACTTAACGTGTTTTGACCAAATTTTATTCTTATTATTTTATTGATGTAGGCCATGTGACGAATAGTAAGCGGACATTAAATCATTTCGGAAGAGGAATTTAAAAATAAAAAAAAACACTTTGTGGGAGATGAATTTTTTTAGTATGTTATCATAATTTCTTTCGTTATTAATCTTGTCACCATCTTTTAAATACCAAATTTTATCAATAAATTAAAAGAGACTTATGAAATCCGCAAAGCTCGACCGCTTCAAAAGACAATTTTTTTATTTTTTATTTTTATTGATTGCTTACAGATTGAAAATATTGTAACCCGAGTAACTTCTATGTGATTGGATACTAATGAAAGCACATTAGTCATTCTCTAATTTTATTCCATATGATTAATTGCATGACCACTTAAAGTGTTCTATTTTTTTCTTATAATTTTATTGACGTAGGCCACGTGATCAATAGTAAGCGGACATTAAATCATTTTGGGAGAGGAATTTAAAATCAAAGAAATCACTTTGTTGGAGAGGAATCTTTTTGTATCATGTTATCATAATTTTTTTTCGTAGTTAATCTTGTGTCCATTTTTCAGTTTGTGCAAGAAATCACTTTGCTTCCATCATATAGTTTACTAAATAAATAAATAATTAGACTTTTCTCAATTTTCATATAATTTTGTTCCATATGATTAATTCCATGACCACTTAAATTGTTCTGACTATTTTTTTTTATAATTTTATTACGTAGACCATGTGACCAATAGTAAGCGGACATTAAATCATTTCTTTCTTGTAAAATAAAGCACCTCACATTGGCAAAAACAGTAAACACGTTTCAAAGCACATGCCTAAGGTTTGCTATTAGAAGAGGAAAAATAAACTACCACAAATTAGCTGATTATGGGCCGGATAGCTATCGTAGGGGTTTACGATTATTTTTCATTTATAAAATAGAAATTGGCATTAAAAATCTACACCTCATTTATCGTGCGTTATTTTTACTTTGCAAATGTAGTTTTCAAAGTTTTAAATACGCTGTGCATCAGCTGGCAATAGGAGAACGTCATTTCACCAGTGCTGTTGTATTTTTATAAAAGTAATTAAAAGAAAAATATGTCATTACTAGTGATATTTTTATATAAAGTGTTAGTCTGACTCATGCGTTTGTAAAATATCACGGTAAGTATCATTTATTTTTATTATTATTAAAATTAAAAATTAAATAATTCTTATTATAAAAAACACGGCGTGGTCAAGTCAAGCCGTAGTTTCCAGTTTGTCACAATAATTTAAGCAGGGGCGGAGCCAGGAATTTTTCCAGGGTGTAGCCCCAATCGGATTGAATATCTTAGCGGGTTAAAATCCATTAATTTATCGGTATAAAAAAAATTTCAACATGCATTTTTAATAAATCAAAGACCAATTCGATCAGGACTAAGGGAGTTTTATTTTTCAGATAATATACATTAACTAAACATGTAGATAATATACATTAACTAAACAATCATTTTCCGAATTAGCCCATATTCACCATCTATCACTCCTCATCCGTGTTGTTTTGCGCGTGGATTTTGATTTTATGAGTAGATAAGCTTACAGTGTTGACTTTAACGAGGCCAACCTGTATAAACTATAAACGGAGAACCACGTCACCACATTTTAATACGTACGAGAAACAACAAATAAGTCTTCCTTGAACGGTTCCATTCCTTCTTTCTTCGCAGAGTATATGTGTGCGTTTTAAGGTACGTACAGATTGACAGAGTATACTATAGCGTCTATAGCCCCACATGTGCGTCGACAGATTGACAGAGTATACTATAGCCCCACATGTGCGTGTACAGATTGACAGAGTATACTATAGCAAGATTTTTTTTATTTTAATAAATGAAAAAAAAAAAGGTAAACTGATAAGATTAGCTGGTTTTCGGACAGAGTATACTATAGCCAGATTTTTTTTATTCCAATAAATGAAAAAAAAGTAAACTGATAAGATTAGCTGATTTTTAAGATTTATCGGTCTGGATTGAGTTTAAAATTTGGTCCAAGTTTTTTTTTTTATGTTTGTGTGTATTTGAAAATTAAAGAAAACTGAGACCGAGTTAAAAACTCGGTTCAGATATCTGGGACCGAGTTTTAATTTCAGTCTCAAATTTCTGCTATTATATAACACACCGAGCACATTTCTCCTTCATCTTCTTCCACCAATATTTCTTCAAAATCGCTATTGTTACTGTTGCAAGAGCTTCCAATTGAAAATTTATTTTTCGACAGATCTAGAGTCGATCCGTATTCACCACTCTCGTCTCATCAAAATTATAAGTTTTTTTCTATTTGGACTATTATTTTTTGTTGTAAAATTAAAATACACAAACAATAGGGTTTATTACTCATACTATAGAGACAAAATATTGTTGATCAATGTGTATCACGGAGGTTAAATCATGAACACTTCAACCGATGTGGGTTACGACATTCAAGTCGCGTGCACATTTTCTGCCAACGAGATAATCAATCTTCATGACTTGAAGAGACAAATTCATGTTAGTTTGGAGCTGCTCTCTAGCTAATTCAACATCAGCATTAGTGCACGGATCAACACTGCCCCAGCAGGTTTGGGTGGTTTTTCTTATAGCTTATTTATGGTTGTTTCTGATAAAATTTGGGGGAATGATTAAAATAATAACTCTGTACCAATTACTCGGGTATAAAACACCTGAACTAATAGTTAATCTGAATCAATATTCAGTTATGATTTCTATAATCCGACTAGTATTCTTCAAAGTAGTAACCTAGTCATAGTTGAGGAAAGAACCCACTCCGAGCTCGGAAAATAGTCATCCCGTGTTCCTATATAAAATATGGATGTGGATGTGGATGAGAAAGATGAAGAGTGGTACCTGGATGTCGAGAAGGATGACATTCAGGATGTAACAAATATAAATATGGATGAAATTGAGGATGCGATAGATATCAAAAAAATAGTTAAAGAGTGACAAATATTTGTTCTTTTCATCAATCGAGGAATAAAGTACTCGTGTGCATAATTTGCTGATAATATGCCAATATTAAGTTATTAACTAATAACTATTATATTAATGAACTTACTAATTATATTATTTTTTATTCATTTATATCCAAAATCATATCTTTATTATTTTTTCATCAAATAATATGATTCAACCCTCTTTAAAAAGATCTCTAATAGATCTTTCTAATCATGAGAACCATAAAATTTATAAAATATCAAAAATATGAGAAATTTCTTACAAAATCAGAAGATTAATCACCCTGTTATGACCTATCAAAATCACCTTTCTTGTGACTCTCATAACTTTCTACTCGTAAATTTAAAATTTATGTTCGTAGATTTTTTAGAATGTTCTCAAAGTGAACTATAATACATCAAAAGTTCACACAATTTTGAGTTACCAACTAAGAGAAAATTAATCTGAACTATAAAAAGATCATTGATTTCATAACTCTGATAAACTAATAAATTCTGATTGTGACTGTCATAACTTTATCTCTATTTATCCAATAGATGAGTTCATTCACTTTCTAGTAATAGTTATGAAAAAAAATCAAGTCATTTGAATAATATAAAGATATAAAAAATACATCACAATATCAGACAATCCAGAAATTTATCTGTTCTGAACACTACTCAGAATTTCCATCAATTCTATCAAATAATTATGAAATTGAAATCACAAAACACACTAAAACAACTAAAGATCACAATCAAGACTTAAATATCAATTCCAAATGAAAATGAGCACTCATAGCTCTGATACTAGTGTTGGAAATAATGGAGATACGAAAATTTAGAATTATCAGCAGAAACTTTTTCCTTTTGATCGTGTGTTTCCAATCACATCTAGCGTGCCTAATCATTTACATTGCATCTCTTGCACCATAAGCCACTGAGAATCACTTGGTTGGAGATAGACCACAACTGAGTCCGAGTCTATCCCATTGCTTCACAACCTAGATGCTACGACCTCTTCGATTCTCGCGACAAGACTACTCATTCTCATCCTGTCATGAAGGAACTGGGTCATCTTCCTTTGGATGGTGTTTCTTTTTTTCTTTCTAAGTGTTCTTGACACACTTTGATTTTAACTGTCAATGGAGGATGTGTGCCACACCCAATATAACGGATAATTGGGAGATCAGAACAAATCTGTTCGAGCACATTTATTTTGACAGTGCTATTAGGACATGCCACAGTCAGATGACTTCTAGAATGATAGCAGATATTATTAAGAATCGGTTGAGAGAGAACTTAGAAATGACAGTTAAAAAAGCAAGGGGTTTGGTTAAATAAAAGTTCTTCACAATATAACTGAGTTATAATAAATTATGAAGAGGAAGGTGTTTCTTTTTTTCTTTCTAAGTGTTCTTGACACACTTTGATTTTAACTGTCAATGGAGGATGTGTGCCACACCCAATATAACGGATAATTGGGAGATCAGAACAAATCCGTTCGAGCACATTTATTTTGACAGTGCTATTAGGACATGCCACAGTCAGATGACTTCTAGAATGATAGCAGATATTATTAAGAATCGGTTGAGAGAGAACTTAGAAATGACAGTTAAAAAAGCAAGGGGTTTGGTTAAATAAAAGTTCTTCACAATATAACTGAGTTATAATAAATTATCAATTCCAAATGAAAATGAGCACTCATAGCTCTGATACTAGTGTTGGAAATAATGGAGATACGAAAATTTAGAATTATCAGCAGAAACTTTTTCCTTTTGATCGTGTATTTCCAATCACATCTAGCGTGCCTAATCATTTACATTGCATCTCTTGCACCATAAGCCACTGAGAATCACTTGGTTGGAGATAGACCACAGCTGAGTCCGAGTCTATCCCATTACTTCACAACCTAGATGCTACGACCTCTTCGATTCTCGCGACAAGACTACTCATTCTCATCCTGTCATGAAGGAACTGGGTCATCTTCCTTTGGATGGTGTTTCTTTTTTTCTTTCTAAGTGTTCTTGACACACTTTGATTTTAACTGTCAATGGAGGATGTGTGCCACACCCAATATAATGGATAATTGAGAGATCAGAACAAATCCGTTCGAGCACATTTATTTTGACAGTGCTATTAGGACATGCCATGGTCAGATGACTTTTAGAATGATAGCAGATATTATTAAGAATCGGTTAAGAGAGAACTTAGAAATGACAGTTAAAGAAGCAAGGAGTTTGGTTAAATAAAAGTTCCTCACAATATAACTGAGTTATAATAAATTATGAAGAGGAAGAGAACTGATAATTGCAAGACTTTTTGGTAGTTGGGAGATTTCATACGAGTTGCTTTCGACTCTGTTAGCATCCATACAAAATTTCACATATAACATGAAATATATCATAAAGATGACGCCCTCAACAAAGATCGGTGTTGTAATTTTCGATCGTGTTGCATGGGCATTTGGTCCGTGCATTACATCTTGGCCTTACTTACGATCAGTCTTAACTATCGATGCTAGATATTTATCGAGTTCATATGCCGTAAACTATTTATGGCATGTGGTTATGATGCGGAGCAACAACTACTATCACTTATATTTGTTGTTGTAGCATGTAAGAAAAGTGTGATAAATTGGGGTTGGTTTATATAGTGGTTGCGTAAAGAGGTTGTCGGTCCTGATAAAATTATTGTTATCTCAGATCAATATCTAGGTATAAGGGTAGTATTTGAGAGATTAGATTTTGGATGGCAGGAATCAGCAGGCGAGACTGTTCACCGTTATTGTACTCAATACATTGCATAAAATGTGTATAAGGACCTCCATATGAAAAGAATAAAGGCTTTTTTCAAATAAGTTGTAAGACATAAGAAGCCATGGAGGTGCGAGGAATATATAAAAAAAATTAACTACATTAGATCGACATCTATAAGTTCGTCAGAAAAGCATGAATCATACAAAGAAATCTCTCAATAGAACAATTGTCCAACAGAAAGACACAAAATAATAAAAACCGTAATAACCAACCCACTGTAGTTGAGAAAGTGTCAGTCGAGAAATTCCATTATGAGGAGTTAACCCCAGATCAAGTGGTTGCATTGCATTAAGAAAGATGGGCAGAACATCTAGACAGAGGTCTCAATCGGTGGGGAATAATGACAAGCAACGGTTCAGAATCGTTGAACAATGTGTTCAGGATCGCCGGACAACTTCCGGTATGTACTATCATTGAGAACACGTGACACAAATGTGTTGAGTGGTTCTATAAACGTCGAGAAGTTGCAGCGGCTTGGGAAGCCCAAGGTCTGGTGTTCTCCTAAAAGGTCACCGAACTGATAAAATATCGCGGTGATAAGGGAAGAAGTTATGATGTCATACCACTTAATTGGGATATCAATAACTATGATGTTTACAACAGAAATGGATTTATCGAGACGGTAATATTCTATACTTATATAATTTTTATTTAAATTGAAATTTTAAGCAATAATTTATAATTTTTATTTGAAATAATAGGGACAAAGGGGTAAAATAAAATATGAGATTGAATTAACGATGACGTAAATTGATAATTATTGGTGTCAAAAACCGCAATTGACCAACATCCCATGCGACTACTTACTTGTCGTTTGTTCATTTAGAAGGCTGAATTACATTTAATACGTTACTCCATATTATACCATCCAGTACTAAATTAACACATGGTTTGGTAATTGGCGTAGTTATGGCAATAAATGAGATTGGTCAATATACAACGGTCCGATCATTAGGCCAGATCCAACAAAAATTAACAAAGGAATGAGAAAGAAAATACACATTCTAATGATTATGAATAAAATAGAGGGTTGTATCAACAGACTACCAACTCAAGGTCGAGCTCATTCCCGTAGAACATGATTTTGATTAGCAGTGTGTTTATATTTTATTATTATATTTATCAGAACAATTAGATTTTAATTGTTATTATAATATTTCAATTTGTTTGACACTATTTTAGAACAATGTATTAATTGTGTTTATATTTGGCTTTATAAAACTTTATTTTAATTCTCATTGTAATATTTTAGAATAATCTATTGACTATCGTATTTTATTTTTAATATAACACATAAACGTAAAAAAAAACTGGGATCGAGTTTCAAATTCGATCCAGACACTTGGAACTCAAACTCGATCCATGCCAATAAGACTAAAAAACCAGCAACTCTTATCAGTTTTCTATTTTTTTTCATTTACCAAAATTAAAAAAAAATCTCTACTATAGCCCCACATGTGCGTGCATGAACGATACAAAGTAATTTATTACCCATTTGTCTGTTCCATTCATTATCTCATAGACCCGTTAAAAACACTCAACCATAAAGTTCATATGGATTGACAATGTTGCAAGATGGAGTAATAAAGAAAATGTGAATAAAATATTTTACATATCAACATTTTCGTTGTTTGAATAGAATTAAAATTTTAATTACTTAAAAGGCAAATTGTGAAAACTGAATAACATCAAGTACAAAAAAAATCAAATTTGCTTGTGTAATATGTAGGAGGAAGGGGCAAATCCCCGTCTCTTAAATATGTTTTAGCTTTTGTCATGTATTTTGTGAGATTGATAAAGAAATCAAGTCATTCAGTTTTTTTTTTTATAAGAAAAATGAGAGTTAAACTTTTAAATTATATAAATATCTATAGATATCTATAAAAAACTCTTCCAATCCGTAAAATTCTAACGTGTCCTCCTACCCGGAGTACTATATCTTTTGTTACTAATTATTTGATTCTTCAAGTCATTCAATTTAAATATGTATAAAAAAAACTTTTTATTGAAATTTTGAGCCTGCTATCTTTTACATGCATGCAGACTTGGCACGTTTTTTTTAGCTTCTTCATATCTCATATAGTTATTATTTTAGTAACTTAATCATTCAAAAATATGCTTCTTAGTACAGATTAAGAGCCTTCTTTAGTCTTATTAGGGTTGCAACTCGGACTGCACGCCGATAATATAGTTCTCAAATAAATAATTAATAATATAAAATTTTAAATATATTTAATAAAATTTCATATTAAAAAAATTTAGACACAATATTTTTAAATGCTAAGTAATAATGATAATTATAATAATTATTATTATAGTAATGTAAATGATCATATAAAAATAGATTATTTTAAGAATTAAGTTTCATCTTAAGTATATTATACATATAATTTTAAATGAGGAAAGAGAAACTATTTTATATCAACTTTTATATTCAAAAAATGAAAAGATTTAAACAACGTCAATGGTGAAAAAATGATATGACATGCTTGAAAATGTTAGAAGTTTAATTCTTTTATTTATTAAGAATTAAAAATTTTGTCCGAAATATTAATTATGTCCGAGTCTCAACTCTTAAGAGTTAAGGCACCTCTATTTTGTTGAATTAAAATTCATTGCCTTTTAATTACTTGTGAATTAAGAAAACTACATGTACATGAGTTAATATAAATTAAAATTTGATTCTCAATCAATCATGTCGCTAAACTGGCTCGCACGCGCAGAGATTAGAAAGAGTGATTTTCTCTCTCGTCTATTTTGATTTTACTTTTCCGTATATATATGTTGGCTTATTCTTACCGTTAATTTTTTTTTCTCTAAATCAGTACATTTTTCAGTCTGTCATTTTCTTTTTGATAACATTTTACATTGCGCCATTAATTCTTTCATATTCATTACAATAAGAAGACTTCTATGATAAATTAATAGTTAATTGACAATTAGTTACTATACTACTTTAAATACCGAACAATTCAAAAACATTAACACAAGACGACTGAAGTATAAAAAATGGTATATGATTTTAAAGCATTTGAAAAAGCCAAATTTAAACACCGAACAACTCAAGTTTGAACGCATAATAGTTGTTGAGGTAAAAGTGTATGGCACTTCACTATTTAAATATTAATGTTCAAATTAACATGTCATTATCACGTTCGTATGTATCAATGCTAGTAGAATTTGTCTATGTAGATATAAATATTAATGTACAATATTATCTATTGTAAGTGACATTATGTATCGCTGTCAGTTTGGTGAGCTATGCACCCTGAGATATATATTTTTTTTCTTCAAGGGATCAGTTTTTACGTACCATTATAGATGATATAAATAAAGTTAACGGACAAATTTATGGGATTGAAATTGTCCTTCAAGTACGTACGTCAGCCATGTACATCATATATATTAGTTGTTTATTTCATTAAATATAATAATATCCGCACCTACCTTTCATGTGATAAGTCAATTGCTTCATATTACAGCGTTAATAATTTTCTCTGTCCGTATTTTTTTTTTTGAAATTTCACGGCCCGTAGGCAGATTATTATTAAGATCCATTATATGGTCCATTACAAAGCCTCAAATCTCGGCCCATTTTGCTTACACGGTAAGTGATATAAATAACCAACCAATGCCATTAACTCTAAACCGTCCCCATTAGTCATTACACTCTCTTTTCAGCTAGATCTACTGTTCTTTTTTCTTCCCTGGCGATAGCAGTGTTTCTTCTCCTTCCAAATGCAAAAACTCCACTACCGCCTACTACATCTTACCTCTACCAGCTCAACTCAGGTCATAAACCCCCCAATACAAAAGTTTCTGCATCGTTGGACATCCGATGTAGTTGTCCCGATCGGCGAGCATGATTTTCAAACTGGTGAGCCAAGGTTAACTGGTCCCTGATATGTATTTTGCTAAGATAATAAATATTATAATTTGTACTCAATTTCAGCCGCAATCGCACGATTTAGTCAAGTAGTAATTTGAGTGTCGAACCACCAAAACAAGAGAGAACTATCGGTTCTCTCAAGGTTCACTAATTTAGACAATCGAACAGATGTTTTGAATTAAAATAAAAGTGTATTAAAAAATATAAATCTAACAACAACAATTGAAAATTTATCAAATAGAACATTCTAGGGGTTTTTGACTTCACTCTCACTTGTTTGATCAATTCACTCTATTTGATCTTTCAATATGCTCTAGTGTTTGTTGGTGATTCAATTTCAGATTTTAGTATCAAATTTACACTTTTGTATCTTGATACCGTACCTAAACAATTTGGGTTTCACGGTTAGATACTTCACCTTACAAGTCTAAGCTCATTAAGATTAATGAAACACTTCGGCATGACCTAAATTTTGTATTTCGTCTTTCGGTACTTCATGTAATTTCTAGGGTTTCCTCAGTTTTCCCTTAGACAATAAATTTCAAGATTAAGTACTTGGCCTACAATCTAAATTACTGTTTTGAGTCAGAAGATTCAGTTTCACCTTTCGGTTTTTATTTTCACTTCTAGGGTAATATGCATTTGATTAAAAATTAGCATTCAATTTAGACAAAACAACAGTAACTAAAAGATCAACATACGAGTAAAATTAAATTATCCGGGTTATCGAGTTTACACCTAGACCCCTAGATGAGTGTCTAGCTATAAATCATGTCAAAGATTACATAAAATTTATGTTTAAACAACAACACAACATGAGAAAAGAGTAAAAAAAAATACATCAAGAAGATCTCTGATTTCTCGCCCAGTTCTTGAGTTATTCTTCTCCAATGGTGTTCTCTTCTTCTTTTTGCTTGGGCTTAGTTTTTTAGAGTGTTTAGAAGTCTGTGACGAAAGGGTTCAATTTCCTTTTGATCCCTGCGAAAAATCGCTCTTGGAATTCAAATTTGAGCTTCCAGCCCTAATAATCGCGGTCCACAATTTTTAGAATCGCGGTCCATAATTTTCAGAATTGCGGTCCATAATTTTCAAAATTGTGGTCCACAATTCTAGCCATTCTTCAATAGGGTCGAGAAAGTGTTTTTTACTTAATTTCTTCATGGAAGTTCGATTCATCTCGCTCCGAGTTTCATTCCTCATGTTGATATCCGCATTCAAGCTCCATTACCCGAAATTCAACACGAAATGCAGCAGTATCTCGAATGTGACATAAAAATTAAATAAATTCTTAACAATTAACATAAAATAAATAGTTTTTGAGATAAAATCCCAGTTGGATATAATATATAATTGAAGCTTATTAGTCCCGACGTACATACTTGACAGTCACCGGATCTCCCCGACCCGCTGCAAATCGAAGCTCCTCCAAGCACATGAACGGTAATAACCCTCTCTCCCCTCTTTTCAAAAATTTGGCCAGTTGTTTACAATATGTATAAATAGTTTAGGGCTTTTGAAAAAATAGAGACTACCAAATCACGCAGGGCCAGATGCAATGCACGGGCCTCAGCTTGGAAAGCTGTGTGTGCCATGATAGGTTGAAACTGCACCAACTGTAGAGCACCCTCGTTTATGATGAAAGCCGAGGCAACCCCAACCTTACCATTTTGATCCAAGGAGGTGTCAACAATACCAAAAGCAAAGGGTAGTCTATCACCGATTTTGGGGTGTTTGTGTTCATTTACAGTAGTTGTGTGCTTGTTGGCACTGAGAGTGGCTGAATCTGAAGTAGTGCCATGGCTTTATGTAGTGTAGAAATCAGGTTTGGTTGCTGGTTTTTAAAGATAAAATAATTTTTAACTTTTCAAATTTCCTACAGCAAATAATATGTATGTCTTTTTCTGTCATCGGATAAGGTAGAGAGCAGATATACCATAGCCTCCTTGACACATAGAGGCAGATCTGGTGCTCTGATCTAGAGTGGAGAGGCGTACCAGGTGGCTCTTGTGAAGTCACAGATGAACAACATGTGATGCACAAATTTATCCTCCCCACCACAAAGCTGACAGGTAGGTTTGACCCGTCTTATTCTAGCATGTAAATTACGCATTACCGGCAGTGCATTTCACTCGGCTTTCCAAAAAAAAATTTGCACCCTTGGAATTACTTTCATCTCCCAAATCAATGTCTAGAAGCGTGATTCAGCTTGTACCTCCTGTAAGTTTAGCTCTATTAGTGTCTTGTACCCCGACTAAACAGAGTATTGTCCATTCTTGGTGTTAGCCAAGACCAATAAATCCGGTATAGCTCTAACATGAACCTTATCTAGTTGCATTATTGCATCAACTCCATTATGATGAAAAATATCCTCTAGGATTCCTCTCTTCCAGGAGCGGCTATGCACATCTCACAGGTCAGAGACACGGATGCTAGTTGGTGCTCCTACTTTTAAACAAGTTCTCCAGTTCAAGAGCCATGACACTCCAATGGTCGAGATGCTCTCCTAGATCCCAATTTATAATTAAATTTGTGTATTAATTTATCTCGAGCTTGTAATATAAAATTCCATATTGTACTATTTATTGAGGAGACTTTTGTGGTCCACAAGATACGCTCATTCAGATACTTGGCCTTACTTATTTGTACCTAAATACTCTGTGTGGATGTTGTTAAAGACCAGAAAGTTTTGAGTGTCATTGTCTGATTTAACATCTCTAGCTTACGTAATGCCAAACCCTCTTTCTCGTGTTCAATGCATATTGTATCCCATGCTGTGAAAGCTAGGTAGTGAGTCTGTTGCAATATTCCCTAAAAAAACCTTCTTATGGTTGCCTCCATTTTCTTTAAAATACCTTTGGGTAGCATTTGCGCTCCCATCAGATAGATTGGTAGGCTTTACAGTACAGACTTAGTTAGGGTTAGTCTCCCAGCAGGGGATAATTTATGCATTTTCCAACCTGAAAACTTTCCTTCAAACTTATCCATCACACCATTATAGTGACGAGACAATATCTTTCCTTTAGGCAGTGGATAACCAAGATAGGTAGTAGAGTCATTAGGTTCCTTTGCTTGGAATACTGTTAGAACTCCTAACCTCATTTGTAGTGTTGTATGCTAAGAAAATCACACCACAGACTTGTCACTATTTATCCTCAGTCCCGATAATTTACCAAACCTTTCCATTATTAATTAGTGTCGGTTCTTAAGCTTCTCCATCCCAGCTGTTCCAAACAGAATGAGGTCGTCTGCGTACATGCTGTGCGTGAGAGGGAGGCATGTGATACAAGAGTGATACCCCTGATTAGACCTCCCGCTAGGGCATTATTCAGCATCTGTGAGAGTATTTCCATAGAGAGGATGAAGAGGTAGGGTGAGAGTGGACACTTTTGCCTTAAGCCTCGTCGTGGTGTGATGAATCCACTCCCATGGATGTCATTCAACTTGATGGAGAGTCGAGTTCCTATCACACATGATAGTATCAGCCTGTTCAGATCCTGTGGAAAATTAAAATTATACAAAATCATTAGCAGATAAGACCGATTGACAGTGTCAAAGGCCTTGAATAAATCAACTTTTATAGCAAATGCGACATCTGCATAATTAATCTTACCCCTGAAAAGAGTGTAGCACCTCCGTCATTAGGAGCACACTCTCTTGTATGCTCCTACCTTTCAGAAATGCTGATTTATGTATTTGAAATGAGAGGGAACAATACTGACTTTATCATGTTAGCATTGATAGTAGTTGGTACTATATTGAATACATACTTATCGGTCAGAAGTGTGTTGGCTGGAATGGGTGGTCCACTACGAGGACGAGATAACTATGCATCCACCTCTTGGGAACCTCCCCATCTTGGAATGCTTTCTGAATCAAGCTGACAACCTCACTCCCAATAAGATTCCACTATCTTAATAGAAATCTTGTCATGAGACCATCAGGGCTGGGTGCTCGATCAGCCCCCATTCCTTTGAGAGTATCAAAAATTCCCTGTCTAGAGGATATTCGCTGAAGCGGCATGTGGGTTGTGTCTTGAATGATTGTAATAGTTAGATTAACGTCCAAAATAGGGGATTGCTGATCTAGATCTGGCTCATTATATAGGTTTTTGAAGTAATCTACCAATAGAGATTGGACTTGCTGTTCGGTTTCGGTCCATGATCCATCCTCTTTTTGCAGAGTGGTGATATGATTATGGCGCCTCCGTATGAATGCTGCATTATGAAAAAACTGTGTGTTTCTATCCCCAAGAGTGGCCCACCTGATCCTAGAGCGCTGCTGCTAAAAATTTCATTATGTATTTGCGCCTCCTCATACACTTGTAGTAGATGTCTTTCAATATTAAAATCACGAAGAGCTGCTATGTATCATTTGCACGCCCAGTATGTTCTTCTCCAACTCTCTAAGTCTGTTGGCGGGTAGTGGGTGCTGACTAGCCCACTTCTATAGGCCAGTACATAGTGTTTTTTGTCTTGCTTTCCATGAGAGGTTTCTCTCTGCCTCCCATAATCTACAACATTTCTCATCAAAATCATTCAGCCTCAGCCATTATTGTTCAACTCTGAAGATTTTGTTTCTTTGTATCATTGAATTTGTTATCAGTAAAATGGATGCATGATCACTGTGGATCATGGGTAGATGGTTGACAAAGACTACAGGGTACAGCCCTTGCCAGGATGTCGAAATTATAGTACGGTCCAGATGCTCAAAAATAAAGTCAGAAACGTGTCTAGAATTAGTCCAAGTGAATGTAGGGCCTTTGAAGCCTAGGTCCACGAAGTCGGCTGTTTGCAGCAATTTTTTTCCAGACTTCAATCCATCTGTAGTCGGTTGCCTCAATAAAGACATTAGTTTATGTTGTTAATTATTCTGAATCGGACAGATATGATTCTGACCTTTCTATTCAAAGGCATAGGCATGCCACCGATAGGCAGAAAAATAAATGCGGCAGTCCAAATTAGTTCATTGACAATTTTGGCTTCTTCACAATTATTGTTTCTTCCCGTACCGAAATCCGTAAAAAGTTGGTAGTATAATTTGCTAGAGAGGAGAGTAATTGCTTCCTCTAAACTCAAACGTCACACAACCATCTATTGTGTTTATAAATTTTTGATGAAAACTAGAACTAAAATGTATATCACATTGCGAACAGTTGCGCCAAACAATTCGTTATGTCAGAATATGTTACAAGTTCAGTTATATATATTTCAAAATTTTAAATCAAATATCAAAATTTAAATGTTGGTTTACTTCATTTTCAAAGTGTTAAATAATTCAAAAATTTTAATTTATTTTCTTCTATATCAAAAGTGTTAAAATATGAATCTATGAAATTAATTAATTAGCGTTAATTGGAATTATTAAGTTTTTAGCGTCTTCATCTAGTATAAAATTAAACAAACAATTATGGATACATCTCTCTTAAAAGTTGAATAAAATGGACAACTAGGTTTGCTATGTTTATAAAGAAGAAGCTTAAGAAAATAGAGTTCGTTTAATTCGTACTTTGTGTTATTCCTTTGAAAATAAAACACCAAATTTTCGTTCAATGACTAATGAAAAGGAGACGTATTTACACTGAAAAATTTTCTCTACACGCCCAACAATAATTCTTTAACTTGAACTATTATACCTTTTCTAAGTAAATCTCATGAAATTAATGACCATAGTAGTAATTTTCCAACTAAATATAAGATGATAACTTTTTAAATATGTGTGTTAAAATGGGTATTTAAACAAATATAATATAATATAATATAAAAAATTATTCGATATAAATATATAGCATGCACCCCCAATAAAAACACATCATTTATTTTTTAATAAATTATAAAAAAAAAAAAATAAAAGCCGAAATCACTAAATTCTAAAATTAGAAAGTTCGCAGAATATTATACGACCACTTATTCAGTCACAAACAACATGTGCAAACTTATCATACACAACACAGTAAAATGCAGTATACATGTGTTCGCGAACCAATATCATGGTTCGCATACAATGGTCACGATCTTCTTGTTCTTAAAAGAGATTCATTTTGAAAGCTAGTTTTGTTGATTTTGATCCGTTACCAGAGTAATTAACCAGACAAAGATCCCGCATGCAATGGTCACGATCTTCTTATTTCTCTCTGTTCTGTGATAGTCTCTCACCATTACTTTAGCAAACCATTAAATCTAAGGGTGTCAATGGGACATGTCGGATCGAGTCACATTATTTTATTTTTTTTTATCTGATCCGAACCCAACCCGATTAAATTCGGATCAAAAAATTTTGATCCGTACCCAACCCAACCCGTCTAAAATAATTAAATATTTATTATTTATTTTTATATAATTTTAAGTAATAAAATATTAATTAAGTTATAATTAATCTTAATTAGTGTATATTTAAGCTATAATTAGTACTAAATCACAAAATTACTTGAAAAAACATAATTAATCGGGTCGGGTCGGATGACCCGAATCCGACCCGATCCGATTCGGGTTAAAAAAATTAAATCAATACCGGACTCATTTATTTTCAGATCATGTTGGATCGGATCGGATTGGGATCAGATCAAATTGGGTCAATAATTAACATCCGTACTTAAATCGTTATTCGAGATTAAGCTGCCCAACAAATGATATCAGAGCTTCCGCTGCATCTAACATTGAGCACCCCCTTGGTCCATAAATTTCTATATGCCGTGTATATGAAGTATATATATTTTTACTTATCTATATCATATTAATATTATAAAGAGAGTATGTGCTCAATTTATCCAGCAACATATAGTTTTTCAGCCTTTTTATTGACATAATTGTCCCAAATCAAACAGTACGGATTAATATTTTTAAAAATTAACGATTCAGATTTAGCTAATGTCATTTTTTTCTCTTCATTTTATTTTCTATTTATTACCATACATTCTACCAAAAATATCCATCAAATAAATTAATAATCAATAATTTTTAAGTTTTTTTAATAAGGAACTATCTATTATACAACTTTATTTTAAAAAATATTATATTTTGTAAATCATATTTTATTAAATAATAAATTAATTTAATAGTCTTTTTATTTGATTTAGACATAAATTATATCTAGTTAAAATATGTTATTTATTTATAACAAAAATATATAATTATTTTTAAAATAAAAGAATTCGGTACAATGGGTGGATTTTTTTCTAATTTAATTAGTTGCCAATTCCTTTTAACAATATCCAAAAACAGATAACTATGAATATTCTATTTAGAAAGGACTTCTCATATTTTCATTGTTTTATAGGAATGCCACATTATAACTGTCTTTTTTTTTTGAGAAGTTGATGCCACATTATTATTGTCAAAAGCTCAAAACATGTAATAATGAGTAAAAAAACATGAGGTCAACTTGTATACAGATCATTGTTTTATTTAGTTCCTCCTCAATAGATTTCAACTGCTGCGTCAAAATATCACAAGTTGAAATTCAAGTGATTACTCCTGTTTCAAAAGAAAAAGTGAATGTGTCATTAGTAGATACATAATATGAATAAATTATCCTCATGACCTACCAATCTACCACTGACCCCCTTAGTCCCAACTGCGTATTCTTGCTTTAAGGGACAGAATCAGAAACGATCGATACAAGACTCCACGTAACATGCTTTTGATTTACGGCATCAAATTGTGAACATAATTTATGTAAGAAGGACACAATCACACAAAATAAGGAATAAATATTTTTCCAGCAAGTTAAAAACCTTATTATTTTTTAATATATATTTTTCAGATTATGTCATGGAACAAATTAATTTTAGACCGTTCAATTTTGAACATCAGATGGCTAAGATAAATATTTTGATGTGATTAGAGAATGGAGATTAATAAGTAAAAAATTATCTTTATTAATAAATTAATAGCACTCTTTCCATTCCGGAAGTTATCTAACTTTTATTATACAGTCTCGTCAGTTCCTTATTATATACCTCCTCTATTCCTTATTTCTATAATTCTGTCCCTGTTTAAATTTCAATCTGGATGGACATCCGTCGTCTTTTAAATTGTTCTTCTAAAGCAAATTGTAAAATATTGAAGATATATGTATTTGTAAATTTTGTTTTTTTCGAGGATAGTTGCAATTTTTTTCTTATTCCAACATCAATGGAAGACTTCCACAGTAATCCATCTATATTCAGTAAAGAAAAGAGAAAGGTGAAATTGAAAATGTAAGTTTTTTTCAAGTAATCAATTCATATTCAACAAAGAACAAAACCCTCTACTTGGTGGTGGAGCAAAAGTGATTTGTATTTTGAAGAAGAATATTCATTGTGGAGATTAATTTGGAGCTGCTTTTATCTATCTCAGCATGCTGGATAATTCGGGTATAGTAAGTGGGCCCAGGGGCGGAGCCATAGTCAACCGAATTGCTATCAACTGCCGCGCAGCACGATGCAGCGCAAAAAATGAACCGTTTGATTTTTTTGAGATTTATTTTTTGGGTAGTAAACTATGGAATGCTTCTGCAAGCGAAGATAGCTATCCATAGTATTTGCCACCCCCTGGCTCAAAATTATTCCAAAAATATACTTCATTTCTATGTTTTTTTCAAGAAAAAAAATGCAAAACCATATATGAAATGTAAAATAATTATGAAATTTTACGTACCCCTATTATGTTTTCTAGCTCTGCCCCTGAGTGGGCCTGCTTGTATTCACGGAAGAAAAACAAAAAGAAAATTCTGGTATAGTGGAGTATCCTTTGGTTCCATGATCCAATCTGTTGTTTAAGCCTAGATGGACAAGAGCCTCTTTTGGGCTGAAATCTTCAGCCCCAGTTGAAAAAAATTAAAAGGGTTACTAAAAAATATATATATGAGGCGCAGGCGTCTAGCCCAGGTGTTTCTCTTCTGACTAGTAGACATCCAACACAAGGATATAATCTATACTATTATATAAAGCATTTAAGAATTGGAGGGTCTATTTTTTGTCATTGTAAATTTTTATTATATCTATTTTATCCCTCAATTAGACGGATAATATTTATTGTTAGTTGATCGAACGTATGTGATCGCGTCCATTGATCCCCTCTTTCTCTCCATTTCTTTCCCTTATATACTATTATTTCCATAATTTTTGTTTTTTATTTAGAAACTTTGTGCATATTTGGTAAGAAATTAATGGTGATAATATATGTTAGAATAATTTACTTTTCTTGCCATAAAAATCATGAATCATTAACTCATATTGTGCAAAAATCTTATCCAAGATTAAATATAGTCTTTATTATATGTTTTCTCTATAATTTGGTGAATTTTTAATTTAATATTAGATCAATATGAATTTTTTTATCTTATAATATTTTAATGTTTAAATAAAAAATTCTGCTGCAACGCGCGGGTATATAGCTAGTATAAAAAAAAACAAAGGAAAGAAAGAAAGAGTTCTGTGCTGACCAGCAAACAAAGTTATCAGATTTTCTCAAAGTCAAACAAATATATAGAAAATTAAACGCAATAACAACAGAGCTGAAAGGCTGAAATTAGGAGGGCAGTACGACTGTACGACAGTTGAACTGTTATGATTCGAAACTGTGCTCACATGACCAGTCAAGAAGAGATCACCAAAAAATGATTTATTTGCGAATTGAAACACGTTGTTTAGCAGCAAGTATTTTAATGCATTTTTATGCAAAGCTGACAGAAACAACGTATCAGAGATCCAGAGCAGTAATTCATTAATTCATTAGAAAGAAGGATAATAAATTAATTAATAAAGTGATAAACACCTATTTATTTCTTGTACTTGCCACTTTGTCAGTGTTATAAAATGATAAAAGCCATGCACCCACCGAAATTTCTTTGCTTTCTGAAAATTTTGGTACGTTTTCTATCAATTAAAAAAAAAAGAGGCTGATAACTGTCCCCCAACGTCTGTCCCAAAAGATTGACCGCAATCGGTACGCATTGAAACTAAAGTAAAAAAAAAAAAAACACATGCATAGCTAAGGCGTTTACCCACATGAAAAAAATATCTTATGCTATTTATTTCTATAGGGCTTTGTTATTTACGGTTATGAAAATATTTATCTACATCTGCTAAAGTGGTTTGACTTTGGCGATTGTTTATTCTTATACTAGTACACTTTGCTCCGACCTATTTATATCAATCAAATTTACTATTTATATTTTGTAATTAACTATTTATATTTATTATAAAAGTATATTATAATCTATACTATTATATAAAGCATCTAAGAATTGGAGGGTTCATTTTTTGTCATGGTAAATTTTTATTATATCCATTTTATCCCTCAATTAGACGGATAATATTTATTGTTGGTTGATCAAACGTATGTGATCGCGTCCATTGATCCCCTCTTTCTCTCCATTTTTTTCCCTTATATACTATTATTTCCATAATTTTTATTTTTTTATTTAGCAACCTTGTGCATATTTGGTAAGAAATTAATGGTGATAATATATGTTAGAATAATTTACTTTTCTTGCCATAAAAATCATGAATCATTAACTCATATTGTGCAAAAATCTCATCCAAGATTAAATATAGTCTTTATTATATGTTTTCTCTATAATTTGGTGAATTTATAATTTAATATTAGATAAATGTGAATTTTTTTATTTTATAATATTTTAATTTTTAAATAAAAAATTCTGCTGCAACGCGCGGGTATATAGCTAGTAATTATAAGTTTATAACACATCAACACAAAATAGTTAGTGATGCGTCTCGTTATCAATATTATACTATTTACACTCTCTGAATACTATTTATATTTATTATAAAGACACATTGTTAAGCCATACGTCGACAATAGTCAATGACGCGTCTTTTATTTCACTTCTATACTATTTACATCAATCATTTATATTTTTTTTAACCAATTATTTACATTTATTATAAAAGTACATTGTTAGAACCGTAACTTGTGTACGAAAATAGTTATCAACGCATCTCGCTCTCTTACTTCGCTTCAATAAAATGTATATCAATCAATTGTACTATTTACATTTTCTGAAAACACTCTTTATATTTATAATAAAATCACATTGCTAAAGCAAACTGCTTGTACGTGCATTTTCATCTAGAGCAATCGTTCTGTTTATTTACATTGACCAAAATATTTATTTATATTAATTATAATAACATGTTATTGTAAATTATTTTCATCTATTTACATCAATTATTCGAATTGTTTATATAAAACTGAATAATTAATTATATTGATAACAAAAAATGTTTTATTGTATCTACTAAAGAACACTACAATTGTTCATGTAATGTGAAAAAACACAATCTGAAAGAAAAACCAATAAACAAATAAATCAAAATCTGTTTTTTATATTAAAAAAGGCTCCCTAACTAAATTATAAATTGATTATTGACGAACATAGATCATCAAACCTAAAGAACCATAAATAATGGAATTAATTTGTAGTGATGTAAACATTAAAAATATTAAATCATTTGAAAATAATCTTTACAAAAAGACAAAAAAAATAGAAAATGGAGGAACGGACAAATAATGGAGAAGATCAGGGGCGGAGCCATATAACCCCAGGGGGTACAAGTGTTACCCCCTGGAAAATTAAAAACCAATAGAATAAAGGGTAATAGATCCACTAAGTCACACCCTGAAAATTATTTGTGTTACCCTCTGGAGTCTGGACTCTGGATTGATCTTTGATTTATTAAAAATGCATGTTGAAATTTTTTTTATACCGATAAATTAATGGGTTTTAACCCGCTAAGATATTCAATCCGATTGGGGCTACACCCTGGAAAAATTTCTGGCTCCGCCCCTGGAGAAGATACAATAAAGATCATAAAAAAACAACAAAGTAAGTGAAAGATGCAGGAGAAAAAAAAATCTCGAGCATCGAGATAAGCCAATCTTTCTTTTAGGTTTTCTTACGGAATTCCTGAAAAAAAAATCTTATAGAAGAGAATTAAATCAAAATTGAATTGGGAAGAAATAAACCAACGCTAACGATCACAGACCATGAAGGCCGACCACTTCTCGCCTTCTCGGATAAATGGAAGGAAGAAATTAGTGGGAAGAAGGCGATTGAATAAAATAATTTTAAAATTATAATTGGTTTATGAAAAGGTGTCTCAAATTTTAGTTGATGAAAAAACGTTATTACTGTACGTAGTCAATTTGAATAATTAGTCAACGTGGACGGAAGTTGTGATGGAACCGCGGACACTATAAAAATATTCCTTAAAAAAAATGATATGTATCTAGCTCTGCAACCTGAGTCATCGCTGATGCACAGCCGCCTAGGGACCCCAAGGAATTCAAAATGTCACAAATTTTCGCGATAGCAATTTTTGTTATAAAGAATCTATTTTACTGATACCGCTGTCAATATTAAAAAAAAAAGATTCTATTTTACTAGTTACAATTTTGGATTAAGTACTACTAGTTTCTATATTTCGTTCTTTCGAGTTATTAGAATTAAACTTTAGACCCGATCCAGCAGAAATTTTTGTAGTTGAAATTAAAAATAGAGAAATAGTATGAATACCCTAAAATTTGTACCTTCTAGTCTTGATTAAGTTTAAAACTCGGTCTCAGTCACTTTGAATTGAGTTTCAAATTTATTCTCAGATATTTATTTATTTATGATTTTTAATAGTTTATTTAGTATGTTTAGATGTTATTTTTTATTTAGCTTTTTTAAATGTTTATTTATTTAATTAATTTGTTAAAATATAATGTCAAATAACATTTAAAATATTACAACAATAGTAAAAAAAAATGGTTCTCACTATTTAAATGTCCCGATCGAAATTTTCTATTAAAAATTATAAAGGTTTAAAGATCAAATTTTTAGCATATCAGCATTTAGAAATTCTTCAGCCCACTACTCATTATATATAACAAATAATTAAAATTATATTTATATTTTATAATTAAAAATTTAAACATAATTTTAGTTATTTATATATATAAATAGTTTAAATTAATTAAAATTATATTTAAGATTATATTTAAAATTACATTTACATTTTTAATAATTAGAACTTAATTTTTTTTATTATCGACAAGTTAGTTATTAATTAATTTTTGAACCATCTGGACTCGTTTTATTATTTATATATATGATAATTATTATTTAAGTAGTTATATGATGATAATAAGTAGTAGGATGAAAATTTTCTAAATTTGTACTGATGAGCTGAAAATATAATTTTTAAATATTTATAACTTTTGATATTAAACTCCGGTCAGGACATTTAAATACAATCCATAAAGCTCACGGAAATATCTACGTACTAGAACAATTAAAGGGCGTGACTCAGATTTGCACACTTAAAGTTTGAACTGAATAACGTAAGTTAAGTTTTCGTTCTTCAATCTTAATTAGACGCGGTCAGCTGTCGGGCACGAAAAATATATTTTGAAGAGCGTGAACCTGACTTGCATCCTTTCCATAATCATATATAAAAATAAATTGAATCTATGATCATTAACATAAATTAATTATTATTTAAGATTCTTTGAAAAAATTCCCCACGACATTCTGGAGTCCATTTGTTAACCCCACCCTTTTTACTGGGTCCCACTTGAGGTGACTGGAGACTGGAGAGGAGAGCGGAGTCGTTTTCAAATATCAAATCGGGATTATTATCACTTCATCAGAAACAACGCGGAAATGAATTAGCCTTCATTGCTCCGAGCCTCCGAAGAAGGTTAGTTTAAAATAATAAAATACAAAAGTAGGAGAGATTTTCTTTACACTGCTGATGGGTTAGCATTTGCTAGTTAGGCTCTCTCTCTCAAATCCATTAACTTATCCTTAGCTATATTTAATTGAAGTGTTGAACTCGGCGCAAGAGTCTACTCGCACATGACAAAATCTACACTTCTCAAAATATTGATGAATCCATTCAGAATCCACCGAGATCGAGGTGAGAGTTCAATTCCCTTTATCCGATCGGAATTTCGTTGCGAGTTTTTGCTCTAATCGAATCGAATCTCGAAATCACAGCTAGAAAGGGGGACGAGGAGGATCTAGAGGCGATAGCAGCGAAGGAACAGAGGTTTTTTAGGTACGATGTCTTGGTGGCCGCCACTCGAAACTTCAACATCAAAAATAAACTCGGAGAAGGCGGATTTGGCCCCGTATTTAGGGTAATTAAGTCGATTCGTCAATAAATAGTTCGCCTGAGAACAATTTGAGACTGTTTTTAATTGAAATTTTGATTGAATTTAGGGGCGCTTGGCAGATGGAAGGGAGGTGGCAGTGAAGAAGCTCGGGGCCGCATCGAGGCAAGGAACAAAGGAGTTTCAAAATGAGGCGATGCTTCTTTCAAGAGTACAACACCGGAATGTTGTCAATTTGTACGGCTATTGTACGCATGGCGATGAAAAGCTGCTAGTGTACGAGTATGTGACAAATGAGAGCCTTGATAAATTGCTGTTCACCTCGGGTATGTTCCATCTTCCGTCTTCTTAGCTCTATTTTTAGCAAAATTGAGTAGCTACTGTTGCTAATTTGATGTTCCCTTTGAGAAAACTGCGTGTTTGGGAAATTAATATGACAAATAATAAATGAATATCGAAGGAATAAATTGACAACTAATTCGCATGGTTGATAGCTATAATGTTTTTGAAATTACTCAGTTTCTGGATTTCGCACATTTAAAACAAGTTACCATTTATTTTCTCTCTGTTCCTGCAGTTGAGTCAATCTTCCTTTGTTCATGTCCATTATTATTTTTACTATTAACCTTTTTCGCAAGACAACAACTTTGCTGCGTCAGCTAGACAGTCAGCATGAGGTAAGCGGTAAACGGGATATTATTCTCCATTTCAACTTTTCCAACAGAAAGTAATTGGCCAAAAATGAGAATTTTTTTTTCCTAAACTGATAAAAAAATCATTTCTTTTGCAAAGCGCGGAAGCCTTCTTTCGTTCCTAAACTGGAGTTTGCTTTTCAGCAGATCATTTAATGAGAGCTGACCGGTGGCAAACCTTTCTATACCGGTACTGAGTTTTATTGCTGTTAAAATCAACCAACCTTTTCTCTTCGAAATGTTCCCCAATTTTACACTCGCATCCTGTTCTTTCTTATATCTAAGCCGTGATGTGTTAGCTATTGTAGACTCTTGAATCATTGAATTGGCAGCATCTGATTTGAACTAAAATTAGACTTGTGTTTCCAGCTCAAAACCACCCTTTAATGCACTGTTTGCTGTTCTTAGATAATTTATATCGCTCTGCTGATTTTCTTTAATGAGAGTCAAACATTTTATTTTTTGGTACAGAGTAAATAATGATTGGGCAGCACCTAGTTTGGGTCTGACAATCCGCTTTAGATCAGCCTCGTGATTTAACTTTGAGTAATTCTAGTGTATGTTAAATTTTTATGGTACATCCAACTCTTAGAGAACATTTGTATTTCAAACTACTTAAATATAATGTATATTAAATTTTAGTCAATTTGTAAGAGATTTTGCACTCTTATCATATAATTTAAAAATATATATGTACAACATTGAATCTGATACATTATGGTCTAGAAGTTTAGGCTGTATGTAGAGAATGGAATGTAAGAGTGCAAAGGTGCGTGTTTGGTTGTGCGCAGGAGCTACTCTAATTTATATGCTCTGTGCGCATATGAGAATGAAGATTCCTACAAAAACAAAAATAAAAAGAGTTAAAAATAAAAATAAAATCACCTTTGCAATTGAGATAATAATAAAGGATATTATCTTATTAATAAAAGTCAATAATAAATGCAATAATTCTTTTACATTTTAGAGGTGATTAAATAAGCTCACACAAGGGGTGTAGAGCAACACTATTTTTACACAAGTAATGCAACATTCAGAATAGTCATTTAATAATAGTTAGGATAAGAATATCCTGACGCTTGTCAAGAAGACAACTGAGACTGCAATGTCAACACAGCGAGTGTGATGACTTCAGAGAAGAACATTATGATGTCTGAAAAAGTGACATCATGATGCTGAGATTGATGATCCATCGATCATCAATGCACTGGCTACCTCCTAAGGCCCTAAGTTCTCAACAAGGCTTTATATAGGGGAAGAGTCATAAAGAGGGCTTATTATGTCAGTTAATGAGGCTTTAAGGGTGAGATCGTGCTATTAACTGTGTGAGCTTCAGTCATGTGTAACGGCTGTGAAATATGAGGATTTAATGACAACAACAATCATATTTAAGATGAGTGTCGAGTAGTTCTCAAACTTGGAAATATTCAGCTCGAGAACTATTTGAGATGAATGTTGGATGAGTTGTATGGGCCTAGATAAGTGTTCTTGCCCTAATTAGTAAGTTCATTGGGCTTTCGGAAACACAGTCCTATCAGAATCAAAATAAATCATAAATAATTATTTGATGTGAGAGACGTGTTTCCTTTTATCATTGCTAATTGAGTATTTTTCATTCATTTTGGTTGTGTTGGATATTTTGGATAAAACCACTAATCTGTTGATTCCTAGTTCACCACATTCTACTCGTATTTGAAAAAAGCAGTTAATTAAGATGAACTTGAGAGGCCCAATTCGTTTTTCGAGAAGTTGAAAAGGGCAATTTTCTTGGGCTCAGTTAGAGCTTAATTTTTAGCCATAGGTACATTTCTTCTGTTAGCTTTTCAGGAATGTTAACTGAATTTCAAGTTATGATAGTTCAATAAAGAAGATTCTAAGTGATACCATTTTGACCTTCAGAAAAAGAGTTACATCGGACATCCATTTGAACTTGATTTTAGATAGGATTATCAACAAGGTTGTGTTAGTAAGCAAATTCCAAGTAAAATAGACAATTATTGATGATAAGTTTATATATGTCTTTTAGTTTAGATAGCAATTTTCCATCATATACTTGTTCTGGCCATGTAATGTCACTTCTTGTACTAGTAAGATGGTTTAATTTACTTATTAGTTTACTAACAGCTCAAGTGAAAGTAAAGCAACATTTTTCAACTTACGAGAATTTAAGTTTGATTCTAGTTCTGTATACATACAATTCAATTTAGGTGTAGTTATGTAGCACTTGGTAAATTGAGAGGACAAGGAATACTATGCTGGTGCCGGTATGCAGAAAAACTGTAATTCTACTCGTTTCAAATTAAAAAAAAAAAATAACAACAAGCATTGACCTGGTCCTGTTTCCGTACTAATGTGCTTGACCTCATGAGTGCATCCATTGCTTGGGTGCATTAACACTGACATAATAATTTGACAACACAAATTTAGTACTATTTATTATTTAGGAACACATCAATACATTTTTTTTAATCACTCAGATGATAACATTATTAATGATAAAACATTTATAGTTAATACATGGAATTTAATCTGCAGTGAGGGGAGATAGTGATGAATCGAGACAGCTATCAGCAAGACGTGCTGAGCTCAACTGGCAGAGGCGGTATGACGTGATCATGGGCATTGCACGAGGCCTACTGTACCTGCACGAGGATGCTCACACCCCCATAATCCACCGAGATATCAAGGCGAGCAACATCCTACTAGATGATAGATGGTGTCCCAAAATAGCTGATTTTGGCATGGCCAGATTATATCCTGAGGGGCAGACTCATGTGAACACGCGTGTGGCAGGTACCAATGGGTACATGGCACCAGAGTACTTGATGTATGGGTCCCTCTCCACAAAGGCTGATGTGTTCAGTTTTGGGGTGCTTGTTCTTGAGTTGGTATCGGGCCAGAAAAACTCGAGATTTGGCCCTCCAATTGGATCTGATGCACAGAACCTGCTTGAATGGGTGAGTTACTGAAATTTTTTTTTCATCTTTCTCTGTCTTTTGAGTTTGTTTGTTAAACTTATGATCGCTGGAAGGTGTCAATCACAGAACTAAGCATTAAATTGTTGATTGCTTTTGTTGGTAATAAGGCAGCATTTATGACCAAATTGTTGATAGTTTCTCCCCTTCAGATTCCACACGTAGGAAATCAAATATTAATTGATGGGATCAGGGACAAATTTGTTGAAACAGACACCTCATTATATTGTACTGTTTCATGCTGTGGATAGTCATATGTGATTTAAAGTTTTGTTCAAACATCAACTTCAATAAAGCATCCTTCTCAGGAAGGTACCTACATGTTTCTTTATCTACTCAATGAGGAAAGAGGAACTCAAAGTTGAACTAGAAATATATGTTCTATACTCAAGAAATTGAATACTATGACAGGATTATGGGGCTGATAAAGGTGTCGTCAGTACATGCCACTTTCTATGTCCATAAGGTGGATAATCATATGTAACTTGATAAGAGGTCTTATTGAATTTTCAACTATAATAATGTAGCCTTTTCAGGAATGTACCTACTTATTTCTTTATTCACCCCATGAAAAAGAAACTGCAACTTAAATTTGAATTAAAAGAATCTGAACTGTACAATAAGCATTCGCAATGTTTCTTTGTTAGAACACCTGCTTATATTCTGTATTTGCTTTGTAACTATCAATTTTCTGAAATGTATGAAGCAAAGATAAAAATCTCACCTATATAATTCGTTCATTTAATGCTGATGAACTGGTATCTTCATCTTGCATAATTGACAAGCCTAAAGTGACATTGTGCATGTTTAAAGTGACATTGTGCATGTTGGTGCCTTGAGGGTTAAAACAATCTGAATCTCATCTCTAGCTCACTGCTTGTCTCTAATTCATTACCTATGCATTTGACAGGCCTGGAGTCTTTACAAGAAAGGTCAGAGTGAACAGATGCTGGACCCTGCACTAAAACATAGTGCAGTACCAGACCAGGTTGCTGTGTGTGTGCAAATAGGTTTACTCTGCACACAGGCTGACCCCAAAGTACGGCTTGACATGAAACGGGTGGTTGTCATTCTATCAAAAAAACCAAGTCACTTGGAAGAGCCCAGCCGACCTGGTATAACTGGTTCTAGGTACCGGCGTAAAGCATATGGCTCTGGTGAATCATCTACAAATACCAACTTGAGCGACACCTCAACCTCTACACCTCATTCAACTTCTGCTTCAACTTCTATTGCAAATCATACAGCCACAGCATCAAGTAGTCGTGCAGCTAGACAAAGCAGAGGCCTAAGTCATCAAGAAGATATTCATACTGAGAAATAGCATGATCTTTATTTTCTTTTCGGTTCCATAATTTGTTCATTGGTTTAATTGATTGTGAAATGGTTTAGGGTAGCGTTTCCATAAATACGAGGGTAACGCTTGTATGCAGCAGGCCCGTTTGGCAGAAGAGAACTCTTTTGCTGAAAAAGGGTTTTCTCAGAGCTCATGTAAATATAGACCATGAGAGTCGCGTGAAATCTTATTTCTGGTAATGAGTAGAGGATTGCGGAGAAAAGAGAATTTAGATTTATAAGCAGAAGCGTTATTCTTTTAATTTTGTGTCTCCAATCACATCTAGCTTGTTTAAGTTTTTGTGTTGCGTTTCTTATATCGTAAGTCATTGAGAATTGTTTAGTTTGAGATAGATCACAATCGAGATTGAGCTTATCTCACTGTTTCATAATTTAGATGTCATGATCTTTTTAATTCCTACACTGAAACTACTTGTTCTCATTTCGTCATGGAAGAACTAGATTCTCTCCCTTGGATAGTATTTTTTCCTCTCTAAATGTCTTTAACACACTTTGTTATGCTCTTTACTATAACTCATACGGATACTGAGCCTCTCTATACAATCTCTTTACATAAATAGAGAGGTAACCAACTTGAGTAGGTGTGAGTGCTTTTTTTTAAGGATGAGATAAATAGAGAGGTAACCAACTTGAGTAGGTGTGAGTGCTTTTTTTTAAGGATACACTCATACAGAGGCTGCATCTGGTCTTATATCATCTCAAATCCAAAAATCTTTCTTTTGGAGACTATTGATGAGAAATAAGAGTCTTTATATCAACAAATAAGTCATGTAACCAGCGATATACCTACAATTCAGAAGTTCATAAACCAAATTTTTTAAAGTCAGCATAGAGACATTCCCCTTAAAATTAAATAATAATAATAATAATATTATATATATTTTATACTCTAAGCTCATGATATTGCAGGTATTTTCGACCGTTCAAGAAACATACATCTTCCTTCTCGACATCACATGTATTCTTAATATATGTCCACATAACATAATTGACGGATCCGTGAATACAAGTAAGTCATGATACAAATTAATTAACTTTCCCTTTCGTCCTCATGTCATTTGAATCAGGATCAATTGTAGATCGAATCATCCATGGCCACAGGTAGCACGTCAAAGTAGCTACATTAATCTCTTTCCTCATGACATAGTCAAAGATTCATAAGGGTACGTAATTAGTAACTCACACAAATGAGTAGACAAGGATCTCTGACCCTCAGGTCACTTGACTCATTTTTCTGTGTCGCATAAGCACATGCAATATGAAATGTATGTTACGGTGAATAATTTATTATAAAGCAGACGTATGTCTATAAAAATAAATAAACGTACGAGTCTAGATCTAGTCACAAACTAAGCACTCGTAGTACAGACCGCTTCCAATGCAACTAATCAGGGTGTCCTCACATGCTCACTTCCTAAGCACCGTGGATAACACCCTTCTCGACTCTCTATAAACTTCATCAATTGTGGGGCACCATTCATGTCGACTATCAATGATAATTTTCATCTCAACTCAATCTGAGATTACATTAAATATTAAACTCAACACGCTTTTAAAGTGTCGCAAGTTTAATTAACTCTCGTCTATGTTCACTTCCAAAGCGTCGGAGACGATTGTTTATATGAGCAAGTCAATCTTAGTCTATCGACATACTACTATAAGCGCTAATATTTACTTAATAAACTAAATTTTATTATCAAATTCAAAGTACACATCCATGAGGATCATTATCAAATATATACAAACTGAGCGACTTTATCACATTAAATCACTTAAGATTCATTAATTCCTCAATAGGAACGTACTTGATCTAAGATCAACTTTCTCCGTGCTATTATGCCTCTAACACAATATGTATTTGGTTCAATCCGTCATCCCCGCAATTACTGAATGCATTTGGTTAAGTCCATCATCTATCAATCCCCACAATATGCTTCTCAAGTTATACCATTACAATGAGTTGTTACTAACTCCCTCTAAGTCACAATAATCTCTAATTGTGCATAATGATCTTCTTATCGAATAATCTGTAATATAATCACATATTATGTCATATACTCAATCTCCTAAATGAGAGAGTACAATATCTTAACATGTTATATGTGTTCCATCTCCAAACTGAGAGAGTATCTCATTTACTTAAATCTTAAAAAAATAAGAGAGTAAATCTTATGTTCCTTACTCAATTAAGAAACAAAAAATGCTATCAAACAAAAAATACAATCTTAGTGTAAAACTTATATCACACAGATTGTCTCATAATAACACAATCACACGTAAGCATCTTAACTTGATAATATAGCATGTACCTTATCGTACCATTCAGATATTATAAATTCAGACTATATAGAAAATATATCTTGAATTGACTTAAATAAATCATCTAACTCATATAGAGACAAACACATTTAGCACTTTCAATAATTTTGCCGCATAATCCTAATTAATATAAATATAATATCATTTCAGCCACAAAATCAAAAGAATGACTATGCCTCCAATTAAATCCCATAAATTAAATAATATCATACCCACTTAATTCAATTGGAGCAAAAAAAAACATAATAAGAATAAGACTTATTAGTCTATCAATTCATATTCATCTCATAAGTACATATAATGTAGATCAAGTGATAATCACACACTATTATGTCATCAATTCTCTTATAACATTATCAAATTGCACTATAAAACCGAATGAGACAACATCACACATGTTGTCAATCATTTATACTTAGTTCGGTTATGATCAGGATTAATACCAGTCAAAATACTTAAGTTATTAACCAATAACTATTATATTAATTAACTTACTAATTATATGATTTTTGATTCATTTATATCCAAAATTCCTAAAAAAACTGTGATTATCTAAGTTTTGATCAAAAAATTCAGAATTGACAACAGTCAGCCCATCAGTCGATAATTTGATTAAAAAAAACCATATCTTTATCATTTTTTTTCATCAAATAATATGATTCAACTCTCTTTAAAAAGATCTCTAATAGATCTTTCTAATCATGAGAACCATAAAATTTATAAAATATCAAAAATATGAGAAATTTCTTACAAAATCAGAAGATTAATCACCCTATTATGACATGTCAAAATCACCTTTCTTGCGACTCTCATAACTTTCTACTCGTAAATTTAAAATTTATGTTCGTAGATTTTTTAGAAAGCTCTCAAAGTGAACTATAATACATCAAAAGTTCACACAATTTTGAGTTACCAACTAAGAGAAAATTGATCCGCACTATAAAAATATCATTGATTTTATAACTCTGATAAACTAATAACTTCTGATTGCGACTGCCATAACTTTATCTCTATTTATCCAATAGATGAGTTAATTCACTTTCTAGTAATAGTTATGAAAAAAAATCAAGTCATTTGAATAATAGAAAGATATAAAAAATACATCACAATATCAGAAAATCCAGAAATTTGTCTGTTTTGAACACTACTCAGAATTTCCATGAATTCTATCAAATAATTATGAAATTGAAATCACAAAACACACTAAAACAACTAAAGATCACAATCAAGACTTAAATATCAATTCCAAATGAAAATGAGCACTCATAGCTCTGATACTAGTGTTGGAAATAATGGAGATACGGAAATTTAGAATTATCAGCGGAAACTTTTTCCTTTTGATCGTGTGTCTCCAATCACATCTAGCGTGCCTAATCATTTACGTTGCATCTCTTGCACCGTAAGCCACCGAGAATCACTTGGTTGGAGATAGACCACAACTGAGTCCGAGCCTATCCCATTGCTTCACAACCTAGATGCTACGACCTCTTCGATTCTTGCGACGAAACTACTCATTCTCATCCTGTCATGAAGGAACTGGGTCATCTTCCTTTGGATGGTGTTTCTCTTTTTCTTTCTAAGTGTTCTTGACACACTTTGTTATGCTCTCTACTGTGTCTCATACAGATACTGAGCCTCTATATAATCTTTGTATATAAATAGAAAGGTAACCTACTTGAATAGATACGAGTGCACCTTTTCAAGAAAAATACTCATACAGAGACTGCATCTGGCCCTATATCATTTCAAATCCAACAAGAGTGAGTTTGTAGACTGTATCTGGCCCTATACCTTTCTCTTGCGGTCTTGAGTAGGGGTGTGCAAACGGATCAGTTTAATTAGTTTTGAACCGAATTGTTATTTTTTTTTACTATTTATTTTTTTCGATTGAAAATTTTTGGTTCGGTTGAAAATTTTAACTAATTTGATTTTTATTCTTTAGTTCGGTTTATATTTTTCTAAATTGAATAAACCAAATAGTCTAAAATTTATCAAGTCATTTCATTATGCTTCTATAAAAAGTATCATTTCCAAGATAATTTGAATATATTTATTTTCTATAGGTTCTATTTAGTTATTTATTTTATTTTTTTAACTATATATTTCTTCTATTAATTTTATAACTATAATAGTTTTTCATTCCTCTTTAACTAAAATAATTTAGGCTTAATCAAATAAACTGAATAAAAATTCAGTTTATTTGGTTTTTTAATTTGTTCAGTTTATATTTTTTATAAAATTAATTCAGTTGAGAATTTGATAAACTGAATAAAATTTCAGTGTATATGTATTTATTTTGGTTTGAACCGAACTGACTGAATGCACACCCTTAGTCTTGAGTCATCTATGGCTAACTGAGGAGATGCTTCCTGGCCATTTCAGTTTTTTTTGGGCCATCTATTCCCCAATACTATGATAATCAAAATTTGTACACTGTAGTTGCTGTTTACAAATTGGTTTTTCTGGATGATTTAGCTTTCAGAGAATGTAAGCTTTTGTCCTGGGCTGCAATTGTGAAAGACTGGCTGAAACCATGGTGAATTAGTGGCTGACTATGGCTGTGCATTTCACAAAGGTATTCATGGAAAGGTTAAATGGATTTACAGCGCAAACTGGGAGTAATGCAGTAAATTCATTGAAGTATCAGCATCATTCTTGTCCGTTATCCATCTTCCTTTGCCTTTCAAAATTTAGGTTTAGTAGTCCTTTGTATTAGACCAAAAAGAGCAGACGATAGAGAAAAACAATGTTGAATTACTTTTATATAAAACGAAATCTCTAAGCTTTGAACTACTACAATTAGTCCATACAACGCTTTCTTTAATTTCAGCACCTCTGCGCGCCTAACGAGCAAAGTTGACACTCTTTGCTCCTATACTATAGGAGTGCCAGAAATGAAGAAAATGACAATTTGAAAGCAAATGTATGAAAAAATTATTATCTTTTTCTTTTATATTCTTTTCCTTTGCCTATGTTTGAAGGAATTAAAAGTTAAGTTATTCCTGTATTCCCTTTTGAGGTCATCTAGTTGTTCTTTCTCTGCCAAAAAATGCTGAGTTATCTTTTCCGAGATAAGATGGACTCCAGCATTTTCACTTCAAATATCTAAAGGAGCTCTAGGTTAGTCTTAGACCTGTGTCCCCAGTTAGGAAATGTTATCCTTGGTCATTATGCAAGAAGATGCTAGTTTCTAAAAGGAGACGGCAAAAGAAAAATGGAATACATAAAAGAATTAGCTCCATTTTATTAGCCCAATTAAATTGGCCCAGAAAAAAGTTCAGCAACCACAAATCGCTATTCTATGTTGCGTTACATCGTACAATACAGCATGCAGGCCTTCAAATTACCTTGAGATTTCTACACAAGAATTTGATTTCATTCTGGCAATCACCATGAAATTCCTGACATTTGACACGCTGACTTGTCTTTCTTGGAAGAAATAGGCAGATCACTATTCTCATATAAGCAGATGGATTGGCATCAGCAGAGCACGAATTTCAAAGTAATCCGATGGATTACGCAGCGTTACACGGTAAATACAAATCAACATATATTTTCTCTCTTCCATGTCTGCGATTGAAACAATAACCATCTCGATTAAAAACCAAAAGGTACAAAATCTCCAATGCATACAATCTTTATATTGTTATGCACGAATATAATCTAACCATAAGTCTATAACTATGTCTCATGTTACAGGGTTGAAACCTAAATGAAGAATCCTCTATAAATATTTATGAAATTTAGAAGTTTCCAATTTGATATTTTGTTTGGATCATTCAAGTTAAATAAATCATTTAAACCAGTAAAAACCTTTCAAAACCAGACCAATTAACCGGTTTTGTATGAAATACCATGCACGTTTTTTTGAAAATTGATTTCACACTAATGCATTCACTGAGAAAGAGAAAGAAAGTTTAATAGGCCTACGGCGCTATGAGTTAGACCATTGATTTTTTCAAAACCACAACAGTAGTTAATTTTATTTGTTTTATGAAATTTGAAAAAAAAATCTTGGGCCTTTTGGATATTATAAAAACATCAATTGCATGTAAAATAAACTATGTTGATTCACGTATTATTCATAAACTAAAATTATTCTTGTTTATTTACCTCATGTTATTTTATTTTTTGAAGATTTTAAATTTGGATAAATATTGTAATCTCAGTCTTTGGTCCCCAATTGTTATCCCCAAGCGTAAATATTATATTTTTTAGTTCTGCTAGTTTAAACTACTTTTCTATTATATATAGTAACCGAATTCAAAATAACAAAGCGTCCCTTTATTAACACAAAATGAAACAATACTGTATTTCAGATTCTTTACATATATTGCGAGGGCGCGCTGAAACAAAGCAACTGATCTCCATTCTATTGATTCTCCTCGTATTTTGATTCTTGAAGAATGTTTTTCTTTCAATTTTGTTATTCCTATGTGAGTTCTCTTTCTTTTATTTTGCTCAATCATTGTTCCATGTATGAGAATATATCATAACTTTTTTCAGTATCATGGCCTTATAATATTTATTTTTTTAATTCGCTATGATTTCATAAAAACTTTTATAGAATCATTTCGTACATTATAGTGTATTCTTCTACTCGAAACATATTTTCTTCTAAATTTAGTTTTAGTTATATTTTACGTTGCTTCTCGTACAGTATTTTTAGTACGTGATAATTTGCTTTGCATGATTTTAATAAAATTTGGTGTGGGAATGTAAAATTTTTATGGATAACTTCTTATAATCAAGCATCTTGTATTTGTTTGCTACTTTTTTAATTTTCTTAACAAGTAGTTAGTTTTTCATGTTGACTAATAACGTTTATTCAAGCGATATCAATTAATCATATGATTGAGTCAATTAACAATCCAATTTGACAAGTAAACTGCACATTTATTTTTATGACATTAGAGAAACTTAATGATGTTTTGATAATCAATCTGAATGATATATGTATTGATTTGGAGGATATCTGAGCGGATAATAATGTGGATAGAGTTTTTTTTTGGAGGTGGATAATAATGTGGTTAAAGTTTTTTTTCAAAGAAAACGTGTTTAAACGGTACTTCATTAATTGACATTTTTTCTTTTTTTTTCTCAAAATTAATTTTTGTATATTTTGTTGCCATTTTATTTTAGATTCATTTTTTTACAAGAAATTGATTTAAATGTTTTGTTCCTTCGAAGCTATCAATAACTAGTCAAATTAGTATTAAATAGTCTTCAACAATGATAAATAGGTCAAAAAATATTGTGCATTATTTTAAAAAGAATGTTATAGTATAAATAGCGTCTTCAATATGTATCAATAGCTTTAAACCACAAATTATATATTTTTGTCAAATCATTTTCAAACAAATTTCGGGGCATATTTAATAGGAGATATTAAGGAATATCACATCAAGTATAATTGTACAAAAAACAAAAAATATCACTATAAATATAAAACGGTTTCATAAGTAATGTAAAAAATATTTTATTTAGTATAGATAACAACTCAAACTAATATAAATCAAATGTTGATCAACCATAAATATCTAAAAATCAGACATTGTTGTATAATTTAAAAAAAGGACTGATATAGTAGGTGTTAATAATTATTAAATTTATAATTACTATAAATAGTTCAAAAATAGAAATTAACAGGTCGTATGCTATACATGATCAATTTTGAAAATGCTTCATGCTCCTTGACTAACGATGCACTGTTAATAGTTTGGGTATACATTTTTCGGAATGAAAGGCTAAAATTTATTGTCAAGTATAAATAAAACTGCATCTTTTATCAATGACTTAATGATGGACTGTTGTATAACAAATATAAATGATTGTTTTTGAAGCTATGAATAATTTGTTTGATTGCTATAAATAACATTGGCGAACTAGACAGTTTGAACTGGACGCTTTCAAAGGATTAATATAAAAAACCGCATGACACCATTTCAGCCAAGGTTTTAAAATGCGGATTTCATTATGCGTGCGGTTGACCACTGCATAGCGCATATGCGACATGCGGATGCATATGCGGTTCAGTATGTGAATTACATATACGAATATGTATTCTAAAAAATTCTTACTATATTTGAATCGATCATTTATTTTTGAAGAATTTTAATGTAAAATAAGAAAATATAATAAGATATTAATATAATTTTGAATATTTTGCATGAAAAATATAATATAATTAATTTTATAGGGTTAATATGATAAATATTTTAAAAAATAATATGCATTATTGAATATGAGGATGTATACTCTTATGATTGCGGTATTGCACCGTATATGCGGCCACATTTTAAAATAATGATTTGAGCAGTCCGCGGTCAAATGTTGAATATTTTTTGTGAGAACAAAACTTCGGGATTGTTATCAGCTTTCTTTAAGTTTTCGATCAAAAGACTTATTTTTTATCATCATAACAGTTCACTTATCATCAAAGAATTATACAAGTTTAGAACATGACATTTTATTTTCAGAAAAAAACAATCTTATTTAACTAGTTAATATGAATGAATAAGTGCTTATATGTCACAAATATATAACTATATAAGTATTCAAAAAATCAGTAATTAAATCGGTTGACCCAACGATCAGATCAGTGAATCATTAACCCAAGTGCAATCGGATGTCCGGTTATAATAACATTAAGCAAAACTATTCAAATAGAAAAATCGAAAACACGATTACTGACGACTTATTCCTTCAATTTGTTTCATTTGATTTCTAAAAGAATTGTACAATATTAGAGAATCAAAATCGTAGAGAAGTTTACTGTATTAATTATTGACTTATTGTATAAAGAAGCAATGAAATAAAATGTGGCCCAGTTCACACGCTCAAATTTGTAGGCGGTCTTGATTATGTGGATTGAATGATTTAGAGTGTATTAATATGAGAAATTTGTGCTGCTGGAAGCATGAAGTAGGCTCATACGGTCCATAACTCGTGGTAGTACATGAAAATCCATTGGAGAAATTGATCATGGTAGTACATGAAAATCCACTGGAGAAATTGATCTCCATAATTTGGATTTGAACCCTTGCTCCAACGCTCATAGCCAACATACTTAACCGCTACACAATTTCTTACTTAATACACAATATCAACTAAAAACAATTGTATATACAATTATGCATATAAATCTGCATATGCGGCTGCATTTCGTTTATATAACCGCATGTTGCATATAGGGCTGCAAACGAGTCGAGTTGAGCTGGGTTTAACTCAAGCTCGATTCATGAAAATTCAAGTCGAGTCGAGCTAAGCTCGTGAAACGCTTCGAGCTGAAAACCCTAGCTCAAACTCGGCTCGTTACTATTCGAGCTAGCTCACGAGCCAATGCATATGCGTTGACTCAATTTGATATTTAGATTTAATACATCTACAAACTATAAGGTTGGTACATCTAGAAAATTAGTATGAGAATTGGTACAAATTGGTATATCAACAAACTATATTTTCAATGACATTTTTGCTGCATTAATTTGAATGGATGGACCAACAAAAAAACTATCGAGTTAGATATAAAAATCTAATTACGAGCGAGTAAGAGACATCTTTAAACCGCTGACATGGTGAGATGGTGAAAGATGATGAGAGAGGAGTTATCGGATTAGAGTTCGGCAACAAAAATATAAATTATTTTTTATTCGAGCTGAGTCGAGCCACGAGCCGAGCCGACCCCAACTCAAACTCAGCTCATTTAACTATCGAGCTAGATTAGCTCGCGCCAAATTAGCTCGAGTCATTTTAGCTCGAGTCCGAGCTGAGCCCGAGTCGAGCCACGAGCCCGAGCTTTTTTGTGTAGCCCTAATTGCATATGCGGTATATGATGCCTTTCCACATATATTAAAATCTGTATTTTGAAATCTTATAAAGAAGTAGTATAATATGCCGGTATCTCAATTGTTGTCTCACTCGATCCCCATGGCAACTCCGAACACTTCGAGGAGCATCTACGCCTCGAAGTGAAGGGAGAACAAAGAACGAAGATGAAAGCGGAACTGAGAAACAAATCGCCAGATCGTGGAAGAAGAAATGAATTGCTTGACTATTGGCAAGCCGCGAGCAGGAAAAGGAAATAACAGGCGACAGCTGAATTAACTAAACTAACATGTTAATAATTGGGCCCGTTGAATTTTTGTAAAAAATGATTTATTCTAGTTGGATAGTGAGGCTTACACCTTGACGAATAGCACATCTAATTCACACTTTCTATATGACCTCACCTTTAATAAGACACATAGCTATTTATCATTACAAGCGGAACTTCCAACAAATATTTAGTTTGCTGACATGCATCATGATGGTACATTACCGAAAAAAGAGTTTTATTAATGGTTTTAAAAAAATTTAATAATGATTTTACGATCGTTATTAATGGGTTAAGAAACATATAAGCGATCGTTAACAAAATGTAGGCGCTTTTCGCTGAACTTTTCTAACAATTTTTTTAATTCAAAATCGTTAACAAATGTAGGTGAATAATCGAGAAATTCAGCATTTCATTCTTGAACAGTTCCACGATGTTTTCAACGCACAAGTTCATTGTTCCTTTATATCCGAACACCTCTGCCCGAAGTCTATCTCAATAGTCTCATTCTCGAGTTGGTTAATTAACATTTGATACAAATAATTTAAATCCGAGTCGAGATTATTCGTCATGACATCGTCAAGAAGTTATGGTCGAATGATAGCCAACGATGCACTTTCTTGGTGTCATTAATGGTGAGATAGACAAAAAAAAGATGATATTCTACATATTTTTAGTGTCGGATTGATCAAAATTATTTTTTCCTTAATTTGGGTTCACAAATTAGGGTTTAGAGGTTTACGGATTAGGGTTTACAATTTGAAGTTTATGGTTTGGGATTTATGATTTAGAGTTCAGGGTTTATAGTTTGAGATTTAGGGTTCAGGTTTGAGGTTTAGAGTTTTTAGATTTATGCTTTAGGGTTTATGAGAGTTTTGAGATTATGATCTAGATTTTTGGATGATCAACCATTCTAACTAACTCTTTGAATAGTTTATCTCATTAGTAAAGATACATTAATTTCAATCTGGTGTTTGAGAAAAATCTGACACCATTTTCTCTTTTGCTCTTCAAATATACCAACACAAATTAGCATGTATGTACGTATTCATAGGAGAAAAAGAAAAAAAATACTAACACCGAATTATTCTCAAACACTAAATTATAAATAACGTATCTTCACTAATCCTAAATGAGACAAAATATTCAAAGAGTTGTCCCACTAGTGACTATTCGAGATTAATCCCTATTAAATTAATCTCGAACGGATAACGACCTAAATTATTTTCAAATTCTAGTAAATTAGTCCTATATGATAATACTATCAATTATACATATATATAATTAAATAATTTTATGTGAATTCTAATTAATTATTCACAAATTAATCCCTATTAAATTAGTGACTATTCGAAATTAATCCCTATTAAATTAATCTCGAACGGATAACGATCTAAATTATTTTCAAATTCTAGTAAATTAGTCCTATATGATAATACCATCAATTATACATATATATTCAATATATATATATATAATATATATATATATATATATTCAATATATATATATATATATATATATATATATATATAAAAATAATTTTATGTGAATTCTAATTAATTATTCACTAATTAATCTATTTTGTTATGTATGCATGAGAAATTAACAAATAAAAAGATTGAAAAGGTTGATTGAAATGCCTAAAATATAGAATTAATTAAGAGGGAGGTGATCAGATCAGGCAAAGATGAGAGAAATCAAAGAGGACAGAGGATAATTACGGCCAGAGGCAAAGATGAGAGGAATAAAAACCAAAATGCCTCTACCTTTGTTAATGATTTTTAGTAAAAAAAGTTAGAAGATGCTGACGCTCCACTTTTCCTAACGGTTTTCATTAGAAACCGTTAGAAAAAGTAGGCACTCCATTTTTCTAATGGTTTTTTACTAGAAACCATTAGGAAAGATAGTGCATTTTAATTTAGTAATAGTTTTAGCATAAAAATCATTAGAAAAATGTTCAGCGAATTTTTGTCACTTTTTCAGTATATTTCTCATCACGATTTCTGTCAATAATCATTATAGAATAGTTAAATATATTTTTTTTAAATATCACTGCCCAATGTTACTAACGATTTTTATTATAAATCGTTAGTAAATGAGCATTAATAAAGTCCAGTTCTGTAGTGATAATACACGGTTGCGTTAATAAAGTCCAGTTATGTAATGAGCATTAATAAATTTAAATCACCATTAATCTATAAGTAGAAGAATATATCTATAATATTTTTATTTTTAAGATTTGTTTCATATTTATTTGAATCTCCATTGTTAAAATTCTCAGGTGATCCCTTCCTTTATATAATACTGTCATCATTGCTTCTCCGGTTTGAGTATCAGTGGTGGCAAGACGCCAGTGTGTTTTGTGAAAGACGTTGACACTTTCTAAACGTGCAGTTCACTTGTCACATTATTATATTTATTTTGAAAATTTTAGTTAATTAATATTTAATATTAAAATATTAATTATTTAATATTAATTATTTAATTTTTAATTAATTAATATTTAATATTAAAATTATAATTTATTTTATAATTATTAAAAAATCACGATAATATGTATATTGTGCTTGCTTTCCAATCAATTCTTGGGCCGCAAACCAGTAAAACGTTTACCACGCAATGTACCAGCTGCATAAAGAATAAAGAGATGCAAGCCCTGTGGACAGAATAAGTATCCCCCACTTGTTAACCTTTCTAAGAATATTGAAATCATAAAACAAGGAAATAACTAACTCCAAATGGCGTTTATTAGGGTATGTTTGATCGTGTAAAGAATAGTGTAAGGATAGAGGAATTGGAGAGTTAAAAGAATAATAATTATTTTATCTTTCCTTCGAATAACAGAACGACAGTTATTCTCACGATTTCAGAATAACAGATTTGCATTTAGTTGCACTGTTGCTATTTTTATTTCGAGAATAACAGCTATTTCGTTATTCTCGTGCCATCCAAACATACTTAATGTTCACCATTGCTTGATTTTTTTTGGAGGAAAATTGCTTGATGTTTTGACAAGTTAGGAACAACGAATCCTTTGCTGGCATCGCCATATTAAATTACTACTTGATCTAAAGTTATCTTCCATCGTAAGAAAAAATAATGCCTCAAGTTCAGCCCAGCTGTCCAGAATCATCAGCATAATTCCAATTTAATTTTGGAGTAAATGAAGCGCGACGAGGGGCAGATGGAACAATGCGACTTGCATTTAGGCCAAGTAGCACACTTGGCTTTACAGCCATATACTGTCCAGCTACTATCTAGAATCAATAAATATAAATAATATTAATTAAGAACAAGTAGCTATTTTCTTAATTATATAAATACACGTCGATAAATTAATAGTCAGAATTCACAAAAAAAAAATGCAATTTAAAAAGTGCTTGCTATGTTGTATGGACTTCACATGGCACGTCGTCCTTGCCCCTGAATAATCTTGGTAAAAAGATAATTCAAATCTTCTCTCCGTCAAATTTGTTGGATCCTTTTTTTTTAATTTTGATTTTAATTTTTTATCTTTTGATATTAACTAAAGTGATGTACTGATTGGCGCATAAATTCGTTTGTTTAACAGATTTGTATATTTTGGCTAATTATGTCATGGATTCGCAAGAAGTAATCATTAATTTATTAATCAACGGTGATGATTTCTATTTATGAATCTCTCTTTTTTAGTCAAAAAAATTTATCTTAATCATCTGATATACAAAATTAAACAAAATTAAACGGTATAAAATTATATTTAAAAAGACCATCATCAAAATAAAAATAGAAAAAAAGAGAGATAGCAGGAAGAGACAAATTAATCTATCTCTTCTTATAAAAAATTTCTTGAGGGAGAGTTGGCCAAGGCCTTTTTTTTTTTTTTTTTTTTTTTGAAGAGATGGCTAGGGTTTACAAGCGCCAAATTTCTGAATAATATTCTCCGGATAACTTTACCAGGTACATTGGTCAGTTAAATAGACTAGGCCGTCTGCTTCGTAATGCATTATTGCATTTTGTGTGGAGCATAACCTAAGAATAGACACTTTGTAAAGTACATGTCCATTCTAAGATTTTTTAGATTTACTAAGAAAAAATTGTCCGTTCTATAGATTTTTTTACTTTTCAAAATATTTATATATTTTATTAATAAATAATATATTTATATTAATAAATAACATATTTAGATATAATTTATATATAAATCAATTACAAAGACTCTTTAATTTATAAATAAAATTAATTTATTATTTAATAAAATATAATATTTTTTAAATAAAGTTGTGTAGTATATATTTTTAAAAAATTAATTAATTAATTATTAATTTATTTATTGGATACATTATTTCTAGATCTCTCAATGATGTATGGTAAAAAGAATATAAAATAAAATGGAGGGAAAAAATAACATTACTGAAAAAAATCAATATATACGCTTTTTATAAAATAGTATAGATGAGGTGGACAACTCTATTTGTCATAATAAAATAAAATAATGATGACCAGACTCTTTGATACCCTACTCATTTTCAATTGTTATCAATTTAACATTTCTAAGAAATCCTTCCTCATTGTAAAAAAAAAAAAGTGAGACGTGATTTAAAAAAAATGTGATATTAAAATTTGATCCAACCTGAAATATTAAAAAATAAATAAGTTTGATATGGATCTAGATTTTTTTATTCTTATAAGTTAGATCGGATATGGGACGACTCGATCCAATCCGTTTAGTTGTTTTTAAATTTTTTTGTGATATTACACTAAATAAAATATATATATACACTATTAAAATTAATTATATATTAATTAATATTAAATTATTTAAAATATATACATAAATAATTAATAAATATTTAATTATTATATTCGGATTGGATCAAGTCAAAGACTTTTTGTCTTGATCTTTTTATCGTTACGATATGCTAAATTGCGCAAATGCTAAATTACTCTATTATTTCTGGAGGGATTAAGCTAAAAAAAATGGATCACTGGAAGCAAATAACAAACTGAGAGGCTATGTAGCACGAACACTCGTGGAACCATGCGGCACCCGTATTATGTACTGAACTAAAAGATTTGAAAAACAAAATAATATAGTATGGAATGATGGAAGAGAAGGTATGAGTCTGAGACGTAATGTAATTCTCTCAAAACAAATAGTTAATGTACATAAAATATATGAGATGTTCTGCTATGAATCAAATAACTTTTTCATTTTTTAATCCTTCTTTTTATCGCTCTTTTATTATAGAAAGAATTCATTCATTTGATGTGTTGTGATTTGAGATATTTAAAAAGAAGAATTTTATTTTAACTTTAATAAATTTAAAATTTAAAATCTTAGAGTGTGGTTAATGACTTATATGATTTAATAAAAATTAAATATAATAGTATTCATCACGACAGCTTGTTTGAAAAAGAAGCTTAGGATTCTTCAAAATTTGTCCTATACTCCTATACGTATTGAATATAAAATTATTTAAATAATTTTAATAAATAACTTAACTTTACAGTTAATTAGATATTCTGTGTGGAGCGTGGACGGTTATCAGCCGCTCAGTTCTCTTATTTGAAAATTTTAAAGGCATCGTCCCTATCAGGCTATCAGCAGAGAACCACAATTTTTTACGGTACGGCACACGCTAAGACCGACGTGGTTCTGACAATTTCAGTACTTTTATTATAAAACTTCATCTAAGCGCCGCGATTTAAGCATTTTTTTATTACTGTGACAGCGATATACAAATGTATTACTGGTAGAGGTGAGAGGAGGCACCTTCCTGCTAATTTGGAGCGCGTTAAATAGTTGTTTTCCGATTGCACATATTTTGCTGGGTGATTTATTGATTTTGGATAGAGAAACTTTTTGTTTTTTTACCCTCAAACCCTTTATCCAAAACTCATGTATTTAAATACTTGAGTCACATATATAAATATATAGTTCACTTATATAAATATTTAATTCACTTATAAAAATACCTAACTTATTTATCTGATTTACTTATGTAGATGAATATATTTTTTTGTTAAAAAAGAAAGTTAGTTACAAAAGTTGTATTATTTTGCTAAAAATAAAAAAATTAAGGGGATTTTTTAAAAAGATTTGTTTTGAAGGACCGTTAGTCTTAACCCATTTGGATATACTCTAACATCATTAAGAACATTCCTGTTCACAACATGTATGTTCCATATATTCACGGTAAATTTGGATCAGTTAGAAAGATCATTATAAATTCTTTTCTTGTTGAGAATTAGTTTTTAGTCGAGTATTAAAACATAGTGTTATTTATGTAGGAGATCACACGTTTGAATTTCAGATGATGTTTTTATAGACATTTAAAGTTGAATGGATTACATTTTTTTTATCTAAAAAATATATTTATAAAAAAATAAATACTATTGTTAAGAATATAGATTAAAAATAAATTAGTGTTTATAGCATATGTAAATATATTAGGAATAAGTTTATGGGCCTCAAATATTCATCATGGGCTCATATATTAGATTATGAAATATCAATGATAATATAACCGTTGGTACTGTAACATACTATAGCAGTGGAATGTTGATACACTATATAAGTGTGGAGTCTAAAAGTTTTGAGATACAATAAAATCATTCGTTACAATATCCAAATTCTGCTTCAATATTTCAACAACTATTTTCAGGAAGATCGGTACTATATTATTTGAAACATTCCACTAGATTTAAACTCCTTTATGAAGAACTAGTTATATACTCGCGCGTTGCAGTAGAATTTTTTATTTAAATATTAAAATATTATAAGATAAAAAAATCATATTTATCTAATATTAAATTATAAATTCACCAAATTATAGAGAAAACATATAATAAAGATTATATTTAATCTTGGATGAGATTTTTGCACAATATGAGTTAATGATTCATGATTTTTATGGCAAAAAAAGTAAATTATTCTAACATATATTATCACCATTAATTTTTTATCAAATATGCACAAGGTTGCTAAATAAAAAAATAAAAATTATGAAAATTATAGTATATAAGGAAAAAAATGGAGAGAAAGAGGGGATCAATGGACGCGATCACATACGTTCGATCAACCAACAATAAATATTATCCGTCTAATTGAGGGATAAAATGAGTATAATAAAAATTTACCATGATAAAAAATGGATCCTCCAATTCTTAGATGCTTTATATAATAGTATAGATATAGATATTTGCGGGATTTCTGGCTTGATTAATTGAATTCGATAAATCGACGACGTATTTTTCCAATGTATCGCTGTTAGGATTTTTGTGATAATAATTAATGACGAGAAATCTTAAAGGTTAAATACAGATAGTGACTGATCTCACACCAATCTATGAAAAGTTGAAAATATACATGTGTAAATCTCGTAAAACATATATAAAAATTAAAATGCTGGACTGCTGAAGCTAATAATTTCTCTATTTCAAAAAAAAGAAGAAAAGAGATGTAGTCTTAAATAGGAGCCTTGAGTTGAGCATTTTTTTTAGAAAAGAACCGTAAGCTATTTAATTTTTAAATGTTCATAAATTTTTTTATATGAGTCTCGAATCTGATATCTCCTACACAAAAAACATTATAGTTGCCAATGGACCAAGACTGTCATAAGTTATACTGCTAGTAGATTTATTTGACAATAGATAATTTTAAAAATCATAAATTGTATGTACTTCAGGGATTATATGTTTTTTCTATCAAAATTGTTGAATTTGAATTGATCGATTTTAGAGCTCAACAACTTAATTTTACTATTTTTTTTCAACGAATTAGTTAATTGTTAATTAGAATAAATTTAATATACAGCCTACATAAATGACAAAATACACTTGTAAGTTTACATTTTTTATTTTATTTTGGTGATTCCAAAAAATTAATGTTGATATTTATTAAATAAAAATAGTTGTCACTTGCTAAGTGATTCCCTTCATATTTATATTTATATTTATATAATATATTTATCACACTTGCTTTAGTCGCTCTGCAGTCTGCACGAGGTGGTCTAGTACTACTCAAGTTGCGGTGCGGGGGACCATCTCCCCTTTTTAATGACAGTCTACTTGTAAATTGTGATGGATCCGATATTCGGATGCATTGAATTCTAGTAATAATAATATAAAAAGGAATGAATTTTATACGCACCCTTCATATTACACAAATTGTTGCTGCCACCAAATTTGAATATCTAATGGAGTGTCGTTAAAATTCCATTGAAACAACCAATGAAAATATTAATTTAATTTTGTGATATTAAATTTTAATTCTGAAATTACTATTTTATAAATTACATATGTGGCGTCTTGGATATTTAGTTATTTATTTATTTTTTCGGGTAGTCTCCCTCATCCTAATTATTAGGCATATGATAAGTTTAGTCGAAGTTTTACTTTAATATAGCAAGATATTAAACAAAATCAATTTATTTTGTAAAAAATAGTACATTGAGTTCATCCCGTCGTTGTTAAAAAAATAAATCGACATGGTACAATGATTTTGTCCTGTCATAGTTGAAAACTTCAGATTTCGTCAACACATATATATGTGATATGATATTTTGACATTTGTACTATTATATTATTATTTTTTTAGAAATAATTTGAATTTATATTTTATGATTATCATGTCATTTATGTAATGTGTGTCTATAAATTAAATGCATACTCTTCACTTCGCTTAAAAAATAATTACTCAACGTATCAATCATTGATCTTTGATATTTATTCATATTTAATCACTCCCATTAGTTTTTTATTCAAAAATAATGAAAATAAAATTGTATTTGTTGTCCAAAATATTTAAAATGAAAATGAATAAATGTTTTTTCATTAGTTTTTTAATTTTTTTAATTGAAAAAATAATGAATGTGATCAAATATGGATAAATATCAAAGTTTGGTGATTAAAATGAATAAAAAAATTGGTGATTAAATATGAATAGATATTAAAGTTTGAGGGATTAAATATGAATAAATATTAAAATTGATCGGAAGATTAACCCTACTATAATAGCACCTTTTCTTGGGGACGACCAAAGCTGGAGATTATCATCCTGCCATAACTTTGTTTCTTAATTAATTATTTCCTCGGGAATATTACAGCTAGGATATTTTGGGTATTCTAGCCGACTTCTCTTACTCTCTCTCTAAAACCCAGCATATATCATTTCCAAATGCAGAATGATCCCAATAGGCAATATCCCATCTCATCTCATTTGTCTAGCCCTTGCTTGGGTCTTGGTAATTTCCTCCTCGCTTCTTTATTTTTTGAACGTTTAAGGCCCTTTAGGGAATTTATTCATAAGCTCCTCTCGCTTCCAACCTGCCTCTCCTTTGAACTCGGTGTACTTTTTGGTCCACTTCTTGCTATCTTCCTTTAATTTAATGAGCGATCGATCTGTAGCAACCAACAGATGCAAATGAAAATTGAGGTAAGAAACACAACGGATCTGAACTGTTCTTCATACAATTTTCAACAATGTTGACTCGTGTTTCTTCTTCCTGCATATTTCATTAGACATTCTATCTTTCAGTGTTAAATATTTTCTTTGTGCAAATTAAGATCGTACCGTTAGGAACTTAGAATTAAGATCGTATTATAGGAACTTAAGAATGTTTGAGGGTTTTGTATGCTCTTTAGAGAGAGATTCTCAATTTGATTTGTCCTTGTCAGAAACCTTGAAAATTTTCTCAGTGGAAGGTCTGTACTTCGGCAAATTTTATGCTGATATTGTGTTATTTAAATGGCTATATGTTGTTGAATTTCTTTGAATTGTAGTACAGAAGGATTGATTTTATATCTAAAAAATTCAAAACATAACAAATCACGTTTTTTTGGCATGTTTTGAAAATCATAGATTGCAATTCATTTTGTGTTGGTTTGTCCCATGAACTCCTTCGATATATTAATTGTTTGTCTACACTGATTTGCTGATTCTTATTATGCATACTTTGAGGAAAAGGCAGCCTAGCCAATATCAGAACTTCATAATTCCAAATATTAGAATAAATACTTTCCAAATGTTGAATCTGTTGCTATTTGCTAAATATTTGCCAAAAAGACCCAAGACACATCCTGTTTTGGGTTGATATCTCGTTTTTCTTTTTCTTTTTATTTATTTATTTTTTCCGGAAGGATATATTGGTTTCTCCTGTCTGTATGTGCATTTGCAATGCAGGTCCGCATGCATAAAGACTATAAGTGCACACATTTTTGAATAGCATACTCTAATTTTATATTCATCTAATTAGAGATGATACTAGAATTCTAGAAAAGTGAAGATATAATTCTACCACTCAATAAAACTAGAGATGATAGTAGAAAATTTGCAACATTTTCTCAATTTGTATTGAATTCTGTAATAATCTTCTTTTCTTAATTTTTAAGTTTTTCCAGAACATGCATCTGTTTAGCCCCTTGTGCGCTAGACAGTGACCAATGGCATGATATTGCAAGCCACTTCTATTACATGATTTATTTTATTTACATCCAAAGGGGGAAATATTTGTTGATGATAATTTTAGTATCTTCTTGTCTAATTAGGATTCTACTGGGTTAGACATTTTCTTGAATACTTTGGGGCTGTATTATAACCATTAAAATTGTAATTATGAAGAATTCCACTTGTTAAATTTCATCTTCCTAAATGTGCTCTAAATACTTCTATCACATGTCTTTCTCTGGAATGTGGTTCCAGTACTTGTCCATCAAACTCAACCTTGAAGCTTTGGCCAAGGATTCTTCTTGTTTGGCTATTGAGGCTTTCTATGCGTCCTTTTGATATGTTGAGACATTCTTCCAATAGTTGAACCGTAGGTCTCAACCAATAGTGAGAAGCCTCACCTGTATATGGAGAGAGACAGGTTTAAATACAGCAGAACACAACTGAAAAGAACTGAATGACGTGGTCAATGAGAGTTCTTATATATATAAAGAAAGCACTATTTAGCTATCAGTTTTTTTTTTATCATTAATTAGTTTTATCATATATTAGCCTGATAGTGATATCTCAAAGCTGTGGTTTGATTGCACTACACAGGTTTTAATAGTAGAAGCACATTAGGATGAACTAGTTTTTTTTTTTTTTTTACTTCACAGTATAGTTTTACCAAAAATATTCACATTTCTTTCTAAATTGTATTATTTTTTTCCTAAGGTTTTGCATGTGGTGGCAGCAAGCTAGAGGGAGCAACTGCACATCTTGCAAGAACCATGTAAGTTACACTAAAGTATTACTATTTATATTTAAAATGAGGATTATTGATATTTCAAATTTATCATGTGAGTACTAAACTTTATAATTATTGATTGAAAAAACTATTTGAAACACTAATCCAAAATTAAGTTAATGAAGTTCGCAAGCTCAGTGGTGAATTCCAATCATTTTAAAAGGTGAAGTTTGTTTCATACTATCATGAGCTTGGGAAATCAGGCTCAAATTTGATTAATTTTAATTTTTAGTGCATTCAAATTTGAGCTTCTTAATGTATGGCTTGTTTATTGTGGATTAGGATCACATCATTTAATTTTAATTCTGAAGCAATGTCTGGCAACACGTGGAACAAAACGTTCCTGTTATACACACTTGGTAATTTTTATTAAATATACACATGACAAACTCTTTGTATTCTTTGATTAAAACTTGTTATAAATTACACTGAAAATTCATGTAAATTTAGTCTTGAACCAATCCTCAGATGGAAACTCAGAAAATTCTGGGTTGTTGTTGACCAAGAGGAGTTCGGGTTTGGTGGTACCTTCATACCAATACTTAGTCTACAATTCAGCACTATATATATATAGAAAGACCTTTATTAGACTATAATTTTTCTAAATCATATCTCAACAGCAAGTTGCTACAGACCTTACAACTCAGATTCTTAAGTTGATAGATCCAGAATAATTCTTCACCTCATGACATGAAAGGCAATATTTATTTACTTTTGAAATCAGTAAAAATAATAAGTCAGTATTTTCAAGCAATTTGTATATATGGGAAGCTCAGATTCTTCTTATAGTGCTTCTACTTTAGACATCTAGCTCTCATAGGGTCCCCCAGGAATGCCTTCTAGAGCCTTCATATATCTGATGTGCACTGTTTAGATATGGCGAGAAACAATATATAGAACAGAGAAGACCATAAAAATTCCTGGCTATCAGCAACAAAAGGTGCCAAGGTCACTAGGAAGTCCAACACAATCAAACTGCAGTCATTATTTTCATAGTCATAGGGGTGGACTTATTCAAACACAAAAACTACTATATTATCATTTGAAAATCCAATTGACTTATTATAAGGCCTGAATTAAGCAATCCTATAAAGTTTTTATTTATTTCATGCATTCATTAGGATACTAAGTTACAACTCAAGACAAGTTAAATATTCAGTAGCTATGAAGGAACAAGCCAATATTTGGTGACACAAAAAAGAAAAAAAAGAATACTAAATAAAAAATTAAAGTGATAGAAAAAAAGAGACGCTGCACTTGTTGAGGCTGTCCTCAACAAATAATTTATTGCAAGTGCTCCTACGCCAAAATCATTCCTGGACTTAGGTAGATCATGAATCCATCCTGCTTTGCTTGAACACCATCCATGTGAAAACCCACATGTACAGTGTTTAAAATGAGTTCTCTCGTGAGACCTTAGGATAGACCAGTCAACTATCAAAGAATTGAAATTACTCTAGTTCTAGTTCAATCTGCATTATTTATCCACTCTCAGTTAATAACTATGCAATTTTATACCACATTAGGTTTGAGCTTAACTATTATACAGTAGTCTATTTTTACCTGAAGTACTGGTTGCTTAAATTAAAATTTTGCACTTCTTTCAGTTTAATAATTGTTGTGATACTTTGTCAAACTCAGCTATTCTGTGAGTTAGTACTTCATTTTTCTGACATGATGCCTGTTAGGTGTCACCTGAAGTGCCTCATCATGTGATTGTGGCACATGTCAGTGAAACTTGATAGGTGGTATGGTCACAACATGAAGTACTGCTTGCTTAAATTAAAATTTTGTACTTCTTTCAGTTTAATAATTGTTGTGATACTTTATCAAACTTGGCCATTCTGTCAGTTAGTAGTTCATTTTCTGACATGATGCCTGTTTGGTGTCACCTGAAGTGCCTCATTATTGTATGGAAGTGTCATGTCATCATGTGATATGATGAGCAACTACAAGAAGGCAAAGTTTAACCAAGTGCAACTGTTCATGCTGCTAGATAAACCAGATAAATGATAAGGGGACTGATCATACAAAGTCTAGGACAATAATCGGACATTTCAACTAGAAAACTTACCCAAATTGGAAGTCATTGTTATGCCATCTTCATTGCTGGTTCAACTGGATTGGTACCTAATTCGCTAGGTGCATTCGCTTCTTCCATTATGGAAAAACTGTAAGGGATAGCTGAATTCGATGGTTTAGCACTCTCTCTCATTTCGGCATCTCTCAACTGGTATACCTGCATAACAAATTTTGTATCTTCATTAGCAGCATATTTAGTACATATCAAAAATCAGGTGGTAATGCATGGGCATCTTTTTTGGTACCTTCTGAAATAACTCATAGTTTTCTTGACGCATTGCTGCAAGCTTTTGGTGGAGGTCCATGTTTTCTTGATGCATCACAGTGCCCTAAGACATTATTGAATATATAGTTTGCTTAATCTCTCATGTGTACCTTAACTTGCATGTTATCTGAATAGAGAACAACATATAAAACACTTCTGAACCAGTTGTATAACATATATTTATTAAGATAAAAAGATGGTAAAAAAGAAATCCGATGTTTTATTTTCTCTTTTTGGGGAAAGCAACAGCTTTTTCAAATTAAATAAAGAATCCACAACAAAGCCAATTCTCAAAGTCGAACCATTGACAATTGCATTACAAATTGGATGCTCTAACCCATGAGCCAAACAATCTCTAAAACTTTAGATAGAAATTCATGTGAAAAATATTAAACTAATTTTATACTTCAAAAGGTTAGTATGAAACAATTAAGATCCTTTTTTTTAGGTGAGAATCTTTCACATAGATGACTATCCGGGACAAAGAGAGCGACATTTCTAATTCAATATTTCATAACTCAAGAAGAAAGAAGACTCCATCAAAAAATACTTTCTATTTCTATTCAAATCTACTAGTTACAGAATGTTTTGGAATGAGTTGGATATCTTAAGTATCAGCATCCTTTTATTTTTATAGAATCTAAATCTAAGGAAAAAAAACTATCCTACTCTGACCTAAAAATCATGGTTTTGGGAGTATTTCCCAAACTTCTCGGCAGCATATTTCCCATCCCCAACCCCACTACCCAGGGGAAAATGAAAATCAACTCAGACCTCCATTCATTTCCCAAATGACACCTCTATTTAATATATTCTAATAGTAGTTTGTACCATGGGTTTTAACTTTTTATTATTTGATTTGGGAAAAACCAAGTCCAAGGAGTGACAGTGAAAATCCAAGACCTTCTGAACAGGCCCCATTGTATTTAATTAGTAAAAGAGAATTGTCACCTTCTTCCTTAGCTGTTGGAGCTCGCCTGAAAATGCTTGATCCTGTAACAAGGAAAACTAAATGAGCTTATTTTCTTCAGTGGAAGCTATGCAATAAGATAAATTAATGGACGATTGTTTAGTCGCACAATATGAACCTTTTTGGCCCTTATGATTCTTAAACTTGCTTCGAGTTGGTACTCCAGATTCTGTAAATCATTTACATCTATACCAGTGAGGTCCTCTCCAGCTAAATGCCTGAACAAAATTTTAATCACTATGCTATAATTGCTTATATTAAGACAATTAGGAAACAGATTGCTTAAAATTAACTTTATTTTTTGTGAATCATTTTATAGGTCGAAGATTATACCGATTGGTTTCCTGCAAGTTGTGCAGTTGCTGCCTCAAGCTTCCTGGTTCCTTTTGCCCATTCCAACCCTGACCCTAACAATCATTTTTTTTATTCTATCTCCGTTCAAATTTGAGAAGAAATAATGATTACTAAACAGGTTGTCCTGGTTCAAAGTTTAATTAAGCTGTCTTTCTCTCTGTTTTTTTTTCTTATTTTTTTTTTTTGTGAAACATATAACAGAGGCTACTGCATTGTATTAAAAATAAAATTGTATGCTAAATTACAGCATCCATAAATACATGAATGTAGTATTGCTAGGCATCATCCAAAACAGCATAACCTGGACATTGCTAGGAAGTGCAATAACCACAAAACTGTCCTCAATTTTCAACCACCCTGCAGTACCAAACCTATTATCTAAAATGTTATCAAGTCAACCAGGTTTAGGTAATTTGGTGCACCTAAAAGAAATATGTAATTTAAATGAAATGTTGGCATTGGAACAGTAACTAAAAATATTTGGATATGCTATCATCAATATTGGTTCATATAAATTCCAATTTGATTTGTAATATGAGGTATGAGGAACTTAGTCCATGTAAACCATATGGGGACTTCATATACTAGTGGAATAAGTGTTTGTAGGAGTTGCATGCAGGCATTGCATTGTCCTCGTCTTAGTAGTATTCATTTGAGGTTGCACTAACGGACTATTTTGTTGGATTCAGTACAGGTACAGGCTGACTAGCATGGCTTGCATCATTTGACACTGCATTTCATTTTCATTACCTCAATAATTTCACAGGAAGAAAGTTTATACCACTAGCTGTTAGTTTTTTTTTTTTACTTCAAATATACCTTGAGAAGGAAAGGAATCCCTCGGAAGAAAAACCATTTTAATGAGGAAACAATTTTAATCATGTGCTGTTTGGCAGGTATGTTTTGAAAAACTTATATGTATTTGGTTAGAGAATTCATGCAGTAGTACAAATAATGAAATTTGTTCTGCATGTGTAATCCCAAAAATAATATTACTAGGAGTGCATGCCATAATGACAAGTATACTTTAAAATAAATATGAGTTTTACCGTGTCTATCTTTGGTATGTCTCCAGATGGCTTATCTGTGGGTTGGGGTGGTACTGTACTCTGGGTTCCTGTAAATAGAGAATTTGTTCCGTCCTGAAATGCATAGAAAGAGAATTAATATAAAACATTCTGACATGAATTAAAATGCCTGTATTTTATTTTATTTTATTTTTTGTTATTTCATTTGTTTAGAAGAGAAGCCAGAAAAAATATCTTCGTTCCTCTTGTTTGTTATGAGTGTTTTGACACTTATTGTACCAAAATAAAAGCAGCAATTTGCTGTATATGTGGTAAACCTTAAGCAGTTATATTTGATAATAATCTAATATAGGTCATTAATGCTGTATGGATTCTGTTTATCATGCAAGTTAGAAATTTCATCCAGTACTGGATTAAATATCCTTTTTTCTTGCTTAAAAATTGTGCAGATTCACTCATCTAATTTCTAATGAGTTATTATGTTTTAAGTGGGAAAAAAGATTAATTCAGTACTGGATGAAATTGACTGAAAAGATGGAAATTATGACCATGTCTTTGACTGCCTTGATATATGGCAGGAAGGTGAGAGCACTTGACCTGTTGGTGGGCATCGTATTGATCTGAAAATTCCATTTCTTGGGAGTGAAGTTTCTGCTCGAAAGGAAATGCCTTCTGGAATAGAGAATGTTTTATGAGTAGAAGTTAGCTTGGCATGGCCACAGCCTTGACTAATAGTATAAATGTATGTCTGGTACAAAACTATGATAGTAAAATTAGCTTGATGCAGGAACCCGGAAATCATTGGACACAACTGCAATGCGTGCAACTATACTACACGGAGAAAATGACTTGTGTCATATTAGAACTTGTGTAATTCAATCTCAAAACTTGAGGTTTTCTGATTTACTTTGGCAATTTGGGTTATCTTGTGTGTATAATGATTAAACAAGGCAACACCCGTACAATTCAATCTCAGAACTTGGATTTTTGTGATTTAATAGAGGGCAATGCACCTTATTAACCTCCAATGTGTTGGATCCTGGGGGCTCTTCCTTGGCAGCACTCTTGTATCTGTCAATTACGCCTTTCATGCTGAAATGTCAATAATATGTTAGATAATTGTAATGGGAAGAAAAACACGGAAAGATATCACACCGATGAGTAGGCTGGGGGGAAAATATGTTGCAGTCAGCAATAAGGTGTAGGAGGTAAAAGATCTTAATTTTACAAACAGTCTTACTTCATGGCTATAAAGATTTTACAGTCCAAAATTTGAAAATCATGAATGAAATAACAAAATAGATATATAGCATAAAGAGAAGTTCGACTTGTTGCTGCTCTTTTTCAGCAACCTGTATTTGTAAACAAAATTGCTTTGGAACTCGGACGGTATTTCGAATTACTGAATTGTTTTTAGTCTGATAAAAATAAGAAGATTAAGAGTAGTGGTGTTTAGAGTTGCATAAAAAAGTTCTGGTTCGTGACTCAGTTTAGACTTGAGTTAATTTAGTTTGGTAGTTAAATAAGTTAAATTTGAGTCGTGACTTGGTTCGGCTTGAATAACAATAGTTTATATGTAATTTTGTTTATTGAACTCTAACCCAATAATTTCTCTCATTGTATCTTATTATCTCAACAGAACTTAGTGATATCTCTTACTCATATATCCGATCCAATAGTTTTTGTCAGTTTCATCTGTTCAAATTAGTGTAGTAAAGATGTTATTAAAAACATAATTTGTTGATATATCAATTTTATATCAATCTTAGCTTTGTAGTTTATAAATATATTAAACTTAAATGTCAAATTAAATCAATACATATTTATTGGCTCGTGAGCCAATTAGCGATCTAGCTTGAAATGTGATGAGTTGAGTCCGAATTGAATTTTTCAGCTCTTAGTATTTTATAAGTTAGCAGCTTGACTCGTATTTTCATGAACTGATGAACTGAGTTGAGCCCCAGCGGTGTTCTGTCCCAAAGGGAATGAAATGTGAAGTCAGTGTGCAATGGTGGGTGTAAAGGTGCTGCCAATCCATGTATATGAGCTTACTCTCTCCTCTCCTAGTTGTTATCCCATATATATCCCATGTAGTAATTAGTGAATTAGTTGGAGATATAACTATTATGTTATTTTGGAAACATATGAGTTGGAAGGTTCATTACAAACTAGTTAGATACTTACCTTTTGAGACAAGCAACTGAATCAAGCATTGATGTTTCTAAGGTATTTTGAACTTCATTCAGGAAGAATACAATTGTTCTTTTAATGATAGTACTAAGGGTGTCTTTGTTTGTTATAATTATTGATCTTTAGATAATTTGTTTGTAAATTGCTCTCCTGGCCCAAAAATAAAATATGCATTAGTGAAAAATTTATTGTTATAAATTCATAAAATCAAAATAAATCAAATGAAACGTAATGTTGTTAGTTATATCAAAATTAATTTTAGCAAATTAAAAGGTCATAACTGATGCTCATGTAAATTTAATGTTATATGATTCATTGTACTCTTTATATTCTTTTCGCTGATGAATATTAAAAAAACTAATGATTGTTGGATTAATATAAACTAAAATTACTACAAAATCGAACTGTCAATAATATAAATAATATGGTATGTTAAAAGACTTGAAAACTTAATTCTCTTTTTTTGCTTATAATTTGGTTTTATTGTGATTCAATCATATATAATTTGGCTAATGATAAGTCCAAATCATATCTAAATTTTGCTATGGTTTAGTCTCAAAAATTGGATCTTCTTTTGTTGCAGGGTAATCCAAGCTTTTATATTATTAAGTTCAGATTATTGTTGTAGTATGTGTTGAATTACAGGACTTGAAGACAATGACATAAATTCCAGTCCAAGACAACATAAAACAAGAGGGAGTCGAAAAACGATGAAGAAGGAATCCTAAAGACTCGGATTGCAAATCATAATTTGCGATGGAAATTATTGTGCGCAAGGAATTACTAGCAAATTATTCACCCAAAATCTAAATTACTAGCGCCTGCAGGATGCACTGTGAATATTTCTCTCAGTCCACAAATTTGCTATTGTGTTTAGAGATTCTAGATGGAATTTAAGTGATTACTTTCCCTTTCAAATTTACTAGACATGTGACAATCTAGTTAAAGCTATGAATTTATCAAGTATGATTGACGAACTTAAAAAAACAAACAATATCAATTACATATATTAGAAAACATGTATAGAATCCTACCTACAAGGTTAGAATCTTGAGAGGTTATTGGTAGGTCTGAGGTGACTCCATCAGGGGTTGCCGAAGAAGCGACTATGACAGAACCGGTCGAGGACCCCAAAGTCAAAGAGAAAAAAACTATTAGCAAAGAAACAATCTGAGGCTATGTGCAAATGACGAACTAATATCAGCAAAATGATGTAACAAAGCTATCCTCAAAGAAAAATGATGTCCACCTTCAACTATTAAAAAAAAAGTACATGTCGATCTTAAAAGGGAGCATGATGAACAACCAATATTTAATAAAAGTACCTATGAAGTGAGATTTCCCAAATAGACCCTGAAGAGAAAATCTGCAAGTAGCGGATGAGGAAAATTCTCATTAATGGGCTGAGACCAGAATATAGTGAATTTATGACAACCATCCAAGGTTGGACAACTGAACCAACACCACCGGAATTAAAAAAAAATGCTCGCGAATTAGGAAATCTAGCGAAGCAAATGACCAAAGTCTCACTAAAGCAAGAAAAAGAGGTATTGTTTAGAAGTTGAAGGACGAGTCGACCCTATCAAAATTTAAGAGGTAAACTCGAAGGAAGGTCTAGCTGTCAACAAAAATCTAAAGAGAAGAGTAACTCTTCAAGAGAGCTCGTAACCTGATAAAAAATGATCATTAACCCAAGGAGAGATCAGATGAGTACTATAATTGTGACAAAAAAGTGACACTACGTACAAGACTGTCGGTCTAAAAAGAAGGACCAAGGTAATATGATAACATCGAGAAACCATCATGATGAGATGAGCCGAGAAGATGACAACAGTGAAGTTAATTGGGATGTCGAAACTGTGTGCGCAGTCACGGTCACAAAAAAAAAAGAAGAGGAGAAAGAAAATAAATCAGAGGCTGCTTTGACTTTGGTGAACAAGTCAGAGCGAATCAACTATGAGAGCGACTAGATCATTGACTTATGTTGTTCAAACCATATGACTGACGAAATTAAGAAGATTGATGACCCAGAGAAATGCAATGGAAAACATATAATTATAATGATCAACAACTCAAAGGTTGCAATGATTATATCACATCCTTGGAATGAAGAGAAATTCATTATCAATATCATGACTGACAAACACAATGTAACTACATAGTATTCAGACCATATGAAGTCAAATTGTACTACAATCTAAAGAGTTCGGGCACACCCGTAATGGAAGGTCCAAGGCCAAGTCGATCTATGTGATACAGGCAGAGTCAACTTACATTGACAAGATTTGTACGAAACACCCGATCTCTAGCACACACGATTGGGGCACGTGAGCTATCACAAGCTCAAAATGATAGTTGAGAAGTCAATAGTGAAAGGTCTACCTGAAGTGAAGGTGCAGACTGACACAATTTGTGTCGGTGCTAATTCAATAAGGCTCATCAACTTCCCTTCGAGCAATCTAAATTCCAAGCTAAGGAGCTACTAGAGCTGGTTTATTCAGATGCATTAAGTCCAATAAGACAAGCATCAATAAGTGGCTTGAAGTATATGATGATTTTGTTGATGACTTTTCAAGATATGTATGGTATATTTTATGAAAAAAAAATCCGAGACACTCTTTAAATTCAACGAATCCATGGAGAAAGTAGAGAGTGATCTTGATAAAAAGATATGGTGCCTATGTACTAATAACGGGAGAGAGTATGTATCTTATGAGTTTGATATATACCTTAAGAAGTATAACATTTAGAGACAATTAACCTTCCTCAACATCCCGTAATAAAATGATATAGTGGAGAGGAAGAACCAACAAATTATAGAAACCTATCAAATTATGTTGCATGCCATGAATGTGTCAGGGATATTTTAGGCTAAGTGCATGAAGATAGCGCCCCACATCATAAATAGACTTTCGCAAGAGAAGATGAGTTACATCTCATCATTTCAAAAGTCATGGAAGATGAAATCCATTATAAGAGATTTCAGAGTTTTCGGACATGTGTGCTATGTGTTTGTGCTGGATCATCTCTGAACAAAAATTGACAAGGCGATATAATGTGTCTTCATTGGGTATGATGAGGAGCAAAATGGGAAGTATTGTGATTCAAGTATTGTGATTCGACAAGTTGGTGTATTTACGCCTCAAGAATTATGGTGCTTGATGAAGTGGCGACGTGGTGGCCATCCAATAATGTAGTTCAACAAGATGCAAATCAACATGAGTCACATGTTGAAGATGTAATACGAGAAGACTAGGATGCCACATGTGAAGAAGATAAGAGTCCGACCTCCTCCACGATAAAAAGTCCTTAGCATATATGAAGGATTACATGAATAAAATGAAGAAGTAACTCCAAACCTGTTAGAAAAATAAAAAATTAGAAGAAATGCTTTCACCACTTCGAAGGTCAATAAGACTATGATAGCCAAACTAGAAGTTCACAAACGTTGTGATAGCCGAAGATGACTTAGAGCCGATGACTAATGAAAAAATAGTCGAGAAAGATAATTGGAGAAAAGCAATGGAGAAAAAATGGCAGCACTAAGGCATAATCAGACATGAGAGTTGATGCCCAAATTAGAAGGTACTAAGCCGATCTCGTGCAAGTGGGTGTGCAAGATAAAGACGCGAGCAGACAATTCAATTAAGAGGTACAAATCTCAACTTATCATATGCGGCTTCTCTTAACACTATGGACTAGACTATGATGAGATGTTCAGTCTAGTGGCAAAAATTACTATAGTATGAGTTCTTCTAGCACTAATAGCTATCAAAAATTAAAAGCTATGGAAAATTAATGTAAATAATGCTTTCTTATATAGTGAATTGATCGAGAAATCTACATAGATCAACCTCAGGGTTTGAGGGTAAAACTCTTCTAGAGTATGTGTGCAAGTTCAAGAAGGATTTGTACAGACTAAAATAGGTTCTAAGGGCATGGTATAGAAAGATTGTAGAGTTCCTCGTATGAAGTGATAATATAATGGCAACATCAAACTCGAGCCTACTCATAAAAGACATAAGAGGTATATTCGCTATAGTCTTGGTATACGTAAATTATTTTATTCTAACCGGAGACATTGTAGAGAAAATTTAATATACAAAGGAGAATCTATCAATCTGGTTTCAGATGAAATAGCTAGACGAGTCAAAGTATTTCCTATGGTTTGAGATATGAAAGACACAAGAAGGTACGTTCCTATGTCAACACAAGTATACAAAACATCTTTAAGAAACATACGACATATAAGAGTGCAAGCCACTGACCACACAAATGAAAGCCAAATGCCAAACTTCATGCTAGAGAAGGGAGAGACATCTACGAGAATGTATCAACAATCGGTCATAGTTTGATATATTTGATGCTTACACGATTAGACATAACATATGTAGTTCAAGTCGCAATTCGTCATATGCAGAATCTGAACAAGCCACATCTTGAAGAAGTTAAGAGGATACTCTCGTACGTGAAGGGTACTCTAAACTATGGCATATCTAAAAGATGGAGTAGGCCAACTAACTAATTATTGTGACGCTGACTATGTTGTAAACTGCGACACAAGATGATCAACAACTGACTACATGTTTAGTCTAGGATTAGGAGCAGTGTTATGGTGTAACAAGAGATAATCACAGCTATAAATAATTCTCTAAAATATATAAAATTATATTTATCAATATATAAAATAATTATGTAAGAATTTAACTATTTATTTGAGTTAATTTGACATGCAAATATAAAGGATTATCAGAAGAATATGCATGAAGATATCAAAAAAATGTTAGGTTAGTGATGTCATTCATTTATATATATATATTCACCCCTATTTTTCTTAAAAATAAGATCAAAACTCATAATCTCATATTTTATTTCATTGCATAAGCATATTTATTTCTAGATTTGATTCTATCTTGGCTTGTTGTGCATTTCAGGAATATCAAACTAGAGAGCTGAGAAATCATATCCCATAAGCTTTCACACCAATTGAAGTACCTCGGGACCAACAAAATTACAGCAGAAAGAAGGGCATACGACCCGTATGCACCTGCATATGGGCTGTATGGTCCTTTTTTAAAAAAACTATGCAAAAAAGACAACGATTTAATGCCAGAATTCCCTTTTAATATGGCCGACCCCTCTTCTATATACTCACCCCATCAACCTAGGGTTAAGAGCTCCACTTTGGCCAAAATTTTCATCCATCTCTATCCTTATTCAACTCCATCTCCACAAACCCTAGCCATCGACCACCATTTCTGAGGCAATTCGAGAGATCGAAGGTCAGGAGCCCCGAGAGGAGATGAAGACCGAGCAAAATATTGGCACATGACAACATCTAGAGTTTGAATAATCTCTATTGTTGTATTCTCTGTTGTTTTGATAACTTTTGTTAGGATGTCTCTCGTTCTTGCTTTCTGTATCTTTACTACATTTTTATATTCTGCAATGATCGACTAAGTATCTTAGCTCTTAGGTGTTAGGAATGTAAAACTCAAATTATGACTTTTAATTAAGAGATTTTCTATTCTATGGTTATGATTTTTGTGCTGTGTATTATTGCTATGCTTCTTTGATTGCTTGATAAACTACTAGGATAGGTCCAGATCCGAGTCCAGGCTCTAGATTTGATCATCTAAGATTTGAGTAGTTTTTTAAGGGTTTTCTAAGTATAATAGGTAGATCTGGGACTCGAGAGGGTAGATCGGGTTATGTTCGAGCGGTTGAACCTCGCTCAGAGATTGGGCGTTTCTATAGGATATCGGTACTCAATCTAAGGGATATAAGCCACCATGCGAGAGTTGAGTTCTAGATGAACTTAGGAACCCTACATGATCACCAACTACACATATAAACCAACATACGAGAATTGAGATCTGTTGTCTAGGTATTGATTAGTTAGGATTCGCGCAATCAGTAAAAAAATTATCCCTTAAGAGCGACCGTAACTTGTCTGAGTCCATACAGACTGTATGCGATAGTATATGAGTCATATGATCCAGATCCGAGTGGATGATATCTTATATCCCTAGGAACCCTTATTTTATTAACACAAAACCCACAAAAATATTTATTATTTACTATTTTAATTTATAAAAGTATAAAATCAATCCTTTGAATAAACCCCCCATTTTTTATTTATTTGCATATCTAGAGACCCGAATAGGGTAAGTTCGGTAATTACTTCTGTCCTTGTGGTTGGATACCTTTGTTATCTGAACGTAGGTCGTACGTTTGCGGCCGAACTACAGTACTGTCGAGGTTTATAAATTTTAAAGGTAGTATAGTCCCATGCTGTCAGTTAGATTAGAATTATAATAAATAAAGGTAATCAAAATAATCTTAACATTAAACCAATCAAAATATAGGCTTTATACCCTAACCATTGTAGTAAAACTCATAACTATTATAACAAATTAATTCAAATATATATAAATTTTATTCAAATTAATTCAGAATATTTTAAATACCGAACCGTTCCTATTTTCAGTACCTAGTTGTTGCAACGGACCTTACATCCATTATAATGAATGACTTCGAGATAAAATTTAGCATCTAACTATTATAACGGATCTGAATATCCGTTGTAATTAAATAAATCCAGTTTTTGTCCAAAAAGCTTCAGAGGATTTAGCCCTTTCATCAGTTATAACGTATCATTTATCCGTTACAACAGTTAACCTCATTAAGGTTAGCACGATCTAATCCTTGCAATGATTATCTAACTGTTACAACAGATCCTGCTGATTTCTTACCGTTTTGATGCATCTCTATATATACATCTTCCTTCTTCTCCAAATCTGACTAATCCGAATAGCTATATCCATCTTAACCCTAGTCGTCATTTGCATGCACACAAATATTCTCATATCTACTATGGTAATCTCAAGATCACTTTGTAACACCTCTAATAAAATTTGATAAGTGAGTTTTTTGTTTGTTTCTTTGTGAAACTTGTGTTTCACGCTTTTTTGTTTGAATTAGCCAACCGCTATCCATTTACTTAGTGTAAGGGATCGTGATTCATAGTTGTAAAACTTATTTATTTTAGTGACTTGACACAATCAACTGTTAATGATTACTGATCCCGAAGACATATGCTCGTTATAGTCGAACTTTGTTACATCATGTGTTTTTTCTCTCTTCTATTTTACTTTACTGCTTATTTAATATGTTTGAATTTAATATTAGACCTTTGAAGAAAATAAAGTGGTATTAGATTAGATTGTATTAAATTCACCAAATGACACCGTTAATGTTTGCGAAAGAAACCCCAATCTTTAGCCTAACTACCAATAACTTATTTTATTGGAAAAAATAATATTCTTAATATTTGAGATATTATAAAAAATGGTATATATCACAGTTTGATGAGAACACTAAGGATCTAACTTTATGGTTGAAAATAGATTAAATAATAATAATTTTGTGATAAATATCATCCTTAATTTTGTTTGTGAGTCAAGAGGATTTCTATCCTTAATTATGTGGTATGCACTAAATCAATATATATGAAGATAATAATCAGGTTAAGACTGAAGTGAAGGATTCCTGCTCGAAGTCGAGTGATGAGCAAAAACTAGGCCATGCTTTCATGACAAACATTGAGGAATGATACTCTTCAATAGGTGTGGATGGGAGCATAGCTAGTGCAATGTCAATGAGGTTTATTTTGTATCATCCCTTAAAGATAATGTATGAATCATTAATAGTGATTATTTGTATCACATGATAGGTGACCGATCAAATTAAAAACCCCAGATTCATATGATGGTTAGTTGATCACTTTTGGCGGTGATCAAAGAAAAAGTAAAATTATAGGTTCAAATATTGTTGGCAATTGAAATATTATCATTTCAAATGTATATCTTGTTGATTGTTTGAACTACAACCTTCTAAGTGTAAGTAGATTATATTATGTGAGCTATTATGTCAAGTTTGATGTCAGTTTGGTTATTTAATGAGATATGTAGATGATGACTCGGTATACACGGGCAAACGAAAAAATAAAAATTGTATTATCTAAAATTTGGCCATTTTAAACATGGTGAGCTATATCTCAATGCTACAATATTTGATTCATGGTTGTGGTATCGAAAGCTAGCCACATATCCACTGATTCCATCAAGAAATTGATTAACTAAGAATTAATCCATGGATTACTAAGTCATAAATTATAAATAATAATTTATGTGATGCATGTTCCTAAGGGAAATGATTAAAATGTAGCATTAAATCCAAGAATATGTTATCAATTGATAAGCCACTCTAACTGATTCATATAGACTTATTCGGACCGATAAGCATTTCAAATCTTACAACAAAAAGATACGTTCAGACTTGGGTTATTTTTCTTAGGACCAAGGAAGAGACATTTGAAAATTTTATCAATTTCTACACCCGTGTTGAAAATGAAAAGTGTCTAAAAATAAATAAAATCTGAAGTGATCATGGGAGAGAAATGAAAAATATAAGATTTGATACTTTTTGCTCTAAAATGAGATATAGAGAGAAATTTTCAGCACCCCGCACATCACAACAAAATTATAGTCGAACGAAAAAATAGACCTATCTAAGAGCTTATTCATACTATGTTGTATGATTTAATAACCAAGTAAGTATTAGACCAATACTAAGAAAAAAAATACCTTATGAAAATTATGAAAGGGTTACAAACATAATATATCTTATTTTAGAGTTTTTGATCAAAATGCTTTGTGTTGATTGAATATTCAAGAATCATAAAATTTGACCCTAAATTCATAGAAGGGTTATTTACATACGGTACTCAATAATAAGTAAAATTTATAGAGTTTACATCCTATCTTCACGGATTGTAGTAGAGTCTCACATGTTAAGTTTAATGAAAATACTAACAAAGAGGCTGATAAAGACATTAAAATTATAGGTGTTGTGGTAACGCAAGTGGATGATGATGGACCAGGACAATGACTTATTGAGGTTGATAAGCCACTTGCACACTCCCTTCTAGCTGTATAAAAGGATCTGATGCAAACCCAAGTGCATGAAATATCCTGAATGAGAAGCAAGTATCAGCGGAGGATGAAGTACCAACACAGTTAGAGTTTTAAGTACCCAAAGTCCTAAGAAAAATATCCTCTCATACTCTTTCTAATGTTATTAGAAATCCGAGAGAAGATGTTAGGATTTTGTCTGATTTGAATTAAATAACTACTCATTGTACATTTGTGTCACAAGTGGAGTCTAAAATATTTAAAGATGCTAATGTAGATCCGTATTGGATTTGTACTATACAAGAAGAACTTGCTCAATTTAAAAGGAACAAAGTTTAAGAGATTGTACCTAGATCTAAAGATCGGATGATAATAGAGATAAAATGTGTATTTAGGAGTAAGTTAGATGAATATGAAAATATTATCCGAAATAAAGGTAAGTTAATTATTTGCCCCTGTATCTCATCTCGAATCCATTCGGATGTTCTTAGCATATAACGCTTACAAAAGTCTTTATCTTATTCTAAATGAATGTTAGTAGTGCTTTTCTGAATGAGTTCATAGATGAAAAAATTTATGTCCAATAACATCTTATTTTATTGATCTAAATCTATATGATAATGTCTTTAGATTAATCAAAGCATTGACGGGTTAAAACAAACTCCTAAGATATGATATGGTAGAATAAGTTCATTTCTATTTGAAAATGAGTTCAAAAGAGATATTAATGATACAACTCTTATTACTAAGAAAAAAGAATGAAATTTTGCTAATGTAAATTTATTTAGATGATATCATTTTGATTCAACTAATGCGGCACTTACTGAGAATTTTTCATTTTGGATGCATAGTGAGTTCGAAATGAGCATGATGGGAGATCTTTTGTTCTTCTTGAGACTTTAAATTAAGAAAACTAATGATTAAATATTTGTAAGTCGGACCAAGTATGCGATGAAGTTTTTCAAGCGCTTTGGAATCACTAATAGTAAGCTAAGCAAAACATCTATGATGGCTAATGCTATTATTGATTCAGATGTTAGAAGTAAGAAAGTGGACATCACATAATATCAAGCCATGATAGATAACTTACTCTATCTCACTGCTAGTAGTCTCGATATAATGTTTGATGTATGTCTATGTGTTCGATACCAAGCAAATTTAAAAGAGTCTCATTTGTCCTTTGTTAAAAAATTCTTAAATATATTAAAAGAATTAAAATCGTGGTCTTTGGTATGATCAGCAGTCCACATTTTAATTTGATAGGTTTCACAGATGTTAACTTTGTCGGGAATCAAATGAACAAAAAAGTACAAGTGGGTCTTCTCAGAATATATTATGACCGATAGTTATTGCACACAATTGCTATGATGACTAAAACTTTAAATGATTATGAACTAAGCTTCTACAAAGTGCCAAATATATGTGATAATATTAATTCTATTATGATTTCAAATAATTCTATCTTATATTTGTATACCAAGCATATATTAATATGATACCATTTTATACGGGATCATGTTAAGAAAGGAGATATATAACTTATTCACATTGATACTAAGAATCAAATAGCGGATATTTTTATAAAAAATCCTAAACACAAAACAACACAATGAATTGAGATTTAAGTTAGGGATGCTTGAATTTCATGATTAATTTTATGCTCCAAATGTTCAATTATAATTGATTATTTTTGTGTTATTAAATTATAATATTATTTATTAGAAGGAGAGAATGCATCCTTTTAGGGAATTTTGTTAAATTTTCTTTCCCTTTCTTTAATTTTCAAACCAAGAGGGAGATATATTTTTACATAATATTATTTTAAAATTTTAAAAAAGGGATTATGCATTCTCAAAATTATATTATATATGTAGCAAAATAAATCATTTGTGTATAATTTTTGTCTAATTTTTTTAAAGGATTTACCCATTTATCTATTATAATGGATCCTTTATCTTTTACAATGGTTAACCTCGTTAGAGTTAGCATGATCTAACCGTTACAATGGATTATGTTGATTTCTTATCGATTTTGAATAACTATATCCATCTTAACCCTAACCGTCATTTATTTGTGTGCAAATACTCTCGATCTACTGTGTAAATCTCAAATTTATTTTGCAATACCTTCATTAAAGTGAGATAAGTGAGTTTTTATTTATTTCTTTGTGAGACTTCATGTTTGTTTATTTGAGTTGGCCGTTGACTGTCTGTTTACTTAGTATAAGGGATCGTGGTTGATAGTTATTAGATTTATTTATTTTAGTGACTCGGCGCAATCGATTATTGGTGATTGCGGGTCCTGAAAATGTAGCTTCATTATAACGAACTCCATAACATCATATGTTCTTTCTTTCTTCTCTTTTACTTTATTACTTATTTATTGTGTTTGAATTTAATACTAGACCTTTAGAGAAAAAAATAAGCAAGTGTGGGTCTCTCGATGACAGAAACCGAATACAGAGCAGCAGTTGTGATAGCGTAGGAGAGCACGTGGTTGACATAATTATTAAAGGATCTGTGTCAAGTAGATGAGCAAGTGTCACTTCACTATGATAATAAGTCAGCAGTATGTCTCGTAGAAAATTTAATGTTTCAAGTAAAGATGAAGTATATCGAAGTGTACTACCACCTTATTAGAGAGGATCTTGTAAGATAAGATTGATATGAAATTTTGATACCAACAAAAGAACAAGTTGCAGACATCTTCATGAAGGGATTTAGTGCGAACAAATTCAAAGAAATGTGAGTGCAACTCGGAACGATAAGTCGATCTACGTTTCAAAGAGGGCTGGAAATACCACGCTGGCACAAAGGCCAATTAATTAACGAAGATAAGTTAAAGCTGTTGGAATTTTCTAGATATGTCAAGAGTGCACAAAGTTTAGAGTAATTTTGAGCATTATCTACATTATTCTATGTAGTCAAATATCTAAATTCTAGAGTTGTCTTTTAAATAGTATAAATAGTGATGTCTTACTCCTCATTTTGACATGCATCAAGCAAAAACAAAGCAATCCATATCAATGGAAGATTGAATGCTAGGTATTATAGTTTGGAGGTTAGAAAAATATTAACTAGTTGGGGGTATATTTTGGAGGTATAAACATTTTATTAATGGTTGTAGCAAATATTTTGAGAAATGAATAAAAAATATAATTTTAATTTAGGTTCTCCATACTCAACATGATTTTATATCTATTATTAATTCTAATGAATAGAAACATTAAAATAATAAACAAGAAGAAATAGTCCAGTGGCTTTAGCGCCATAATTCACGATGCTATCGATTCCTTCTTCCAAATCTCAGCGAATTATGCATTGGAAGAATTAATGAAGATAAACAAATTATGCAATGGAAAGATCATAACCTGACCTGGAACTGGCGTATTCATACAGGCGGCCTGTGCTTGAGAAGACGATGATGCCAACCTCCGCATCACATAAAATTGAAAGCTCTCTCGCCTTCTTGAGCAACCCGTTTCTTCTCTTGGAAAATGTTACTTGTCGACTTGTTGAATTGTCTATTCGCTTTATCTGAATCTTTCCCCTGCCCATGGGGTGCCAGAAAGGGCTCTCAGTTGTGATCAACCAGTATATTATTGAATGATGAATAAGTTGGCACTTTCTGTATTTGCTCATGTCAATGGGAGATACGATGCTTAAAATAGGGAATATTCTAGATCAAGAGCTAGCTGTACGTAGTTTCTTATAATACGCCTAAAAATAAACCGATCGATCGACGCTATTTGAGGATTTTTTTCACCATCTTCCAACCTTTAGTAGTGCGTGGCACCATGGGCGGATGTAGAATTTTAGTCAGGAGGGGCAAATATCGGATTGTAATAGCTTATCGGGTTTAAATTCATTAACTAATCGGATACTAAATAAAAAATAATAATTTAATATACATTCTTACCTAATAAAAAATTTATTAGAATAATAACATTTTATATATTAAAAATAACAATAAAATAAAACTCAAAGTAATAGATAATCAAATTGATGAAGAAAATTTTTGTCTATAAAACTTTATATTTTGATATCTTTGCATAATTATTTCATTATACATGATATTAAATATTTTTTCTCAATAAAATTAATCAGACAATCCAGGAGGGGGGGGGGCAAAAAAATTTTCGGGGGAAAAACTACTGAAAGTATTATAAAAAAACCAGGGGGCAACAGTTTTTTTGAAAATGACCAAGTACGCCCCCCTGGAATAGTGTGCATCCGCCCATGCGTGGCACAACATTTATACTCAAATATGTAACCAGTAAACACAATAATAATAAATTAGTAACCTTAACTAGTATAACGATATTAAAATTTTCAATTTGAATATAAATAACTAGTGTAATTCAAAAGTAGTTTGTCATGAAGTTAATAAATTATAATATAAATAAAATAACATAAAATTGATACTCCGTTTTAATAAATAAAATAAATGTGTGAAATTTATGAATAATGTGGGATGAATATTGTGTTTTCATATAATTTAACAATATAAGAATCATCTTGAAAGATGAAAACAATATTTTGAATATTACATACAAAACTTTCTATTTTTGGTGTGTGGCTATGGGTAATTGCAGCGGGAGCGGGGTACGTTCGCACCTCCTTCGAACAAAAAAATGGTTTGAAGGGTGCGCGAGCCGTTGATTTTCCGTCGAGATTCATATTTTTAACAAACCTCAAGGTCCAAAATTCACACTTTCAATGATCATTACGAATCTCGATATAAAATCAACGGCTCACACACCCTTTAAACTAATTTTTTAATTCGAAAGAGTGCGAACTTACCGTGATTCCAATTGCAGCGTCTCCTTTTGTTCAATTATATAGTTCGACTTCAAATTTCAATTGCGGCGCTCCTTTTTTTTTGTCCTTTTTTCCCTTTTAAATTGGTTAATTCTTAATGGTCATATGCCATATTTTTAAAAAATACCACATATAAACTTCATTGTATTGCAAATACTAACTTGGGGAAGTTGGTCAAATGACATGTGCGTGCTGGTAAAACATACATCAAGTAGTCTTGATACTAGTTCTACGATTATCCAAAAAAAGTAAATATATATTTTTAGAGCATCCGCATCCTATTGTCAAATTGATTGTCAAATCTCATTTGACAATTATCATTTGAATTTTAGGGATGCAGAGACTAGGCAAAATTAGATAATTATCTAAATTTGATAAGTCACGTTAGCAAAGAAGTAAAAAAATAATTATGAAAGTGTCAAGAGATCAATTAACTATATCTTAAATTTGTATCCAATTTGTATCCCAACTGAAAAAGTCATTGACCACGTTCTCGAACATCAACAGATCATCCGTTTGTGAACGATCATCGAAGTCTTAATATTAGAAGTCCTAACTCTTAATATTGAAGAAATAAAGTCTTAATATCTAATATATCAAGTCATATTTTAAACTTAAAATTTATATTTAGATGACAATCAAAATATAGATAAATATTTATATATGAACATGAATGTCTTCAAAATTGAATGTCTCAAGTCTAAACAAGATAAATACAACGTCTTAATATCTAATATTATAAATTATATTTTGAACTAAAATTTATATTTGAATGACAATTAGGATATTGACAAATGTTTATACTTGAACTTCATTATCTTAAAATTGAATATCTCAAGTCTTAACACGAGAAATACGACGTCTTAGTATTTAATATTATAAATCATTTTTGAACTTAAAATTTATATTTGAGCATCCATCAGGATATGGACAAGTCTATATACCTAAACTTTAATGTGCTAAAATCAACTGTTCTAAGTCCTAATACACAAAAAATGACGTCATAATATCTAATATTATAAGTCATAATTTTAAACTTTAAATTTATATTTGAACGGTCATCATGATATGAATAAGTCTGTATCCCTAAACTATAATGTCTTAATACCTAAGTCAACAATAATTGTTTACTCTCTTATTTGAATATCAAAAAGAGTGATACAATTGAATTTCTATCTTGGATAAGCAGATAATAATAAGGATATAATGCCCGCTGTTACATAAAGATATAAACAATCACCCGATGAAGTCAAACTGCTCACTAAACAATAATGACTCTTATGAAACTCTCTAGACCATTCTATGGACGATATTCAAAATCTTAATATCTAATATTTAAAGTTTTAAGGATTATCATATGATATCTTAATACATAATGGTATAAGTCTTTTTTAGCTATAAAGGATATAAAAATCTCAAATATTTGTTGAACATTATTTAAACCAAATTTTTATATCTAATGTAACAACTAAGAAATTAAGTTTTAATAAACTTTATCTAAAATAATATTTTTACGTAATTTATATTAGATATAAAATCTCATAAATAAAGTCTTAAAATTTAGCATTAGAAGTCTTAAATCATTCAACGGATGTCTTAATATATATTAATACAAATCTTACTTTTAACTTTGAATAATATATAATTCAAAAAATATTTATCAAACACTCATAGATCCAAATCTCTATACCTAATTGTTCTCGTTTTAAGACTTAATAATTAAATTCTTAATACTGATTAATAAATCATATTTAACTTTAAAGGATTTAAAATTTCATAATATTTTCTGAATATAGATATTCTTATTATATTAACTAAGGTCTTATGATTGATAAATTTATATTTAGTTTTCTTTTAATATCTTAAGATCATATAATTTATATTGTAAAAAAATAATCTCAATAAATAATAGAAATTATCTTTATATCACATATCATTAAGTCATAATATTGTCAACAATATATAATAGATATGTAACACAAAATAATATTTTTAAAATAATTATGATAAAAATAGGTTTAATATAAATAAGTCTTAATATCTACTATAAAACATCTTAATGTATCATTCAAAATATAATTTATAGTTTAGTCTTAATTTTAACTATTATAAATAAATCTAAATATATATTATATACATGCTTCAATATGTAGTGTACATTTACCGACTAAAATTTATATTAATATATCATTCAAAATATAATTTATAATTTAGTCTTAATTTTTATTAGTACAAATAATATAGTCTCTCTTAGTTTTGTTTTAAAGTTCTTTCAATCTCAATTCTCAATATTACGATCAAGTCTTTATAATTTGTATAATAATACTTTATATCTAGTATAATTAAGTTTTCATATCTATTATATTAAGTCTAAAGACAATTTAGTATAACAAAATTTTTGTGTGTGTTCTCTCCTATCTCTCAACCAATTCATTCGAACAAATACTCAAATTTTATCTTCTTACTCCTAAAAATTGATCTAGCTTCACTTCTTGATCAAACAAGCTTTAAAATATGAGTTTCAACACATTCTCTTTGTGCATGAGAAGTAAAATGGTGATCCAAATACTTAGAACATTAGAGCACTTGGTTAAAGATTTACATATCATTTCTTTGGTCTCGATAAAATATTTGATCAATCGATTGAGATTCACCCGCACTAAATCGCTCCAATCGAAGTTCTAAATGAGATACTTTCTCCCTTGATTTCTCTCAAATCGTTGATCCACTTAATGTGTAATTTATTTCATTATGATCTTCTTGTCGCTAGATTTCTAATGATATATAGTATGAAATGTAACTCTAAAAAATGAGAGAGATACCATTGGAGCTTTGGTTCAAACATGTCAAGTACGTGATCTACATTTTTTTTTCCATTTTTCTTTTAAATTTAAATTGAATAACAGTTAGAAAGTAATTAAAATAGTTAAGATAGTTGGAGGATAGAGTGGGTATAAAAGTTGGGATATAAATTTTATTTCTCTTATTTTTAACATAGCATAACGGAATGGAAACAAAGTAAGTTCAGAAAGTTCTCAAGTGACCTAGAAGTAACAAATAACATATGTATCTATCATGGCCTCAGCCTAGGGGTGTCAATGGATCGTGTCGGGTTAGGTTTAGGTCAGGTCATATTATTTTATTATTTTTTATCCGATCCAAATCCGATCTGATTAAATTTGGGTCAAAAAATCTTGATCCATACCCGACCCGACGGGTCACATCTTGATCCATATCCGACCCGATGGGTCACGGGTCAACCCAACCCGACCCGTATAAAATAATGAAATATTTATTAATTATTTTTATATAATTTTAAGCAATAAAATATTAATTAATTTATAATTAATCTTAATTAGTGTATAATTAGTATATATTTAAGCTTTAATTAGTACTAAATCACAAAATTACTTTAAAAAATATAATTAATCGGGTCGGGTCGGTTGACCGACCCGAACCCAATCCAACCCGATTTGGGTCAAAAAAATTAAATCCATACCCGACCCATTTATTTTTAGGTCATGTCGGGTTGAGTTAACCCGTCAGGTCGGATCAAGAATTGACACCCTACCAAAGCCCACAACTAGGGGTGTGCAAACGGTCGGTTCGGTCCAAACCGAAATAATTATATATATCCGGAGATTTTTTCGGTTTGTCAAATTATGAACCGAACTAAACTTTTAAAAATATCAATCGAATAAACCGAAAATCGAATAAACCGATTTTTTTTCTCACTTTATTCGATTAAACCGAAATTATATTATTTAAAGAGAAATAAAAATATCAAAAATTATTAAATTGATACAAGAAACAAATAGTTTAAAAGATAAAAGAAATAACTAAATAAAATTTATAGAAAATAAATATATTCGGATTATTTTTTATATAATCCTTATTTATATCAAGTAAAATAAAATTATTTGATAAATTTTGGACTATTCGGTTTATCCGATTTAGAAAAATCAAAACCGAACAAAAGTATAAAAACCGAATCAGCTAAAATTTTCAACCGAACCGAAATTTTTAAACCGAAAAACAGAACCAAATAGTTCAAAATTTAACGATTCGGTTCAAAACCTATTAAACCGATCCGTTTGCACACCCCAACCCACAGCCCATATATAAGATATAAGATATAATATAAAGCGCGTCTCGGATGCTTCTAAAGACTATTTATTCGGGCAAAAGATAACTTTTGTAAAAGAATGCAAGAATGCTGCAACTCACAAATTCGATTACTGTGAATACGGATTAAGGATCGTCACCTCCCATGCTCACTAGCAGTTCCATCTTAAAGCTTTACATTTGATCATCTTACTGTATTGAAATTAAATGTTTTTAAATATGAAAAATGAATTTGGAAGGAAAATAGAAGGGAAGAAAATCAGGTAAAGGAAGGGTAATAATAAGCACCGGTGGTAGTGGAGCTTGAACTCAATTTTAGCGAGCTGAAATTTTTTTATTGATATTTTAGATAATACATCATAAATTTTGGAGGGGGATTGAAATGACGAAATTATTATAATTACACTATAAAATATCTTAATTTTTTGACAGATATATTATATTCAAAGTGATAGAGGGGTTGCAGCCCACCTCCGCCCTTAAGAACTCCGTCTCTGATAATCTCTTAATTTTTTGACAGATATATTATATTCAAAGTGATAGAGGGGTTGCAGCCCACCTCCGCCCTTAAGAACTCCGTCTCTGATAATCAGAGCACAAATAGGGTGGGATAAAATTTTCAAGGTGAGACATAATCTCATTATTTTTTAATCTCTAAGTATTTTTTTATAATTTTTTCTAAAAAAACACAAAAATAGCAATCTATTTTTTGAAAAAAAAAATTAACCTGAAAAAAATGAACCCTGAACCCTATTTACATGTGATTCCACCCCTCATAATAATCAGCTTAAAGCATCTCCAATGAAGTTTCTAATGAGTTGCTAAATCCTATATATTAGTTGTATTTTAGTTTTCGAGTTAAATAAGGATTTCTATTTTTAGAAATTATTAAGAAAAAAAAATTAAAATAGAAACTCATTTCAAAATGCTAAATCAGATTAGCAATTCTATTGAGAACACTAATTTTAGCGTTGGAGAAGAAATTTTTTTATTTTAGCGATCGACAACACTATATGTGGTGGGCTCACTTTTGAAGTTAAAATGAGTTGCAGCAATGGTTAATGAGAAGGGATTCAATTACTACCATTTTGGTGCCACATCGGTGTCATTAAAATTAAATATCAAATAACTATTATTTAAATTCTTAAATAACAAAACTAATTGAAGGAATATTTTGTAAATATCATTTTATATATGTATACAAAAAATTATATCATTTCGATATTATTTATATAGGCATCAAGCGTTAATAAAATCAACGGACCAAATTTTACAATTTAGACACGTTATTTGATGGCTATTCAAATAAAGTTAATTTTCTTTTATTTTTCATATACATACAATTGAGATGATATAAAATACATCTAACGATTCATATTTTTAAATTTATACATAAATAAATAAATAGGCACCATGGGCATCAAAGAAAATGGTAATTGGATCCCTTCTCATAATTAATAGGGCCCAAAAATATTAGGCTTAATGCTAGTATCAGCTCGAAAACTTCATTACCTTGCCCCATAAGTCAACAACAACAAGTGGTTGTTTCACAATGCTTCTCATCATCCACCGGTGGCATTCAGTCAAAAGGATCAGTCTATAAAAAGAGACCCCTGACCAATCGGAAGAAGCTTCATAATTTGTCACACATACTCACCATTATAAGAGCGATGTATATTCAGTATACTATACCTATATCGGAGACGTATATCAGTGGTTATTAGCAACTCCAAAAAATTTTGCGTTGAAGACGCTCTTAGTGAGATTCAAAAGGATATTTTATTGAAAAATTTACGTATTCTTGTGAATATTAAAGAGAAAAAAATTCTAATGCTCCCCCCACACAAAAATCCTTTTGATGAGGAGTAGAGTGACAATGAGTACAATACAGATTGGATGGAGATATTGTCATTACCATATCCATTTGAAATTATACTTATTCATATTTTATCTTTATCCATAACCTATCCGTACTTGTTAAAATAAATGGATAACAAAATGATAATGAATACTAACTAACAATACTAATATATTAATTACTTATCATTTTTAAAAATACATTCGAACATATTTCTTTCATACAAATACATCTCTATTTTACTAATATAAAATAAAAATACAACCATGCAATCAATTCCAATATGAATAATTTGAAAACAAATAAAAAAATACAAACATCACTTGTCAAACTTTTTAACTAGAAAATATAATATATTAGAAGAAAAATAATATTTTATCTAAACTAAAATCTTACATTGTATCATCCTATCATTTTAAAAAAGTATTCTAAAACAATATAATTTATTGGATAGTGGAATCTGGGGAAGATAATAATTATAATTCATAATTCATAATAACTAACTCATTAAACTCGGGGACAACTAACATAGAGAAAATTATTATTACAATAGATAATTATATTTAAAATAATATAAAATATTTTAAAGTTATTTTATAGAGCAAACATGTACGAAATGTTACCGAAACACTTATCCATTTTACTTATTGAAAAGTATCCTACCCTTATCCACATTAAAATAAGTGAACGAATTTTTTTTTATCCATACCCATCTTATCGAATACGATATATATATGATAAATGAGTAAAATAGTATCATTGACACCCCAGCGAGGAGAGGACATGATTAATCTCTTCTCTATTTTACTTTATATATGATATTTTTGTTTTTTTTTCTTTGTTCATCTTTTCATCACTCTTTATTTTAAAAAAGCGATTGTTCATTTTAGTCATTATTCTTTGAAGTACTTAAAAAGAGAAGTTTCATAATAAATACAAGCAGTGATTCAAAATTTGAAGTCTTGCAGAAATGTTCAACAATTAAACTGATCTAAAAAGCTAAAAACGATGATATTTATTATAACTGGTTACTTTAATAAAAGAAAACTGACAAGTACACCTTTTATTTTAAATTGAGTCCAAATTTATAAGTCCCTTTTAATATTGAATATTGTATTAATATATTATGGAAACTTTGAATATGTTAGCTAGTGATATATATAAGAGAAAAAAAATCACACGATCTAAATGCTCTAAGTTGGAGATGATAAGAAGAAACATCGACTCGAAAATCTATGCATAGTATCTGTTATATTCCGGACGTTACACAATGGAACGTTGATGCATTCTAAGAACGCCTCACGAAATAAGTCTACTAAACAATAAATAATAAATAAATGAACATAGAATACGAAATCTAACAATGTTTTGGAAGTTGCATTGTTAAATTCTTAAGCTATTTTATTTCTGAAATTTTAAATTATATCTGAATGAAACGGGTTAATCGGCTTCTTTTTTTAATGTGGAAGATTTGTAGGAAACTATCTACTAATAACAAAAGATTTCAAGCTAAACATCCAAATTAAATTATATTAATCTAAATTATAATTTTTTATGTCTAAAAGTATTTCTACATTGATGAGAATTACAATGGTAAAAATGAAAAATAAAATACTAAAAAGAGTAAGAATGCTTGTAGTCATTAAAATCGAAGTAAGAAATTTTTTGTGCTTTCAATTTTGCAGGTTTTTGTCTAACTTTAACTAGTTCTCTTCCATATGCGATGTATTATCTAAGCTCTGTCTGATTGCCGAATTTTTGAGCTAGTCAATGTGTTATTTTTTAATGCTGAGTTGAAAGTGGCTTAATCGGCTTAATCAAAATATATTTATTATCCTAATTCATTGACCAACCAAAGCAGCATACGTGTTAGAAATTAAAGCATGGCATGAAAAGGTTGAGAGCACATAGTTCGGAATTAATAGCATTCTCTGTGGGCCGATCTATGAAATGTACAAATTAATTGCGTATTTTGGAATTAATAGCAATAAAACATTTAATTTTTATTAAAATGAAATACGGTCAAAGTTTGTTGGGGCGTAAACCACTCAGCAACACAACATGTTGAAACCCGGACATTAATTGTGATAAGCGAATAAGAGTTGAGTCGTTACCGCTTTAGCAATACGTCATATTTGAATTCAGATATGATGGTGAATGAGTGATGGTTAGGTCATCACGACCTTAGTGACATGCTATATCGACATTCAAATATAGTGCTAAATGAATAAGAATTTTTACATTGTCCTTGATGAGTGTGAGAGACAAAAAAACTAATCGAGGAGAGTAAAATTCGTTTAGGCATCTGAAATAAATGATCCTTAATTAACATATAAGCTAAACAAGTTGATAATACGATTAGGTGATATGAATATCTTATTCATTTAAGAGATTGAATGGACGGATCAGAAGGACAAGGAGGTGGATAATACAAACTTTAAGCTGTGGTACACATAAAAATAACGAAATAAGAATTGTTTAGACAATTTAATTGAGAATAGCCTTAATTAAGAATAAAGTTACTGAAGTTTAGGCATCTTAATGATAAGAACCATAATTAAGAAGAAAATTATCACAGTTAGGAGACAATGAAATATGATCATCATAGTCAAAATTATTACTGAATAATTCATCTTGAACGTCATTAGCGCGTACGCCCACAAATAAATTTGAGTGAGGACGTCAAAAAACACTTATAAGAAGATTCAAATGATATAGTTAGATGAGTGTCTAGCGGTGAGAAGTTCTTCATAGGAGAAAACCTTAATGATTATATTAGTACAACTAGAAGGGGATTTGAGAGGATGCATATAGATTTTGAATATAATGATCGAAATAAAAAAGAAGGGTTATTAAAGATAGTTAGAAATCATTGTTAGATTTTAATTTGTTGATAGTACTTGACTCTTTATAAAGTATGATAGATTCAGTTCTGAGACGCATATAAAAAATAATATATATTAGAATTAATGAAAACTCAGAGTCAACAAAATTTACCTTTCAAACACGATGAGCTTCTCGGTTTTGCAACTTCTCATATGGACAAATCAACTTTTGTCTGGGGTAAACCAAAACGAAATGAAATGTTCCTAAAATTTCAAACAAAAGATATTTCTTAGTTTTCTATAATGATAACATGCATGTAAAAAAAGAAATCCTCAATCTACATTCAGAAAAGTAAAAGTTAAGAAGTAGCAAATAAAAATATACGCAATGGTTAAATTACCATGGATCTAAAGTTCATGGCTGAAATTAAGTTACCTTTACAGCTATGAATTTTTAGAAAGGAACGGGATAAAAATAACGATAAATATAGGAAAGGAAGTAACAACTTTCATGTATTGTACAACCAGAAAAATGGACATAACAATTAATAGAGCATTCCCGTACTAAAATCCAACTAATTCTAGATTGCTACTTCTAATTACAATGCAGCATAGTCTATAATTTCTTTTCTGAAATTAAGAAAACTTTACAAAGAAAATTAGCAAATGAATGAGGACAGGACATGAATAAAATACATGTTTTAGTTTATTACTACAACAATGCAAAATAAAAGTTACGAAAAAAAATTCTTGCATTATTGTAATATAAAAAATACATGTAAAATAATTCTTAATCTAGAAAGTACATATTAAAGTTTTCTTCATTTCATTTTCACGCATTTATTTATCATTACAACGAATAGAATACAAGCAAAAGGAAAAATATGGACATTTTTTTTATTTATCATCACAACAAACAAAAAAATTATCTATAAAAAGTACTAATATATATTTACATGTTTGACTACAAATATAGGATAATAATGACTCGTTACTATAGTAAATATTTTTTTAATGTCAAAACTTATCTTTTTTTTTATAGAGTCTTAAATTAAAAGAATATAAAATTTAAATTATAATCGATGAGACTATTTCATCAGGCAAAAATAAATAGGAGAGGTAGTATTTCAGCAGTTTTAATTTTCTTAAATATCAAAAGCCCCGGTGTGAATGAAAACTCATAAAAACAAAAAGAGTATTTAAATGATTTTTTACCTACAATCTAAAAGTACCTCTAAATCCAGCAAGGAGAAATGCATAACTAGAAACAGAAAGAGAGTTAAAACCAAAGAGAACCGACATCCTTGAATTTTGAAAAGCAATTTCTTGGACTATGAAATTAAGATGGAGGTGGGGGAGGTTCAAAACTCTTTGAATTAAAAATTGAGTTCAAAGTCTTTGAGAGCCGTTGATTTTGCATTGAGATTCATACTTTTAATAAAATCTAAATTTAAAATTCATACTTTCAATAATTATTATGAATTTCGATGCAAAATCAACGGCTCTCAAAGACTTTGAACCCAATTTTTAGTTCAAAGATTTTAACTTCCCCACCTATATATAACATAAATAATAAAGTATCTAATATGCATTAAAATTAATAAGTTGCATAATAAAACTAAACAAATTGCATCATAAAATAATTAACATAAAAAAGGAAAAAAAAAAAGGAAAGAAAAGAGTGACTGAGGAGATGAAGAGAGATTACGAGCGAGATGCGAGAGAGACTGAGAGCGAGAAGGATTCTTGACAGCCGCTGTCAAGCTTTAAAAAAAAAAAGACTGAGAGCGAGAAGGGGACGAAAGTGATAGTTTGAGAGAGGAGGAGAGAGAGATCAGAGAGAGATTGATCAAGGAGCCAGATAGAAAGAGCACTGATCCGTTGGTATCTACAAATGTATCAATTTTAGTAGCATTTTGCTTTTTCTGTCTTTTTTTCCCTATTCTTCCACTTCCGTACGTACTCAAAATAGCACATGTGATGTCCAGCATGCCATATTTCAGAGGTACACGGAAAAAGTTTGAGCTATACAAATGTACACTAACTTCATTTTGTTTATTAATGGTACCACGAAGTTATTTACAGCACTTTACCCTAGAGGAATACAACCTAACGTTAATGATCAATTTTTAATGTTCCATATCCAAACGGTTGATGTACATTTTTTTCAATAAATTTTACATATCAAAATAATGTACAATACTAAAAAAAGTACTAAATTTTTTAGAATTTATTAACTACCTTTTAGGATTTTTGAAAGATGAGTTTATTCGATGTACACACAACATTTAATTTCATCATTTTGTTAGGACCACCATTGAAAATTTTCAAATAAATAGTTAAAAGCTTTAGAATCGATCAATTTGGTATTATATAATATTTTGAATTTAAAAAAGGATAAATGAACGGATATAAACAAAATTCATATGTATTAATTGATACGGTAATACTAGTACGACTCAAATTCTTTATTTTGGTTGGGAAGCATTTTGCATTATATTTCTTTAACAACTGACAAACAGCTCCTTTTTTTTGTTATTATTGTTTGACATAAATATATTGAACGATGGTCCTGCCTTTTTTTTTTTAACGAAAATGATCGGATTCGAACGTCAGATTTTTTTTTAGTAAATGAAAAAAAAACACCGAAACTGGTCAAAAAGAGCCGAACTTTTACAGCTTGTAGCATGGACCGAATTTCAAACTCGATTGCAGGAGACGGAAACTCGGTCCCGGTTTTTTTATGTTTGTGTATTATATTGAAAATAAAGTACAACGGTTAATAAATTAATCTAAAATATTATAATAAAAATTAAAATAAAGGTTTACAAAGTCAAATATAAGCACGATTAATATATTATTCTAAAATAATATCAAATAAATTAAAATATTACAACAATAATTAAAATCTAATTGTTCTGGCAAATATAACGATACAAAACATAAACAGACTGGTAATCTAAATCATGCTCTACTTGGAATGAGCTCGACCTCGAGTTGGCATAATGTTGATACGACCCTCCATTTCATCCATAACAATTGGAATTCGTACATTCCTTCTCCTTCCTTTGTTGATTTTTGCTGGATTTGGCCTAATGATCGAACCATTGTACATTAGTCAATCTCGTCTTATTGTCATAACTACACCAATGACTAGACCATATGTTAATGTAATACTGGATGGTATAATATGGACTAACGTACCGAGTGTAATCCAGACTTATGAATGAACAAACATCAAGCAAGTGGTCGCATGTGATGTCGGTCAATTACGGTTTCTGACACCAACAATTACCAATTCCTATCATCGCTAATTCAACATCATATTTTATTTCACCCCTTTCTCCCTTTTATTTCAAATAGAAATTATAAATTAATGCTTAAATTTTAAAGTTAAATAAAAAATTTAATATAAGTATAGAATATTACCGTCTCGATAAGTCCATTTATATTGTAAACATCATAGTTATTGATACCCCAATCCAGTGGTACGACATCGTAAGTTCTCCCCTTATCACCGTGATGTTTTATCAGTTCGGTGACTTTGTGTGAGAATATCAGACCTTGGGCTTCCCAAGCCGCTACAACTTCTCGACGTTTATAGAACCACTCAACACATTTGTGCCTCGTGTTCTCAACGATAGCACATACCGAAAGTTGTCTGGCGATCCTGAACACGTTGTTCAATGATTCTGAACCGTTTCTTGTCATTATTCCCCAGCAATTGAGACCGCCATCTAGACGTTGTTCAATGCAGCCACTTGCTCCGGGTTAACTCCTCGTAATGAAATTCTTCGGCTGACACTTCCTCAACTGTGATGGGTTGGTTATTATAGTTTCTATTATTTCGTGTCCTTCTTTGACACTTGTTCCGTTGGGAGATTTTCTTGCATGATTCCTGATTTTTTGACGAATTTATAGGATGCCGATCTAATATTATTATTTTTTTTTCATATATTCTTCGCACCTCCATGGCTTCTTATGTCTTGCAGCTTGTTTGAAAGAGCTTTTATTCTTTTCATATGGCAGTCTTTATACACATTTTGTGCAATGTGTTGAGTGTAATAACGGTGAACAACCTCGTCCGCTTGATTCCTGCCATCCAAAATCTAGTCTCTCAAATACCTCCCTTATACCTAAATGTTGATATGAGATAACGATAATTTTACCAGGACCGACAACCTCTTTACGCACCCACTGCATAAACCAACCCCAATTTGTCACATTTCTTCACCTGCTATGACAATAAATGCAAGTGATAATAGTTATTACTCTGCATCATAACCACATGCTATAAATAGTTTACCGACATACCGACTGATAAAAATCCAACATCGATAGTTAAGATTGACCGTAAGTAATGCCATGTTGCAATACATGGACCAAATGCCCATGCAACACGATCAAAATTTTTCAACACCGAACTTTGTTGAGGGCGATGTCTTTATGATGTATTTTTGTGTCATATGTGGAACTTTGTATGGCTCCTAGTAGAGATGTAAGTATCTCGTATGATCTCTCTCAACTACCAAAAAGGTCTGCAATTGTCAGTTCTCTTCCTCTCCATAATTTATTATAACTCGGTTGTACTGTAGGGAACTTTTATTTTACCAATCCCCTTGCTTCTTTAACTGTCATTTCTAAGTTCTCTCTGAACCGATTATGAACAATATCTATTATTAGTCTGCCCTAGTAGCACTCCCAAAATAAGAGTGCTCGAGCGGATTTGTTCTGATCTCCTAAATACCCGTTATATTGGATGTAGCATACATCCTCCATGAACAGTTAGAATCTTTAACATTTCATTACTAACTTTGATTTGCTGCTATTTGTTACCTCCAATTCTATATTCCGTTGAACATAAAAAATCAACGATTTTCACTTTCAACTCTGATTTTTGTACGAAATTGCTGACCAACACCAAATTATTCATCAATTCTAGGTGATTTATGAAAAAAAGCTCGTCTGCATACGACATAGGCATATTATCAGCAAATTGTGTACACGGGTGCTTCATACCTCGATTAATAAAAGGAATAGATATTTGTCACTCTTTAACTATTTTTTCAACATCCATCGCATCCTCAATTTCATCCTCAATTTCACCATCCTCGGCATTCAGGTGCCACCCTTCCTCTTCGTTATCCTCATCCACATCCACATCCATATTTTATACCGGTGCACGGGATGATCGCTGCTCCCGAGCTCGAGAGTGGATTCTTTCCACAGCCATGACTGGATTACTACTTCCAGGAATACTGGATCGGATCATAGTTGTCAAATCCAAATATTGGTTCGGATACAATTACTAGCTCTAATATTTTATACTAGGTAATTGGTACGGAGCTGTTGTTTTAATCATTCTTCAAATTTCATCAGAAATAACCCAAATAAGATATAAAAAAATCACCCGAACCTGCTAGTGCAGTATTGATCCGTGCACTAATGGTGATGGTGAATTGGCTAGGGAGCAGCTCCAAACCAGCATGAATCTGCCTCTTCAAGTCATGAAGATTTATTGTCTCGTCGGCAGAAAATGTGCATGCGGCACGAATGTCGTAACCCACGCCGTTGAAGTGTTCAGAATTTAACCTCCATGATATATATTGATCAATAATATTTTCGTCTCTACAATATGAACAATAAACCCTAATGTTAGTGTATTTTAATTTTAGAGCAAAAAATAGTACTCCAAATAGAAAAAAAACTTATAATGTTGGTGAGACGAGAGTGATGAATATCGGGGGCGGATCAGCTAGATCCAGGGGGGGCACGTGCCCCCCCCGGATTTTGAAAAATAGTGCTTTTCGGTAATGTTTTCGTACGTGCCCCCCCCGGAAATTTTTTTTGCCCCCCCCCCCGAATTGTCCGGTTATTTTTATTGAGAAAAAAATATTTAATACCGTGCATAATGAAATAATTATGCAAAGATATCAAAATATAAAGTTCCTTAGTCGAAAACTTTCTTCATCAACTTGATTATCTATTACTTTGAGTTTTATTTTATTGTTATTTTAATATATAAAATGTTATTATTTAATAAAAAATTTATTAGTAAAGTATATATATTAAATTATTAAATTTTTTTATTTAGTACCCGATTAGTTAATGGATTTGAACCCGATAAACCATTACAATCCGATAATTGCCCCCCCCCCCCTAATCAAAATCCTAGATCCGCCACTGATGAATATGGATCGGCTCGATCCATTAAAAAAAAATTTCAGTTGGAAGCTCTTGCAGCAGTAACAATGACGATTTAAAGAAATAGTTGGCTGAAAGAAAATGAAGAAGAAATGAGCTGAATGTTCCTATATATTAGCAGGAAGCTGTGACTGAATTTAAAACTCGATCCAACTTTCTTGGACCGAGTTTTAAACTCAGTCCCAGTTTCCTGTCATTTTCAAATACACCCAAAAATTCAGCTCTTTTTGACTAGTTTCGGTGTTTTTTTTTCATTTACTAAAAAAAATTCCTTCGAACGCCCTGCCTTATACCTCATCGATTGCTTCTCTGTTGTGAGGAAAATATTTAGTGTCCACCCTAAAGTGTCCATTACCTTCAATCTACCCGTCATTCTATATACAAACTGTATACAAAATACACCAGTTTTATTGTAAACAATTACATTATTTATGTGAAGAAAAAAATAAAGAAGTGGATATACAATACAAGTGGACATTAAAAGGATACATCCTCCCAGGAGTCTTGTTCTAATTTCCAAAAAAGAAAAATGAAAACGAAGTGTCTATGTCGCTTCAACTAATTTATATTTAAACTAAGAGAAATGTACGAAGCTGAGAGAAAATTCCGACACTTTAAAAAAAAGGGTGCGACTAACTGTCCCCGGACTTCTATCCCCGAATTCCGTCCCCCTAACTAACCATACTAAATTTGGAAAGTCAAAAGGATAAATGTAATCTTAATCAGAGAAGTAGCCAACCTTTATGCCACGCGTGTGATTCGCGCTGGAAATAACACAACGCACTACCAAATCATTTGGTGATTAATTCTATTTATGATGTTTGTGTTTATATTTGACAAGTAGGTGATTCATATTGAAATTATTATTAGATTAATTAGGTCATTATATATATATATATATATATATAGTTTGTCTAGCATGTTTCCGTTAGCATTTCAATCGAAACGTTAACGAGTTAAATTTTAATTTTTCATGATCATAATTTCAATTTAAGTATCTCAATAAAATCTTTATATCATAATCTTATAGAATACTAATTTTTATTGTGTTTGGAATTAAAATTTCGAGCATAAAAAAATTAAAATTTAACTCATTAGCATTTCAAGTTGAAATGCTAACAGAAATATACTAGACAAACTAGGTGATTATATTTATTTCTTATTTTGTACTAACTACGTGATTATTTTTTTGATGCTTAGATTTATATTTATACTCATTTTTATCAACTAGGTGATTATATTTCTGATGCTTGTGTTTATATTTTTCAATTAAGTGTTTATATTTATATCTTTTTTATTAACTAGGTGATTATACTTTTTATTGCCTGTATTTATATTTTTGAAATATGTTTATATTTATATCTTTTTTGTACTAGCCAGGTGACTATATTATTGATGCTTGTGTTTATATTTTTCAAGTAGATGTTTATGTTTGTACTCATTTTTTAGTATTAACAAGGTGATTATGTTTTTCCTGCTTGTATTTAGAAATAATATAACAAACTTATAAGTTATAACAAATCAATTCACTTATTTTTAAAATTATTCATTCTCAGAGCATAAAAAAATATCATATATTCACACATAGGACACTAAACGAATCATAATTAAATGATTACTCAGTGTTTATTAACTATACATTGCTCAGAAATTCACACATGAGACAAACGACAACTAAACAAAACATAATTAAAATATTGCTCAGTATTTCATTAACTACAATGATCAGAATCTATATAACTATTGATAAGCGTTAATATTAATTACATTGAACAAGATGCAAATTTATTACAAAAGTTTCAATGCATCGTACATGTTTGCCTTCGGCACTAATAATTTAATGCTAGTCCTGGCTCTCTTCTTTTTCAGAAGGATTGAGCTCAACATTATATTGTCTAGTTATTGTATTCCTAAATCTATTTTATAGCGTAAACATGTAATATTTGTCAGAAAAAATCAAGATATATACTGGTAAGTACAATGGGTTCGTTTGGCAAATTAAAGAATAACTTTAGAAGAGTGATAAAATAGTGTCTTTTTAGAAGAGTGGTATTCTTGACTATTTAGAAGAGCGAAAATATCGTTTGACAGTTATTAATCAGAATAGTTAAAGCATGGATAATTATGATACTAACAATGATGATGATAATAAAAATAATAGTAAAATAATAATAATAATTATTATAATAATAATAATAATAATAATAATAATAAATGTATAATAATAACAATAATAAAATAATCATAATCCATAATCATAATTATAATAAATAATACTATTCATAGTTGTAATCATAATAATATAATAAAAATAAAAATATAATCATAATATAATAATATAATAAAAAATTATAATTATAATCATAATCATAATAATAATAAATAATTAGAATTTTAATAATATAATCAAATATAATAATATAATATAACATAATTAAATAATAATCATAATCACAATCATAATCAAAATAATATAATTATAAAAATTATAATCATGATCATAATAATAATAATAAATAATAATAGTAATCATTATAATATAATAATAATATAATCATCACTATAATCATAATATAATGATATAATGATAATATAACCATAATCAAAATATAATAATATAATAATAAATAATTATAATTATAATAATATAATCATAATATTAATATAATAATATAATAGTAATAAAATAATAATAATAATATCATAATAATAAATAATCATAATTATAATAATATAATAAAATAATCATATTTATATTCATAATATAATAATATAATTCTAAAATTATATTATTATAATATAATGATAATAAATAATAGTAAAATAAATAATATTATAATTTTAACAGTGATGATAAAAAATAATAATCATAATCTTAATATAATATAACATAATAATATAATACTAATAAATCGTAACCATAATCATAATCATAATATAATAATATAATACAACATAATCAAATAATAATCGTTATTTCGATGAGAGCTAATCCGGTATACCACCTATCACTTGGTATACCGAATTGGCACTCTTCTACTTAGTTTAAAATTCGTTTGACAAATTAATTTGTCAGAATAGTTGTAACTTTTTACTATTTCATTGAGTGCCAAACATACCCAAGGTGAATACCCACGGCCAGTTGGCGTCGAGCCCCATCCTCATGGCCACAGACATGCGACCGCATGATGTTTATGGTTACGACCTACGGAGTGTGATACCTATGACCACGGAATTGGCCACGCGCGTGATGCTCACAATCACACCCTAAGCCACATGATGTTCTGGCCACGTGATCCCACAGAATCGGGGGAGGTCCCAATGGCTTGGGACCAATTTTGGTTTCAAGTCCAGTCTCAACAGTCCGATTCGCATTTAATCACCAATCTTGATGAAAATTACTTCTATTTTTATGTTTTATTCTAATTTAGATGTGAATTGGACGGTTGAAAATGGGCTTAGAACCAAAATTGATCCCAAGTCGTTGGGACCTCCCCTGATTCCGTAATCCCACAGCCTCAGCCATGTAAGAACTGTGACGACAAAATAACCTCGGCAACAACCTCAATGATATGTAGACAGATCACTATTGGCAAATTGCATTTGTATACTCGTCAGAGATAGGTGTTCCTTAATAAAAAAATAACAGTATTAACAAAAGTTTCCGGTTAAAATTCATTTTCATTCAATAAAACTCATTCAGAGACAATAATTGATGAATGAAAGAGATTAAAAATCACCAAACCGGATTAGATTGAAGAATTATTTTCCTGACGAGAAGTGAGAAATAGCGAGCTAAAGAATAAAATAAAGAAAATGAAGATAAAAAAGTGAGAAGATAAACATCGAAAATATAAAAATATGAGGAAGTTAGAAATTAATAGCATGTGGGCTTAATAAAAAAGTTCGCGGACTTAAAGTCTGGAGGACGGACTTGGGGGACAAGAGCAGGGGTAAATAAAGATTTCCTCTAAAAAAAATTACCAGTAGCTATTTTGTAGATCATCTAATGTCTTATTTAGGAGTGTTCTTGCCTTTTATACTGCCTTCGCACTTTCTGTTTAGAGTGACTCTCGGATGACAAATCTTGTTGCACGCCGAAACAAATTAAAGGAAAATGTTAGGAAAAATAATCATTATTTTATAATGAAGTTACTAGTGCTCATTCAACCTCCCATTAATACATAATACATAGTAAAAAAAACAAAAAATAAAATGGAGATAAAAAATAACATTGAGTCAAATTTGAACTGTTACGTTTTAAAAATACTGATCAACATAATTCAATTAGGGTTATTTCAGTCATTAAAAAAAACTAAAAAACTGAATATTAATCGACAAATTCAATATATACGCTGTTTATAATATAATATGAATTCGTCAGAATAAACAGCATGGAACTTATCCAGTTAAAGCCCACCATTAGCCCAACTGTCCAAAGCCAGAGTAACAAACTGCTTCAGCGAGAAGCCTCATCAGAAAAAATGGGCTTTACTTCTACTTTGTCGATCATCCCAATTACTACCAAAATAAACACCGCTAGCTCTTCCATCACGCCGGAAGCTAAGGGTCCGTTTGGCAAATCAAGGAATAGTTTTGGAAGAGTGATAATTTTGGAAGAGTGATAGAATAATATTTTTTTGGAAGAGTGGTATTCTTGACTATTCAGAAGAGTGAAAATATCGTTTGGCGGTTGTTATTCGAATAGTTAAAATATGAATAATTATGATACTAATAATGATGATAATAATAATAATAATAGTAAAATAATAATCATAATAGTAAGATGATAATAATAATAAAGTAATAAAAAATAATCATAATAAATAATAATATTATAATAGTAATATAATAAAAATATAAACATAATCATAATATAGTATAATAATAAAAAAAATTATAATTACAATCATAATTATAATAATATAATAATAATAAGTAATCATAATTTTAATAATATAATCATAATATAATAATCATAATCATAATCAATGATAATAATAATTATAGTCATAATCATAATAATATAACCATAATCATAATCATAATAATATAATAATAAAAATATAATCATAATCATAAAAATAATTATAAATAACTATAATTATAATAATATAATAATAAATTAATCATCACTATAATCAACATATAATAATATAATACAACATAATATAATAATAATAAGTAATAATAATCATAATCATAATAATCATAATATAATAATATAATAATAAATAATCTTGATCATAATAATATAATAATAAAATAATTATATTTATATTCATAATATAATAATATAATATTAAAATTATATTTATAATAATAATAAATAATATAATACTACTAATGGTAACGATAATATAATAACAATAATGATAATAATAATTTAATAATAATAATATAATGATAATAATAATAATAAATAATAATCATAATATTAATATAATAATAAATTATAATCATAAATATAATATAATAATATAATAATACTAAATCTTAATCATAATCATAATATAATAATATAATATATTATAATCAAATAATAATTGCTATTCCGACGAGAGTTAATCCGGTATTCCACTTATAAGTTGGTATATCGGATTAAGCACTATTAATATAATAATAAAAAAATATAATTATAATCCACACTTCTACTTAGTCTAAAATTTGTTTGATAATAATAATAATAGTCAAATTAATTCGTCATCGAATAACTATTCTATTCCAACTTTTTTTGCTATTGCCAAACACTCCCTAAAAGATTTGTGGTCGTTCCTGCGGTCGTTTCTACGCGACCCTCGACTAGCCATCGCACCCCCTCAATATTCTATAAATAAACCCTTCCCCGCTCGCTCGATTTCACTCTCAAATCAAGTATTCGACAGATCACCTGCCCGGGAGGAGGCTTTGAGCTGGAGAGGTGGAGACAAGTGTCTCTCTTTTGTAGTTTATTCCATGGTCTTTGGAAACCCTATAGAGGCTGGCAATGGCGAAAGCGCGAAGGCAGAAGATCGATGAGCAGAAACCAGAGAGTCCGGGATGCGTACTTCTTCATCAGAAAATGTGCCTCTCGATCGATGTAGAGAGCAAGAGGATTTTCGGGTGAGAAATTTTGGGAACTTCTTGGAGATTATGTCTTTAGGGTAACATTTTTGTTGGTCCGTGACAGCAGCGGACTTGTTTTCCACAAGCAAGTACCCAATTTTGGCACCGGTGGTTTTTGCATTGACTGGTATTGTCCTGATATGATCTTATCATGATGAAGTTTGGGGTTGTTTGGTTAGTGAATTTGCATAACTCATCTTGCCAGTGAAAGATGTTCTTTCTGGCCATTTCTTTCTGAGTTGAATTTCATAATTTGGTGATGTTGCCAATAATAAAATTACTTACTAATTTAAGCTCTGTTTTCCCTCCTTTTTTTAAAGGTACACTGAACTGAAAATCCTGCTGAGGGAAGGCACTGAGCAGATAGCGCTGCATGCTGGCAGCTTGAGCATTGGTAGTGTCACAGCAGATGGTGAGCAGCTTGAATACCTATACTCACCTCACTTTCAAAATAATAGTGAAGATGATAGGAGATGGTCTTCTGTCAAGTGCTGCAGCTCAGCTGCTGATGCTGGATCCTCGATCTACATAACCACTCTCGCCAAAGAAGCATCACCTAACCTTGTCATCCAGTGCCAGAAATGTCTTCCATTTCTGTCTAATGGAAAGGTTGAAGAAACGACAGAAAATGGGGCAAGTGCAGCTCTCAATAATTCTGAAGAGCAAACAACGCATGGCTGTAATGGACATTCGGAAGAGAAGGTAAAATTCCCTTAGTAAATTCTTTTGCATTACATATTTTGAGAAGACTCAATATGTGCTTGTAATTAATTTGGTGAATTTGAGGTAAGGTAAACTATATTAAGTGGAGTTATCTCGTTCTCAGAGGTTATATGTACTGTTTAAGGAGCAAGCTTTTTTGATATAAGAAAATGAAAATGTTGTGCACATTGTTATAATTCCATTGATAAATTGAACTTTCTGACAGTTTGATTTACTTGTGAATGACTTAACATGTTCAGATGCTAATATGAGGAATGCCTGTTGCATTTTGCAAAAACTGTGATATGTTGGGCATAATATGTGAAAGGCCTTTTGGTGTCTGTTTAATGATGTGGAACTAAATTTTGTTTTAACATGTTTGCTCTTTTTGTTGGATTTGAGTCTAGGTACAAAATGTGAAGTTGGTGCGTATTGATTATTCTTTAGAGGGGTCTGAGACGGGAATTCATTTTACAAAAAATTAGCTCATACGAATAGTCAAATTGGGAGGGTCTGCTGTTGGTTTCCCTGCATAGATTCTCTCAATCAATGTTGCTCGTAAGTGATATACTTAGATCCTTTCATAGAGAAACACAGATTGATTTTTTCTAACCTTATTTGTCAGTAAATCTAAAGTCTAACATGCTCTGAATTTCCTTCTGAATGCTAGTTTTGATTTGGAGTTCACTGTAAGAGCTGACTTTGTGGCTGTAAGCAATGGTAACCTACTTTATCAGGTATTGAATGGTGCTCTTATTCCATGTCTTAATTTGAAATTGTAAATGATGGATTTCTTGATTTGTTAATTTAGTAGGAGGTTCTATGATCTAGCCAATAAGCACAGTATGGTATCCATTAATTTTTTAGGTGTATTTTTCTTCTGTCTGGTAGATTTATTAAATTATACGAGTTGATTTTTGTGATATGATTTCTTTATTCTCATCTTTAAGTTCAGATCTAGAAGATTCATTGATTCAAATAATTTGATCTAGGTATTTACCAAGGATGATCCTCCAAGAAAGACATTTGTATATGAATTGACTTCTTCAGTCAGTGCTCGTCATATATCCTTGGTTGTGAGTCCTCTCCAAGTTCTTCCTGATAGCCACAATAATGTTGTGTCACATATGTGTTTATCTCCTAATTTACCAAAGCTTCAACACACCGTGGGGTTCTTTCACGCTGTATATAGGTATTCACAGGCCAATATTTGAATAGAAGGTATTTTTAGCATTATTCTCTCCTGATTTGTTTGCTTTCTTTTGTTTTTATTTTTAATGTTGCAGTCATTATGAAGAGTACCTTGGCGGACCATTCCCGTTTGGTTCATACAAACAGATATTTCTACCATCAGAAGTTTTAGTGTCATCTACTAGTCTGGGGGCATCAATGTGCATCTTCAGCTCTGATTTATTGTACGACGAAAGAGTTTTGGACCAGGTTCATTTTGAACCTTTTTAGATGTCTTACTGCTTTCTTTTTGTGTGGCCTTAGAAAAGATTTGATGTTCTGTTTTCCAATAGCTGATAGCCTTTATTTGATGACTCTGATGTTTTGTCTTTCATACATTTTGGCTGCCTAAACGTGTTTGGATATGACATCAGACCAGTACATGTCCAGCAGTATTCACTGATTGGATTTCTTGTCGCACATGAGCTTGCTGAGGCAGCTTCTTGCTTTAGTCCAGTGTTCTCAGTGTTGCATTTTTGCTTTATTATTTTGTTTATGCAACATGTTTTCTTTGAATCAGGCGATTGATACTCGAATAAAACTTGCACATGCTCTTGCTAGACAATGGTTTGGAGTATATGTTACTGCTGAGGATCCAGTTGATGGTATGCTATCTAAATTTACTTCTCTATATATAATGTTGGGATTTGCCTAGTGAATGTATTGACCTGTGAACAATCTGTATGCAGAATGGTTATTGGATGGGCTGGCTGGTTTCCTGACTGATAACTACATTAAGCGGTTTCTAGGAAACAATGAAGCACGCTTTCGGCGTTTCAAGGTTTGTCATCTTCCAACAAATTACTTTACTACTTTTAAATCTTCCTATGCAGTTTACACGGCCTCCAACATTAACCTAATTCAATTTGCTCCCCTCCTTGCATGCGGCATTATTAGGCCAACTGTGCAGTTTGTAAGCTTGATATTAGCTGTGTTACTGCGTTGAGCTCTTCTGCTGCTTCAACTGATTTACATGGAACTCAAGCCATTGGATTGTATGGGAAAATTCGTTCAATGAAGGCTGTATGTGCTTCTTCTTTGCTACTTCTTTTTGTCTTTTTGAAAGTGTAGCCATTCTCTTATTTCACGTTCTTGATTGTAGGTTGCAGTTCTCCAGATGTTGGAAAAACAGATGGATCCCGACTCTTTTCAAAAGGTGGTTACCACACTGCTTTCACATGGGTTGTCTTTTTATTAGAACATTAGAGCTTTAGATTTTGGAATGGCTACTTAATTCTTTTTTTTTGATCATTTCTTTTTGCTTCCTGTTACCTTGTTCTCAGATCATTCGGACGATTGTTGGGAGGGAACTTGGTGTATCCCAGTCTAAGAAACTTAGTACCAGAGAGGTCAGTTAATCCTTTAGCAAGTTTTGTATAGACTTGTATGTACCAACGTGCAATGAGCTTATTAGTCAAGTCTGTCAGGTGGATTTGAAATGACATATCCAAACTGTTGGCCTTTGTTTACCTCATGAATCACATGCATATCAGAAATCATAATATTACTTCATGAATCATGAGTGACCTTCAATCTGTCAGGTTGAGATATAATTTTCTTTTTGCTACTTATTACAGTTTAGGCACCTTGTGAACAGAATCGGCAATCTTGAGCGTCCTTTTCTAAAAGAGTTTTTCCCACAGTGGATTGAATCTTGTGGCTGTCCATTAATGAGGTAAGAAAAAAAAAGAGACGCACAGTTTCTTGCCATCTATATTGGTTGTACCAGTTACTGAAGAATCAATTATTGTATTTAGAATGGGCATTTCCTACAACAAAAGGAGAAACATGGTAGAATTAGCTGTAATGAGGCATTGCACTGCAGTAAACAGTGCTCCATTGCCAACTGATAATAACTCTGGAAGTGAAAGTGTTATGAGCGGTAAAGAAGGAGGTGATGGTGGTTGGCCTGGAATGATGAGTATTCGTGTACATGAATTGGATGGGGTATACGACCACCCTGTTCTCCCGTTAGCTGGAGAGGCATGCCAACTGGTGGAATTGCAATGTCACTCCAAGCTATCTGCTAAGCGTAATCCAAAGCCCAAGAAAGGTGCGAAGGCTGATGGCTCTGATGACAATGCTGATCTTGCTAATCAGGATGCCCCTCTTGCTGGGTCTGTCACCTACTCTTTATTTGTAACAGTAAAATTTTCGATTTGCACTTATAATGTAGTCAATCATAGCCTACTTCTATTTTGATGCTTCAACTCTCCAAGTCCATGACACTTAAATGTAGATGCCAATTAGCTGACATTAGGGTACAGAAGAATTTTTTTATTGATAGATGTTTTATCTATTTGCAGCATGGATTCACCATTGCTGTGGATTAGAGTAGACCCAGAGATGGAATATCTAGCTGAGATACATTTAAACCAGCCTATCCAGATGTGGGTATGTGTGCAGCTTGAGATTCAGATTGTTGTTTATATATATAACATTAGCATTGTCTACACGATGGTTTGATTATCCTACAGTTCTAATTAAGATAGCTATATCATAACAGGGGTATAAAAAAAAAGAGCTACTTTGGTAGGTATGAGGTTGTAACAGTTGCTGAAATGTTTCCAGATGTTTCTATGTATGATCGCAAGTTGAAGACTGTTAGGGTGGTATTTTAACTATTTATGGAAACATCATTATTTTTTTCCTCTCATCAGAAAGTAGCAGACCTCAAAAAAATTTCTTGAAATGAAGTTTGATTGTATAATGGAAATACTTTTCCAAATGACATGCATCTCTGCATGCAGTTCCGTGCTAATATTTTGGGTTAAGGTTGAGCGAGTGTTTTTTGAGTACAAGAAGGAGATTCTTTTCTCATCTTATTTTGTTCTTGTATTTGTGTTGAACATGGGCAGATTAACCAACTAGAGAAGGACAAAGATGTTGTTGCCCAGTCACAAGCAATTGCTGTGCTCGAAAGACTCCCCCAACTTACCTTCTCTGTCGTTAATGCTCTCAATAATTTCCTTCACGATTCAAAGGTAAATATGTTAGTGCTACCTGCAATATTTCTTTGTAATTTTGTTTCTTTTTGTGATTGGTTGTTAATTTTGGGCTTCATAGGCATTTTGGAGAGTAAGAATAGAGGCGGCATACACATTAGCAGTAACAGCTTCTGAGGTACCCTGATTTCCTTTTGGAATGTCTCTCCTCCTGTGACTTCTGCTCTTCTGCAGTTTTATCATGGCAAAACATTTAATACATAGAGTTCTTTTTCCTGATAGTTTTAAATTTTTAATGCTTTCAATATGCATCGTGTGGTTCTTATCATAAGAATTTGGTATTAATCTTCTTAAATAATATACATTTTTAAGCAGGATACTGATTTGACAGGCCTACTTCATTTGGTTAAGTTCTACAAGAGTCACCGATTTGATCCTGATATAGGGTTACCCAGGTTATTTCCTTTCTTTTCTTTGATGTAAAATACTAATGTTATAGTATTGTTGATGAAAAAGATGATATAATATTTTGCATAATTGCAGACATAATGACTTCCGAGAGATACCTGAATACTTCGTACTTGAGGTAATGCAGTGAGGTAGCAATTGTTATTTGTAAAATACTTACGGAGCATTATAGAATTGCAAAACAAGCCAGATGCCAATCTCTTTCAATAGAATTTCTTCTTTTGGGGCTTTGTCCCTTACAGAATTATATTTATTAATTGTTTGCCTGTGCTAAGTGATCAAGGAAACTGGAAAGAATAAAATCATTTTCAGTAATTTGTCTTCGGCATGATTACCATTTAATTTAGAAATATGCCAATCTTTTAGGCCATACCACATGCTGTAGCTCTGGCTAGAGCGGCCAATAAGAGAAGTCCAAGGGAAGCTATCGAGTTTATTCTACAATTGCTGAAGGTATGTTCTACTCGTAGATTCTCTCTCTTTTCTTTTGCTCGACTCATTTTAATGATTTTGGGTAATATTGAGTCATTTAGGTTTTTGAGCTATTCTCTTCTTTCAACTAATTTGTGATTTTAATGGTATTTTGAATATATTTTATTTGGTTGAGGATATCCTTATCAGGTTAAGCTCAAATCTTTATTTAGTTGGGTTTGCATCATCTCTCAGGTTGTGGGTTCATTAAGGTCACTATCGGTGGTTCCTGCAGAATTGATTCTTTTTGTAGATTTAGTGGATTATTTTGAAAGAATCTCTCATTTGTTTAATTCATCATGCTTGATGAAGAAAACAAAAATGAGAAAAAGAATCCAATATTGCTTGCAGGCTACTTGAATCTTTTCCCTTTTAGAACATTAGTAGTCCTGGAGGAATCCGGGTTTATATACATCATTCTAATTTTGTGAAGGCCTGATTCTGAGATTTGGGATGTGGGCTGACCCATGAGTTGGGTTTGATTTTGTTCTTTCGTTTTCACATATGCACACATGGAAAAAGACAACAATCTTTTGATTCTGGTCTCATGTTGTCATCTTGAGTTATTTTCAATACAGTTTCCTGAGTTTGTGAATTCTTAACCTTGCAGTACAATGATAACAATGGAAACCCATACTCAGATGTATACTGGCTGGTTGCCATGGTCCAGGCTATCGGTGAACTTGAATTTGGTCAACAGGTTGAGTTTGTACATTTTACAAGAAATGATGATATTATAAAATTGTAACTTCTAATTGCTGTCTTTAAGTGATTGAGCTCCTATTATAAGATTTTTCATGAAACTGACATGTCATCTATTTGATACAGAGCATATCCTATTTGACATCACTTCTGAAGCATATTGATCGGCTTCTGCAGCTTGACAGGTACTTCAGTAGAAAAGGAAATCTACTTCACTTCTAGTAAACATGTCTACTAACCTGTTTGTTGTATTAAAATGTTATGCAGGTTTATGCTGAGCTATAATGGGGTGTTGACTGTAAGCTGTGTTCGCACACTGGCGCAGATTGCATTGAAAATGTCCACTTCAGTATATGTGGTAAGTAGAAGTATTTTCAAGTTCCTGTCAGTACACTTGTCTTTTCTCAATAATTTAACTTAATAAAACTTCAATCACATGTGTGCAGGGTCATATTTATGAACTAATCAAGCCATTTCAGAGCTCAAGGAACCACTGGAAAGTTCGAATAGAAGCAAGCAAAGTTCTGCTTGATCTTGAATTCCACTACAAGGGCCTGGATGAAGCTATCTCATTATTCCTTAGGTTTCTTGAGGAAGAACAGTCTTTATGGGGTACAATCTCATCTAGAACCCTTGTAATTTTGTAAGTGTCATTTCTTTTGCCTTGTGGCCTGTACTGATAAACACTTGTTATTAGGTGTACAATTAGTTAAGCAAGATGTAACAGTTAGTTAGCAGTTTTCCTTTGACTATTTCTTTGACTGTAACATAATCCCATGCTTATATAAGCTGAGGAGTGTAACAATTCTAAAACAAGAAATGCAAGAATACCTTTCTCTCTCTCTTATCTTATCTGTCATGGTATCACAGCCCAGGATTTGATTTTTTTTTCTTCTCTGCCTCTAATGGCCTCTCTTGAATCCAACACTTCCACTTTCTCTCCTTCCTCTTCTACATCAACCACACAGGTTGTTCATATATCTATTCCAGTATCTACAAAATTGGATCGCACAAACTTTCTTACTTGGCGGTCACAAATTGAGCCAATTGTTGATGGCTATGGACTCACCCGACATCTTGAAGCTTCTCCGGCAATTCCTTCCCGACATCTTGTTACAGGCGATCAATCCATTCCAAATCCTGAGTTTACTCTATGGCATATGCAAGATCGTCTTCTTCTTGGTTGGCTTCGCTCCACTATTTCCGCTGCCATTCTAGCTCAACATGTACAATGCCAAACCGCCGCCGCCACATATGGCGGCTCGCATCGCGTGTATTCGGCGATTTCTTCACCAAGATCATGGAGTCGCAGTGCGTCGTGCAAAACCACCGTTCGCGGTGGCCAGAGTTGCAATGACTATTTTGAGAAGATGCGACACATAGCCGATCAACTTGCTGCCATTGGAGAACTGATCAGTGATTCCGACCTTGTTCGCTATATCCTTAACGGATTGGGATCTGAATTCAATTCCTTCGTAGTTGCTCTCACGACGCGTTCTGATGCCGTATCCCTCGAAGAACTCCATGGATTTCTTCTTACGCATGAATCGCTGCTTCTGTCTCAACACCAACTCTCCTCTACTGCTGACTCGGTGGCCCTATTTACCTCCAGTCGAGGACGAGGTAGATCTTCTCGGGGCCGAGGCAGATCCTCTCCTTATTCCCCTGCACCGAGTCCAAGGCGAAGTGGCCCATTTAACTCACACTCTTCTTTTCTGGGCAGAGAGTTCTATCAAGCTAATTCTGGCCCAAGAAACTTCTTTCCTTCTAATCTTGGCAGAGGACGTGGGCTGCTACCCTTACCTCCCTCCGCAGATAAACTGTTGTGTCAAGTTTGTAAGAAGAGGGGTCATGAGGCACTTGATTGTTGGTATCGTTTTGACAATGCGACGTATCCCTCTCCACCTCAAGCCTACTTCAACACTACCTCCTCCCCACCGAATGAAAGATGATTTCTTGATTCCGGGGCATCACATCATGTCACCTCCGACTTAAACAATCTCACCTCCTTTCATGCCTATGATGGTCAAGATTGCCTTCAAGTCGTAATGGCTCTCACCTTCCCATTCATAATCTAGGCCATTGTTCTCTTTCTTCTTCAAATGGTTCTTTAGATTTGAATGGTGTCCTACATGTACCACATATTACCAAAAATCTTATTAGTATTTCCAAATTAACCCAAGACAACAATGTTATTTTGGAATTTCACCCCTTATTTTGTATTGTAAAGGACCGCCACACGAAGCAACCGCTCCTTCGAGCTCAACAAACTAATGGTCTTTATCATTTTTCTTCTTCACCTCAAGCCTCTATTGGAGAGCGTGTATCTACTTCTATTTGGCACAAAAGATCGGGACATCCATCTCCTTCAACCACACATTTTATCATCAATTCCAATTCTTTACCTATTACTTCCAATAAATTGGATCTTTGTGGTGATTGTTGCAAAGCAAAAGCACATGTATTACCTTTTTCTTCTTCCCTTTCTATTGCTACTTTCCCATTACATGTGGTACATTCGGACTTGTGGGGGCCTTCCCCGATTGTGTCAATGAATGGTTTTCGCTACTATGTGCATTTTGTGGATGAATTTTCTAAATTTTCTTGGATTTATTTTCTTCGTACCAAAGATGAACTTATTGATGTGTTTACTAAATTTAAAAGCCAAGTTGAGAATCTTTTTAGCACCAATATCAAGATTCTTCAAACGGATGGAGGCACGGAATTCAAGCCCCTTACTCATCTCTTTCCTCAAATTATTCATCAAGTCTCATGTCCCTATACCCCTCAACAAAATGGGGTCAGCTGAACGAAAACATCGTCATGTGATCGAACTTAGCCTTGCCATTATTTCCCATTCCTCTATACCCTCGACTTATCGGGATCATGTATTCCAAAGTGTCATTTTCATTATCAACCGACTACCTCCTACCACACCTCCTCATATTTCTCCCTATACACTTCTTTTCCACAACAAACCCGATTATAAATTCTTTCGCACCATCGGATGTCTATGCTATCCTTGATTAGACCTTACAATTCTCATAAACTTCAATTCCGAGCATTACCTTGTGTTTTCTTGGGATATCGCTAAAACCAAAAAGGATATAAATGTCTCCATATCCCAACAAATAAAATCTATGTTACCCGAAATGCGAGGTTCATGAAACACAATTTCCTTTGCATCCTCTTCCCCCAAAGAAGTCGCAAACCCATCCTTGGATCTTCAACACTTTATCGTTTTCCTCTCATTAACCCTGCTGCTGGACCTCCTTCTGCTGCCCTCCATCACATCTTGCACTACACTCTCCTCGGACAAAGATTCTCGTCCAAAGACAACAATGTACTGATCGTGTACCAAGGCTCAGACTTCTGTTCACTCACCACAACAGCCGACTAGTCTTCAACAGTGTCTTCCCACTTCACCGGCTATTCAGGTTTATCACAGGCGTCCAAAACTGCCAGCATCTAATACTCCTCGTTCTCTTCATCCCATGGTCACCCGCAGCCGAGCTCATGTCTCTTCCCATCCCACTCTTCTTACCACAAAACATCCACTTCCATCACCTTCTCTCAAACCAACTTCATTCACATCACCCAATAAACAACCCGAATGGCGTGAAGCCATGTCTCATGAATCAATGCCCTTGCCAAAATGGAACTTGGATACTTGTTCCTTCCAACCCCGAGCAAAATGTCATTGGTTGCAAATGGATTTACAAGATAAAACGTAAGGCTGATGGTTCTATTGAACGCTATAAAGCTCGTCTTGTGGCCAAAGGTTATAATCAAGAAGCAGGAATTGACTACCATGAGACCTTTAGCCCGGTTGTCAAACCTACCACAATTCGTGTTGTTCTCTCTCTTGCCACTTCTCGCAATTGGTCTATTCGACAATTGGATGTCAATAATGCCTTTCTTCATGGTGATCTTCAAGAACAAGTCTTTATGTCTCAACCACCTGGCTTCATTGATCCAACACTTCCAACTCATGTGTGCCTTCTCAAAAAATCGCTTTATGGTCTCAAACAAGCACCACGAGCATGGTTTCATAAATTGGCATCTGCTCTTTCCACTCTTGGTTTCAAAGCTTCTCAATCTGACTCTTCACTTTTTATTCTTGCTACTTCATCCTCTCTTCTCTTGGTCTTGGTCTATGTTGATGACATCATCATCACGGGATCTAATGCCACTCTTGTCACCAACCTTATCTCCTCTCTAGCTTCTCAATTCTCTCTCAAAGATCTTGGCCCTTTACACTTCTTTTTGGGGATCCAAGTTACCACTCAAACTGATGGCATTCTTCTTTCCCAACCTCAATATCTTCGGGATCTTTTAATTCGAGCCAAAATGGATGGTGCTAAACCTTGTTCAACTCCGTTCTCTCCAGGTGATCCTCTTTCTAAATATGATGGCTCTCCTATGGATGATCCTCATCTTTATCGAAGCATAGTTGGTGCACTCCAATATGCGACAATAACTCGACCCGATATTTCCTATGCGGTCAACAAAGCATCACAATTCATGCATTCTCCTACTGATGCCCATTGGAATGGAGTTAAACGTATTTTACGTTATCTCAAAGGCACACTCTCTCATGGACTACACATTCGGGCTAGTTCCTCTTTTGACCTTCATGCATATTCAGATGCGGACTGGGCTGGTTGTCCTGATGATCGCCGTTCTACTTCCGGGTTTTGTGTTTTTCTTGGCACAAATCTGTTGTCCTGGGGTTCTAAGAAGCAAAACACGGTTTCCAAGTCAAGTACCGAAGCTGAATACCGGAGTATGGCTGGAGCATGTACTGAACTTGTGTGGCTTCAACAACTCCTTCATGAGCTTCATGTTCCAGTAGTCTCACAGCCGATTCTTTGGTGTGATAACTTAGGAGCTACCTTTCTTGCCTCTAATCCCGTTTTTCATGCAAGAACGAAACACATCGAGATTGATTATCATTTTGTTCGAGAAAAAGTAGCCACAAAACAGCTTGATGTACGATTCATCTCCTCAAAAGATCAGCTAGCTGATCTTTTCACCAAATCCGTTTCTCTCTCACGCTTACACTACCTACGGCACAAGCTGACCCTATTGGCCCCTGGCTCAGCTTGAGGGGGGGTATTAGGTGTACAATTAGTTAAGCAAGATGTAACAGTTAGTTAGCAGTTTTCCTTTGACTATTTCTTTGACTGTAACATAATCCCATGCTTATATAAGCTGAGGAGTGTAACAATTCTAAAACAAGAAATGCAAGAATACCTTTCTCTCTCTCTTATCTTATCTGTCACTTGTATTACAGGAGAAAGCAAGCTGGCACTTCATGTTATACATCTCTGCCAAGTAAATATTGAAGCAAAGATGGATAATCAAATATCATACCATACACTGATCAGTCTTCTTGAATTACTATCAAGCAAAAAGTCGTACAACAATATTTATCTTCGACATCATATATTCTGCATCTTACAAATTGTTGCAGGGAGGTTAGTTTATTGGTTTCTTAATTGCACATACTTCTTGCATCTTTTTGTAACGGAAAAATGTAATGAAGTGGGGAACCACTTCAAACTTCTGTTATCAGGTTACCCACCCTCTATGGTGTCCCCAAACCAACTCCACCGCCAGTTCCTGAAAGAGTTGGAACCACCATGCAAGCCAGTAGTGCACCTTTGGAGAACCAAATTCAGGTTCTTCTGGGACCTTCTGCAAACGTGCATCCTTCTGCTCAGATGCCTTTTGAAATTTCTGCTGTTGTGGAGCCACCACCTCAGTCAATTGTTGAAGTTTCCACTGATGGAGAGCAACAGAAGCACGAGATGATTTTAGAAATTTGTACAGATACATCAAAGCACTTTGATGTGCCTCCTGGAGAGAGCACAAGACCTCCAGAACCTTTAACAGCTACATCAAAGCAAAATGATGATATACCACTTGTAGAAACAACACTACCTAAAGAACCTGATGCTTTGCCTGTGGTGAGGGCCACAAATTCTCTTGAACCATCCACTGACACCTCAAAGCACTTTGGTGGTGTTCCAATCATTGTAGAAAATGTTAGGGAGGCACATAGTGTTTCTCAAGGCAGTGAGAGGAGGTTAAATGTCCTTAAAATAAGAGTTAGGCAATCGTCGAGCAAGGCAGATGATGGAAACAATAGGAATCAGCATTGCATGCTGGGCTGGGGTAATGAAAATGAAGCAGGACCATGTAGTTCAGTATCTGTGGATGCACCAGTAAGAAGCACCAGGGAAATATCAAAGGTAAATATCGATGAGGAGGCAAATTCTTTCCACAACCATGATTCTAGGATGACAACTAGCATTGCTAGCGCTAATAAACGAGTGAGCTTGCATGATGGGACCTTGAAGGATTTGAAGTGTACGGCTGATTCAAAAATTGAGGATGGTGGCAGTAGTCATGATAAAATTTCTTCGGAAGAAAAGGAGGCAAAGGTGAAAAGGAAGAAAGATCAGGAGAAAGAAAAGGACAAGAAGAAAAGAAAGCGGGAGGATAAACCAGATCAGAAGGACGATCCTGTGTACTTGGAAAAAAAGAGGCTGAAGAAGGAGAAAAGGCGGTTGGAGAAAGAAAGGGAAAAAATGGAGAGTAAAGGTGCGTTGCCAGCTACATCTGACCCACGGATTGTTTTTAGACCTGTTGTGGCCCCAGTTTCGGGACCTAGTGTTACTGTTGTACCTCCAGTTTCAAGAGGAACAAATAAAGTGCAACAACAAAGTGTGGCCCCGAAAATTAGGATCAAGATTAAGGGGTTTGGTCTTGGCAGCAGTACCCCATCAGAGAAATAGGCAAGATGGTTCTTGGAGCGATAGTGCAGAAACAAAACATGAAGAATTTTTTTTCTTCATGTTTCCTTTCGTTGTGTATTAGTCATGAGTTCCATTTCGTTGTGTATTAGTTATTTTTCCTAGCTTAGGTTAGCTGTAAAATGAGGCCTGTATATTATTGGGAGCTGAGTTCTCATATGTAATGTGATGTCTGAGGATAGTCATTGGAGAACACGCAGTTAAAATTTCAGCTAGTTGTGTTAATTATTGTACGAGTTCTCTGGCTCCGTATCATCCTCTCGAGTCATGTTTATTATCTTTAATAAATCCCAGCTCTGCTGTTTTGTACAGTGATGGTTTTGTTATGGGCACATTCATGAATTTGTGGTCATCTGTACTCGCTTGGAGCTGTCATGCGGCACCGGAGCAGCCGTAAGTGAAGAAGAAGATAGAAGGGGCGCACTCTATTTAATTGAAGAACAGGTAGCCAAGATGAAGCGCACGGTCAGCGATTTAAATCGAATTAAGGGGCTAAATACATTTAAATACGAATTAAGGGGCTTGTCGGATACATTTAAATACGCTGACCAGCTGGATTCTATCTTTGAAACAACGACAAAACATCACCGAACAACAAAATACAGCTTCACTTGTTTAGCAACTTATTAGGGTAGTTGCCTGGTTGGACAGCTTCAATCTAAAAGGTCTACTACATCACCTCTCTATAATCGTCCCATCTCTATTTCTGTGTCTACACCGTATCAACCACCTCATACAAGGATACATGGATGCCAGATGGTTCTCATTCTCATACCTTGCATTCTAACCACCAAGAACATTCAAGAAGAGCTGATGAGTGGCACCAGCATGATTCCCCTCAACATTGACAGCATCTTTGCACTGAATTATCTAAATTCGATGGAACTAATCTTCTTCACTGGCTTGAAGACTGTGACTACTATTTTCACATCTTTTACATACCCGATTTTTACAAGGTTCAAATGATAATTCTATTCTTGGTTGGTGAGGCCCGTGAATGGCACCATTATTATAAATTGAATGATTTGATCATTCTTAGCCTCAATTAAAATTAGACTTGTTAGATAGATTCCAATCTGATTCTCGTGATCTAGTGGATGAACTTACGAAAGTCCAAGAACTTGGTAAGGACGATGATTACATCCAATCTTATGAAAGAATTGGAGCTCGGGTTTTATCTATTCAATATTCCATTGAAGAATTTTATTTACTTGGTTTTCTTAGTGGATTGAAAGAGAAAGTGGCTGATGCTGTTATTCTATATGATCCGACTGCACTGAAATATGTCTATAAATTAGCCAAGCAAATAGAAAAATCTCTTGAGAGTCAAATAAAAATGTTGAGACCCATTGTTAAATCATTCTCTTCTCCTAATACTTCTCAATTTCGACAATTCAAACCAAATTATGATAAACTTATTTCTTCTTCTCTTGATGAACCTAAACAACTTGACTCTTCCCATACTGCACCTCTCACTTTGGATCAAAAAAGGCTTTAGGTGTAATGATAAATTCTTTTTTCAGGTCATGTGCAAAAATAAGGGGTTAATGGTTCTTGACGGTGAAGACTACTGATCTTGATGACTTTTCTCATGAAGAGCAACTTGACTCTCAAAAAATTACCACTTCAGATACTCATGCAGTCATCACTATGTGTACTTCCAACAATTTCACTAAACATAATACTTTTAAGGTTTAGAGGCAAATTGATAATCTCACTGTTCCAGCTAATGATTGACATTGGAAGTACTCACTCTTTCATTACACTTCCATTGTTTTTACACTTTCTTTACCCACTACTTCTGACAAGCTCATTGTAGCTACTGCTAGTGCTACTAGGTTACCTACCAACATTATGTGTGCACACTAAGAATTTCAACTGTCAAATCATAAGTTTACAGGTGATTTTAGAGTATTATATGTAGGTCATGATCTTGTTTTGGGCATAGATTGGATTCATAATTATAGCCCTCTAGAAATGGACAATAAAATCTTCTTAGGCCATCTCATTTGTTACTATTCACCTCTATGAACAAGATGTTTCTCTCTAAGGAATTGTTGTAATATAAACTTAATTATCATTAATAATATTAAGTTCAATGAAAAATAAAGGAGACTCTTAGAATTCAGCAGTTGCATAATTTATGGGCTGATTGATGAGCGGATATGAAAGATCAAACGATGTCTATTTTGTCTGTATGACCTATGGATGGAAAGCTCTTGAAGTCTAGTTTCTAATGGTTCAAATACCAAGTCGTTTGGATTTTTCTACAGAGAGTTATGACTATTTCAGTGGACATGGATCAGCTGAAACAACTGTTGTTTAGTATTCCGTTTTTAATACGAATTTTCTTGATATTTATGTTGTCTTAGCATATAAATAGAGTTGTAATATGTTGTTTGATATATAAGAAAGATATAAGAGTGTCTAATAGTAAGAAAACTTATTTTATCCATCTCTTCTCTTATCTCAAAGTGTGATATCCATCATTCTCTTTTAACAAAGTGGTATTAGAGCCAGGTCCAGTCAATCAAAAGATATCTGCCATGACGAAGAAAAAGAAAAAAAAAGAAGACAAAAAGAAGAAAGAAGAGAGATATCGAAACAAAAAGAAAAATACGGTGAGTCTCGATGTTTGTTTTAAAGAAAGTTAAGTGTTAAGAGTGTTTTCCGAGTTTATTTTAGTATATGAGTTTTTCTATGTTGGTAGAAGCATTGAAAAAAATGAGTGAAAAAAAATCGAATCCCCTTATTTTGTTTTTTTTTTTGTGAGAAAAGAAAAAGTGTCGGAATAATGAAAAAAATATCATGTGTTGATTTTTTGTTAAAAAAAAAGAAAAAAAAAAAAGTGTCTTTTTTTATGGTGTTCTTTTTCGTAAAGATAGTTTTAGAGATATTGTAAGAGAAAAAAAAAGAAGGAAAACTTATCAATGATGAGAGTTATGTATCAAGCAGCGAATGTTACAAAATCGTGGTGAAGTTTTTGCTAGTGGTCTTCGAAGAATCGGTGAGTGAAGCCGACATGAGCAATGACTCATGATAGTTTATGCAATGAGTGTCATGATAAGAGAACTAGCAACATTATGAGATGTTTTGCTGGAAGTGTGCGAAGACCATGAGAAGATGTGGTGTGGAGCCACATGAAAAAATGCGGTGTGGAGCCGCAGTGTGGGTGTGAATCTCACATATACATGACCTAAAGAGTCAGGCAAATTGGATGACATATGAGATGAAACTACGACTGATTTTTCCGGTTTCCTAACTGAATGAATCGAGAAGAAGCCGTCAATGGATGGCGAGTTATGAAGAAGGCAATGATGATATGAAGACAAGTTAACAAGAAAGACAGTGTTGAGTTCACAAAAATCGACAAGAGAGAATAATGAGGAGATTGAAAAAACACCACAATCGACACTAATGAGGAAAAATATAAGTTCTTAAAATTAAGTTTATGGAGGAGTTTTTGTTGAAATATAAACTTAATTATCATTAATAATATTAAGTCTAGTGGAAAATAAAAGAGACTCTTAGAATTCAGCAGTTACAGAATTTATGAACTAATTGATGAGGGGATATGAAAGATCAAACGACGTCCATTTTAGATGTATGATCTATGGATGTAAAGCTCTTCAACTGAAATAACTGTTGTTTAGTATTCTGTTTTTAATACGAATTTTCTAAATATTTATGTTGTCTTAGTCTATAAATAGAATTGTAATCTATTGTTTGATATATAAGAAAAATATAAGAGTATCTAATAGTAAGAAAACTTGTTTTATCCATCTCTTCTCTTATCTCAAAGTGTGATATCCATCATTCTATTTTAACAAGAATTCCACCAAGACAATCAAATCTTCTTAGCCCATCTCATTTTCTTTGAAGCCACTCCTCCTGAAAAGGTAGTTCATCCCCAGGTACAACAAATCCTTCATACATTTCAATACATTTTTGTTAAACCAACTGCTTTGCCTCCACCGAGATCAATTGATCACCAAATTTTGCTGAAACCTGATTGCAAAGCAATTAATTTAAGACCCCATCATTTTTCTTATTTCTAAAAATTAAAAATTGAAAAGGTTTTAGATGATCTCCTGAAAAACAAATTCATTCAATCTTCTACCTGTTCCTTTGCCTCTCTTGTACTTTTAGTTAAAAAAAAGGATGATTCTTAGAGATTGTGCATTGATTATTATAAGTTTAATGATAATATAATGAAGAATAATTTTTTTATTTTCATAATTTATGATTTATTGTATGAACTAAAAAAGGTCAGAATTTTTTCAAAAATTGATCATAGGTCTGGCTATCATCAGATTAGGATGCACACTGATGCAATTCTTTTGACTGCTTTTCGTAATCATGAAGGATTGTATGAATTTATAGTTATGCCCTTGAGCTCACTAATGCCCTAGTCATATTTCAAGCCTTGATGAATTCAATTTTTAAACCCTATTCAAGAAAATTTATTTTGATCTTTTTTTTATGATATACTGATTTATAGTACTGATTTTCATTATCATTTGACTCACTTAACCACATGTAAGTTCTCAAAGATAACAATCATTTTACAAAAATATCAAAGTGTGACTTTGTTGTTCTCACATAGAGTACTTAGGCCATGTTATTAGTATAGAGTGGGTGATTACTGACCCCTCTAAAATTTCTGCAATGGTAAACTGGCATGTCCTTCATCTATTAGAGCTTTGCGTGTTTTTTGTGTGTGTTTAACTAGGTATTATAGAAAATTTATCAAGCATTATGTTATTATCAGTAAACCTTTATCTAATTTGTTAAAGAAAGATTCATTTTAATGGAGTTCTGACGCTCAAAAACCTTTGAACAACTCAAATTGGATATGGTACATGCTCTAGTACCGTCTCTCCCTGACTTTATGAAATCCTTTGTAATTGATACAAATGTATCTCAATAAGGTATTGGTGCTGTTTTAATGAAAGATAGACGATTTATTACTTTCATTAGCCAGGAATTGGATGTAAAGCACCAAAGGTTATCAACTTACGAGAATGAATTCATTGTCCTTATTATTGCTGTATCTAAATGGAAGCACTACTTAATTGGCAGTTCATTTATAATCAAGACTGATCAAATCAACCTTAAACATTTACTTAAATAGGAAATATATACCACTCTTCAACATAGAGGTTTTAGTAAATTGTTAGGTTTTGATTATACAATTGAATATAAAAAAGGTATTGATAACAAAGTGGCTGATGCATTCTCTAGGGTAGATGAATTTTCTAATAATTCTTTGTGTATAATTGTTGATTTTACTTCTGTTTTTGAACTCGTACCCCAATGAATTACCGACATTAAACTGAGTTATGTAAATGATCCTTGAATTGTTGAGTTACTGCACAAATTTCATTCTTCTCCTTCACCTGCTCATCGTCTTATTATGCATCAAGATATTATAAGATTCAAGGGATGCTTATGTGTGGGTAGTTCCAATTAGCGACAGCTACTAGTCAAGGAGCTTCATAACTCTTCTGTTGGGTGCCATTCTGGCTCTAGTGTCATCATCGATTACATGAAATAATTATTTTATTGGTCTAAATTAAAATAAGATGTTCTCAATTATGTTAAGACTTGTTCCATTTGTCAAATGACTAAGACAAAACATATCTGTACCCTTGGATTATTTCAACCGCTTTCAATTCCTTTTGATGCTTGGTCCAGTATTGGGGTTGATTTTATTACATGTTTACCAAAATCTGATGGCAAAGAAGTTATTATGGTTGTAGTGGATCAGCTCACTAAGTATTCCATTTTATTTCATTATCTCATCCATATTCAGTTGTCACTGTGGTTCAAGCTTTCATTGACAATATTTATAAAATGCATGGTTTACCAACTTCCAAGGTTTCTGAAAGGGACCCAGTCTTTACAAGTCGATTTTGAAAAGAACTCACCTCAATTCTTAGAATCCAACTCAATATGTGTACTTCTTACCATTCTCATATAGACAACCAAACCAAGAGAGTCAATCAATGCTTAGGGACTTATCTTAGGAGCATGCTACTTGAACAACCAAGAAAGTGGACTTGTTGGCTTCCTTTGGCACAGTGGTGGCACAATTCTAATTTTCATAGCTCCTTAGACATATCTCCTTTTTCAAGCGTTGTTTTGATACCCACCACCAAGCTTTACTCTGGGCCATCCTCCAAAAAATGACATTGAAGTTGTTAGCATTCTTAAAGGATAGACATCACACTCTTACTCAGCTGAAGGCTAATTTGATTCATGCTTAGGATCGCATGAGAAAATTCGCCGATCACAATCGTATCGAGTGTCATTTCAAGATTGGCGATTGAGTTTATCTGAAGCTCCAAACTTACCATAAGATATCCCCGTCTAATTCACAAAACCACAAGCCCAATCCTTACTTCTATGGACCCTTTGAGATTGAAGAATATGTTGGCATAATAACGTATTGACTTCGCCTTCATGCCGACTCTGCAATCCATCCGGTTTTCTATATCTCCCAGCTCAAACAACACATCAATCATGGTTAGACCATCTCTCCTCAACTCCCAACTATATCACCTGAGGGTAATTTGAGAATTTATCCCCTTCGCATCCTATGGCGTCGAGCCATTAAGCGGAACAACGTACCGGTATCACAAATTCTCCTTACTTGAACTAATTTACAACCGGAAGATGTTTCCTGGGAAGACTATGATGATATTGATCTTTGTTTTTCTACTTTTATTCTTGAGGAAAAGAAAATTTTTGAGGAGGGGGAATGTCATAGGCCGGTACCAGAGCAGCGGTAAGTGAAGAAGAAGACAGAAGGGGCACACTCCATTTAATTGACTCACGGTCAGCGATTTAAATTGAATTAAGAGGCTGCCAGAGGACCCCACCTTGTAAGATACATTTAAATATGTTGATTGAACTCTATCGTTGATACTTTAATAACAGTGATGAACGTTGACGTGACTGAATGATATCGATTAAAACTTGATTCTGAATGGATTAGCTAGGAATTGATCTAAGGCGTCGCCTATATATATATGTAATTAGCTTACCATTTCGGATTAAGAAATAATTGAGTAGAATTTAGTAATTGCTATCGTGTAATTCGATTCCGCCATTAATAAAAATATCTTCATCTTCCTCAATTGTTCTTATTCAATTGTAATTCTTGTTCAGTTTCCTTGCAATTCTCATTTCATTGACCTTGAGACCGTGACAGTGGGTGAGTGGGTGATGGACTTCATTTTTTTATTTTAAGCAGAGTGGTGCGTGATTTTTTTTTTTTACTAAAGAAGGAAAGTCATGAAAATTTTTGAGGAGTTTGGCTCGGTCGATTGGATGCTATTAATCACTTTCTATTATCTAATATATATTTTCTTTGAAATTTATTCTAATTGACTGATGATTTCATGAGATCAGACAACTGCAGTGTCTATGACCAGCATCCTGCAAGGAGAATCATTACCCGTTTCTTTCCATCACTGCGTGTACTTACTGGACTGATATAATTCTGTCAACTGCAGTGTCTATGACCATCAGCTGACTGGTAACGGCCAGAAAGGCAATGCCTGACTTGTACAGCGAAGGGGCAGAGGAAGAAAAGATGCAGGGTGGACATGACACATGAATTGGCATCCTCTGTAGTTACTGCTAATATAGGGCCCATAAATTTAAACCCTAATCGAAATCCGAAACCAACGGTTCTGCTTTTTTCACGTATCAACTCAAAAATTAAGTTACTTTAGAGAATACGAACTCCATGAAACATGCACATGCCATATCATATGCTGATTTGGTGTACGCTGCAGTTGTCAGCACCTTGCATATAGAGCGCGCAGTATACGTTCATGTTGTTCCCTATGGCCATATGATGACATCAGGATATCCACTGAAGTTACAAAGCTGCAATGCTTGTTCCATATGCTGGTACTCCCTTTGTCGTGGATTAAGAAGTATCAAGTGAAGTGCAATTGAAGCGTCCAGGAGAGGAACCGCAGGATTTTCTTTGGGGGCACGACCACATCATCAACACAGTCAGCGCAGAGATTGTTGTGGATGTTTCACTATGGGGACAATACTGTTTGTTAGATTGAATTTTCAAGTTTGAAGTTTGAAGGCTGCAGGCTATACTTGTTTTGCGTTTCTAATTGTTTTATTTTTTAGTTTTGATGAGTTTATGAGAGTATGGTGTAGGGTAGTGAATGAAGTAAAAATAGAGGTGGCAATCGGGTGGGTTTGGGTTTCTTTTGGGTCTGGTTAGTTCAATTTAACTCAGTAAGATTATTGGAGTGGGTTCGGGTTGGTTCGGATATCGGGTCTTCTAATGTCGAGTCATTTCAGATTTCGGATCGTATCAGATCGGGTCGAGTTGGTTATCGGATCATCTAGTGTTGGGTCATTTCGGATTTTGAGTCGTATCAGGTCGGGTCAAGTTGGTTATCAGGTCATTTAGTGTCGGTTTATTTCGGGTTTCGTGTCATATAGTGTCGGGTCATTTCAGATTTCGGGTCGCATAAGGTTAGGTCGGGTTGGTTATCGGGTCAGCTAGTGTCAACTCATTTCAGATATTGAGTTATATCGGATTAGATCGAATTGGATCATATCAGATTTCACCATCTGTGTCTGATCTAGTCAGTCGGATAAATCAGATCAGATTGAATTTATAAGTGATATATGTTTGAGTCATGTAGGTTTCACCTTAATTCAATTGAATTAATTTTTTTTGTATTTATCTCCACAATCATCAATTCTTCATTATCCATACAATACAATTTTCATTTGAAAGATATGTTAAATTATTGATAGAAAAATATTTGATAGATATTATAGTTAATATTATAATTAATATTAATTTTATTATTTAAATTAAATAAGTTATTATTCATAATAATAATTAAATTACTCAACTTATTTAACATTTGCGCGGGACCAACAGAGGTCACATCTGAGTCTCCAAGAGTGTGAACTGGAGCCTGGAGATAATGTTTTCATAATTCATCCAAGTTCTAACCATAATTATGAAAATTTTACTGTCAGGATATATCAAGTCGGGTATTGGGTCTAGTGTCGAGTCATTTCGGGTTTCAGATCGTTTCAGGTCGAGTCAGGTCGGGTATCGGATCATCTAGTGTCAGGTCATTTCGAGTTTTGGATCGTATCAGGTCGGGTCGGGTCGGGTCGGGTATTGGGTCATCTAGTATTGAATCATTTCGGGTTTCGGATCGTATCAGGTCGGGTCGGGTCGGGTATCAAATCATCTAGTGTTAGATCATTTCGGATTTCAGATTGTATCAGATCGAGTCGGATCGGGTATTGGATCGTTCAATGTCAGATTATTTTAAGTTTTAGATCATATCAGATTAGAACGGATTGGACTAATTTTTTAGATCGGATCGGGTTTCGTCACCTCTATGTAAAAGTATGGATGGAGAATGGATGCACTCTTTATTTTCTTTCACAAAATTAACTTAGCAGCATCTGCCAATGTTTAAAAAAAAGAGAAAATTAGTTCCATGCCACCTCAAAACTTTAAATTTAGCAAAATGTCACTTCAAAACTTTAACTCCCTCTAATGCCACCCTAAAATAAATTTATTTAGTCTTTTGCCACACTTGTATATTTTTTCTTCATTTTTAATTAAGTTCAGTAAAATATCACTGTATTTTTTGGATGTATTTTTTTAATTCCAAAAATACCCTCATTTCTATCTGATATATCTTTTCTATTAATTTTGTCTGTTAAAATCGTTGATATCTCTGCAAAATGCGTAATACAGAAAGCAAATTTCAGACTATGAGCATCATGATTTAGAACTTTAAAAGCGAAAATTCTATTTATAAGCATATATTAATGTATTTTTGTAATTTTCTTTATGGGTCATTTGGATAGAAGATTTTAGTATGATTTATTTGTTGACTGTTTTCTCTACTGTAGAATAAAATAAAAAAGTGTTTGGTTTGACATTTGCTAAAATAATTACGCATTTTGCAGAGATACAACGATTTTAACAGACGAAATTAGTAGGAAAAGATATATCAGACATAAATGAGGGTATTTTTGGAATTAAAAAAATACATCCCAAAAATACAGTGATATTTTACTGAACTTAATTAAAAATGAACAAAAAATATATTAGTGTGGCAAAAGACTAAATAAACTTATTTTAAGGTGGCATTAGAGGGAGTTAAAGTTTTAAAGTGATATTTTGCTAAATTTAAAGTTTTGAGATGGCATGGAACTAATTTTCCCTTAAAAAAAATCGAGCTCTTTCTTTAATGTAACAACAATTAGTCAATTACAATGCTCGGAAAAAGGGCATGGTACTGCGCGTCTGCTCGAAGGTTTTGCACATAGAAAAGGAGAAAAGCCTCTTCTCTATTGTCTACTCAGTCTTAACTACGTGGAGTTGAGATTACAATAAAAAAATATTTGATAACAATGATTGATCAAGTTTAACAATGATTTTTAAATCGTTATTAAAAAGATCTGTTAGAAAAACCTGTAAAAATCTGTTGTCAAATTCGTTGCCAAATAACATAAATCTTTGGAATTTTTTTAAATTGTCTTTAACAACGATTATGTGTCAGAATCGTTGTTAAAGATGTATTTAACAATTATTTTAGATATAGAATCGTTGTTAAAGACAGTGTTTGACAATGATTTTTTAAGGAACTATAACTAAATAATTATGTTGTTTTTTATTGTTTTGAGAGTTTATTTTAATATTTTTTTATTATAAATCATTATTAAAAAGTGATCAATATTATAATAATATCACTGAGCCATTTTAATAATAAATTTGATATATAATTATTGATAAATGAATGTTATCTAAAATTATTTTTATTGTAGTGTGAGATCCAATCCAATCCATCTGATTTGAATCATTTAAACGATCTAAATTGAGAACACCATCTCAAAAGTAGGCCCACGTTAATTATTGGAGGCAGCCCATTATAGAAAACACGAGCTTTCAAGTTTCAACAAGCAAATGTGTTCTCCGTTGATTGCTCGTGATACGTGCATATAGCACGTTCTATAGTCTAGCTAGTACCTTTACTGTTTATTTAGCTTTTTAATTTTTATTATTCTCATTGAACGATGTTTTTGAATCTCAATTGATATTGATATTTGCAATCGTCGAAGATTGTATACTTTGAATAAATTTATTCAGATTAATTTCTTATTCTCACTTTATTCGAATTTGTGCCGATCTAAATCTGTTCAAGTCCACTGGCACTGGACTCATATCAGACGAGGGAATCCAATTGGTTTGATCCAGCCGGAAAGGTCTGGGACTGCTGAAAAGCTGATCCTCTTCTACTACTATAACCAAAATGACTTTTACTGACATTTATTTACTAACGATTTATAATGAAAACGGTTAGTCGAAATGTTTAATATGGCATTTTAAAAATATTTGATAACAGTTGTGAATTATGTGAATTATTGTTCCAAATACTGCTGGATTATTGTCATTTGGATATTTGTGAATTATTGTTGTTTGGATGTGATATATAATTTGCTTGATATGTGAATATATGTGAATACGTTATTGTTGTTTTTGACAAGAATAATCGGTACTAAAAAAACCTTTAGTAACGGTTATAAAGTATAAACACTAGGAGAACAAAAATCTTTCACAACGGTTGTTGACAAAATTTAACAATAGTTATGGAACATTTAGTAAAGAGGGTGTTAGAAAAAGTATTGAAAACTATCATTAAAAACGTATTATAAAGGAAGTGTCACGAAGGCATTTAACAACGATTTTTATTTAAAAACTATTGTTAAAGGGTATCTTAAAAATATTTTTTTTAAAAAAAACATTTAGCAAATATTTTAACTAATAACCATTGCTAAAGGACCCTTTAGCAACGGTTTTTAGTTAAAATCGTTGCTAAAAGTATTTTTTATAAAAAAATTAATTTTAATTTTTTAATTTAACTTTCTTTAAAAGGTCCGAGTCAGATTGATATTGAGTCGTATTGATTAACAGTAAACAATAAATATGGAGTCATATTGATTAGATAAGAACAAATATTGTTATATATTACTCATTCAATAATTAATATGAAAGAAATATAATTATTCATCAAATGAAAAAATATTTACTGAAAAAATACATACATCTTGATCTTACAATAATATGAAAACATATACAATTTCTAAGAAAAAACAAAAAACAACGGAAAAAAAATTTCAAATGGGTTTTTGAGCTTGAAAATGAGATTTTTTAGCCCCGAAAATGGCGGTAATGAAGTAAGCGGTTAACCCTGTAGATATCGTTGTTGACTTTCCGTGGCCTCGTAGATAGCCTAAATTAGAGTTTTCTATCAAATATTATGACCGTTTGAAGTTGAAATGGTCGATTTCATTTTTATTTCTACCGGCTCTTTTCTCTCTTCTTTCTCTCTTCCATCTCTCTCTCTCTCTTTTTATATATAAAAACAGATGAAAAGGGATGGTAATATGGGATTTTAATTTTCAAATTTTCATTTTTGGAATGTTGGATTGGAATTAACGAACGTTGAGATAGACAATCCGTGAGAGCAAATATTATTGGTGGGAGAAAAAAATAAATGTCAGACCCAAAAAAGCAACATAACCATTTAGCAATAGTTCCTTGAAGGAACCATTGCTAAATGCAATATTTAACAACGGTTCTTGGCACATAACTGTTGTTAAAGGCTATGTTTAACAATGGTTCCTTCAAGAAACTTTTGTTAAATGGTTTTGCTACTTTTTGATGTTATGAGATTCTATTTTAATAATATTTTTTATTATAAACTGTTGTTAAAAAAATTCTCAATATTACAATGATGTCACCGAGCCATTTTAACAATGAATTTGATATATAACCGTTGTTAAATTGGTGTTGTCTAAGGTTCTTTCTATTATAGTGAAATCATTACTAAATAAAAAACAAAGAAGTAATCTATAAATTATAAACCGTTATTGAATAATAAAAAAATAAATAAAACAGTAACGGCTATAAAGTATAAACATTCATTGAATAATAAATAAAATAAAATAATCCTTCAAATAACGGTTACAAAGAATAAACCGTACTTACAGAAGAAAAGTCTTTAATAACGATTATGTGCTCAAAGTCATATTAATTTTTTAGATTCAGTAACTATTCTCAGCAAAGAATTATTACTGAATGTCTGTTTTTGTCTTTTAATTACAGACTTTAATAACGGTTATTTAAAACTTTAGCAACTCTCGTTTGTTAACAGGTTCAGAAACTGTTAGTAAATATATTTTAAAACTGTTATTAATCTTTTTTGAGCTTAATGTGCTATCATGTCAGAGCGTTTTCAGTGTCGAATCCGCACAGTTGGGACTTGGGATGGATTATTCATTATAGAGGAGATTTTCTGAGTTTGATTTGCACAAATCTTGATATACTAGCTACTTCACAGGTTAAAGTTAAACGGATTCTACGTTGTCCTGTATTGAACGGATTCTAAATCCGTCTACTGTGTGCTCGTGGAAACTTTTTTCAGTGATAACATAAAGACATCTTTACGCCAATTAATACATATATTAAGGTGCATGCTCGTTGCACTATATATACCAGCAAAATAACAGACTAATTTTAGAAAAAAAGAAAAACAATCACTACCTTCTCATATTCATCCTCTTTAAGAAAAAATAAGTTAATAAATAATAATTATATAAATTTAATGACTACACGATGATATGTATTATGGGACAGCCGGACAAGGGATAATTAATTAAGCAATAGGCCAAATGGACCATTGAAACATGTACAACACGTTCTAACAGTCTTACACTTAACTGCTGGTAAAGGAAAATATACGGCCTGACAAACCATATGAATCCGTTGATGACTATAATCAAAGGTCACTTCCTGCACGGCTGCCCCTGGTCCAGGAGATGTCAGTACAACAGTAGTATATATACATAGGAATCTGTAAATATAGGTCCAGTTAAGCTGCAATTTATTTCTAGAGAGTTATTATGCAATTCTGTTATAATTTACAGAAAGTCCGTACGTACTTGCTGTGGTTATAAACTCTACTGATATATCATGATTTCATGATATAATATTGTTGGATATGTATTTCAGTTTTTTTTTTAACTTGTCAGTTAGTATTACTCACGAGGCGGAAGCAGAATTTTGATTAGGGGGTCAATAATCGAATTGTAATAATTTATCGAGTTCAAACTCATTAACTAATCAGATAATAAATAAAAAATCAACAATTTAACATATATTTTTATCTAATAAAATACTATCAAAATAATATATTTTTATATATTAAAAATAATTAAAACAAAACTCAAAATAATAAATAATCATGCCGATGGAGAAAAAATTTCTTTAGAATTTCATATTTTAAAAACTTTGACATAATTTTGTCATTGTTCATAGTAATAAATATTTTTTTCAATGAAAATTAATCAGATAATTTAGAAAATGTCAGATTCACAAAATTTTAATCTAAAACCACTATTTTTTAAAATTCAGGATGAATTAGTTGACACTGTCTGATATTACTCCGATATAACTACATATACATATCCCGACACTTTGGCCATTTCATGTAGATTAATATGACCTTACATTGAAATTTATTATAAAATTCAAATTTTACGATTTAATTCTTATGAATAGAAAGTATTCATATTGCAAAATTTTGCAGTTTTTTTATATATAAATGGTTTGTTTTTTGCATTTTTATACTCTTATTATATTATTAATAATAAGAGTGATGAAATCAAAATTTTAAAAATATGACTGGCAGTGGCGCGTTGCAAAGACGTCACTGGCAGTGGCGTCTTTACTTTTTTTTTACTTTTCAGTGTTTAAAAAAAATTAAAAGACGCCAGTGGGAGTGGTGTTTTCCCACTGTCGTCAAACATAAGTAGTTTGCGCCATACTTAAAAAAATTAAAGGTGCAAACTCGTCACTGTCAGTGCCGCGCTATCATTCATATTTTTAAAATTTTAATTTCATCATTCTTATTATTAATAATATAATTATTATAAATATTATATATAAAAAAACTGAAAATTTTGTGATCAAGTCTGATACATCTCAAATTTATTTTATTATTATTTTTTTGTATAAATCTGTTATCTTAAATTATTTATTGTAAGATATTAGTCTATACTCTATTGGCATTGGTAGACATTACAATTCTACGAAATCAGATTACATAGATACCTTGCTATTTAATTACCATTTCAATATTCAACGATCCGCTTGGCAAAAGCCTGAAAAGTGCAATTAATAAATAGCCGCTTTACTACTTTCCAATCCAACCCAAACAAAACACAACACAGTTTCCCTACCCTCTTTCTCCTCTCCATCTCCAATCCCTTTCTCACTCATAGTACCGGTTCTTAGATCTGCTTACTCTTTCAAACCCTAGCAAAACCAAAAATAAAAAGGCAACGCAAGATGCTACCAAATAGCCCTAACTTCCCCAACTTCTCCGATCTAGCCTTGTATTCACTTCAAGAGAGACCACCTCTTCCTCATTCTCAAATCACATTCGATTCTCATTCTCAACCTCAACTGAGAGAAGTGACACCAATTGAAGCAACATCTTTCGCCGCAAACACACGTCAACGACGCAAGAAAACCGGCCGTTCTGACCGCCATAGCAAGATCCGTACAGCTCAGGGTGAGCGAGACCGGCGCATGAGGCTTTCAGTACAAGTCGCACAGCAATTCTTCGCCTTGCAAGACATGCTTGGATTTGACAAGGCAAGCAAGACCATTGATTGGCTTCTCACTCAAGCCAAAGATTCCATTGATCAGTTGGGTTCCAGTTCCTCCTCTGAGACTCCCAAAGAGAAAATTCCAACTGATCACACAGTTAGCACTGATCAGTCATCTCTGTCGGACCATGAACCAGATCATGCAACAGCATTAGTACAGAAACCAAATAAATCTGGAGAATTCCAACTGAAATCTAAGGATTTGAGGGATAAAGCGAGAGCACAAGCACGGGAGAGAGCAAGAGAGAAGATGAAGGTGGCTGGTTGCCGACTAGACCAACTCACGCCAGCTGGTGATGCTTTGGCTGATGCTCAGTTGGAGGGAAAGCAGAACGGCATGGAGTACTATTATTATCTTCTCAACGAGATTTTAAATGGTGGTTTTTGTAGCGTGGATATTGAAGATGAAGAAGGTACGACTTCAGCAGTTGGTGCACAATTTTATTAATTAAATTTATTGGAGCTTTGGAAGAGCTTTTAGCAAGAATTAGGGTTCTACAAGAAGGATCCTTTTCCTTCTGTTTGTATGTTTAGAACTTAAGATTTGGAGTTTAATAATTATGGAAGAGCAAGATGGGATCTATTAATAAACACCATGTTTTCTGTAATAAAATTTCATGCATTCTGATTCATTACAGTTTCGAAAAGTTCTTTTAATTTCATGAGACCAACCTGATGCACTTGATTGAAAATAATTTAAATAATACTAATAAAGAAGAAGGCAAAGATGGTTATATTATCTTTGTAATTAAATTTAAGTTGGTACTTTTGGAAAGGTTGATTTGATGCTTAATCAGTTCAATTGGCATTTCTGTGCCGGGAGGGATGCTTATTTAATTGGTCATGTATGTGTTACATGCATCTTTTAAAAAATCGAGATATCTCCTGAATTTAGAAAAGAAAAGTATATCGAATAACAACCCAATATCACTGAAGTTTAGCAAACAATTATGTATTAACGTCGTAAGTGCTCAGGAAGATAAGTATAATGTTTTTGGATATTTTATTGCAATTTTTAAATTTTCGGTTGAGAAAATTACTGATCATTCTTCTTGTTGAATGTTCATCTTATTTTTATTATATTCAGTCAACAAAGTAGATATATAGTACAATGCTTTGTTACTGCATAGCCGTCTCCCCCTCCATTTTTAATTGTTGTTCCTATTTGATAATATACATGGTTAAGTACGTACTTGAGTACAAGCGATATTTTGAAGACAAATCGGGCAAAATTTTTGAGTTTCTCTATGAATTATCTCGGTTAATTATTTCTCGTCAGACGTCAGTTGCAATTCACATCCGAATATCATCAATACATCAACAAACTTTGCATGCTTGTAAATCATATGCCTTATATTATTGGTTCATGCTACTTATTATTTGATTTTAATTCAGAAGAGTTTGCTGGATTAAAAAACCATTTTTTTTTCTTGAAACATTTTTTTCTAATTGATGTTTTTAAAAATAGATGTAACTTAATGAATTTGTTTTAATATTATTCTAGATCCATCTAAAAAATATAAAGTAAATACTTACATTAATAAATATCTCATAAGATTTTGATATATATACATATAATTATAATATTTTAACTATATATACGGAGAAAGGGAGAATAAAATTTATTTCCTGAAGGCAATTAATATGACATGAGCGCTGAATTTGGTTATTCTTACATTTACTAGCTGCTTTAAAATAGTAACCCGTCATGATGATTAATTTATCAGTCTACTGATTAGTACATGAACGCTGAATTAGGCTTTCAGAGCTATATATTTGTTGATGCTAGGTTTGATGCCCATGCGCATGTCTTTCAAAGATAGAGAGAATAGAGTTTTTAAGTTGTTTTTTTCCTTCCTAAATTACATCTGGTACATTTCCTGGAGACCCTTAATAAAAAAATCGATGAACACGAGACACATCGTATCTGATTCCTAAAATATCTCTGAGGTGCCATGGATAAAATCTTAGAAGTTACACAACTCAATTAATTCAAAGTTTGGTAATTAGTGTGCATTAATTCGTGTGCATATGCATGATGGTTGGTGTCATAGTCTGATCACAAAACATAATGGTAGATATTAATGTTCATTTTTAATTATAAATTGAAACATCAAAGATCATCGTTATTAGCAACAAGCAAAGATGTTTACTTTTGTTCATTTTCCAACATTTTAGCCCAGATACTTTTTGGTGTTTGACAGTTTTCTTTCAGAAAAGGGTGAAAATTCATTGACAACAGATTAATCCCACAGATGAATGTAATTTGTACTTTATTTTTTAATGAAAGTTTATATAATTAAATTTTACCGTTTTTAAGGTGATATAAAACTTATTACAATTCATAGTTCACTATATTTTATAAAACGCCAGACAATGCTTAAGCCTTAAACTGCGTGAAATTTGATACAAAATTAATCGATAATAAAACTTGCAAGTAGTACATAGCCTACAATACTTTTAGACTAAAAAGGGCGTGAAACCGTAATTAATAAACCATGTAATAACTTGAATTTTATCCTATTCAACTAAGTTATTTACTTGGTCAGCAATCGCCTGCCAGCTTAAAAGATTTTTTTTAAATTAATTTGACTATTTATATGTTAATTTTCTTCCAAAACACACTACTTATAATTATGTCACCCAATTCAGCATCTAACCTTAATTATTCATTTGAGTTAATTAATTAATTTAGATCACTAACTATACTGCATGCCAATATATATGCATGTAAGAAATATACATGTCAAGTGTGTGAAACGGCTTTAATTACGACTGTGAATTAGGGAGCACCTAATTCTGATCTCTAAATAAATTACCGGTGATCAGTGAACCGCCATGTACATATATGTTGTTTGTCAAATGCGCAAGGTTGAGCAAGAGTTCTCGCATTGGACACTTTAATTTTCCTTCTAAATTAATATGATAACTAATTTGTAGAAGAAGTGATATAATAATTGATCATGCATGATCTAATGTATGTCTTGTTGTTCCTGAAACAATAGATGACCTTAATTTTAGTGTATTTTTCAGATTTGCAATGGTTTTCTAATTAAATTTACAACTTACACCTACAATAATATATATGCGCCCCCCCCCCCCCCCCCCCCTCTATATCCTCAATTTAGCCGGCTAGCTATTGCATGGTTGAAAGGAAAAGGTAGGAACTGTTGTGAAATAGTATTATGTGTTTTCATGTGGGCTATGGGGAGTGAAAGGAACAATTATGTTTTGATAATTGCGGCTAATAATTAACCAAGTTTATCTCAGTATTGTTCAATTTTTGGAATCAGTCCTTGGATAATTTGAAAGGAAAAGCATTTCAGGCAGTCCGCGATAGGAGAGAGGAAAAAAAAATAGTGGGAACTGGGAAGATCAATTCGAAGGCATGTCATGACAAAAAGAATTTCAATATTAATAAGTTTTTTTAATAGTATTTCGTTTCTGTCGGTATGTTGAAGCTCTTATATTGGTGGTAAATTGCCTATATTGTTGATGATATATTGGTGCTAGACTGATTTGCCATTAATAAAGTTGAGTGGCTTGAGTACCAATTAATACAAAAGTGCTAATAAAGATGCAGATTCAAAAGTAATTAATGGCACCGGGTTGTCGATGAGGTGTTCTCCTAGATTATGCTGATCGATCTATACATGTACGGCTGTACCTTATTTAGGGGGGAACGAGATTTTAGGGTTTGCTCACCTTTCTTTTTCTATTTTTTTTGGGGCAACGGGTAAAGCATCGTCCTCAAAAGATATTGAGAGTGGAGGTAAAATTAAAAAAAAAATAGCAACGGACTCTGCTCCATAAGGTCTTAGAGGAGGGGAGAGTACGAGAGAGAAAAAAATTAATTTATTTTTCATTTCATAAAATTTTATCTAGAGAGAGGAAGAAAAAAATATTTTCTCTATCTTCTTAATAAATAGAATTTGTCTTCTCTAAATTGGAGTGTAAAAAATATGAACTCATTTTTAACACTCTTTTTTTCCCCTCCTATCCCCTTTTAATTTTTTTGTTGTGCATGCTTTAAGATTGTGCTTCACAAGATGGTAGAGTAGAGGAGGGCATGAGGGAGGAGGTGGAATTTAATTTGTTATTTGATCTATTAAATTTTATCTAAAGAGAGAAATAAATGAGTTAGCTTCTCTACCCTTCAAATGAATAATATTTGTTCTCTCCAAATCGGGGTATAAAAGAGGTGAACTCAATTTTAACGCCCTTAGCCGTATTTTGATACAACCAATCATGAGAAATCTCAATATGATTTTGCTTTCAAGGCCGACCGGTGCCAAAGTCATGAGCAACCACCTAACCTTGCTTTAATTTGTGTCAATTGCGATAAGTAGTCGCTCTTTGACCAAATTACCCTCATGTTAAGGGATTGAAAGTCAATTTCACAAGACTGATCAGATGCCAAAGCTGGAGCAACCATCTGATCAAGTCTAGATTTGTATTAATTGCTGATAAGTAGTCAGCATTTGATCAAATCAAACCCTAATAAACATCAGTATTGGTGTTAATTGGGGTGGAGTTTCTGCAAGGAGAATTTATTTGGCAGAGACACTGAGCTACAGCTGTGAGAAATTGGGATTAATTGAGAATAAAATAGGGTTCCTTGATCAAGGAATTTTTAGCACAAGCAAACAGGGGTAAAATGGGGATTTAAAAATACAGAGGTGATCATCATGAATTTAGAGAATTTTGGTGAAATTTTCATGATTTTTGGATGAAGAGATCTATTAAAATAAATTGGAGAAAGAATATCGTGGTAATTGGAAGGCCGAGATTCAATCGTGGGGATTTCTTGGGTGCAATTTGAAGCCAAAAGCTCAATTGGGTGCAAATTGGGGAGTCTAAGCAAAGAACACCCTAATTTTGGCGCCGGAGAAAATCGAAGAGAAGAAAACATGTAAATAAACTCTGTGCATAATCCCTGTGCCTCATTAAATCCGACTTGAAGGGCCAGTCTACGTGAGCCAAGTTCATTCAAACTCGAAGAGAGAAAGAGAGACCCCTGTCTCTTATTAAACCCGACAGAGGGGCCCCACTTACCACTCTCACTTACACTCGGACCCCATCCGTATCGTCGCAATTCCCTCTCATTCTCTCGTTTCGGCTTATGCACACCTAATCTATACAAATAAAAAGATATATTCAATCTTTTTCCCCCGATTTTCTTCTCTTCTTCCCGACTGCCCTCTGGCTTGGAGATTAAAATGGCGCCCAAGCGACTTGTGAAGGAAGATCCCCTCCCGATATATCAATGGAAAGCCTGCGAGAAGGAGAAGGTGGGGCAGTGACTCATTTGTTAAATGATGCTTCATGGTGCACTCGTGTGGGAGGTATATCTACCTCGGCTAAAAACTTGATTGAAGTAATTTGAAGCTTGATCATTCCAATTAACACCTCGGAGGGCATCTCGGGACCTCCACGATACTGACTAGACTCTTGAACCAGAACTTCAACATCTCTAAACCCGAAATTCACCAACTTGTCAATCGCCATAAAATGAAATGCTCAAAGTCAGTGCCAAATTGTGCAAGCGGCTGCTGCAGGTGAATTGAACTTATCCTTGGGGCTAGTGCGATGCTAATAAGGCTTGCAATTGGGAGAATTGATCAAGAGATAAGTGAAATTGATCCAAAGCTTTAAATCAGGTTTTAGATGGAAATAGGGGTCTGGGGCGCCTAATTGGATCTTCCTATTATCCAAACCCATTAAGAAGGATATTGAGGTGATGTGTAAATACCTAGAAGTCTCTAGAAGAGTCTAGAAAGAGCGAATTCTATGAATGGCAATTAAGTGGCAAAGGTGTAAAATTTGCTAAAGTTGTAACAAACTCATAATCGCTAATCTTAGTTGCTAACAGCTAGCAATTGTCTCAAGGTGGATCAAGAGACCGCAAAGTGAACATCGAAAGTGATTAAGCTAGGAGTTAAAAGAACAAGTGCGTATAAGAAATTAGATTAGTGAAAGAGGGGCTGAGTGACAATTGCTAACAATTGTGCCATGCTGGCAATCCAAGCCTCAAGCTGTCCCCTCAGCAAACACAACTGGAATCGATCTACACCATTGGATTAGTGGAAGAGGGGCTGAGATTATGCCATGCCATCGATCCATGGACTCAAGAAAAACACAAATTGTGTGGAGGAAAACACAATTGGGTAGTTGAGTTTCAATTAACCTCCTATATATACCCTAATGGGAGTTGAAAACAGCAAGGGAGAGAAGAAAAACAGAAAGGCAATTACACATTACCCGATTTATGATCCTATACACTCTCTCACTCGAAACACAAGATCTCCATTAGAGAGGCATCGAAGCTATTCATATACTCAGCCCTAAGCTAATCGATCTCGGTCACGGACCTGAGAACTTAGCTATCACATCCTGGGCCCAGCCAATTGATCAAGGGTTAATAAGATGAAGAAGGGATCTAAGGAAGCCATGGATTTGATCAATTGATAGTAAATAGATCTTATCAAGCTCACCTCTTGCAAGCATATACTTCTACCACCTACTTTGAGCTAAGTGATTCTATTTTACTTTTAAAATGTAAATCTCAAAGGGATTAGCTTATCTTTCTCTCTTTCCTGAATAAAAGAATAAAATCGTTTCTTTTCTGCATTTTCTTGATGTTTTCAGTTCTTCTTTTGAGAGTTTCTTTGAACAATCAGTTTCTTGATTCTCTTTTCAATTTCTTTATTATTTTTACTCAAGTGAGAAGAGGAATAAGGAAAAGGTTAGTAGTAGAGCAAATACACTCGCTCCTAACCATCACCCATGGTCGGTCGAAGACTAGTAGTCTCCCATCCCCCACCGGTGACTTGATCGATCACAATTAGAGCACAATTTCGAAATCGGCCAGAGATAATTGCTGCCAGATTAAGGTATACAGTATCTGATGTTGGCAATCAACATAAATTGATGGTTAAGCCCTGTAATATAATAATTGGCACTAAGATCACAAGAATCAATAAAGAATCAACTCAAGTAAACATTCAAACATGAAGAACCGTAGCTAGAATTGTTCTGCACCGAATTGGTACTAAGCAAAAGAAACGGTACAGTTCAAATTGCTATTCACCTTACGGATGCACTCAAAGAAGGCATCGTTGTACTCACCTTGCTCCGGCGATGCTAGTGTCGTTGGCTGATCTCCGATCAGCAGATCCGATCAACGGGAAGCCACCTTCGCACGAATCTTGAAGACTATCTAAAAGAGATATCAGAGAAATGCTTGAGTACGAAATTCAAAGCGAACACGCGAATCGTGAAGCGATCGAAGAGACCAGGGCGTCGAGATTAGAGCGTTCGGCTTGGCCTAACTGAAAGTAACTTGGGTCCTATTCGCAAAGGAAAGAAAATTTTTATCTACTGGAATAAACCGAACTTGGGCTTGATTCATTCAAAGGGGCCCGCAGTTTGACCCAGCAGTGAAAATAATAAAATTGGGCCCAGCAGCAATAATTAAAAGGAATTAAATCTTGGCCCACTCAATTAAGCCCAAAGATCAATTAATAACAGAAAACTAAAATTAAATAGTAAATAAATCATTTAAAAATGTTCCTAAACTCAAAATTAATTCAAATTTGTTTCTAAAATTTCTTTACTTTTCATAATATTTTTCTGTACAATAATATTTCATTTTTAGAAATAATATCATATCAAAACAATTTAAAAGCAAAAGACATTACATGTATTGACATATTTGACTTAGCTTTGACTTGTCATTTTAAATATTATAAAAATTCCAAAAATTCAAATAAAATCATAAATAATAATTAGATATATTTTACTGATTTTTCAAGTGATTTTTCATGAAATAATAATGACAATAATAATATGCAATAATAAATAATGAGATTAGCCCTATTCTTTAATAAAAAAAAAGAATAAATAATAAAATTAAATAAATATTATGTTAATCTTTTCGGTAAAATATAAAAATATACATAAATAAATAATAGTGATGATAAATAATAAATACATCTTATTCTAGAATAAATAGTACAATAATGAGATCATATAATAAAATAGATTGTATTTCTTTGATTGTTTTCTAAAATTTGAATAAAAATACAATAATAATAATAAAATGTTATTACTTTCTGCTTAAAGAAATATTAATAATGAGAATATTTTTGGTGAATAAAATACAATAAAAATAATAGTTGTAATAAAGGAAATAATGAATTTCATTCTTTGTGGTTATTTCAAATAATAATAATAAAACAAAAATCTTATATTTTTCTATAGATAATAAATAGAAATAATAAAAATATAATGAAAATTATAATAAATAGAATAGAATATTAATAATAATCTCTTTTTAGCTATTATAGATCCTAAAAATAAAAAAATAAAAATAATATAGCTAATCATCTTTATGTTTTGTAAATAATTCCTACAAAATGAATAGTATTTCAAAATAATAAAATATGGTAATAAAATCCTATTACTTTGGCTATTATAAATATCCTAAAAATACAAATAAAATCATAGCCAGTTCATTTTCTATTATTTTGTAAGTGATTTTCTACAAAATAAATAGAGTTTAGAAATAGTAAAAATAAAATTCTATTACTTTAGCTATTATAAAATCCCAAAAATATAAATAAAATTCTAGTTAATAGCTAACCCATTTCTTATTATTTTTGTAAATAATTTTCTACGAAAATAAATAGAGTTTAAAAATAAAAATAAATTCACCTTTATAATAGAGATAATAATGAAAGATATTATGTAATAATCTTTTTACATTTTAGAGGTAGACAAATATGCTCACACAAGGGTGTAGAGCAACACAAGGATCTTGCGCACATAATGTAACATTTAGAGCGATTAGTCGGGATAAGAACATCTTGACGTAGAATAACTAAGGCTTGGACAAAGAACATGAGAAAGATATGTCGAGACAAGAACATCTTGACGCTTGTTGAAGAATGACCAAGGTCACGACATCAACATGGAGAGATATGTCGACTTTGAGGAAGAAGAATATTACGATGTCCGAGAGAAGTGACATCTTAATGATTCATTACCATGAACAAACGACTCATGACCGAATACGCTCACACAAGGGGTGTAGAGCAAAATAGTGATTTTGCACAAGTAATGCAACATTTAAAACAATTAGTCGGGACAAGAACATCTTGACGCTCGTTGAAGAATAACCAAGGCCGCGACATCAACATGAAGAGATATGTCGACTCCCGGAGATATGAACATTACGATGTCCGAGAGAAGTGACATCTTAATGACTCGGTGTCATGAACAAGTAATTCATGACCATTTGAGCTAGTAAGGCCGAACTCATCCGTCGATGAGTTTGTCTTCCTGGTTCATTTCCGAGATTGTGAGATTGAATCGTTCGTAGTAGATTCATCCACAAAACAAATTGAATGTGAACCGTTCGTAGTAGGTTCCTTCACTAACACATGCCTCAATGTTAAGCTAGCTCGGTGCTTCGGTTTGACATTGTGTGTAACTCGTGTTCCTAGGTTTATGAATCGGCTTAGTGCTTCGAATTCATGATCTAGAAGATCGGTGAGAAGAAACACGTGGGCCAAATCCACCCTTCTCCGATACACCAACCTCAAGATCAACCGCTCGGTGCTTCGAGTTGTATTTTGTGTGATTGGTTGTTGACTAGTTAAGATTGAACCGTTCGTAGTAGGTTTATCTTCTAGATCAACCGAGGTTGAGTCGTTCGTAGTAGACTCACCTCAAACCCTCTCGAAGAGATTAATCGATCCGTAGTAAGGTTATCTCTCGAGGCGGTATAGACTGAACCGATCTGTAGTAGGTTCGTCTTCCATAGGATCAATTGTGAACCGTTCTGAAGTAGGTTCATTTTCTAGATAAACTGAGGTCGAGTCGTTCTGTAGTAGACTCACCTCAAGCCCTACGAAGAGATTAATCTGATCTGTAGTAAGGTTATCTCTCGAGGCGGTATAGACTGAACCGATCTATAGTAGGTTCGTCTTCCATAGGATCAACTGTGAACCGTTCTGAAGTAGGTTCATTTTCTAGATAAACTGAGGTCGAGTCGTTCGTAGTAGACTCACCTCAAGCCCCCGAAGAGATTGACTGATGCGATCGTAGTAAGGCTATCTCTCGAACCGACCTGTAGTAGGTTCGTCTTCCATAGGATCAACTGTGAACCGTTCTGAAGTAGGTTCATTTTCTAGATGAACTGAGGTCGAGTCGTTCTGTAGTAGACTCACCTCGAACCCCTTCAAAGAGATTAATCTGATCTGTAGTAAGGTTATCTCTTGAAGTGGTAAAGACTGAACCGATCTGTAGTAGGTTCGTCTTCCTTGGAATCGACCCCTTTTGTGAACCCAGACGACCACTTGACCATCATTTAACTATACTATTTGCTTCCCCCTTTCAAAGATCCAGAGGTGCCTTGAGGTTAGTAGTCCAGGGTAATTAACGGTGGGGGCTTGCGCCCACCGGAATCTACAAGAACTCACAATCACTAAAAAACCCCCTAAATGTGCATCCAAATCTCTCTAAACGGCAGAATCAGCCGACACTATACAGATGCACGCTTGGGAGGGATCTCCGTGTCCTTCTTCCGCATCTCATCGCCCAGCGGCGGTGCGGAGCGCGCGAAAAAGGGTCGCACAGGATCTGGCACGCCCGGTGGGACTATCAAAATAAATTCAGGAAATGTAAGATTTGGATGCATATCCAGGGGGGATCTCCGTGTCCTTCTTCCGCATCCCATCGCCCAGCGGCGGTGCGGAGCGCGCGAAAAAGGGTCGCACAGGATCTGGCACGCCCGGTGGGACCTAGATTCTCCTCTTATCTTTGAAAGAGAGAGGCAAATAGAATAGTTAAAAGATACAAGTGGTCTTCTATGCGCTAAAAATGACTAATGATTTTCAAGTGTTTTTGTTTTTGCAGGAAATGGCATACTTTGGAAACTTCAACCTTGCTCCTTACACCGTCACACCTGCACAGAGCCCAGAGGGCAAGCTATTCATGTTCTTCGGGACCATCCCGCAAGAACTAACCTTCTATGGCCCAGCTCCAGTGGCCGCCTTTACTCCCGCAACCGTCCGGATCTCCATCCCGGACGAGGAAGAGGACTCAATTACCCTAACTCCTAAGGGTATTTCCAACAACGTCATGGCCTCTCCTACTACCTCCCCAAAGAGGAGAAGGCGACCGTCCAAGAGGACAAAGCACCAACGGCCGCAGCCCAAGTTGCCGCAACTCCCAAGCATCCAGGGGAAGAGGGCCACAGATGCATATCAAAACCAGCGGTGGCTAGGCCGGCCTATCCCGGTCTCCAACAAATTCACGGCTCTCCGTATAGTGGCCAAGAACTCGGCCACAGGCCAGCTCCGCCAGGCATGGGAGGTGCCTAAGCCCACACCTCGCCCAACTCAAAGGCCTCAGCGCCGCCAGGACAAGTCTCAAGCCCCTGCAGAAGCCATCTACAAGGCTCACAGGGCCCTCAAACAGAGGAAGAGCGTTAGAAACGCTAGATCGAGACAATACGTCTCCCGCTCCGGTCAATCTCAAGACATGGCTCGGCCGCAAGCCATTGTCTCAACTCCGCACCCGAGGAGATTCACATCAAAGGCAACACCTAGCACCCAGCAGGTATGGGTCCCGAAGGGTTCCCAACCAACAAAACCCCAGTCTCAAACTCAACCCAGCAAGGCAAGCAACTCTTGCACTCCGTCCGAGAGTGTATTTAGCCGCCTAGGTCAAAAGAGTGTATTCAGCCGATTAGGCTCGAGAATACCACTCAACAGTCTGAAAATAACCGCACCTGACCAAATGAAGAAGAAGAGAAGAACCGCTCGCTATGAAGAGCACTTCTCAGTCAACACCATCAGCATAAGCTACGATACTGATCCGGACACTGATGCTGAGGTGAATATGGCCCAGGACGACCAGTCCCCGCCTAATCAAGCCCACGTCACCAACACCAACAAAAATAATGGTAGAAAAGGGAGACCTCCCAAGAGAGTCAACCCTGAGGGCAATAGCAGGGAAGGGGAAGACCACAATGAAAACCCTGACTTCTTCGATAATGAAGATGACGTTGAAACACGTCCCGAAGTGCCCATCGATGAAATTGAAATATTAAAAGGCCACATCGAGGCACGGGACGAAGAGCTGATTAGGCAACGGGAGCTAATCGCTACCATGCTGAAACAAAATGAAGAATTGATTAAGGCGGTCAAATCCTTACAAGAATCACAAGACGCCAATTTTAAAGCTGGTAGCTCCCGTCAAGAAGGGTCCACAGTACCAAAAGCAATCATAAGGGAAAACAACCGTCGATTCTAAACCCCATCCACATAGAACTATAGAAGTGGAGGCTTTGAACCAACGGGAATATCCCGAAAGAGATTCGAGCCATGATTGCCCAAAGAAATGCAAATAGCTGGAGGTGGATACGCTATCCCTCCCGTTAAAAACTGTGGACATCCATACCCTGCCATATATGATTTAGAAGAATATCCTAAAGGGTATGTGATCCCCCGCTTTAGGACCTTCTCCGGGGAAGGCAATAAAGATCTAAACCCCGAACAACACCTGGCTCATTTTGTAGCCTCGTGCGGCAACACAGGCGGCAATGATGCACTATTGTTGAGACAATTCCCTCAAAGCCTAGTGGGAACCGCCTTTCAATGGTACTATTCATTAGAAAACAACAGGCATCGGGACTGGGACGAGATGGCGGACTCGTTCAGGGCACGATTTGTCATGGTGTCTGACAAAATAAACATAGCCGATCTGGCGAGCACTAAACCCAAGAAAGGGGAGTCAATGACGAGATTTTATCAACGGATGGCGGAACCTCAGCATCAAATGCGACCGCACATTAACTGAAGATGAGGCCGTCAACCTAATCATGAAAAACATTGACGGGTGGATGGGCATGTTACTTGGTGTGACAAAGGTCAATACGTTCAAAGACTTGCTCGACGGTATCCAATATGGAAAGGATGTCACCGCACACCGTGCCGAATTTCATGAATAATAGGCCGCAACGAGGAGCCCGAGCTGAGACCAAGGTGGCATTTACCTCGTTAAAAGATAAAATGGTCGCTAACGCAGATACTCAAGGCGGCAACAGTGGCACAAATGGCAACAATTACAATAAGGGACCTAGACCCAATCCAGGAGGGAGTTCACGGAGTTTTGAAACCCTTAGACAAAAGAAGACTAAACCGTACTCTTTCAGAAAAGATAAAGTTGCCCAAATCTTTAGAGGGGCACTAAAGAACGGTCTAGCCCTACCGGCCAGTAAACGCCCAGAAGATGCCGATAAATCGGACGAACCCAATTTCTGCCCATATCATAGAGTACTAGGGCATCCAATTGAAGATTGCTGGGTCTTCAAAGATTGGGTCGAGAAGGCGTACAAAAATGGTGAAATTACTTTACCCAAAGGGTTCTTGCAAAGCCCATCGGCCCATGAACAGGCCAATATGATCTCTCACGAAGAAGAGAAAATCCCGGGCCAGTTAAGCGAAAACCAAGAAGAACAATGGACTACACACTTATCGAAGAAATCGATTAAAATGCTTAAAGCCCTTAAGAAAGAACCCGGCATGAGATGGAAAGACGACATCACGCCAGTGGTCCCACCAAAACCCAGGGTATACTATAAGGTGAACCAGAGCCAAGACCAGGTTCTTAAGAAAAGAAAGAAGCATAGAAGCAATAAGTCCAGAAAGAACAAAATTGAAGAATGCGAGCAGGGCAGTCCCGAGGCAATTACCCTTCAACACTTCATTTCCAAAGAAGACTGGGAGAAGTTAACCCTAGGTCAAAAGAAAGAAGATGTAGGTGAAGAAGTGAATAAAGAAGAAAGCGAAGAAATCTGGGGTGCTTCGTGCAACATGGTATATTCTTCTCACGACGAAGATATGCCAACTTTAGAGGAGATGTTCTTCCTAAATGACGAAGGGGAAGCAAGCACCTCTGGGACCAAGAACGAAGAATGCAAAGCCGTGCTCCGGTCCGGGACTTACGTACCCGAGAGACAAGCTCCCAAAGAGTCCGATAAGGGAAAGGACAAGGCCCAGAATAAAGGTAAAGAGGCTGAGAACCTAAGCAAGAACCCAGAAAAGACCCGGTCGACGGGCGAAGAATACAATATATTGGCACATCTGCGTAAGATTCCAGCGCTATTAAGCATATTCGATGCGTTGATGATGTCACAAGACCTAAGGGAGGTACTAATCCAGGCTTTGCAAGATCCCGAGAAGTACAAGTCATATTTCATCGAGCAAAATATGCAGGAAGCCCTGTTCACCGCCAAGCGGGCCGCCTGTATAAATTTCACGGACGATGACCTCCTAATAGGCACCGTTGATCACAACCGCCCACTATACATCACCGGAAATTGCGGAGGGCAAAAGATTGGCCGCATCCTGGTCGATGCAGGGTCTTCGATCAATATCATGCCGCTTAAAACTCTGAAGACCATCACCTTAGATGTGAAGAACCTATCTGACGAAAAGGTGATTATTCATGGCTTCAACCAAAACTCCCAAAAGGCCCTGGGAGCTATAACTCTGAACCTGCAATGCGGAAGCCTAAAAGCGCCTACTAAATTCTATGTCATTGACGCTGAAACCTCTTATCGGGCGTTGCTGGGGCGCCCATGGCTTCACAGTAATCAGGTTATACCCTCCACTCTGCACCAATGCTTGAAATACATTGAGAATGGTAAACAGAAGAGAATTGACGGAGATGTCAAACCATTCGGGGTGCATGAGATTAAATTCAATGACGCCCAATATTTTCTACCTAAATCCGCCGTGGCGCCGATCCGGCCAATAACAAAAACAGGTCAGAAACCTTTTAATAAAGGCCCTAAATTTGACACCTCATCCGGAGAAGAAGAAGAGGTCAAATTTAATATTAAACCTCGAGGTGTTCGAACTCAAAGACCCGGAAGAAAATCGGGTGAGGAAGCAACCTTCCGTTTCAAACAGGTGGCTACGTATAAGGCCCAAATAAAGCCGAGCGAAATCAATTCAAGTGATTCTGAGGAGGAGGTCATTTTCAATTTTAAACCTATCAACACCCCTCAAATCCAGATCACAGAGGCAACTTCAGAAGAAGACTCTGAAGAGTTCGATGACTCGGGCAATATTACCTCGGGAGAAGAATCTGGCCATGATCGTCAACCCTGGGAAGAGGAATCTGACGAAGAGATCATCTATCACATCCTCAAAGGGCCCGAAACAGATAATGAAAGTGAGGAGTCATTTATGATCAATACGGGATCCGGTAGTGGAAGGGATAACCCGGTTAGGCCGAGGCCTATAAATGAAGAACGCTCATGGCGGGAAAATTTTGAAGGCCGCGTCTGGAATGCGATCAATGAAATAAGGCACCAGGTTGAAAATAATAGAAGGGAGGTGTCTGAACAATGGGAGGTGATGCAGGACATCAAGACGCAACACAATGAAATCATGATAATGATTGAAAACCTGCAAACCGCGATTTATAACTCCGAGCTACTCAAAGAAGTGATGAGTGAACCCCGTTCCGGGACCCCCGAAAGGCAAGCACCCGATAGCGGCAAACGGGTAATTGTTATAGTAGATGAATCAAAGGGGGAAGAAACGAAAGCTAAACAATCGGCCGTCATGCAAACCCTCAAGGCCAAGAAGAGTAAACCATACTCTTTCCTGAAAAATAAAACAGCTCGGATATTTGAGCAGGCTCTAAAAAGCGGATTGACACTTCCCGCTTTGTAAAAGACCACGGACATAGAGAGAGCGGTGAAGGTGAATTCGCCCTTATCATCGCATATTGGGTCACACAATTGAAGAATGCTGGGTATTCAAGGACCTCATAGAAGAAGGGCACAGAAACGGGACAATCCAACTCCCGAAAAGCTTTCAACAAGACCCAGCTCCGCATAGCTCGAATAACAAAGGCAAAGGGGTTGCCTATACAATCTCACACACTCCCGTGCCTAGCAAACCCAGAGTTGCGAGACGAAAGCCAATCAAGGAAATCTACCGCTCCAACTCAGTCATGAATATTGAAATAGAAGAGGAGATGGCAGCGCTAGAAATCACTGCGGTTCCCGAAAGGCATTTTAAAGACCTCATGCCAAGGGAAGTAAACCACATCCAGACTCTCAAGACCTTTGTTGTACCGGCAAAGGTAGAGTGCATCAAAGGGAGAACTATCATTCATAAGGCTATAATTTTCTATCAAAGTGACTCGACTCAGTCCCTGAAGAACCCTAATTATAACACATGGAAGAAGTGGGTGATAGAGCAAGAATCAGAGAATGCAACGAGCGGTGACGCTGCATCTCATCCCTTTGGAAAAAGCCTATATAGATTGGCTAAGAAGGCAAAATGTCTGAGAGACATATCCAAGGCCGAGGCCAAGCGCTTCGATGAACTCTGGAATGGCGGCCAGAATAAGGTTTTGGGTCTGGATGGTAAAATAAAATACACCCGAGGGTTAGGGTATAACTACGATGACGCAGCATGCTTTGAGGGGTCCCTCAACGAGTACCGTATAGAAGAAAGCTGTTGCATGACTTCTGTCGAACTATTAGACAATGAAACAGAAGAGGACAGTACCCCGGTCCTGAAAAATGCTCTGAAACAGCTAGAAAAGGAGCCTAATACGGTCGATGAGTTAGCTGAAATCAATCTGGGGACGGAAGAAGACCCACGACCAACTTTCATAAGCGCGTCATTACCAGACGAGGTGGCTGACAGGTGAAGACATTCCTTAAAAGCTACATGGACTTGTTTCGCTTGGAGTTATAAAGAAATGCCCGGACTAGATCCCAACGTAGCGGTTCATTACCTAAAAATTGATCCAACCTTCAAGCCGATTAAACAAGCGCCGAGGCGGATGAGAATAGAACTCGAAGAAAAGGTCGTGGAGGAGACGAAGAAACTCATCGACGCAGGCTTCATACGAGAAGAAGAGACGCCAGAATGGGTGGCTAGCATTGTCCCGGTTAAAAAGAAAAACGGCCAGATTCGCATCTGTGTGGACTTTCGGGACTTAAACAAGGCGTGCCCTAAAGATGATTTCCCGCTCCCAGTTACCGAAATTATAATTGATCACACATCCTCCTATGAAGTCTTCTCCTTCATGGACGGTTATGCGGGCTACAATCAGATCAAAATGGCGCAAGAAGATGAAAGGCACACAGCATTTCGCACACCGATTGGCATCTATTGTTACAAAGTCATGCCGTTTGGGCTCAAAAATACGGGTGCCACTTACCAACGGGCAATGACGAAAATATTTGACGATCTGATCCACAAGATAGTGGAATGCTATGTAGACGATCTAGTCGTCAAGGCCATGTCGTATGAAGAACACCTCCAATATCTTGAGGTCGTTTTCAACCGCTTGAGAGAACATGCGCTCAAATTAAACCCGTTGAAATGCGCATTCATGGTATCATCCGGTAAATTTCTAGGGTTTGTGGTGCGCCACAGGGGAATCGAAATAGACCCGGGCAAGATTAAAGCAATCACCGAATTATCCCAGCCGAAGAATTTAAAACAACTGCGATCCTTACAAGGACAGTTGGCGTATATCAGGCGGTTCATAGCCAACCTATCGGGTAAAATCCAACCCTTCACTCGGTTGACTAAAAAGAATATCCCGTTTAAATGGGATGGCGAGTGCCAGCGAGCCTTTGAAGAGATCAAGGCTTATCTACTCAACCCTCCAGTATTGGCGGCGCCCATACCCGGGAAGGAACTCATTTTATATACGACCGCCCTAGATGGATCCTTGGGAGCCCTATTGGCACAAGAAAACCGGGATGGTAACCAAAATGCGCTATATTACCTAAGCGCATGATGGTGGGAGCAGAACACGGGTATTCGCCAATTGAAAAGCATTGTTTAGCCCTAATCTTCGCGGTAAAGAAATTGAGGCACTACATGCTAGCCCATAAAATCATTTTAATATCCAAGGTAGATCCTCTCAAATACCGATGACTCGGCCAATCTTTGACGGGGAGGTGGCCAAGTGGGCTATCATCCTTACAGGAGTTCGACATCACCTACACACCGCAAAAGGCGATCAAGGGGCAGGCGCTGGCGGATTTTTTGGCTGCACACCCAATTCAAGACAACTCTCCATTAAGATGTGACTTTCCCGATGAGGAAACTCTACATGTTGAAGAAGGAAATCCTATATGGGAGTTGTACTTTGATGGTGCCTCGTCGATCAAGCCGATCGCGGGCCCGGGAGTCCCAACTGTGCGAGCTGGCGCGGGACTAGTCTTCGTAACCCCGGAAGGCGGGATAATACGACATTCTCTGGCTTTAACCGAACCATGCACGAATAATGAAGCAGAGTATGAAGCGCTTATCGCCGGACTAGAGCTGTCACTGGAGCTAGAGATCAAGGCTGTGCGCATCTTTGGGGACTCACAGCTGATTATAAATCAAATAATTGGCGAATACAAGGTCTTAAAGCCAGAATTAATACAATATCACCAGAAGGCCATGGAACTAATGAAGAAAATCCCGTATGTGTCCATTGAGAAGGTCACGAGAGCTGTGAACGGTAAAGCAGATGCGTTGGCCAAACTCGCCAAGGAGCTGGGTGAACCAACAGAGCCGGAAATCCACATTATCGTCCGCAATAGAAGGCCATTATCATTGTGTCAAACGATAGACAATGCGAATAATGAAAATATTAGATCAGAAAGGATAGAATGTCAAGAAACAATGATAACTGAAGAAGACGATGATTGGAGACAACCGTTCATCGAATATTTCCGGCATGGTACCCTCCCTAAGGATAAAAGTATAGCTGATCAACTAAGAAAGCGGGTACTACGGTATGCGTATGTGGGCAATACGCTATACCGTAGGTCTTATGATCGATTGTGGCTAAGATGTGTATCAAGGCACGAGCGAAGCGAGGTTATGAAAGAAGTTCATTACGGACTATGTGGAGCGCATCGATCAGGCCAAAAATGAAGTTAAAGATCAAGCGAATGGGGTATTATTGACCCACAATGGTGGCTGATTGTGAAGAGCACGCAAGGAAGTGCCGCATGTGCCAGATACATGGCCCTTTTATACATCAAGCGCCAAACCCGTTGCACCCCACGGTAGCATCCTGGCCATTTAATATGTGGGGCACAGACATAGTAGGGCCCATAGACCCTCCTACGTCGAGGGGTCACCGGTTCATTTTGGCGGCAACAGATTACTTTACTAAATGGGCCGAAGCCGTTCCACTTAAAGAAGTTAAAGCATCCGATGTGGTTAAGTTCTTCAAGACGCACATCCTTTACCGATTCGGTACCCCACAACGGATAATATCCGATAACGGGACGGCCTTCAAGAGCTCTAAAGTTTATGCCTTGGCGGAGCAATTCAATATTGATTGGAGATTCTCGTCCATTTATAACCCGAGAGCCAACGGCCTGGCCGAAGCCTTTAACAAAACTTTAATCAATATCATGAAAAAGACCGTGGACGGCAACCAACGAGACTGGGATAATCGTCTACAGGAGGCATTATGGGCTTATCGAACCACGTACCGAACGTCTACGCAAGCTACCCCATATTCTCTGGCTTTTGGGGTTGAAGCCGTTCTCCCTCTTGAGGTGGAATTACCGTCATTGCGGGTGGCTATGCAAAATGATATGACCATGGATGAGTGCCAACAACTTAGATTGGACGAATTGGATGCCATGGATGAAAAGAGACTGATAGCCCAGCAGAATCTTGAGATATATCAAGCAAAAATGGCAAGGGCTTATGACAAAATGGCGCGAGTCAGGGCATTTCAACAAGGGGAGCTTGTTCTTGTCCTTAAGAGGCCGATCATTGGCCGGCACATCGGCCCAAAATTCTCTCCGAATTGGGAAGGGCCATATGTAATTGAGAAGGTATACGGGGCGGCGCATACCAACTCATAGACCATGAAGGTGAAAGGCCCATGCCACCAATCAACGGGCGATATCTGAAGAAGTACTACACATAGCCCAGAGTGGGGCCGATCGAATAGTATTCATTGTAAATAAATAAGGAGGAAATAAGTGTTCGCTTACACACACGTGCACGAAACACAAACCCATGTCTAACCTCCACTTTTGCATAAAAATCCCAAAAACCTTATTTTTGCATTTGTAAATAGAATGCATCCAAAAATCCAAAACCACACAAACACATTTAGCCCTACAATAAAAATAAAAAAAAATAGAATAAGAGAATTCAATGCCAAAACCACGCGAGAATATAAGGCGAGAGCTTTGGTGTTTGGGCTCACAATACAAATACCACTGGGTTTGTCCATTTGATACAGAATAAACACAAAAATGGGCAGGGTTTGCAGTTTGTCCCTCAAACTATCTGTTGCCCAATGACGAAAGTTGCTCATATTGGTCGCCCCTGATGCAAGCCAAGGATAGGTCGAGCAAATTGGTGGCTAATAAATAGTCGCTTCCGAGGGCATATAAATAAATAATTCTCGTATTATTAGTAACATGTATCACTAATAACAAAAATCTGCTCTCTACTAATAAAATAAAAGGATATCTAAGTAAAACAATAAAAACCTATTTTTCTTACTCATCAATAAATAAATAGAAAAAATAATAAAACCTTTTTCAATAAGGGGTTGCCATCTTTGTCCCCGACACCACGAGTGTTATACAAAGCCAGGTTGGGTGCATTCATCCGTAAAAGCACCACACGCCCAAAGAAATGACGTGTCATAATCCCACGGCGCATCATGGAGGGGTCAGACCAAGGGTTTACGCTTGTACCCGACATTTTATGTTAAACAAAGCGGCTCGCTTAAAGAAGTGACTCGGGTCATGGAGAGCGGACCTACCGATGAAAGCTTGTCTCGCGGGGATGCGTGATGGATGTTTGAGGGTAGCCAAAATATAAAAACTAGGTTGGGTACATTCATCCGCAAAAGTACCACACGCCCAAGGAGGTGATCTGTTTTTAATCCCAAAATAGATCATGGAGGGGTCAGACTAAGGGTTTACGCTTTTGCCCGACATTCAGTGTCAAATAAAGTAATTCGCTTAAAGAAGTGACTCAGGTCATGGAGAGCGGACCTACCCGATGAAAGCCTGTCTCGCAGGGATGCGTGATGGATGTTTGAGGGTAGGATCCCCACAAAACAAATTGAGTGGAGATGAGTGAATGTGAGTTTCCACTTCGCACGCAACGGTGCACAAATGAGGGAGAGTGGGTGAGCTTCCACAAATAAATATCAATCAAGTATACAAGGAGCATCCACAAAATGGTGTTATCAATTGCATCCATAATCCAATTGATACTGGTAAGTTTATCCATCAGTAATAAAGGGATAAACGGGTTTATTCTGTACCGGCCTAGAGGTCAATACGGACAGGTTCGGTATCCGTAAAATACCACGGTTACTTAAGTTACGTATTGTAATAAATAAAGAGAAGCGAGTGTATAGAATAAGTGCAATAGGGTCTTGTAAAGTTTCCCCTTTTTCTATTTTTGTACTTAGATGTTATACGAAAATAAAAGCAGTTGTATTAGGCACTTTTGCAATTAAGATTGAGAGTGTAAAATGTAAAGAGTTTATGAAATATTTTCCCATGCTGCGGAGGAAGTGATGAGAAAATAGCAAAGAAGGCGATCGGCATCCCCAATAGTAAAAAAAAAAATGAAATGAGGGAAAAAGAAAAATAAAGTGAAGGAAGGTGGCCAGAGATGCTATCTTTATCTATCCCCATGGTGGTGAAGCGATGGCTCGGCGGTGGTGAGTACATGCACCACTATCCCACGAGCGAGAGGCGAGAGGAGGCCCCACCATGTTGCGCTCATAAGAAGAATCGATTAAAGGAAAAGCTATCGAAGTCTAGCTTTGAACCTAAGAAGGAGAGAGAGGTGTGTCGAATATGTGCACCAAAAGCGAGGCCCTTCAATTTGCCAAATTCTTCGGGACCCGCTTTGGTGGGTGGCTCTTTGTTTACCCCTAAAAGGTTGAAGGAAGAAATACAAGAGAAAAAGCCAAGATCAAACCCTATGAGTGAACCAATACAATCCCCGTGCAACAAGAATGATGTCAATGCCAAGCCGGTATTTTGATACAACCAATCATGAGAAATCTCAATATGATTTTGCTTTCAAGTGACACAGTGCCAAAGTCGTGAGCAACCACCTAACCTTGCTTTAATTTGTGTCAATTGCTTGATAAGTAGTCGGCTCTTTGACCAAATTACCCTCATGTTAAGGGATTGAAAGTCAATTTCACAAGGCCGATCAGTGCCAAAGTTTGGGAGCAACCATCTGATCAAGTCTAGATTTGTATTAATTGCTGATAAGTAGTCAGCATTTGATCAAATCAAACCCTAATAAACATCAGTATTGGTGTTAATTGGGGTGGAGTTTCTACTGCAAGGAGAATTTATTTGGCGAGAGACAACTGAGCTACAATTTGTGAGAAATTGGGATTAATTGAGAATAAAATAGGGTTCCTTGATCAAGGAATTTTTAGCACAAGCAAACAGGGGTAAAATGGGGATTTAAAAATACAGAGGTGATCATCATGAATTTAGAGAATTTTGGTGAAATTTTCATGATTTTTGGATGAAGAGATCTATTAAAATAAATTGGAGAAAGAATATCAGGGTAATTGGAAGGCTGAGATTCAATCAGGGGATTTCTTGGGTGCAATTTGAAGCCAAAAGCTCAATTGGGTGCAAATTGGGGAGTCTAAGCAAAGAACACCCTAATTTTGGCGCTGGAGAAAATCAGAAGAGAAGAAAACATGTAAATAAACTCGGTGCATAATCCCTGTGCCTCATTAAATCCGACTTGAAGGGCCAGTCTACGTGAGCCAAGTTCATTCAAACTCGAAGAGAGAAAGAGAGACCCCGTGCTCTTATTAAACCCGACAGAGGGGCCCCACTTACCACTCTCACTTACACTCGGACCCCATCATCGGTAATTCCCTCTCTTCTCTCGTTTCGGCTTATGCACACCTAATCTATACAAATAAAAAGATATATTCAATCTTCTTCCCCCGATTTTCTTCTCTTCTTCCCGACTGCCCTCTGGCTTGGAGATTAAAATGGCGCCCAAGCGACTTGTGAAGGAAGATCCCCTCCCGATATATCAATGGTAAGCCTGCGAGAAGGAGAAGGTGGGGCAGTGACTCATTTGTTAAATGATGCTTCATGGTGCACTCGCGTGGGAGGTATATCTACCTCGGCTAAAAACTTGATTGAAGTAATTTGAAGCTTGATCATTCCAATTAACACCTCGGAGGGCATCTCGGGACTTCCACGATACTGACTAGACTCTTGAACCAGAACTTCAACATCTCTAAACCTGAAATTCACCAACTTGTCAATCGCCATAAAATGAAATGCTCAAAGTCAGTGCCAAATTGTGCAAGCGGCCAAGCAGGTGAATTGAACTTATCCTTGGGGCTAGTGCGATGCTAATAAGGCTTGCAATTGGGAGAATTGATCAAGAGATAAGTGAAATTGATCCAAAGCTTTAAATCAGGTTTTAGATGGAAATAGGGTGGGGCGCCTAATTGGATCTTCCTATTACCCAAACCCATTAAGAAGGATATTGAGGTGATGTGTAAATACCTAGAAGTCTCTAGAAGAGTCTAGAAAGAGCGAATTCTATGAATGGCAATTAAGTGGCAAAGGTGTAAAATTTGCTAAAGTTGTAACAAACTCATAACTGCCAATCTTAGTTGCTAACGATTAGCAATTGTCTCAAGGTGGATCGATAGACCGCGGTGAACATCGGGAAAGTGATTAAGCTAGGAGTTAAAAGAACAAGTGCGGATAAGAAATTAGATTAGTGGAAGAGGGTTTGAGTGACAATTGCTAACAATTGTGCCATCTTTGCAATCCAAGCCTCAAGCTGTCCCCTCAGCAAACACAACTGGAATCGATCTACACCATTGGATTAGTGGAAGAGGGGTGAGATTATGCCATGCCATCGATCCATGGACTCAAGAAAAACACAAATTGTGTGGAGGAAAACACAATTGGGTAGTTGAGTTTCAATTAACCTCCTATATATACCCTAATGGGAGTTGAAAACAGCAAGGGAGAGAAGAAAAACAGAAAGGCAATTACACATTACCCGATTTATGATCCTATACACTCTCTCACTCGAAACACAAGATCTCCATTAGAGAGGCATCGAAGCTATTCATATACTCAGCCCTAAGCTAATCGATCTCGGTCACAGACCTGAGAACTTAGCTATCACATCCTGGGCCCAGCCAATTGATCAAGGGTTAATAAGATGAAGAAGGGATCTAAGGAAGCCATGGATTTGATCAATTGATAGTAAATAGATCTTATCAAGCTCACCTCTTGCAAGCATATACTTCTACCACTACTTTGAGCTAAGTGATTCTATTTTACTTTTAAAATATAAATCTCAAAGGGATTAGCTTATCTTTCTCTCTTTCCTGAATAAAAGAATAAAATCGTTTCTTTTACGCATTTTCTTGATGTTTTCGAGTTCTTCTTTTGAGAGTTTCTTTGAACAATCGGTTTCTTGATTCTCTTTTCAATTTCTTTATTATTTTTACTCAAGTGAGAAGAGGAATAAGGAAAAGGTTAGTAGTAGAGCAAATACACGCCTCACTAACCATCACCCATGGTTGGTCGAAGACTAGAGTCTCCTCAGTCCCAATTGGTGACTTGATCGATCACAATTAGAGCACAATTTCGAAATCGTGAGAGATAATTCTTTGCAGATTAAGGTATACTGATATCGATGTTGGCAATCAACATAAATTGATGGTTAAGCCTGTAATATAATAATTGGCACTAAGATCACAAGAATCAATAACGAATCAACTCAAGTAAACATTCAAACATGAAGAACCGGAAGTAGGAATTGTTCGATGTGCGAATTGGTACTAAGCGACAAAAACGGTACGAGTTCGGTCGGTTATTCACCTTACAAATGCACTCAAAGAAGGCATCGTTGTACTCACCTTGCTCGGCGATGCTAGTGTCGTTGGGCGATCTCCGATCAGCAGATCCGATCAACGGGAAGCCACCTTCGCACGAATCTTGAAGACTATCTAAAAGAGATATCGAGAAATGCTTGAGTACGAAATTCAAAGCGAACACGCGAATCGTGAAGCGATCGAAAGAGACTGGCGGAGATTAAAGCGAAGCGGTTCTGGTAGCCCAACGGAAAATAACTTAGGTCCTATTCGCAAAGGAAAGAAAATTTTTATCGGCACAGGGAATAAAAGCGAACTTGGGCTTGATTCATTCAAAGGGGCCCGCAGTTTGACCCAGCAGTGAAAATAATAAAATTGGGCCCAATGACAATAATTAAAAGGAATTAAATCTTGGCCCTCAATTAAGCCCAAAGATCAATTAATAACAGAAAACTAAAATTAAATAGTAAATAAATCATTTAAAAATGTTCCTAAACTCAAAATTAATTCAAATTTGTTTCTAAAATTTCTTTACTTTTCATAATATTTTTCTGTACAATAATATTTCAGTTTTAGAAATAATATCATATCAAAACAATTTAAAAGCAAAAGACATTACATGTATTGACATATTTGACTTAGCTTTGACTTGTCATTTTAAATATTATAAAAATTCCAAAAATTCAAATAAAATCATAAATAATAATTAGATATATTTTACTGATTTTTCAAGTGATTTTTCATGAAATAATAATGACAATAATAATATGCAATAATAAATAATGAGATTAGCCCTATTCTTTAATAAAAAAAAAGAATAAATAATAAAATCAAATAAATATTATGTTAATCTTTTCGGTAAAATATAAAAATATACATAAATAAATAATAGTGCTGATAAATAATAAATACATCTTATTCTAGAATAAATAGTATAATAATGAGATCATATAATAAAATAGATTGTATTTCTTTGATTGTTTTCTAAAATTTGAATAAAAATACAATAATAATAATAAAATGTTATTACTTTCTGCTTAAATAAATATTAATAATGAGAATATTTTTGGTGAATAAAATACAATAAAAATAATAGTTGTAATAAAGGAAATAATGAATTTCATTCTTTGTGGTTATTTCAAATAATAATAATAAAACAAAAATCTTATATTTTTCTATAGATAATAAATAGAAATAATAAAAATATAATGAAAATTATAATAAATAGAATAGAATATTAATAATAATCTCTTTTTAGCTATTATAGATCCTAAAAATAAAAAAATAAAAATAATATAGCTAATCATCTTTATGTTTTGTAAATAATTCCTACAAAATGAATAGTATTTCAAAATAACAAAATATGGTAATAAAATCCTATTACTTTGGCTATTATAAATATCCTAAAAATACAAATAAAATCATAGCCAGTTCATTTTCTATTATTTTGTAAGTGATTTTCTACAAAATAAATAGAGTTTAGAAATAGTAAAAATAAAATTCTATTACTTTAGCTATTATAAAATCCCAAAAATATAAATAAAATTCTAGTTAATAGCTAACCCATTTCTTATTATTTTTGTAAATAATTTTCTACAGAAATAAATAGAGTTTAAAAATAAAAATAAATTCACCTTTATAATAGAGATAATAATGAAAGATATTATGTAATAATCTTTTTACATTTTAGAGGTAGACAAATATGCTCACACAAGGGGTGTAGAGCAACACAGTGATCTTGCGCACATAATGTAACATTTAGAGCGATTAGTCGGGATAAGAACATCTTGACGTAGAATAACTAAGGCTTGGACAGCAACATGAGAAAGATATGTCGAGACAAGAACATCTTGACGCTTGTTGAAGAATGACCAAGGCTGCGACATCAACATGGAGAGATATGTCGACTTTGAGGAAGAAGAATATTACGATGTCCGAGAGAAGTGACATCTTAATGATTCATTACCATGAACAAACGACTCATGACTGAATACGCTCACACAAGGGGTGTAGAGCAAAATAGTGATTTTGCACAAGTAATGCAACATTTAAAATAATTAGTCGGGACAAGAACATCTTGACGCTCGTTGAAGAATAACCAAGGCTGCGACATCAACATGAAGAGATATGTCGACTCCCAGAGATATGAACATTACGATGTCCGAGAGAAGTGACATCTTAATGACTCGGTGTCATGAACAAGTAATTCATGACCATTTGAGCTAGTAAGGCTGAACTCATCCGTCGATGAGTTTGTCTTCCGGTTCATTTCCCGAGATTGTGAGATTGAATCGTTCTGTAGTAGATTCATCCACAAAACAGTGAATGTGAACCGTTCTGTAGTAGGTTCCTTCACTAACACATGCCTCAATGTTAAGCTAGCTTAGTGCTTCAGGTTTGATATTGTGTGTAACTGTGTTCCTAGGTTTATGAATCAGCTTAGTGTTTCGAATTCATGATCTAGAAGATCGGTGAGAAGAAACACGTGGGCCAAATCCACCCTTCTCCTGATACACCAACCTCAAGATCAACCGGCTCAGTGCTTCGAGTTGTATTTTGTGTGATTGGTTGTTGACTAGTTAAGATTGAACCGTTCTGTAGTAGGTTTATCTTCTAGATCAACTGAGGTTGAGTCGTTCGTAGTAGACTCACCTCAAACCCCTCTGAAGAGATTAATCTGATCTGTAGTAAGGTTATCTCTCGAGGCGGTATAGACTGAACCGATCTGTAGTAGGTTCATCTTCCATAGGATCAATTGTGAACCGTTCTGAAGTAGGTTCATTTTCTAGATAAACTGAGGTCGAGTCGTTCTGTAGTAGACTCACCTCAAGCCCTCGAAGAGATTAATCGATCGTAGTAAGGTTATCTCTCGAGGCGGTATAGAACGAACCGATCTGTAGTAGGTTCGTCTTCCATAGGATCAACGTGAACCGTTACGAAGTAGGTTCATTTTCTAGATAAGCGAGGTCGAGTCGTTACGTAGTAGACTCACCTCAAGCCCCCTGAAGAGATTGACCTGATCTGTAGTAAGGCTATCTCTCGAACCGACCTGTAGTAGGTTCGTCTTCCATAGGATCAGCTGTGAACCGTTCTGAAGTAGGTTCATTTTCTAGATGAACTGAGGTCGAGTCGTTCTGTAGTAGACTCACCTCGAACCCCTTCAAAGAGATTAATCTGATCTGTAGTAAGGTTATCTCTTGAAGTGGTAAAGACTGAACCGATCTGTAGTAGGTTCGTCTTCCTTGGAATCGACCCCTTTTGTGAACCCAGACGACCACTTGACCATCATTTAACTATACTATTTGCTTCTCCCTTTCAAAGATCCAGAGGTGCCTCGAGGTTAGTAGTCCGGGGTAATTACAATCACTAAAAAACCCCCAAATGTGCATCCAAATCTCTCTAAACGGCGAGAATCACCGACACTAAACGAGATGCACGCTTGGGAGGGATCTCCGTGTCCTTCTTCCGCATCCCATCGCCCGGCGGCGGTGCGGAGCGCGCGAAAAAGGGTCGCACAGGATCTGGCACGCCCGGTGGGACTATCAAAATAAATTCAAGGAATATAAGATTTGGATGCATATTTGGGAGGGATCTCCGTGTCCTTCTTCCGCATCCCATCGCCACGCCCGGCGCGGTGCGGAGCGCGCGAAAAGGGTCGCACACCCCCCTTCTCTCCTCTTTTATTTTTTTGTGTGGATGTATGTTCTAAGGGTCGGATCGGGTTTCTCAAGGGCCGGGTCTAGCAGGGCTATAAGAGGGCCGGATTTGATAAGGGTTTTTAGAGGATCGAGTTCAAAAAACTTAATTTTTAAGAGATGAAACTGGCTCTTGAGAAGTCTAACTCTTATCAAGTCTTCCAGACTTTAAGGGCTGAATAAAGACTTGATATATTTCTTTTGACGATTATAATTTTTTAAGATAATTGTATTTATATAAAATATTAAATTATATTTTTATTTTGACATTTCATTTTAATTTTTTCTATTTTTAATTTTTTTAAGTATAATAAATATATAATATAAAATATTAAAGAAAAGACATGAGAATGATCAAATAAGGGTCAGAAAAGGTCGGATTTAATAAAAGCCGGATTAGAAGGATTCATTTTTTAAAGATTTAATATGACCTTTATCATTAGAAAGAGTCGAGTACGGATTGAATTTTTTGAAAGAACAATTAGGTCGGGTTTAAGGACCGAGCTTTTATGTATTATGCCTAACTTTTAGTTAGATTCTGACTTATGTTCAGGATTTTAAAAGAAAAGTTTTGTTTCATGCATATTCCGAACTCAAAGTTAAAAGTAAGTGCCTCTTAGAGTTATCAATGAAAACCTTTTATTCGTTTATTTTATTCATATTATATTTGATATTTAAAGAGGATATGGGTAAGATTTTTTTCATTAAATTTATTGATATTTGTACCCATTGTCCAATAGAATAAAATAATATAAAATTTCATCTAAACAATTTAGAGAAATAATTAAGGATTCGAATGATCCTCTAACATCCATAACTTATATAATATAGATTTTATCGATCTATAGTATAGATTCTATATGTGATGACGTTTATTCTGTATTTAACTATATAATATGTAACTAACTTGTTATCTTTATTATAATTAATAATTATTATTATTGTTATGAGATTAATTGCAATATATAATATTTTCTATGATATCATTATATATAAAAAATGTGTTTAAAATAATATATATTATTATTTTAGTTAAAAATTAATTATGAAATATTTGTTAATTATCGTTATTCATTGTTATCCATTAACTTTTATAAGTAAAGGTAGAATATGGTAGGACTAAATTTAAGGGTGAGATTAGATTATAGATAAGATTATTATCAAATGCCCCACCACTGACACCTCCGATACCACTATTTCGATTTTTCAATTAAAATAATTTAAATTTAAATTTAACTTCCTCCAAAGGAGTTCAATTTTGGATGTCCTAATCAATTTTATGCCTAAATAAGAGGAGGGTTGGATTTTAAATACATCAACCAGTCGCGCGCGGACATTGAAAACAATTGATTCCACTAAAATTTCTAAATTTTATTTTCTTTATAAATACTATGAATTGGATTTTTTTTCTAAGTTCTTTAAAATTAAAACTTATTACATCACTGAAGAGTCATCTCCAGCACTGCACCTAATGTAATCAATTTCTAGATGTCTTTATCTCATTATTTTTTAGAAAGTCTTTATATCTCATTATTGATCACAAGCCGTATTCCATGCAAGTATATGCATATCAATTATTTGTAAACTTCTATATGTTCTGTGACAGAAAAACATGACCGACCAAGCGTCTCAAGGGTTATTTGGTGACCTAATCCAAATCCTCCCATTTGGCCAATAGAACTGGTGCAGCTGGTCAAGTCGGTAATAAATAAAATTATATGTTTGTATTTTATTTTAATTTTATAAATTTATTGTTAATATTTTTTAGTACAGAAAATTACATCAAAAAGTTTGTCTCAAAGAAAAAAGCCTTGTTGTCATGTGTGTCGAATATCACTTCTCGACGAGGTGGTAGTGAAGAGCCTCGATGATTTCTCTTCTCATCTTTATTAAGCATTAATATCTCAACCCACCGACATCTAAGTATTTGAGATGGACATGTCGGAGGACGTTTTGGGGGCTAAGGGTAGGATCATAGTGGTCGTGCCCGACATCATTGACCTCTTTACGAACGGTTGGATCAACATCTTCATTCTACAAATTACATGCATATAAGAAGCCTCTAATTTGATATATTTCATATATAATAACAACTTGAGGTACAATTGTGTAATACATGTGTAGGTTTTGTGTGCAACAATGTAAGAAAATTTGAAATCATCAGGTACTTCTTTTTTGATATGTATTGCTTCTCGGGGACGAACTTGAAAAGTGAATTCAAGACGACGCCAAATTATATAGACATTTTTTTCTCGAGTGTCAATAATCCAAACTCATACATATTTTTACCGTACATTCAGGAGCTAGAAAATTAACTTAAAACTTAATTTACTTTTTTTCTTATTTCGATATAGCTAATAATTAATATAAAATAAATAGAAGAATCACCCTACCAACCTCATTTAAGAAGTTAATCTTTAGTTAAGATTTTTTTCATAAGCACCAACCACATAAATATTCTAATTTTAGATTTTTCAAACTATGTCATATTCATGACTGACAATATCATCAAAATCTAGCCACTCATAAAAAAATGAACTGAAAATAAACCTGAGAAATGCCATATTCATTCACAAATATCATATTTCATAAGGTTTAAAAATAAGAGTACCTACTAAATTATGCAAATGAATCCATTCTTGAAGATAATAACTTACAAGTTATCTTTAGAAATCCAAATTTAACATACAAGTAATATGTGCGATGGCTATAGTACTATCAAGTTTAACAACAATAGAATATAATAAAGGATAAAAACTATAAAGAGCACACTCATTGAACCATCTATCTTTCCAAAAAGAAATAGTAGCACAAGAACCTAAAATTTTATTAAAATCTAAATCAACAAGATCCGTGTCTTCCAATATAGCTTTCCAAAGTGGAGATGTTTTAGAAGAGATAATATTATTCTTATATTTTGTTTGAATGATATCCTTCCATTTACCAATAGTACAAGTAATCTAAAATCTAACCAATTATTTAGCTAAAAGAAAGATATTTATTAATTCTTATTATTTAAGCCTAAGCCTCCTTACTTTTTTACTTTTGCATACTTCTAAGAGACTAAGTAATATTTTTTCTTAATTACATACCCTTCATATCATAAAAATCTTTTCCTAAGCTTATTAATAGCATTTTTAACATGGACGGAAAGTCTATATATAGACATCCAATATATTAGAATAGTAGATATCATAGAATTGAGTAAAGTTACTCTACCTCCTATAGAAAATAATTTACCTTGTGGTCCTTGCAACTTACTCTTTATTTTCTCAAGTAAAAAATTCCAATGTTCTCTGATAAGAGTTTTAAAGTATAAAGGGATGCCTAAGTATGTAATGGAAAAATGAAAAATTTTACATCCCAAAATCTGAGCCAAAATAGACCCCTCTTCATTTAAAATATTTAAAAGAACTATTTTGCATTTATCAAAATTAATCTTGAGACCAAATAGGTCTTCAAAAGCAATTAAAATCAATTTAAGCACCTCTATGTACTTAGTCTTAGCTTCTAAAAATAAAAGTGTATCATCGACAAAGTAAAGATTAATTAAGTATGCCTTCAAAAGATCCTATAAAACCTAAACCTCGTATATATCCTAAGTTCTTAGTATTTCTCAAAAGTATATTAAGCACATGAGCAACTAAATAAAAAAGAAATCGGGAGAGGGAGTCCCTTTGTCATACCCCTCGTTTACAATGAAAGTATGACCCTAAATTATCATTAAAATTAATACAAATTTTGCTACCTTCAAGTATGGATTGAATTCAGGTATTCCATTTGATTTCAAATCCTTTTCCAACTAATATTTCTAAAATAAAATCTCAATTTACACGATCGAAAACTTTTTTGAAATCTATTTTTAAAAAAATACATATTTAGATTTAGAGAGCCAAACTTGATGCAGAACTTTATATGTACAAATAATATTATCCATAATTAAACGTTTCTTTATGTATGTAGTTGGTGTTATTGAATTCTTTATTTATTTCACAAATATAGAGTCCAAGACAGCTGAGTGGTCAAAAGTGCGGCTACTACGTAATAAGCTCAATGCATGAAATTATCATCAGTTATCCTTATGATGGTTGGTCAAAGGTATGAAATATATATTATTTCTAATATATCAATCGAAGAAATAAAAATTTTGATTGTAAATTACATTTCTAACAATATATTTTGATATGATATATCCACTTTTGTGTTTTTATAGTACATTTTATGAATATATTTATTTATTTTATTTGTTTGTAAATATATACAATATGATATTTATTATAAATATGTATATTTTATTTGATATTGATATCTGTTGTAACTAATTATAATTGATGATATAAATTATATATTGTTACCATATGGGCTATTCATAGTAAACGGTGCAATCATTAAAAAAAATCACTATTCAGTAACGGTTCTATTGTCCAAACATTATCAAAGAATAAATAAATATAAAATAGAAAAGTTATTCATAATGAAAAATTGCTAACGGTTTTCTTTAAGAAATATTATTATATCTACAATCAATAATGGTTCTATTATAGAATGATTACTGAATAAATGAATCTATAACGGTTTTAGAGTATTAAACTGTTATTGATCGTCGCTAATTTATAACAGTTGTTTGAGGGAATTGTTACAAACTTGTGTAAGATACTTTATAAATGTTGTAGCTTTGTAACAGTTGTTTAATATTTTTACTAATCCCATCATCTATTATGATTGTATATATAACCGTTATTAATTGTAATAATTAATTATTAGTGAAGCTCTTTTTTTTTGTACTGAAATACAAGTACTCAAAATTTTCTTCTCTGAGTTTGGGATGTGTTACGTTTTACTTCTTAGTTTCCCATAAGAAAAAAAAAATCATGATCATTTGTTATATTGTTGCTAGCTGTTTTATGATCACTTTCTATGAGTATATATCGTGCTCTTTATTTCTAATTACTGGTTGTACTGGTACCATTTTAATTTTTGTACTGTTCTCACCTCTATTGCTCAACAAAATGTTCAACTTCATCTCGCATTAATGTACAATGGTGGCACATGAGACCCCGTAATTTTTTTTAATTAAAAAGATATAGAGCTTTAATTACAATTCCAGAAAGATAATAAATGAAATTCAAAATTTTCGTCCTTTTAGATACCGCTATTCAAACGGCCAACCCTCTTTGTTTCCATTAAAAAGAAAAAAAAAACGAAGTTAAGTACGACTACATTCCATAATCGTGCCCTTCTAAAATTGGAGCACATTAAAATGAAGAGAAGGGATTAAATTATTATTATTATGGTGTGGTGGTGTCATTAAAATTAAATATTAAATAATTATTATTTAAATTCTTAAATAATAAAACTAATTAAAAAAATATTTTGTCAATATCATCTTACATATGTATATCAAAAATTATATCGTTTCAATATTATTTATATATACATCAAGCGTTAATAAAATCAACGGATCAAAATGTATAATTTAGATTCATTACTTGATGGTCATTCAAATAAAATTAAAATTTTATGATTTTTCATATACATATAATTGAGATGATATAGAACACATCCAACATTTTATATATTTAAATTTATAAATAAATAAATAGACATCATGGACATAAATAATAATGATAACTGAATCCCTTCTCTAAAATGAAATCCCAATGCAAATTTATTATATTTTTTTTGGCAATGTATCAGAAAAAATTATCAGGGCCAAAATTCCAAATTTTTATATCGTCTTAAGTTCCAAATATTTGTATGATCTTTTTTCCAATAACTTTTATTTGAATATTAATTTTCTTAAATACAAATTCCAGCATCAGACCATTTATTTTTATAATATTATTTTAAAATATGATCGCATGACCGCATTTGCAGTGCGATGCCGCATGTATATTCAATAGCGCACATGATATTTTTTTATCATATTAATCCAAAATTATACATATAATATTTATTTCATGTAAAAACTCTAAAATTATATTATATCTTATTATATTTTTTATTTTGTATTAAAATTATTTTAAAATAAATTTTTGATTCAAATATTTTAAGAACTTTAGAATATATATCTATATATATTATCTGCATGTTAAACCACGTGCGTTATATGATGGCCGACTGTACACATATATAAATTTGTATTTTAAAACCTTATTTATAAGTAAAAACAGTTCCTGAATAAGATTGGATTTGAGACTTAGTCAGTCAACCTTTTACTGATTACAAGAAAAGTACACATAAAAAACAGATTAAAATTTTGATTGAAAAGAACTGACTTAGTACATATGATAATAGATCTCATCCCTCTACGGAGGATACAAATTTAGTCCTAAAAAAGACATAAAAATTAATACATGTCAGATTTGTGGAAACTGTATTTTTTTATAAAAAAAAATCTTGACTGAAACTAGCTGGGTCTTAATAAATGCTTTGAAAGAATTCACAATTGCATATCCTCTGGCACGTATTAACTTTTTTAGGGTAAGGTAACAAAAAAAAAAATTGTTTTTTTTTTGGGGCAAGATGAAAATCAAATTGAACTCACTAATTCAAGGATCTCTAATTCAACTTGCTTTTTGTTATTCTTTGAGATAAAAATGACAATCAAGTTTTCATCTCAAAAGAATAATAAAAAGCAAGCAGAATTAAAGATCCTTGAATTAGTAACTCAATTGAATATAATTTTCATCTAGCCCTAAAAAATACATTAAAGTATCGCAAGCGGATATCATTTTTTATCTCTCACAGAGTGAGTTGCCGTAGCCCTTAGCCATCTACCAAGGATAAGTTATATTATTACCCTTATTACTTGTATTTTATTTTCCAGATATACGTAATCCATAACAGTACTTAAAATAGTTATCTAAGGACTAGGAGCTGTCATAGTATTATTGCTTTATTTTGAGTGGCCTACGAACTTAAATTCTATAACGGTGACTTTACAACCTAAAAACATAGCATAGGACTCCATTTTCTGAGATTTTCTGTACATAAACAGGGATATGTGCAGAAATTTCACTGTTGAAAAAATATCATATGCTAAGTTACCATACTTGAAAACAGTATAAAGCTGAACTGGTATATCAAGTACAATGAAATCAATTAGTCTCAAAAGCGCATTTTCGGTGCTGCTACACCAGGCTATAATAAAATTTGTATGCAACTATGTCTCCGTGGCTACCAAAGCAAGTTTTCTTCTCACAGCATGTCATGTCACATGATAAAATTCCAAGTTTCAGCTTCCCGTACCATAACAATGTTCGCCTTGTTAATTTGCTGGAGAGTGGAGATTAAGGGTCCGTTTGACAAATGAAGGAATAATTTTGAAAGAGTGATAATTTTGGAAGAGTGATAGAATAATTTTTTTTTTTGGAAGAGTGGTATTCTTGACTATTCGGAAGAGTGAAAATATCATTTGACATTTATTACTCAGAATAGTTAAAATATGAATAATTATAATACTAATAATGATGATGATAATAATAGTAAAATAATATTCATAATAGTAAGATAATAATAATAATAAAGTAATAAAAAATAATTATAATAAATAATAATATTATAATAGTAATATAATAAAAATATAAACATAATCATAATATAGTAATATAATAATAAAAAATTATAATTACAATCATAATTATCATAATATAATAATAAGTAATCATAATTTTAATAATATAATCATAATCATAATCATGATAATAATAATTATAGTCATAATCATAATCATAATAATATAAAAATAAAAATATAATCATAATCATAAAAATAATTATAAATAATTATAATTATAATAATATAATCATAAATTAATCAGAAATATAATCAACATATAATAATATAATACAACATAATAAAATAATAATAAAGTAATAAAAAATAATCATAATAAAGAATAATATTATAATAGTAATATAATAAAAATATAAACATAATCATAATATAGCAATATAATATTAAAAAATTATAATTACAATCATAATTATAATAATTATATAATAATAATAAGTAATCATAATTTTAATAATATAATCATAATATAATCATAATCATAATCATGATAATAATAATTATAGTCATAATCATAATAATATAACCATAATCATAATCATAATAATATAATAATAATAATATAATCATAATCATAAAAATAATTATAATTATAATAATATAATAATAAATTAATCATCACTATAATCAACATATAATAATATAATATAACATAATAAAATAATAATAAGTAATCATAATCATAATCATAATATAATAATATAATAATAAATAATCTTGATCATAATAATATAATAATAAAATAATTATATTTATATTCATAATATAATAATATAATATTAAAAATATATGTATAATAATAATAAATAATATAATAATGCTAATGGTAACGATAATATAATAACAATAATGATAATAATAATTTAATAATAATAATATAATGATAATAATAATAATAAATAATAATCATAATATTAATATAATAATAAATTATAATCATAAATATAATATAATAATATAATAATATTAAATCTTTATCATAATCATAATATAATATAATCAAACAATAATCGCTATTCCGACGAGAGCTAATCCGGTATTCCACCTATAAGTTGGTATACTTTGGATTAGCACTATTCCGCACTCTTCTACTTAGTCTAAAATTCATTTGGCAAATTAATTCGTTGGAATATATATTCTATTCCAACTTTTTGCTATTCCATTGAGTGGCAAACACTCCCTGATACCATTTTCATAGAACCTCTGCACCATTTCCATAATGTCATATTTCATTTGCGGCTAATACTTGTGCAGGATTTCATAATTTGCAGTTTTTAGTAATAATAAGTTTTAGTAAATTAATATTATTAAAAATAAGAGTGAGAAACGTAAAATTTCAAATATACGAATGGCAGCGCGCCACTGCCAGTGGCGCGTTTCATTATTTTTACCAAACGCGCCACTGACAGTGGTGCATTTCCTTATTTTTACGAAACGCGCCACTACCAGTGGCACGTTTGCTTCTTATATATACAAAATGCGTAGTCACTTGCGCGGGGTTTGGACAAAACGCACCACTGGCAATGGCGCGTTTCCTAAAAATAATGAAACGCGCCACTGACAGCATGCATTTTCGTCCGCTTAAATCATCATCGTGGCGCTGCCATTCATATATTTAAAATTTTACGTTTCTCACTCTTATTTTTAATAATATTAATTTAATAAAACTTATTATTACTAAAATCTGCATAATTTGGAAGCCATGCGGATCCGATGCCTTATTTTTGGCAAATTGCATGGCAGCTGATTGAGCCTCGTGTTCTGTAAAAGGGGCCTCAAAGTTGTGTCACGGATATATATAATACTCTCTCTCTCAAGTCTCAACAAGTCTCTGCCAAGGTTCGTCTCTACATAAGAGGAAGAAGAGAGAAGGTGAGAGAATGATTGGAGAGCATCCTATATAAAATTTTGTTGAGAATCATTCACCACCATTTTAGACTAACAATATTAACCTCTTCATGCGCCCTCTACCATCCCTTCCCAACTCGTAAGTATTCGGACCAACAAAATTTAAAAAATATTAATGTTTTCTATATTAATAACGCATAATTAACTTGTTCGGGCTTGTTGAAGCACAAAGATCAAAATTTTTCTGAATGTGGGAACAGAGACGGAATCAAGATAAACGTCAGTCAATGTCCGTACATCCCTTCAGTTCACTAAAAAATAAATATCATATAGTAAAAAAAATATTTAACTCAAAAATTTCATTTATTTAAATCGGACACCCCTATGGATCATTTCAAAAATTCCATTTATTTAAATCGGACACCCCTATGGATCATTTCTGATTCCGCCCCTTGATAAGAACCTCACCTGCATTGACCCCAGTTGTCTTAAGGGTCTAGCATGGGCGTACCAGCAGGAGCAATTACCATCAATATGGCTTGAATAAACGTGTCAATAACTAGCTCAAAACCTACATATCCATGCATCTAATGCATGTACATGTCAAAGTATTTACAAGTGATAACTACACCAACAAAAATCTGACAATTTATTTTCAGCAGCCGCCACTTGCTGGTTCAATTGTGCTTAAAAGACCGTTGCGCCTGAGCTGCATGCAGTACTCCTCTGCCTCAGCCTGGGAACAAATAATTACAACTGATAGCCCATTATAGTGGGCCTCTTGCATTATATTTACGGCATTGTCAACTGTCATGCCTGGGATTACCTTCATCAAGACCTGAACCACATACTCTCTCCTGTTGATATCATCATTGTGTAAGATAACCCGATATGGTGGTGTCATTTTCTTTCTTTTCCTGAAATTTAAAGTTAGCAAAATTTCTTAAGTGACAGTTGTACGAATGTAAGTCCTAAAGAAAAAAGGTTTTTGCAAATAAAATAGAATAAGAAAGAACTTTTTGCATGTATTTCCAACAAAAGGAACAAGAAATGATAATAATTTATCATTATTAAAACCCCAACCAATATGAGCACTGTCGAATTCGTAGAAGAATAAAAAATGACCAAATTGTCCTTATTTATTCAGAGACAATATATTTCCTTTGGACCAACAACAACAATTTCACCACAAAATCAGATTCATGTCCTCCTATATTTATACCATGTAACTTTGTGTCTTTACCCTCATTGGAGTTGCATTGACAAAAAGTTGAAATTAGTAATTGACTTAAATAAAGTTAGACAAGTTTCCAACAACATAACAACAAAGCCTTTAATCCCAAATAAATCGGGGTAGGCTTTAGACAAGTTTAACAGACCAAAACAAAGTTTCCCAAAAGTATGACTTTCAGTTTTAGATAGGGAGTTTTATGAAAATTAGGATAAAATATCAAGTAACTTTATAAAAAGTTCTCAAACCACATAAAAGCAAGAAACATTAGTGGTTTACTTGAGATCAAATTCAGATTCACGCCCTGGGGGAGTTTTTTCTTTGACAGGCCGATCCAACACACCACCTCCTTTACCCGGTGCAGTCGCTGACAAGGCAATTACTGTACCCCGACTTAGGCTCAGAGGTTGTCCCTTGTACAGTGAAAACTTGTCCCCTTACAAAATATAGGACAGAATAAGAACTTGAAACGTTTTTCAAGATTAACACAGATTAAATTTACTATGAGCGAGGTAAACTTTCAATTGAGGTACCAGCTTTGAACATATTTCGAATTTATGTGGATCTCAAAATAAATATGAAAGCTCAACAGCCCCAATAAGCAACTCTGAAGATTCTTATCCACAAAACATGAAATGAAAAGAAAAGATAAACTATATCAACACCAACTGGCATGATTGATACCAAAGTGTGGTGTCAATTTCTTTGGTCAGGACCTCTGAAAAGATAAGTCCAAAAAAACAAGCCATACTGTCACTTCTCACAAACATTAATTGAATTACCCAAAACTAAATGAAATCAGCTAAACTACACGAGTCTGTATACACCCCTCTATAATGTATACATGAAAGATAACTAAATTAACTTCAGTGATAAGAAAATTCAAGCACCGGGTCCAAAAATCTGAAGTCAGATCAGTTCATTTCCCTCAAATTGCTCATAGGGAATGCAGGACACAACAAATAAGCGGCAGCTACACTTTCTGACACGTCATAGGAAATGAACTCAGAACTAGGGAAGTAAAAAAAGGGGAAAGGAGGAAGATACCAGATTTACAATTTAAGAAGTGATTCGGAGAGAGAGGGATTCGATTACAGATAGCCATCTCCACGGTCATACTGATCGAACCAGCAGAAATCCTCAACTCGCTCTTCTTCTTTTTCTTCTTTCTTTTTCTTTGCTCTTTGTTTTCTTTTTTTCTTCCTTGGAGTTGGAGACGACCTCTCACTCCGAAAATCCCACACAATCGCACAATTTTTTTGTGGAAGAAAGATAACGATCAAAAAAGAAACGAAAGAAGAGAAAATAAAATAAAATAATAAGAAGATTGTCACTTGTCAGTGCGGCTACGATTTTGTACTCTTCGATCTCGGCCTCACACGCTGCCACCTGCCTGTCCTGTTGACAATAGGCCCGTAAAATTTTACTACTAGGAGGCCCTTTCTACGGGCCTGTTACTGGGTTCAATCGTGTAAAGCCCAACTCTGCTACATTAGCTTCAAGTAATCGTTTGATATAACACCCAGACCCAGGTAACAGGTATATAGTTTAACTACTTGTCATGGGTCTCCCCCTTGCTATAATTCGTAATGTTGGGCACAATGGTTAATGAGTAGTGTTTTCTTCTATTTTTTTACTGTTAGATTTGCATCAAACGATCTGATTTCTTTGCGCTGATGTCCATTGTTAGATCATGTGAAGCTTGCATTCTGATTTGAAACTTGATTTTGGTCTTTTGAAGTCGAGTTCTGGGTGGTTGTTTAGTAATATTTGTTCGATTGGCATTGGTGGTGCATCATTAATTTTGTCTCGCATTAATTTTATTCCTGAACTTAGTTCATTATATTTCACATTTAATATAATTTGATCATCATTTGATAATTCATCAAGGACTACTAAATTAAACCATGAGAGAAGATGATACAATATTTTATAATAAAAATAAATTATCTTTAAATTTTGAAAATGCAAAATAAATTCGTCTTCATATAATAATGATCTGTAGTGTAGAAGATCAACAGGAGCTGTCAAGTTCAGAAGAAAATGAAGAATCAGGAAGATCATCAACGGTCTTCAGATAGTTAGTTAGTTTGTTATAACGTACAGTTAGCATGTTGTATAAGCACTGTATTGTTCTTTAAATACTTCTTGATGTAATTCTCCTATATATACACAGGAGATTTTAAGACTTTGAGTAAGTGAGAATACTTTGAAAATATAATACAAAGAATATCTTTTCATAGTATCAGAGCAGCAATTAAGAGCTCACGCTCAATGCTAATTTTTCTTTCCGGCAATGGCTTCTCCTACAACTCTTTTTGTTTCTCAGATAAGATCTGATACTCCTATTCAATTCTCACATCAAATTCATACTATTCTCACCAATGACAAATATCTCATCTAGAAGTCACAGATTATTCCGGTTCTTCGAGGGTATAATCTCATGCATTTCATCGATAGCACATCTCCTCCTCCCTCGATCTTAATTACCTTTGATGGCTCATCCTCCGCAAATCCTGATTTTTAAAAGTGGCAGCAGCAAGATCAACTTATCCTTGCATGGATCTTTAACTCCATGTCTCAATCAATTCTTGCTCAGGTTATTCATTGTGAATCAGCTTGTCAGTTATGGACAAAGCTGCACCAGATCTATTCATCTCAGTCCATGGTTCGAACACTTGAATTGAAACTTCAACTTCAAACCACATAGAAGGGAGGATCTACCTGTATTCAGTACTTGCAGAATATGCAATCTATCGCTGATTGTCTGCGTAGTATTGGAAATGATATCTTTGAACAAGATCTTGTCTTGTACACTCTACAAGGCTTGGGTTCTGATTATGACACGTTTGTCACTGTTATTTCATTGCGTTTCTGGAATGATCACCATGATTGAGTTGCAAAGTCTTTTATTGTCTCATGAAGCACGACTTAAAGCTGCACTTCCATCTATCCCAACTATCACACCTTCCACATCTATTCCTGCTTCAGCCTTCTATGCTCAATCCAAACCTCCTTACTCCTCTCAATCTTCAACACTATCGTGGCAGGGGTAGAGGCATATCTTATTCAAATCATTCTGACAAGCCTCAATGTCAGATCTGTCTTCGACGTGGTCATACAGCAGCTAAGTGTTATCATCGATTTGACCTTGCCTACATCGGTTCTCCCTCATCACAGATCATTCCTCCATAGTCACATCAGGCACTTATAGCTGAGTCGATTGCTTCTCCCTCTTCTGTTTGGTTCTTGGATTCTGGTGCTACTACTCATGTCACAACTGATTCTCAGAATCTTCAATCCTCTACTGTTTATTCTGGTACTGATGTTGTTCATATGGGTAATGGTGTAGGTTTGGCAATTTCTCATGTTGGATCTAGTACCTTTACTATAAACTCTCACTTACTTCGACTCACTAATATTCTTCATGTACCAGCAATTATCAGAAATCTCATGAGTATATCTCAATTGACTAAAGATAATGATGTAATTATTGAATTTACATCTGATTCTTGTTTTGTGAAGGATCGAGTAACACAAAAGATTCTTGTGAGTGGCACAGTGCGTAATGGCTTATACCAATTGAATCTTTCAACTCCACTACATCAAGCATTTCATGTTGATCATGTCTCAGCTTCTCTATGACATTCCAGACTTAGTCACTGTTCTCCCTCTATTGTATCAACTCTCAACAAAAATAATAAGATAGCTGTAACTACCTCTTAAACATGCTTTCCGATCTCAAGATGTTTTAGCTCTGTTATTACAAATGTTTATGAACACACGACGGTTTAAACCTCTGAAATAAAAGAGTTATTCATTGTCATGCTTCTCGTACATGGTATACATGATATCTATATTGATATCTATATAGATTAGTAGCTAGTAGACAACATTACAAACCAACCATTCTGAATTTCGTGCCATGTACAAACATTAGGTTGTACAATTCTTTCAGTTTTTGGTTCTTCAAATGATTTTACTCAGATAAACTAAAAATAAAGTTCATTGAACAAGCTGAACCCGGTATTAGGACAAACCAAATCCAAGATCAATAAAACTGTGAACCATGATAAAGAAGAAAGGAAACTTGGGGCAGAAAAGAAATGAAATTACAAATTCACATTAACTCGGTTAGACTGTATAGGTGTAGGGGCCCCACTCCGCTGCCAGAGATTAATAATATCAGTTGCCTGATTAAGCAAGATAATCACTCTCTTTTGCCAAACCCAACGTTTCTCCTCCAACACAGCCTTCAGCTCCTCAGGCATCCTTTCTTGACCAAAAGCCCAAAAGTAATATGGTGTGGGTGTTATACTTCCTCCAGCCCTGGGTACAACCTATCAAAAGAACAATACCAAACCAACATCAATGAACCACAATAAAATTATTGGATTGGTATTTTGCATATACTACCAAAAGTCCAAAACAGACATAATTTCATCAGGTGATATTGATGGGGCACGCATCCTGTGGGGAGGTTTTTTTTTTTTTCTGTGAAGAGTTTTCAAAAATTAATCACAACGGCTGTGGAGAACTTTAAACACGAATTTTAATGTACGAGATTTATTATTGTTAAATTAGAACCGTTGATATCTGATCGAACGGATCATATCAAAAACACTCCACCTGTAAAGCTTTTTTTGCTCTCCAGAAGATGTGGTTTCGATATTGATGTAACATCTGATTTTTAGATTATGTCAAATGTCTACGACCTTCTTCCAGAATGAAAATAAGTTCAAACAAAAATTAGTAGAAACAAAGAACTAGAGTGTTCACTTATTCAATTATTCAGTTCACAGTTTGTCTACAGATCAGAAAAGCAATTTCTTTTGGTAAAGCTTCATGAGTTAGTTACTAGTTTTCATAATTTCACATAAATTTGGATTATTTTTCTTCATAATTGGTTGTATTTTTCTTCATAATTGTTTGTCTTTTTTTTCACAAATAATGTAAATAATGGAATCAATTACCAGACAGAACTAGATAAATGAAACTAAAAAAAGAATTAGGCAATCAAACTAATTTGGATCACCTTCTCCAAAGCGAGACCTATGTTCTTCTCCATCCAAATAAATTTGAGCACCATGTGGGCCTGAATGGCCCTCTCATCTTCTTCATCATAATATTCGTCTTCGTCATAATCTTCATCATCATAGTAATCTTCTCCCAGCTCTCCTCCCTCTTCTAGAAGCTCATAACTATCACCACTGTCTCCTTCTGCTGCTTCCACCTGATAAACACTCGCCAGAGACCCGTTCGATGAAATGCCACGATCAAAGAAGGAGAGAGGTAGAATAGCAATGGCTCAAATACAAATGTTAATAAATTGAAAGAACGAGTACCTCTACAGGTCCAGCTTCGGATTCTTCCCCTGCTACACCTTGTTCTACCTCTTCAAATTCGTCATCCAATTCGGCGGAATCAGCTCCAGCGTCCAATTGAAATCTTCTAGAAAGGCGAGATGGCTTGAAAAAGGCGACGCGAAGAGAGGGTGTAGAGTTGGAAGAAGAAAATGAAACAGAGAGTGGTCTCTCTTTCAGTCCTCTCTTCAGTGCCATGTAACCTTCGATTTCTCCTTCCTCGTCCTCCTCCTCCTTCCTCTGCACCGACGATGCAGCATTCTTACTCTACTTGACGAAGTGATGTGCATCTCAACATTATCCAGCATGGCTCAGCGAAGAGGAAGACTTTTGCCGATGATCTCACTGGAAAGTTGGATTGCGATTTCAATTTTGGAAAAATTAAATGCCAGCATTATCTAGTTGTGCTAGATTGAAAGTGCTCTTGTCTTTAGTTTGCATTTACCATTGCGTGGTTGCGCTAGATTGTGATTTTCCATTTCCTTTTCACTTTGCATTTACCAGTGCATTTCCGAGGAGGGTCTCACTGTAAATTACCAGTACATTTACCAGTTTGCATTTTCCCGTCGTATTTCAGTTGCATTTCAGTTTTATTTTCAATTGGAAATGAAAAAAATCTCTTCAGTTTCATTTATCAGTTGCAATTATCAAATGAATTCGCTTAATTCATTTACCAGATGTAACTGGGAGCAAATTGCTTCAGTTTTTTTTTCAATTGCATTTCAGTTGATGTTATGAATGTTAACATATGACTCGGATGTTAACATTTCAGTTTTTTTCAATCCCATCTCTTTTTTCAATTGCATTTCAATTATCCATTCTATTCACAGCAAAAAATCTCAGTTGATTGATAAGAGACGGTCAATCCGATCTGACTCGGATGTGTGACAGTGAATGATTGGACGATTGAAATTCGGTACAGTTCGTTGGCGGCGACTTGCTATCCAGTGGAGTTCGTTTGTGGCGACTCACAATTCGCCTTGAAAGTTGGCGGAGATGAGGGCGTTAGATGGAGGGGGCAGGGAAAATAACATTAGAATTTTCCGAGGGTATTTTAGGCATTGTTTATAGTACATATGTTTTTTTAATGTTGCAGTTTTGTTCAACATGCAGTCAAAAAGTTGTATATATTATAACTTCAGCATTCTTCGTATAAACTACCTACCTTCTTCCTCTTGCAGAATGTGTGTATATGTATACATTGCTTTCATCGAGGCAATTAACGGGCTGGTGATATCCTATATAATAATTATATGGGAGGAGATCACTTGACAACGGTTATACAATGAATATCGAATAAATTTAAAAATATATATATATTTTTTTTAAAGATATGTTCTTCATCAAAATTTTATGTAATTTCATTATCGTTTGATGGTCCATTAAAAACTGTTAAATTAGAATCTTTATAAATTACATAATATTTTGTTGGTATTTGTTGAACTAGCAAACAATAATAAAATTATATGAAATTTGAATCACCATCAATCTATAAGGACAAGAACATATCTATAAGTTTTTTTTAAAATTTATTTTCATATTTATTTAGAGATCCATTACAAAATTATCAAGATAATTCATTGTCAAGGATCTCTTCCCTAATTATATATATATTAAGGAATAAACTAATTAGTGGCGAAGCTATGTTCAGGCAAGCCCAAACAAGTGCTTGGGCTTAATTTTTAGACGTAAGTGTTAAAGTATAATTTGATATCTTTAAGACTGAAAAATATGGAGATAAAATATAATGGTGCCTAGGCTTTGCTCATACAATTGAACTTAATTTTACGGTAGGAGAAATCTATAATTATTTTTTAGATGGCTAAAAATGTATAATTTGTCAATAGAATATAAATCTATAACTAATTTACGGTAGTCCAAATTCGGCGATCTGTTTTGTAAATAGAATGGAAAGGAACCGAGAAGAAGATTATGACGAGTTGAGACCACATTTCAATTAGCTGGTTTTATAAATAGGCTACGGTTATTGGGCCTTCTAAAATATGGGACCTAATCTCAACTATTTTATTTAAAATTAATTACAGTTGAATCATAAATTGCGTCGAAGTACTCGAGAACAAACAAAAATCTTACACAATTTTTATATAAAGTTACAACCTTGTTGTATTAGAAGCTATGCAGTTTTTTTATTCAAATAAATAAATTAATTAAAATGCAAGAAACCGAACAAGATTGCACCAACAAATTAAGATTATCAAAAGGATTTGAGATGTGGGGATCATGTATTATTTTTTTCTCTAATTAGCTTATTAGATGAATGCTTTTGGTGGTCAAGATATCATAATATATAATAGTTTGAAAACATAAAAAAGTAATAGAAAATCATATATACCATAAAACGCCTCAATTAACTAAATAAATTAGGGAGGAAAAAAATATGATGCTTTATTTCTATTTGTCATCAATTTCTTAGCTTATTTTTTAATTATTTAATTTGGATGTGAATTATAAAATAACAAGAGTGGGATAATAGAAAAGGGAAAAATAAATATAATTATTTTATGCATTACAGTGATATCAAATTATAACTTCTTCTTCTTCTTCTATTATTATAGTATTATTATTATTATGATATATTATTATATTAATATTATGATGATTATTTATTTATTTATTAATAATATTATTATTATATATTATATTATAATAATAATTATTATTATTATATTAACATCATTGTTAGTATTATTATTATATGATAAATTTTATTATTATTTATTAATATTATATTATAATAATTATGATTTTATGATTTTATTATTATATTATTATAAGATTATTATCATTATGATTATTTATTATTATTATTATTATTATTATTATATTATAATGATGATCATTTATTATTATTATATTATATTATTATGATTATGATTATAATTTTATTATTATTATATTATTATATTATGGTTATGGTTCTATTATTATTATATTGTTATGACTATGACTATGATCATTATTACTTATTATTATTATTATATTATTATGATTATAATTATTTATTATTATTATGATTATGATTATGATTATAATTTATAATAATTATGATTTTAGTATTGTATTATTATATTCTTAAGATAAATATGATTATATTATTATGATTATAATTATTTTTTATTATTATTATATTATTATATTTATGATTATTTATTATTATTATATTATATTAATATGATTATGATTATAATTTTATTATTATTATATTATATTGTATTATATTATTCTGATTATAGCTATGATTATGTTATAATTATATTATTATGATTATAATTATTTATTACTATTATTATTATATTATAATTATAATTATTTATTATTATTATTATTATTTATTATTATTATTGTATAATGATTATGATTATAATTTTTCTTATTATATTATTATATTGTTATGATTACGACTATGATTATTATTATTATTATTATTATCATGATTATGATTATGATTTTATTATTATTTGATTATGTTGTATTATATTATTATATTATGATTATATTATTGAAATTATGATGATTTATTATTATATTAGTATGATTTTGATTATATTATCATTATTATTATTATTATTATTATTATTATTATTATTATTATTATTATTATTATTATTATTATTATTATATTGTTGCTTCTGCTAGTGCTAAATTATGGCCGGGCTTGAGTAACGAGCTGGATCCGCCACAGAAACCAATGGCCTTTGTATATATGGGAAACATGCGAGCATTACAACTGGATCTAGATTTGATATCTAAACATGAGGGTCCACATCAGGAGCTAATAATGCCATTGCGCTAATGAAATGGAGTGTGTGGACAATAAACTATGTATATGTGCATTGTTAAAAGTTGCATATATATTGCGGATATATATAAGGTCGTTGTCTATCATTCATATTAGAATGTGCGTGGCCATATTTAATATTTTCAATTTATACTTTTCTGTCCGCCAATATCAATATGGCCACGCGCATATTCTAATACGGCCAATAGACGACAATAGTTATATATAATATATTCGTCATGCTTAATTGAATATCCACTTAAAGCATGTTTTAAATGACTTCATAAAACAAATTAATTTATGTCCTTAATTATCAATGATATGCGCTTGTCCTATTAATTAATTCTTACATCTCTTTAAAGTTCCATTTTTCTAACTATATAATATTAATGGAACTAGTCAACATTTCACTAATGGTCTGACAAAGTTCTAACAAATTATCAACTTATATATCTACAATTACGGCACCATATAAACTTTTTTTTTCTGTATTTCCCTACTACATAGAGGGTATTATCATCTCAAATCAAAGGATCAAATGATTAGATAAAATTTTATGACCAGCTGCATGTCGTATACACGTACTATATAGTACGTACAAATAATTAAAAAACCAACTACGTATATTATTTGTCTATACAAGTAATAATTAGTGCAAGATTTAGTATGTATACTATTATAAAATTCTAAATAAATTAGACTAAAGGAAAAATCGAAAGATGGGTTATATTTTAGTCATTAATTAATAATCAAGCGAATCCTGATTAAATCATGATATCTAAACTAAATGTGCATTTTGGTTCGAATGAGTACTCATCCATATATATTCAATGCAATGTATATAACAATTAAACGTTGAAATGTGTATGTTTAATTTTTATGATTTGGAGATATCATTGATAAATATTTAATGTTTTTTTGCCTTGATGATTGCAATTTTAAGTGCCAGATTAAACAATATATTATGGGATTGCATCGGCATCTAATTAAATGATACGTACAATAAGACTTTTAGAAACAATACATGCAATACCATAATTGAAATTTTAAAAAGAAAAGTAATTTACTATATATCTCGATAAAAAAAAATCTATTTGTTTAATATATTTTCCCGTCTAATGAGAGAGGTACTTATAGAATTATTTCGGGATCCCATCTGCTGTCATAAAAAGTTATGGCAACAAGTTGTCACACTCAATAACGAACATTAGATTGATTTAAACGGTTTAGATTTTAGATAATATGAGTACTTTTTTATGTGAGTTCCATTTACATATTAAATCTCAAATTATGGCACATTTGTGCAATAATTCCATTTCTGACGTACACATAGAAGCGAACAAGCACGTATTTTGCTTCCGGAAAATTAATTAGCCTCAATGTTATACTCTACATAGGGACCAAATCGCCAACGCTAACATTGAAAAAATCTACAACTTACAGATTGATCATTACTACGTCAATAATATAATCCGTCTGTAAACATAGCATTTACTTCTAAATCATAGGAAACATTGATTTAGCGGATTAATAGTCCATCAAAATAGTGAAAATAATATAAATACTATTTTTTATATTAATATAAAATAATATTAAGTAAACATTATTATTAAATAAAATAATAAAAATAATTAATTTATTTAGCTATTTTCATCATGTTCTCAGGTTATCATTCAAATAATATTTTACTAACTTAAATAGTAAAAAAAATATTTTTATTCTCACAATTCCCGAGATATCACTAATCTCACTCCATTCTTAATTAGTAGCCCCAAAAATACTATTCTTTCTGCCATCCATACACATTGTTTTTACTGCATATAATATATAAGAGTATCCGCATTTTATTGTCAAATTGAATGTCAAATTTTATTTGACAATTATTATTTAAATTTTAGGGATACAGAGACTAGGAAAAATTAGACAATTATCTAAATTTGGCAGTCCATTTGACAAGCCACATCAGCGCAAGAGCAAAAAATTAATTATGAAAGTGTCATTTTGACAATTTCATTCTATTCAGGGATACTACTTTTAAAATGAATTGTCAATTTGATGACATGAGATAAAAAAATAATTTTGACAATCGATGCCGATGCGAATGCTCTAAAAATCGTAGGTGGTGGACGAGTCGTAGGTAGTGTCCACCGTTATAATTATCCATATGTTATTCTCTAACTGAACGGAGACATTATTATGCGGGTGAGATTCTAAGTGTCTGGAGAGATAGTAAAACTACATAATAAGTACTAATTGAACTATTTTAATTAACAATTAAGTACATAAATTTAACAAATATAAATATTTACATAACATACAGTGAAATTATTTAGAGGGATTTACTAGAATGCATTGTAAATATTATCTTATATTATTTATTTATTAGCTCATTAATTTAAGTATTAATTATAAATAACTATTATCTGTATTAATATAAGTGTTAAAGTCATATTGTATCTTTCTTTTCTTTTGAGCGAGATTTACTGGACATACACGATTTCTATGTCTATAGTATACATTAATCACACATCAAATTTATATTTAAAAATGATTCCCAGTCAAAAGTGAAGAAAGATGCATGCCTTACATTTAGGTTACACCTATGTTAATATAGGTAACGATTAATAATTTACAATTAATACTTTAAATTGATGAGTTAACAAATAAGTAATGTAATATTGATATATAAATAACATCAAATATATTTACGATGCATCCTTAGTAAATCTCGCTTAATAAATTTATTGTATATTATATAAATATTTGTATATGTCAAATGTTTATGCTTAATTGTTAATATAAATAGAGCTCACTTGTTAATCGCTACGTAAATTACTCTCTTCATATACTTAGAGGCCTAGCCACGTAACAAACTCCAGCTGATTAGGGGTGGACGGGTGGACACAAGATGTTTCAGTGTAAAGTTGAACGTGCATGATCAAAGACACCAATTTGGCTTTCATGCGCAAAGTAAATTCATTGTTTGCAAAGTAGAACCATCACACTTAATTAATCAACATTTTCAGTCTCCTACTATGACCATTAAATTCCTGATCATGAACCATTTATACCCCCCCCCCCCCCCCCCCCCCCCAAACACCATACCATGTAAGCCCCACCCCTTTTCTATATTTAATTTCTTTACCAAGCCAGGGAGACACAACTAACAAGGAATAATTAAAACCTGTCCTTGTATATATATATATATCCCCACCCCTCCACAAACCGGCCCCAAAACAAAGAAGACACCAAAACCTAAACACACTTGATTGATCTCCAAAATCCAAACACCTATAACCTAAATTGAAGAAAAAACCAAAGCCCAACACACAGTTTTTTAATTAACTAATTAAATCAGTAAATCCATATTTATATAGAACCTTGTTCTTCCACATTATTCATCCTCTGTCGCTTGATACCCCCACTTGAGGAGGACGACTCTGATGAGGTTGCTTTCCGATCCATCACCGAACGAAGCGCTTCTTGAATTGAAGCAATGTATTCATGGTGTTGACCAAAAGATACATCATGAACATCATCCTCTCCAGCAATAATAAGAACATTCTTCACACGACCACCGAGGGTTGTGATCTCGGCCTTCTTTGTGCGTAATTTCAATGATTTTAAGGTCCGTACAAGGTCGGGGATGAGGTCAGCACGATCTTCGCAACATAAGGAAGCCCGCACGAGCAAGTTTCCTTCTGTGTCACTAGTGGGGTCCACTGTCAGTTCATCTGCTTCAGTTGGTAGAGCTTCACCATCTTCTTCGGTGATGGATGATGTCTGGCGCTTGAGCTCTTTGACATGCTCTATAACCTCTGCAAGGAGTGATGCTTTGTCGGTCTGCATTAATCAATATCGACCAACAATTAGATCATGACCAACACATATATAGAGCGTTGAAGTATGATGGCATTAATGCAAAGTAAACACCAAAAGAGTGAAGATCAAGAAAACAATAAGAACTGTTTATTATACATCTGTGGTTTAAATTTCAGTAAACCATGATCATTGTCCTTGCAAAACGCATGGAAACATGCATGTAATGTAACTCAGCATATTGGATTCCCCACCAGCTCTTCCTGTGAAATGGATTATCAAATTTCTGAAGTGTGTATATATATGGTTTATCAGTTAACAAAAAAGACAAAATAATTTAAGGAAAATATTTCATTCCGATAGTTAGCTATATTTCCATAAATTTCCGAGAAATGATATGCATGGAAGCCCCTAATCAACCGGACTCATTCCAACGACATTAAATTTAGGAGCAATGAATATATATAGAATGAATTGCTTAATAATAAACTAACTATATACCCACGCGTTGTAGCAGACTTTTTTATTTAAAAATTAAAACATTATAAGATAAAAATATTCACATTTATCTAACATTAAATTATAAATTTACTAAATCATAGAGAAAACCTATAATAAAGACTATATTTAATTTTGGATGAGATTTTTGCACAATATTAGTTAATGGTTCATTATTTTTATAACAAAAAAAATAAATTATTCTAACATATATTATCACCATTAATTTCTTATCAAATATACACAAGATTGCTAAATAAAAAAAATATTATGAAAATAATAGTATATATGGAAAGAAATGGAGAGAAAGAGGAGATCAATGGACGCGATCACATACGTTCGATCAATCAAAAATAAATATTATTCGTTTAATTGAGGGTAAAATGGATATAATAAAAAAATAACATGATAAAAAATGGACCTTCCGATTCTTACATGTTTTATATAATAATATAGATATAGCTAGAAAATAAACAATTCATTTATTTATTAAATGTACATTTTTAAGTCATTAATTGGTCCTATTTTGAATCCCATATAAATGATGCATGTAAACGTAAATGTACAATAATATAAACAATACATGAAAATAATACATACGATGAATACAATATAAGTTTTAGAAATGAGAAGAGAATTGGCTCATATATGTCGGTTGACTTCTGTTGATAATTTGCTTTTACTTTGTCTACAGTTCGTGCGTTGACTCATTTGTTGGTTCGGCCATATTTCATGTGTGCCTTTTTCCCATTGATATGGAGTGTAAATTGAAACCAACGCTTTGACCGCATGTAGATGAAAAGCTTGAAACTGTGGTGGCTTTTTTCCTCGTTATCAGCTTCTGACAAGAGCGTGCGCTGCTGGACACCAGTAACAAAATTTTGTTTTTTGCCTAGAGCAGCTAGAAACAGTTTTCCAGCAGATCTATTTTGGTGAAATTTTCTGTCTGATTCTCTGGTTCCTCTTTATCCCATCAAATTTTAACCAGACGGCTCCTTTTCAGCTCTTGTCTTTTCCCATCTATTTTCTCAGGTTTTAATTTCGGGTTTCTATTTCTAAGGAATTAGAGATTGGTAGAGACTAGAGAGAGCCCGAGAAGAATATTATCACTAAGCTTGTAAAAGTAGCAAGAGAAACAGCATCAAAGACTAGCTACCTAGCTTGTTTGCCTGTTTTCGTGGTATCTCATCAAAAAAATATATTAATGCTTAACTGTTCATAGATAAGATGATACTAAAAGAAAGTTTCACCAAAGATAAAATTCCGAGCTAACTATCTATATATAAAACAAGGGGTCATTAATGAAGACAATAATTTCAAAATAAATACGTGTCATTACGAAATTGGGGAAATTACTATGCACTTCAAATGAAATCAAAATCCATGAAAAAGAATTACCATAATGAAAAAAAATTAAAAAGATTAACATCAACTTAGTACCTACAGCATCAATATTACTGATTATATTGAATTCAAAGTTTCAAACTCTAGACTTTTTATATCCACGTTATAAAATATGATACTAAATCTTAATATGGTTTAACTATTTTATTTTTTCATGATTTATGCAATAACTAGTTAATTACCTTTGTTGTATTGGGGAGCATACTGCGCAGCCTCGCAAGATGGCCATTGATTCTCTGACGGCGACGGCGCTCAGCCTCGCTGTGGCTCTTTGAGGCAGCAAGTGCCTTGGCATCCATCATCTCCTTGGCTGTCATCTTACCGAACTCGGCATGAAGGGTACCAAAGAGAGACATCGGACCCAGCCCCTTGGCTTGTAAAACCCCTTCATAGATCCCTGTCTGATCGGCGCATGTACCAAAGATTGCGGCATCATGATAACCAAACTGATGATAATCTCCAGCGAAGGGGAGGTGTGGAGCGGTGAAGTAGGGGTGTGATATGGGGTGCACTGACTGGAGAAGAGAAGCAGCTGGAGGCCATGGTAGAGCGCTAGCTTCTCCTCCACTAGCGAGAAGCAAGCTGTTGGTGGGAGCGTGAAAGCTTTCTTCCCACATATCCTATGTCGAATGTGGAAATCCACTATCTATCTCTCTCTTTCTCTCTCAGTCACTCTTTTCGCAATCTCTTTTGATCGATCTCTCAATCTCTTTCTATCTATCTTCCTTTCATTGCGTCTTTCTCTCAAACTTTTCTAGTCAAATGGGGTCTCCTTTTAAGCTGCTCTTTAGTGGAGGAGGCTATAGAATATAGACTATGATCAAGCGGTTAGAGAAGGGGCTCGTGTACGGCACTAAGAGAGAAGCTTTTTCCTTATATATATAATTTCATCCGCTTCCGCTTTTTCTTTCAAAAACATACAAATACATATTTCTTTTATTAAACTCATCTAATTCTCTCTCGTTATCACAGGAGATGAGAGGAGCTGAGAAGAGTTGAGACTTGAGAGGGGAAAGGGGAAACCGACCAACGCTGATAAAAAGTTGTGAGAATGAAGGGAGATAAAACAAAAAAGTATATGACAAGGTGAGAAAAGTTGCACCTGGTTAAAGAACCACGTTTTGTCCCCTGCGCCTGCTTGGCCTGTCGCTTTTTCTCAGATCCACGCCTATACTTACAGCACCACATACCACATCCACTCTCTCTTTCTCAGTCCCAAGAACGACCAAATCATTTTGCTCTTCCCCTACCTATTCTCTCTCTGGTTCTTCTCTCTCTAAGTCCGATCTAGGCATCTAGCCATAACCTACTCAGCTACTCGATCGTTATGTTATATTATTATTATGTGTGAAGATTAAGGAAGAGTTAATTAGATATATAGTACGTCAGTCACTGTATATTTAATTCTATTATATATATCCGCTTGTTTAATTTAAGTTTGGAGGTGCTGTCGATACATAGGTGGGTTAGGGACACGAGGAGGGGCGCTGCGGAGTTTGATTTCGCTAGGTACAACTATAGAGGGACATGCATGGGGTTTCGTTTGTTTAATCGGAAGTGTTATTGTCTTAATGTGGCCTATGACTATGAGGAGGAAATAATGCCACCTCCACCATCAACCATTTATCGCCAGGTGGGGCCCTTTCTAAAGTCTCAGATGTAAGCACCACGCTATCCTGACGTATATTGATGGATATCCCCCTGTAATCCAATTTTCGATATATCTCACTAACAGATGGAGCCCAGAAATATTAATGATGGAATAATAGTTTTAATAAAGTGGGGCTTATCAGCTTAGTTACGGGTGTCAATGAGATTATATTTTTATTATCATACTTTTTTAAATTTATTTTTAATTCATATTTTGTTCATGTCCTATTTTTATTTCTTATTCGTTAAAATAAATGGATAATGAAATAATAGCTAATGCCAATAAATAAATAAATAATATTCATATATTTAATAGTTTTATCAAAATATTTTGTATATAAATGCATCTCTATTTTACTAATATAAAATTATAATTATAATTAAGCAGTTTAACTTTATATATTGAAAAAGAAAGAGTGAATTAATTCATAGGGCTTAAAGCAATATTGAAAAAAAAGATAATTATTAGATAAAATAATTATATTTGAAATAATATAAATTATTTTTTAATAATTTATCTTATAAGGTAATATTTACAAAATAACCTTTATTCATACCCATATTCTTTGACTCAATGAAAATTTATTTACCCAAATTCATCTCAGTTAATTTAATAAAAAAAATCTTTACTACTATCTATCCTCATCGAATATGAAATAAATCAGATAAATGAGTAAAAAAATCATTGACAACCCTAAGCTAAATACCACACTATATGACAGATTATATCAACCACAGAGAGATATATATATTCATCTTATCATTGTCAGCAGCTTGTCTCCTCTGATTAATTGTCTTAATGGTCTAATTAATGTCGGTGTGCTGTTGTTTTACTTTTTATCGATGTGAATTTGAACTATGAACCCGCATATATAAAGTAATTCGATTATATATTCAACACGAAATAATCATATGGTATATTATTCTTTTTAAAAAGTATTGTTCTAATTAAAATTCAAAATCATAGATATGTCTAATGACTTAGATAAAATATGTATCATATTTGAAATAATTTATAGATTAATTGGTCATTCATCATAGTACTATTGAAACTTCATTGTTTAAATTTTAATAAAAAAAATATAATGGGAGGCAAATTTTCTTTCAAATTTACTGAAATTTGATATATATTTTTATCTAAATTTTAGAAATCTATCTATGATTTTTAATTAATTTTTCATTTGAGAAGTATTTTTTAAAAGTAAAAATTAATTAATCATCACAAAACTATGAAATTAGAAATATGTCATTCCAAAATCAAGTGTTTAATAAATGCCACTCTCAACCCAATTTTATCTAAGATTTGTCATTTTATGTATAAAATTAAATTTTCTGTACAAAAGGAATATTTCATTTTATATCTAAAATATCCTTAATTTCTTTGTCATGTCCCTTCCCTTCTATGCTAGCGGGAGTGACACTTTTTTGTGAAAGTGGTAGGCTTGATGGTATTTTAGATAACAGGATAGGGTATAGAGTTGAGAGTATTTTGATATAACAATGCAATATTATATTTATACTTATTTACTCTTATAGGTAAAAGTGATAAATTAAGGTGGCATTTTCAAATTTCACAATTTAATTTTTTTGATAAAAAATGGGAATTAAGTCCTCAATTTTCATAAATGTTCGTAAAAATTCTATCCGAGCTTCAAATCTAAGACATTAATTTTTGTTATTAGACTAAAGGACTATGACAACTAACAAGTTTTCTCTTTTCAAAACGTATGAAAAGGCCTGTCATATATATTGAACTTACCATAAAAGTTCGAAACACACAATAATTACTCATACATAAATATCTATTCACTTGATACTGGAGTTATGTAGTACGTCTTATAGCTATCTTCGCAAAAAATTAAAAATAGAAAAATGAAAAAAACTTTCGTATATTATGAGTAGTCTTTTTTTACATGTACTATAGTATAGTCTGAAAAAAAAAATTCGGACCAGATGGTGATCTGAAAAAGAACTTTGGACCGATTTTTTTTTTTTTAAAAAAAAACCTAGACTATAATAGAAATCTGATCCACTTCTTTTTTTTTGTACTGAAGAGAATAATGATTCAATCATATTTTTTTTATATTATCACACTAATTTTATTTATAAATAAATTAAATAATTAGATTAAATGAAAATAATTAATAATACGATAAAGAATAAGAATATATTATTTAAAAATAAAAATATAGTGCTTTAAAGAGTATAAAAATTAAGAACAAACAGAAATATATATCATAATGTATATAGGATTTTTTAAGAGTAACTAATTAAAAATAAAATTAATTAAATATATTAATCTAGCTTATATATATATATATACTTTTTATTTTATCAATAGTTACTGCTATTATTTATATTATTAGCTTTTTTCTTTTCAAATCATTAAATTAAAATATATAATATTTATTATGATATTATATTTTTACAATGGTAATTGATCTTTTTATTTAGTGTGATAATATGATAATTATTTAATTTACTTATAAATATAATTGGTGTGATAATATGAAAAAATAAATATTTGAATGGTTATTCTCTTTCGTAAAAATAAGACCTTGATCAAATTTCTATAATATATCAGGATTTTATAAAAAAAAAATTTGGAATTCTTTTTCGGACCACCCTACCTAACCCGAAAAAGATTACCGGACCATACTGGTATATGTAAAAAAGGAACCACTCAAGCTATTATATACGAAAGTTCTTTTCATTTTCTATTTTAAAAATTGCTATCTTTGGGTTTCAATAAAATTATTTTATTGAAAAATTGTTGGTCGTTGTAAAGTTTAAAATTTTAGAAAATACCACTACAAACTTGAAATTTAGTTAAATGTCATTAAAAACTCATTTAGCTTATAATTGTGCCTCTCTTATGCAAATACAGTATAATTTTAATTAAATAATATATGTATTTTGAATTTTAATTTTATATTTCCAACAATACCCTTGATTTTTTTTCTTTCACAATACTTCACGCCTCTTTCCGTCTTCGCTTCACTTCTTCGGTCTTCGAAGCCCCTCTTTCTTTTTCTTTCTGTCTTTGATCCCTTCTCCTTCCTCCTCGTCATTCCTCCTCACCGACGATGTCCCGTTCTTACTGTACTCGATGAAGTGATATACAATCAACATCTTCTGGCATGGCTCGGCAAAGGGGAAGATTTTTATCAATTGTCGATGCCCAAATTATTATGGTATTTACGTGAAGAGGATTGTGAGTACTACCATAGCAAATACGAGGAGGGTGTATTATAAGTGCAAAAACTATAATAGAACTGTGAGTTTTTATTTGTCTCATGTAATGTCATAGAATTTCGAACACAAAAATTAATCATATTGAAAATATTATATAAATAATAAGAGTTAAAAAAGGGAAAGAATTGCCAAAAGTGAGATTTTAACCTAAGACTTTCACAAACACTCCAACACAACAAAATAACTACACCATAACCTCACATGTGCTAACCATACACTCTCATTATATCTATCTACTATCTCTTCTTCCATTGGCCAACCCATCCCCTCCTCTTGATAAATCTAAATCCCACCAACCTCATTTTAATTTTCTCTTTTCTATCCAAAAATCTCATCAAAATCCCTCATTTTTTTTCTTCTTATGCAACCCAAAGCCGCCACCTCACTCTGCTCCTTACTCCTTCTAACATAGTCATCCCCAACCACCACAAAGGCCGCCCTTCCACCATTCACCTCTTCATTGCCCTCTATTTTGGCCCCCATAGCAACCCTCGAACAGCCCCACATTAGCCCCCACATCAACCACAAAATAGCCTCCGAATAGCCCCCGTAATAGCCTCACAATAACCTCAAAAACTCTCCAAATAATTAGAAAAAAAAAGGAAAGGGTTAAATAAAGAAAGATGAGAAATGAAGAACATACATGAAGGGGTGAGCATGCAACTAGAATTTTTTTTAATCATAAAAATATAAGTTCTACTTGATATTTTTAAATCTTTAGGGTTCTACTTAGAATATTTTTATTTTACTTAAAATTAGAGAAGAAAATATAAGTAAAGATGATAAAAATAGGAGTTTAAAATTATAATTTTTGCAAGTAAATGAACTTTTATTTATTTTCAGATTTATTAGCAATTTTCTAAAAAATTTAAATTTTTGATGTCAATTTTTTAATTTCGAAGAATAAATTCTAAAAATTTATTTATATTATGGATTAGAAACTTTAAAATGCAAATAAATTCAGAAAAACTAAGTTTTTGGACTCTATAATTTGGATCGAACAGATGTTAGACAGTTTTTTCCGGTATGCGTGCAAATCTGCATATGGTTCGATTTTTTAGTCGATTCAGATATTTTTCTTGCTCCAAATTTTTTAGTCGATTCAACTACTAGTGGAACGTTTTCATCCATTAAAAGGTTATACTTATAGTTAAGAAATAAGAGATTTTTCATCCATAACTGCATCGAAATTTTATTATATTTCTACTGCACTAGTTTTTTATCATCTCATGTGTTGAGAAATCTTTTCACCATATCTAAGAGTTAGAATTCATGGAGAAGAATCAGATGATCAAGAAGAGCACTCTCAACTATCTTAGCAAGAAGTTAAAGAGGTGTTTGTGGGTTGTTCTTGATGGATACCATTGGAGGAGATCTCATTTGATTTTTTGGTGTCGTGCATGTCTCTTGATTGTTTTCTGCCCTTCCGGTGACTCAAGTTGAATAGCACCAATTTTAAACTTTAATTTTCTCAGTCTCTCGAATCTCAAACTTTTAACAAGCACATATATTTTTATTCACAGTCAAGATCTAGAATAAGAAGCAAAACAAAAATAAAATGAATGGAAAAACAAAAGAGAAGATGTAATTCCAAGAGAGTTGATGCAATCATGCCGTGGGACCCACACGAGGAACTAGATCTGGTAAGGATTATCCCTTTCCGAACTCGTGGAATTCATGAAAAAATAAAGGAGGAAAATATTTAAAGAGAGTGTTGTAGATTTAAGCAAATGGAGAAAATTAAAAGGAAGAACATTTTTGTCCTGTTATAATTAATTATAATTTAATTTTTATGAGAATAATTATAGTTATGGGTAAATATTTATATTTTTTACATTTTGAGAAATAAATATCTAATTTTAAAATTTGGAAGGATAAATATCCAAATTTAAATATATTAAGAGATATATACCTAATTTTGTCTTAATAATATATAACTTTTGTTAAAGCTACTGCCATTGCACATACATGTCATGATTTTAATTTTTATACTGTATTACCTTGACATATACAAAGGTGAATCCAGTTGCTCAAGCAAACAGGGCCGGAAAGACAAACATATATGATATATGAATAGAAAAGATAGCAGTGTATATATATGTTACGTATGAACACAGAACACGTGCCATTGTCCCGTTGACCTGCTGCACACATGCAGACACAAGTGTGGAAGCTATAGTTTACGAGATCAAAACGGCACCTCCAAAAACATACACATATTAGTATAGCACCGAAATGCATAGGGTCCTTCAGTGACCCTTGTCCCCCAGTCAAATTTCAAAAATTAACAAGAAAAATGGCATGTTATTTCAGCAAAAAAAAAAAAAAAAAAAAAACTTAAGATTTGAGCACAATCGAAAAGCTGCAAGAACAGCCTTGTAGTTTACTCAATGTACAGAGAACAAGCGTCAGGAATCATGACAAGCATCCCATATACAATTATACATATGTGATCATGATCATGGTAGTGGGTGGATCCTTGGCACGCACGCACACGCATCCAGTCTTTCCATCATGCGCAATGTTTAATCACATGGTAACATCATCGAGCATATGTAGGCATGACACCCATCGATTGAGCAGCTGAGCATGGTCACTGCCTCACTGGCTCACTGCTCGCGGGAAAATCTTGTTAACTTGTTAATTAGGTAAATAAGAAGTAATTAATTAATGATCGGCGAGAATATGAACAAATGTGTCAGCATGTATTAATTAATCCCTTTTTATCTTTTTCTTTTATTATTTTCTGAGAGATGAGGGACTATCCTCTATTTTTTATTAATCACTTTTATCATATAATTAACAGAATTCTAGTGTACATCCAACTATTTATGGTACATTATATATTTCTATACTTATAGGACATCTTTTTGAAAAATATTGCTCAAATAAAAAAAAAAAAAATCATTGATGTGTTTCTAGTGATAATATAGAATGTGCATCAAATTTGAAATAATTTAGAGATGAGTTGATCACTCATCACAATATATATCGTTAAAACTCTACCGTTAACATTTTGAAATTGTATGATATATAGGAGTTAAAATATATATTTTAAATTAACTCAAACTCATACACATTCTATATGTGTATGTAAACTATTAGAAACACATCTATACTTTTAGATTTTTTATTTGAGCAATATTTTTCAAGAAGATGTACCATAAACATTAGATGTACACTACAATTAATTGTTCTTTCTTCATATGTACGTGCGTCTTGTAACACAATCTAAGATATATTGAAGCTAAGCAAGGGCCGGTCCTTTTAAGAAAAGTTGTTGGAAAGGTCTACATAAAAAGGAGTACGTAACAGTGATTAATATTTTCAACAAAGGTGCGTTGCTTTAGAAGACATTAAAGCTCATGTTTATGTCTTCTAATTGAGATCCTAAGGTCATGATTGATGCTAATTTGAAAAGGGTTGGGGATCAACTAACAGCGAGTCAATTTACAATCCTATTATAAAGATACCCTATCGATTTTTAAATCTAACATTTAGAAAGTGATATATATATATACTTTGCGTAATGAATGTGAAAAATTATAAAATGTAAAAAGTGGCTTATAATGAATGTGACAATATGAAAATGGCTTACGATCGATTTGTTTTCAAGTTCAGTACTTCAATCCACACCGAACGCCAATGGAATATGATGATATACATTATTATTATGAAAATGAGAAATGATCAAACATTCAGACGTGTGAATTAGTACGTCCCGAAATTCGGTTAAGAACTAGAAATAGACTAAATCAAACCTTCAGACAAATTCCTATTAATTAAATGGGCGTCTGTATGTGCTTTCTTGGACTTCTGAATCAAGCAATAGCTGCATATTTAATTAGTAGTACTGTTTCATAATCCAGATGCATGGATTAATTAATGCTTTTATCCCACCCATCCCATCTTAACAGCGACATGTCAGTCTACATGTTTTAGCTTTTGGAAATGAATAATTAAGTAAATAATCCTACGTCCTCTGACGGATAGCCTTTGGGTTTTTTTTATTATTATAAAAGAAAAGATAGTTTAACACTATCAATATATAATTAGCCTCAACGTTATCCACCAATCAGGAAGGAAGTGAGCGGATCCTTCGCTGCCCCAAAACAGGAGAATGAAGGCCAGAAAGTACTGAAACTGAGAAATAAATCTAAAAGCTAAAAGGTGAGTGTCCGGTTTCGAGGATATGTTTCATGGGCCATATTGGGCCAAGACCGCATGGGCCCGTTATCCTTCCACCATTGAAAGCAGGAGGTGATCGCTGCTCTGTTCCCCTCCTTTTTAGAGACCGAGGCAACCCTAGCTTTCGCAAGAGACTCCTGACCTATCTGCCCAACTTGGAGCCAAAGGGCATCTCCATTTGTTTCTTATGACATAAGAATGTTAAATCTGTATCCAAAATTCTACGAGCATGCTCACAATAAGTATCTTCACTATAGTCTAAAATCATTGTTTTAAATTTAATTTGTTTAGAATTAAAATGAAACTAAAAGTACAAACTTTCACTGATCAAGTTAGATGATAAGTCATGTATTGATTAGCTTCGCAAAGAATAAAGTTATCGATCATGAAATGTTGATACTTGTGTTGTGGCCCTGATATGAAATATATCAAGTTTCTCAAATCATTTCTGAATTCCAACAATACAACTTGGTTCAATGGTAAAACCCTTTTAAAATGAATCTCTAATGCTCAACTGCTGGAGCCAACAGAATATTAATTACAAGAACTTGACATGGAATTTGTAGAACCTTTTTATCATTATATATCTTATGCTGTACAAGTTTCTTTATTCTCATTAATCTAATTTCATGATTAAACAGATACTGCAATCTTAGTTGCTTCAGAAAATAAAATTCCAGCATCTTTTAAGTCTAATTAGTTTAAAAAGAAACAACGGCATACAAATTCAGAAAAGGGACTTGCCATAAAAGTAACCAATCCCAATTGAATCAATCTTGTAAATGCTGTTGAACAAAACAAAAAATGAGGCCAATATAAGATTCCCCTAGTATAGCTTCTCAAAGAGATGACATAAAAGATATTCACGTTATAAACTTGCATAATAGTCTTTCTTTTCATACTTCTCTATGAATTATATATGGAACAGTGTACACATCCTGTGCAGATTATCTCTCTTTGTACAAGGGAATATTGGGATCATCCTTTGGAGTTGACCAGGGGTATTCCATTGTTGGGTCCCTCGGAAGTTTCCTGAAGTTGACAAATGGGGCCCACAATAACAACCTTTGATAGAAAAAGGGAAAAACAAATAATGTGAGTTCAGCTGCATACATTATTGACAGACATGTTAACAAATAAATCTCCTTTTTCCCAAATGAAGTGTAATGAAAGAAAAGTTTGAAAAAATGAAGATGCGAAATGAAAGAAGTATTGAGACTTTGAGAACATAAAGAAAACAAAAACAAAATTGCTCTTAATATAGATACTGATCTGCTTCTTCAATCTCGGTTGAGATAAATTAGAGGTTTAAAGTTTTTTACGATGTGTGCTGATATTACAGTTACTGTAAAAGAAATGTGGCAGTTTACCCTGGAAAGAAGATGAAGGTGAACATGAACTGAAAATACATCTCAACGAATTTGCGCTTGTACCATCTTACTCTCATCCAGTTCAAGATAATGGGCTGAAATCAATCAACATAAGGAGAACACAACAACATAACCTTACGTTTCACATTTTTGCCAGTTCAAATTAAATACCTATTTAACATCAGAACAAATCATCTAATGTAGTTTGCTTACTGGTGCAACAATGAAGTAACCAAATGCAAGAATTGCAGCAGATACCAAAGTTGTCAGAAGATCCTCCTCATTGTTATTTTCTCCGGTCACAGCAAGAGCAGCTGGTGCCTCGACCTTAAACAAACACAATCAATTAAGAGGGGAAAAGGGAAGATCAGAGCTCAATTATTCTGCACACACACTTTTACATGAAAAGGAATACTGGGGGCATGGACTTACAGCAGCAAAGAAAGCACCATATTTTAGGAGCGATAGCACCTTAACAAAATTTGATTGTATGGATTTTGAGCTGGATGGAGATGCTGTTAGAGTTGATGGCTGTACAGAGAATCCAGTTAATTTGTATGGTAAAATAAGCTAGAGAAGAACATTAAACAAAAACTTAAATTGTCTCTGTCAATTCTCATCAACTGCATAGCATGGAATCATGAGTCACCTCGATTTTGCAAATAGGCAGGATTTTGAACTTGGATTGTGGAGATTGTCTACGGAGGGAAGCAGAGACCAAAGAGGAAGGGAAGGTTGATAAGGTGTTCATCATTTTGGGAGACCTGAGCTTAATTCAGAACCTTATCTTTTGCTGTTTTGTTCTTTTTGGCCTTTTCTAAGTTTTTCTGGTTTCTATAATTTATTAATGGGAAGGCATTCATTGGTTATCTTGAGACAATAGATCTCCAAATAAATATTAAAAAAAATAGAATTTTTTTGTAGATATGCTCTTCTACTTATAATTTTTTTATAATTAAAATTTTATGAAATTTCATTATTATTTGCTAGTCCATTAAAAATCATTATAATATTATGCATTTTACAATGGTTTAAATTTAATAATTTTTGATGAACTATCAAACGATAATAAAATTATATAAAATTTGAATTACTATCAATCCATAAATAAAAAAACATATCTATAATATTTTTTATATTTATTTAAAAATTCATTGTCGAGTGATCCCTTTCCTTTATTAATTTTGGATGTGGTTATGCCGCATTTTGAGACCTTTCAGTTAGGTGTGTGTTAGCACTTAGCCACAACCTGTTCGACTTGGATCCTCTCCAATTGCAAGGCATAACCTCTTATTTAGATAGAAATGTCCTAACTCAGCCTTGACTAAGACAGGTCCAACAATTACAAAAATAAATTCTAGTTAGAGGTGATAGATCATTTGATCTGAAATATAGGGCTGGTATGCATACATTAAAACAGAATCCTGTCCTTCATGCATTAAAAGTGTCCTTACAACTGGAGAGAATCCCTACCGAACAAATTTGACCTAGCCATTCAGCAATGTAAGTTTACTCTATTAACATAGCATCAATTTTTTCTCTGGAGGCAACAATTAATCATCTCCTTTTTCATACAGTTATCCAAAAATCACCGAATCACTACTCTCGAGCAAAATTTATTTCAACACTACTGAATAGGAGTCTAATTTTACTCTGAGAAAACTTGCTTCAGAAATGCACTATTCTAGCATCTGATATAAGAAAATAACTGAGAGGCTTGAGATAGCCAGTAATGTACATTGAGATTGAAAGAAGAATGCCTCCTTCCTCATTATATAAATTGAAAATAGTTCACGGGCTCATATGTTCTTGCCGAATGAGTCTGTTGGACTAATTTGACAAGAAAAAATATGACTTAATTAAAAATCGGTAAAATGCTATCATTAGGGGACTGCTAATAGAGACATGAGACCAAAGACCAAGAAAAGAACTCCACTTGATAGAGCAACCTACATGCAAAGAAGACAATACTCAGTACAAGCGCTCAAAAGTTCGATTAAAATTTAAAAGAATGATTAATTGAAGCTGTGTTTCTGCACCCAAAAAAAAAAGCAGAAGAAGATTACAGTGCCCGTCTTGTTTGCAAAAGATGTCTTGTAAATGGAAAAAAAATTAACTAGGAATCACACAAATATTATTTTTCTTGAATTATATGGTTCTTGGACCAATATACCCTTTATACTGTATCTGGGCAAAAAGATTGTCAATTTCAATTATGTTTCACTATTACCTATCACACCGTTTCTTTAAAACCAAAACACCAGTAATTTACTTGTTTAGAAGGAATCATGAGAAAAGGAAAGAAGTTATTATGCCTTGATACAAATTTCTTGTGTTTTTTTATGAAGTAGGAAATTTATCGTGTTTGTTGGGGTGTTGTTTGTCTAAAAGAGCATTGTTTCCCTGATCAGCTAATGGTCAAAGTTAGTTATGGTGTCTTCCCCAAATACTATCAAGTATCAACCACCATTGCTCTTTGCATATAGGACAAAAAGGTTAGTGATTTTGACACAATTCCTGAATATTACCATCTTTTCAGATATTTGTGAAGCCAGGCTTTTCCCTCCAACAACTGCTGCTGTGGTGCACAGTGCTTGCCCCCTGAACCCAAAATTGAAAAATCCAAGGAATATAATCACTAAAATTTTTAATTAAAAGAGTGAAAATTTTAGCAGCTTACAAAATTCCTCCGAGAACTACACCAAAAGGATCTTCATCTGAAGCCATGGCAATTGTAGCAATCTAAAAGAGATAGAATAGTACCAAGTAAGCAAATTCCTCCTAAAAAATGAAGAGATTACATAAATGATCCCTTAAGTATGGCATTTCCAGTGGTTGCCCTAAAATTTAAACTAATTATTTCAGTATTCAAAACATCACATCAAAGTTTAGATGAAAAATAAGATGGGGAAAAAATAATCAAAAGATACAGTTGTGCAAAATCAAGGGCTGGATGACAATTCTTGAACTTCAAAACAGAAAGAGCTAGATCAAAAACTCTCAAGGAAGATTTCAAGTAATTCATGCATCAAATATATACTAATACAAGGGAAGATAAGTTCAGTAAGAACCTGGCTCTTGTCACCCCACTCGCCAAAGAAAGTGATTGAAAATGCCTTATAACAATAAAAGAAGTCTCATATTAGGGGAAAAAATTGGGGTTATGTCAGTCTTTCAGGTTTAAGAATATTCAATTAAATGTGATAAAAGGTACCTTCAGAAAAATTGGTGAAAAGAGCTGCAGAAGGAAAGACCTCTGTTGCTTCTTTAGATCATCATCATCCTGATGATTAACAATTTCAATCTTTTTATGCTATAAAAAAATAAAATAATACTAAATATCAACCATACTGTACTAACCTTACTTTTAGATCCACGTTTGTCAGTCTTGAAATCAGCATTCTGATAATTTGACAATATTCAGAAAAACAAAATACAAAAGAAAAAATGCTTTGAAAGTTTGAATATTTTTTTAATGGTGTTGAATTAATTTTACGAACCAACTTCTCTTCTACTTCTTTTAACTCTTCAGCTTCACTGTAAAATATAATAATAATATCAAAAGATTGTAAAATCAACAAACTTGAGTGTAGTTTTGTTGGTAACAAAAAGAGAGATATACCCATCTCCTTGAATTGCTTCCCACAATGTCCAGAGACCAAACCCAAAAAACAACACAGTTGCCATGTGATGGGCCCATTTACGAGAAATCTGTGCACAGGCAGCAGTAAATATTTAATTGGAAAAGGGTATTCACATCTTATACACAAAAAATCTGAGAAATTATTGAATTACCCCAAAAAAGGGAAAAAGAATAGTGGAAGATTTATACAAACCCATCTCTAATCAATATGTTTTAAATAGAGACTAGCACTTACTAGATTTGGTGCAGCCCAGCCAAGAGTAACAGATAAAATGGTCATAACCTAGAAATACAAATTATTTAGTAATTGGAGCACATAAATATTTTTTTATTGATGAAAAGTAGATACTCACAATTAAGGCACCCAAACAACCAGACAGGACAATCTTCCTTGGATGCCGCATTGCTAGGATCTAAAAAGAAAGAAATTTATTTAACAGTGTTCTTAAGGCTTGGGAATTACAGACTGTATTGCTTGCACCAGCCACCAATACTGCATATTGATCTGCAAATTCACTCAGAAGAACATTGCAAAATAACCAAATATCACTCAATCGCTAAACTTCTTAGAGAATTTGATGATATTCTTATTGTTATTAGTGGCACCTCAACCTTTTAAACATAAATTTAGTTGATCCTTACATAAATGGACCAAAGATTTCTGGAATTCAAATGATTTCGTAGAAAATATAAAGCTGGGCAACTGAAAAGCTTTCTAATTAGCTTAACCAGCAAAAAAGATAAAAATCACAGGAAAATTCTAAATATTAGCCCCCTGCATTTTTCTGTTAAACTGTGCAAGAAGGTAGCAAAACTGATAATAAAATAAAGCTAAAAAAACACTACACCAACCCTGTACACTTACCTAGACCATCAAAACTCCGAAGCAGATCCCTACTAAAAAATTCCAACCCACCTAAAGATTACAAAATACACAGCCAAACAAAAGGTTTTAGAAAAGTTATTTACCGCTGCTGCAAAGAAGGTCTTGTCTCCGATCTCTGACAACACCGTCATCGCAAGAGACTTCGTAAATCCCTGTGAATAAGCAAATTATACCAAAACCGAATCAATACACTTTTGAATTCAGCAAATTCAATTCAGAATCAGCAAAAATCAAGCGGACCTCGATAAGAGAAAAGCCCATTTTTCCTCCGAGCTGAAAAGAGAAACTTGGGAGTTGGGTCGATTTGACTTGGAGCTCAGAGGAAATTCAAGTGCGAGGGAAGAGAGAGAAACAGACTTGGAATTGCATCCAAGTTGAAAACGGTGGGAGAAATTCGACGACGCAAATTTCCCACCTTTGAGGTGCAACCGCGCAAAATGCAGACACGAGAAAAACATAGACGCAACAAATGCGGGTGCAGCTATATAAAAAAGCAGAATGGTTATTTTTCTTATTCTCCCTGGTAAAGTTGTAAATTTGAATTTATTGTTTTGTTATTTTCGGTTGTACCGTTAAATCGTGTTTAGTTTTTTTCTGGTAACTATTAAACTATGCATTTACAATTCTTCGGTTGACCCATTAAGCTATACTGTTGTTTATTATATTTCTAATATTACTTGCATACACCCGGATATGTTATATTATGTTCTAGTATATTTGTTGGTACGACAGCAACAACAGACGATCAAGAGGAAGCTAGCTGTGTAATATTTAAATCGTTGATAGATCCATCTTTGAATTATTCATGATGCCGCAGGCGTGATGTATGAGTATGATTTAGTTAATTATTCTGCATTTTACATTGGACTTTATAAATGGCGGTTGACAAGGAATCCATGCGACTTCAATATTTCAAAATTAGTGTATGAAAGTGTAAGACAATAAAAATTCTTTATTTAACTTCAAGTTTCGAATAAATATAGTAAACATCTAGAATTAGCTGATAATTGTCTACAGAAAGTTATTTCCATTAAGAGAAAAAAAAATCATATGTCAACATAAGTTGGCAAGACATGGAGGTCCAAATCAAATATCCTTCTTTAGATATTTGTTTTCCTAGAGTTATGCTATAGTGAATCATGAAATACAAAATTATATTTATATTTTATATATTATTTCTCAGTTTTGAATATAAAATATCAATTCGTAACTCTATAGTGAATTATGAAATACAAAATTATATTTGTATTTTATTATATTATTTCTCATTTTTGAATATAAAATATCAATTCAACCGTTTAATGTGACCTTCATATTAAAATATACTCGAAGACCAAAATTTATACTTTATAAAAAATAAAGAATAGAAAATTATTATTATTAAAAATCATTAGCTTAATGCATTTTGTACCCTAAAAATAGAAAACATTTTCAAACATATGTAAATTTTAGTCTTAAAATATATTTTAATATGAATATCATGTTGAATGGTTGAATCAATTTTTTGAATTTCAAAATGAGAGATATGATGAGAAGTATAAAAAATATTTTGTACTTCATTACTAATTATATCATAGGAGTGTCAATTATTGATCTGATCCTAACCTGACCCGATCCGATATGATCCGAAGATAAATGGGTCGGGTATGGATTTAAAATTTAAGTATGAACGATAACCGATGTCACATTATTAATTTGTCATAGGCAAAATGTATTAAGTAGTTTAATAAAAACTATTAATTACAGAATTAGATAAAATTGGGATTATGAACAATCATATGTGATGTTCAAGTAACAATGTTCTATCCATTAATAAATTGAATTTGTACTATTTAGAGTTACTTGGCATGATTTATTTTTAATAAAACAATATAATTATAAGATATTAAGCGGTAAATAAATGTTCCAAAAAAAGTCATAGAACATATATATAAAGGGTGGGATCACATGACAATGGATTATTTTGACAATCTTTACAATGACTCTAGAATAAATATCAAAGAAATCTTAAAAATAAATTTTTTTTTATAGATATGTTCTTTTACTTATAGATTGATAGTGATTTAAAGTTCATATAATTTTATTATCATTTGATACTCCATCAAAAGTCATCCAAATTTTATATAATTTACAATGGTTATAATTTAACGATCTTTGATGGAGTATCAAACGATAATGAAATTACATGAAATTTGAATTATTATCAATCTAAAAAAAATAAAAAATATATCTATAAAAAATATTTTTAAGATTTATATATTTATTTTAGTGTTCATTATCAAGATTGTCAAAATAACCCATTATCAAGTGATTCACTCATATATAAATTCAGAAGCTAGTCAAATTAATGAGATGTCCAGATAGCTCATGCTGTCATAAAAATAAGAACTTAAGATATACCAAAACACAACTCGACATTTCACATCAGGACCCCTCACTGTTCTCAATATATATAGATAGATGCTCCAACGTGTCAAATCTATGCATCTTCTAGTTCATAGTAAACCCCTCACTGTTCTCAATATATATATAGATAGATGCTCCAACGTGTCAAATCTATGCATCTTCTAGTTCATAGTAAAGGTGGTAATCGGGCGGGTAGAGTTAGGTCCGGGTTCAGACGGATCGGATCAGGTAAGTTAGACTAAAAAAATTATTGAGTCACGAGTCGGATTCAGGTCGACTTCATTCGGTTCAGATCGGGTCGAACAATATTGTTGGGTTTTTTTGGGTTTCGGGTCATTTCGGGTGGGGTGGGGTCGGGTTTTTGGTTCTTAGTAGCTCAAGTCATCTCGAGTTTCGGATCCTTTGAGTCCGGATCGGGTCGGATTTTAGGTCATCTGATATCGTGTAGTCTCGGATTTTGAATTGATTCGGACCGGATCGAGTCGGGTTCTTTTTGTGATGTTTTATTTCGAGTCGGATTAGATTTTGGGTCGTCAGACTTTCAAACTTTTTTTCATAAATTCAGTTGAGCTAATGTTAGATCTAAATTATCAATTATATTATAATCAATTTGACTTTCAAATAATATGTATATGATTAATTAATTTGAGTCTAATCAAATCAGTTTCAAGTCAACATACTTCATTCATTTTGTTAACAAACTGAAAACATGATACTTATGATAATTCTGATTAATAGACATTAGTTTTTTATGATAAATTTTATTTATGATATACAAATTTATGATTAATAGATATTATTATTTTGATTCAAAATGTAACTTTTTTATTTCGGTGTAAACTATGAATATATATATAGAATTAGGCTATGGCATTTGCAAAGTACAAAAATATTGTGTACTTTGCGCTTTATTTTTAATTTTAAGTCAAAAATGATCGATCCAAACCACTCAATCTAATCACCGTATCAAAATCTATTAGTAAACCAAATTTTATATTTTTTGGAATTTATTTGCTATTTTTTTGATAGGGGGAAAACATCATTTTTGGATGAACCAGAATTCTCAGATCAAGTCATTTTTCTCCTCATCAGAAAAAATAAAAAAAATTCTAAAAAATATAAAATTTGGTTTACTAATAGATTTTTATATGAATATTAGATTGAACGGTTCAGATTGATTATTTTTTACTTGAAATTAAAAATAAAACGCAAAGCACACAACGCCTCTGTGCTTTGCAAAGCACCATAGTCGGACTATATATATATATATATATATATATATATATATATATATATATATATATATATATATATATATATATATATATATGAGTAAAGATATTATGAGTTTAAGCTCACGGAGGCCTTCCGTGAGCTTAACTCAAAAAATATATTAAATCATGTCTAAATTTTAATTATCATACTCATTAAAAAATTTATATGAAAATATTTTGGGATGCAAAAATTTGAAGTGTTTTGAGCTTTTTAAGTCATATTTTTTTTTGAAAGTCAACTCTAAAAATAATAATAATATATTTAATATTTGAACATCATTTTTAAAAATTAAAAACAGTGACTTAATAATCTTAAAACACTCTAATTTTTTGCATCCCACAAGATTTTCATATAAAGAATTTAATGAGAATGATAAATTAAAATTTAAAGATGATTTGATGTACTTTTTGAGTTAAGCTCATGAAAGACTTTCGTGAGCTTAAGATCATGGTATATTTACTCTATATATATATATATATATATATATATATATATATATATAGAAAGCTAGCGTGCTCCTAGGAGAACAAATCCCCTTGTGATTCTAGCTCAAAAAATATATCAAATGATCTCCAAATTTTGATTTATCACTCTCATTAAATTCTTCATATTGAAATCATATGGGTACAAAAATGTAAGGCGTTTCGAGTTTTCTATGTCATACTTTTTAATTTTTGAAAATCAACTCTAAAAATAATAATAAAATATTTAATGTTTGTACATTATTTTTAAAACTTGAAAAAAAAATAACTTAGAAAACTCAAAACACCCCAAATTTTTGTACGTGCAAGATTTCATTATGAAGAATTTAATGAGAGTGATAAATCAAAGTTTGGAGATCATTTAATATATTTTGTAGCTAAGATCACGGAGGGGCTCCGTGCTCCTAAGAGCACGGTAGTATTACTATATATATATATATATATATATATATATATATATATATATATATATATTAAGCTCACGGTCTCCACTCTATATATATATTTATATAGTGCTTTGTGCTTTGCAAAGTACGAGGCGTTATGTGCTTTGCGTTCTATTTTAAATTTCAAGTCGAAATAATCGATCTGAACCGTTCAATCTAATCTTCATATAAAAATCTATTAGTAAATCATATTTTATAATTTTTTTGCTATTTTTTCTGATGAGGAGAAAAATGACTTGATCTGAAAATTCTGGTTCATCCAAAAATGATGGTTTTCCCCCTATCCAAAAAATAGCAAATAAATTCTAAAAAATATAAATTTTGGTTTACTAATAGATTTTGATATGGAGATTAGATTGAGCGGTTTGGATCGATCATTTTTGACTTAAAAATAAAAATAGAGCACATAACACAACACTTTTGTACTTTACAAAGCACCATAGCCTAATTCTCTATCTCTCTCTCTCTCTCTCTATATATATATATATATATATTCATATAGGTAATTTTTTAATTAAAATTACTAAAATTATATGTGTAACTGTTTGTACATGTTACATTGGTAAAAATATTTGTTAATTTGTGTTAAAATAAATTGACAGTCCATCATTGTTTATGAAACTCGTGCTTAACCTGATACCCTCTAAACTCGTGTTTAACCTAATCCCCTCAAAATAAACTGGCTGTCAAATATAATTTTAATATTTATATTTATACGACACAATTTCAAAGTGATTAGATACATATATGCAATATGAGTCGGGTCAGTTTTAAGTTGTTTAATCTCGGGTCATCTCGGGTTTTGGTCGTTCGGGTTCGGTTCTAGTTGGATTTTGGGTCGTTTTGTCTTGGGTCATCTCGGGTTTCGGGTTGTTCGGGTTCGGATCGAGTTGGGTTTTGGGTCGTCCGATCTCGGGTCATCGTAGATTTCAGGCCATTCGGGTTCGAATCGTATCGGATTTCGGTTCGTTCGGGTCCGAATTGAGATAGGTTGTGGTTAGTTACTTTCTGAAAAAAAAAAGTCAAGTTGGATTCAGATCCTGATAGGTCAGATGGATTTCTCAGATCGAGTCAAATTTTCCACCTCTAATTCTTAACATGTATTCTGACTTAAAATAGTTTAGGTGCCTCTTGATTTTATAGCAAAAAAAAAAGAGATTAGAGTGGGTGAATTAATTATGTTAAAAAGAAAAAAAAAATCCTTGCCAAAAATTAAAAAATTGTCTTAGTCATAGTGTTAGCTACATCGAAATAAAAATATCTAGGCATAATCTCTCCTATAATTCACGGTAAGTACATTGAACATCTGCCTACTTAACTAAATATTATCTTTAATTGGTTGTTGAAACTCGAAAAATTTATTTTAAGTAGTTAACTAATTATTGGTGCCGACCAAGGCAAAGTCGTTGCAATTGCAAGGAATTTAGTTAATATAAGATTAAGGTGCTATTATTATATAATATAAGCGAGGCTGCTTTTCTCGGGAATATTTATCTACAGAAGTATATTATATATGCAGCAACTATTATGAGCAGTATATTAAAAAAAAAGTTCTGATTGGCCAATTCGCATAACCAGTGACGGAATCCAAACCGTCACGTATATAATAAGCAGAAGTTATTTCAACGATTAAGTTCTAAATTTTTATTTCCATCTGAATCTTTTTTTTTATCAATGGGCCTAAGTGTTAATTTTGAGCACACGTTTCATTTATGTAGTCGATTGGTTCTTGATTTGATGTAGCCTCTCATCAAGTATTAACATATATAATATATAATATAATGTATTTTTTTCCTATACAGTCGCATAGCAAATTAAATTGCATAATTTGAGATTTGTTTTAATTTGTTCTTAACAACATTTATAAAATAATGTAAACTTTTTTCTTCAAGTTGTTATAATGATTAGATTCTTTTTTTTATATATATTTGTTATTATTATTAGTTTTAAGTAGGGGTGTCAATGGGTCGGGTCGGGTCATATTATTTTATTATTTTTCTTGACCCGATCCGAATCCGACCCGATTAAATTCGAGATCAAAAAATCTTAATCCATATCCGACCCGACGGGTCAAGGGTCGACCCAACTCGACCCGTGTAAAATAATTAAATATTTATTAATTATTTATATATAATTCTAAGTTTGATTAATTTATAATTAATATTAATTAGTATATATTTAAGTTTTAATTAGTACTAAATCATAACATTACTTTAAAAAAATTAATTGGATCAGGTCGGGTTGATCCGAACCCGACCCGACCCGATTCGGATCATAAAAAAATAAATTCATATCCGACTCATTTATTTTCAAGTCATGTCGGGTCGGATCGGGTCAATAATTGACACCCTCATTATGATAGAGATGTAAATTATCTTTTGTTTTATTTTTTTTGTGTGTGACGCAGTCCAAATAAGTAATAGTGTAATACATATAGAGAAATGGATAACTCTATTAGCAACAAAATGGAGATGATATCTCTAACTACAAAGAAATAAGTGGATGGAATTGATAAAAATAGCGAAAATTGCGAAAATTGCTGATCTGGGGATAAAACACTGAGGATTAAAAGATTTCCTCGTAATTTTATTTAAATGATATTTGTTGTTTGCATTTAAATCAGGGCGAGTACATGGAAATATATATGTAACTGGATTATTTTCCGGATATAATATAAAAAAAGAATAGAAAATCTAAAAGATTTATTTATCCATATCTATTAAATTTTATTTCCATCTGATTTTAGGGCTGTCAGGATAGGATACAGGTACCCCATATCTATTAAATTTTTTTTTACCCATACTCTACTCTTATCAATTAAAAATTTCAGATAACGAACAGATAATGGTAGATAACGGATAAAAATAAAAATAATTGAATGAAAAAATTATATAATTTAGACAAATAAATAACATTTAATAAATATACTAATAAAGTGCTATAATAATTAACATTTTAGATATAATAAAAATAATATAATTTTTTTGTCAATTGTCATAAAAAATATATACTATTACTATATATATATTTATTAAAAAATATAAAATAATTATATTTATATAATTTACCAAATGGATATAACGGGTAAGGAAAACTCGTTACCCATATTCATATCCGATAAGTTAACGAAATTTTTTTCTCTCCCATACTCATATCTGATGATCTAACGAAAATAAAAAAATTATCCATAACCATCTTATCAGATACGATACAAATCGGATAAACGACCAAAAATATGTCAACCCTATCTGATTTCGTACCTGCTATGTTCCATAAGAGAGTTGTCTTTATCAATTTTTATTAGATTAGAACCTCAGGTCATCATAGATATTTTAAAAAATCAGATAGTAGAGTTTAGCTTCCATCAAGGAATTTTAAATTTCAATAGTAGAGTTTTAGTGGTTTTTATTATCGAATGACCAAAAATATTCTAGATAAAACAAAATCTAATATATATTCTAGATCAAACAAACTACAAGTGATCATGAAAACGTCTAATTTAAAATTTTGTAGTTTGAATGTATACCAAAATTATTCAAATAATCTAGAATATTCTCAAATTTATGATAAATTATGAAATTTCAATCGTTTAAGATTTGTAAAAAGGAAGAATTAATTGAAGAAGAGAAATAATTCACAATCTCAACATTATATTTCATGCGAACTATTACGGCGCGGAGGAAAAAAGGGCCTGTCAACGACGACTCATTCTCCGTCAAACAAACCCACAATAAACAAGAGTCAGAGCAGATGTCACAATTTGACAGCGACGCTATAAATAGAGGTGGCAATCGGGAGGGTCGGGTCGGGTTCGGGTTCGGATTCGGGTCGGACGGATCGGGTCAGTTTGATCTTCTAAAAGAAATTGGGTCGGGTCGGATCGGGTCAGGGTCGGGACAATTTATATGTTGTGTTTTTTCAGATCGTTGATAGATTTCGATTGAATTGAAGGTCATTTAAACTCAGGTTGGGTCGGGTCGGATCAGTTTGAATTTTGCCACCTCTATCTATAAGGTAGGTGGGTAAATTGGAGAGGTGTGAGACTCGGATGGAGTAAATATCTGCTGCTGCCTGCTGCTCATTCTTTGATAATTTTACGTGGGGCTGCACAAAAAAATCGTTGGCTCATTCGAATTCGGCTCGATATTTTTACATCTTAGTGTGAGTTTTCATTTTGATTTTTTTGTCAGTTGAATTCAGTTTGAGTTTGAGTTTATTATTTTTTTAAGGGCTCGGTTCGATTCGACTTGTAAATGGCTTAGTTCGACTCGACTCATAAATAGTTCGATATAAGTTATTTTAATATATTTTGGTTATAAAATTATTAGATAAATTAATTAATATAATTTAAAAAATTAAAAAAATATATATTTATTTATGTTATAATTATGTATGATAATATAATAATATTGATTTTTTAAAAAATATTATTAAATCAACTCAAATTATTTATAATTATATGAAAACGAGAATAAAAATTATAATAATTGAGCTCGTATAGATCTCGACCTAAACTCTAATTCAAGCTTTCTTGACTCAATTTAGCTCGATTCAGTTTAGATCGAGTTCAATTTAATTTCGTTCAATTTTACTCGAATTTAATTTAGCTCGGCTCAATTACGACACTAATTCTACGTACTTTTTGAAATCAACTCTTTTTATTTCTTGATTTGTTATATTTTGCCCTTCTAATTTTGACCACGCTGACTCCACCGCTGCTTTTTCTTTATTTTAGCTCAATGGTTTATGTAAGGATTTGGTAGTAAAACATCTAAAAGCTAATAAGGGTGTCAAAAATCTTAAGATGCAATATAAAATTAATTTGAAGTTTAATATTTAAGTTTAATGACAATATAAGATAATTTAATTTAATTTTCATAAAAATATAAAAATTAAAACAAAGAGAGAAAATAAAAGAAAGATAAAACAAGAAAATGAAATGTAACAGTATACAACATGTAAAGTCTATGTCTTTGAAAATTAAGATTTAACCGAAACACTAAAAAAATATTCTATAAGTATAGAATTTAAACATTTATATAAAAATGACTGCCAAATCTAATGGTAACAAAACCTTAATCCCTATATAAGAGGTTTGTTGAGGTAATAAGTGGCAACACACTCAAATAAAAAAAGAGTGACAATATATTCAAACAAAAGTGGAGCACATCCGACTCAAGGAGAAACAAGAAAATGTATTGATCACCTAGGATCAAGTTGGGAGCATTGAGATAAATTAGATTGAGTTTAAAATAAGAATTTAGTTTATCAAGTACTATCAATCTCTATAGATTTATCTCTCTCACTAAATATGATTATTTAACTTTTAGAAATTAAGATTTTGCTCTTTGGAACAAGTGTATTGGGAGTTAGGAAATAACCCCTGGTCCCCTTTAAATTGATCTTGAGTTGACCAATAATTATTCTTGATTTGAGCCGCTATAATGATTTAATTATGCTTCACCTTTGTTTGTTCCAAGAAAGCCCTTGTCAGTCTCAAGAACTCAAAGATGAGGCATTATAACGGCTCACAAAACGATACTGAGCCGTTATAATGGTTTGTTGAAAGTGTTTATTGAGTTTGACTTGATCATACTTCTTTAGAACTGTTATAATGATTTATGAGCTGTTGTAATGGCTATTGAGCCGTTCAACGATTCATGAGCCATTACACAATGATTGAATATGTTAATTCTCAAAGTTTCTGTGTATTTCAGGCTCTATCTTGTATTCAACTGAGCCGTTATAATAGCCCAAGTCGCAGAGCTAAACTTAATTATCTTAACCAATTCAATAAAGTTTGAATCTAACTAAATATAAATCTATTGCGGTCTTAATTTAGCTATTGTACCCATCATTAGTCTTGATTCTTAATTTTTAGTGCACTAATTCATTTTACATTCTAATCCTTACATAATACTCAAACAAGATAAACTATAAATTAAAATATTATTTTGCAAATGGGAAACCAAAAAAATATTTAATACAACACCTCAGAATCTTGCAATGTCTATTTGGTATCAACAAAGTTGTAAAGATAATTGTCTATAAAAATAATTATTTCAATTCTAAAATCGTTGGAGTTTTACATGGCAAAAGCTCTCATTTTCCAACTGTAAAAAAACATGATTAATGTTGTTTCCACTTATAGGATTATTTACTTGAATCATAAAAAAAATGAAAAAATGAAAAGTAAAAAGAAGAGCGTGGGGACGGCGAAATAATTATACCGCTTGAATTTTGGTATTGATCATATAGCAAGATATTATGTTTTTATATTGCTTAATTCTTTTAAAGAGCTCATCATGGAAAACAGTTTTTAATTGGTGAATATCCACATAATAATTTTAAAATTAGCAATAGTTGTTTCGATACCCATAACAAATTATGTTCTGATTTTCGAAATATGTATGAACAATTGATCTTCTAGCACTTTTTTTTTGATAAAAGAATTAACTTTTCCATCAATCAGATAAGAATTTTTGAATTGAACAGTCTTCTGTCTCTCACTTGATTTGTTAAGAAAAAAATTGAAATCGAAAAATGAGAACTGATTTCTGAGTTGGCTAGTTTTCCTTTCTGATATGGACATTTACACTCATAATAACTTTATTCAACTCTAAATCTACAAAATGAGAGTGAAATCCACTATGGTAATGGATTTGATGAATTGAGACGGGAACTTTGTTTCGACTTTTAACATGGTTGGGCTCATTTTTTCCAACGCGAGTAACTAAACAATGAAAAATCATTAGAAAATGAAAGTTAAATGAAGAATCATGGGATTTTTTTTCATTTTTTTGTATAAATTCGAGAGGTCAAGCATTCGAGAATTTTTTTCCTGAAATGTTTTGATTCAGATAATCAATTTACCGATTCCTCCGCAAATTATTTCAGGACATGGTAATTCATCTTGTACATTCAATTCACAATTTTTTATAGTAAATAAAATAATTAAATAAATGGTTTTGATAAGATTACCTGAAAAATTCACCTCTCTAGTTAGACCCGAGTTTCAAACTCGGATCGCGAGTTGAAACTCGGATCAAAGACTCGCTCGAGTTGAAACTCGGATCCAAGACTTGAGTTGAAACTCGGATCCAAATATTTTTTTTCTTCTGTTTATTTAGTTATTATTTTTAATAGATTTTAATAACTTATTAGTTTGTTTTTAATAGGTTCGACATTTCTCTAAATGATGAATAACCACCTAGATGCTTTTGTCTAGTCCGTTTTTATTTTATTTTCAATTACAATGTGCAGCCCTATTAGCATTCTGATTCATAGCCATATAGGCATGTAGCGAATCATTAAAGATAACTAATATTAGTGTTATAAAATAATTTGACAGGTTTAGACCTGATCCGCTGGATCTGCTTTCGCGATCCGACCCGACCCATTTCGTGACCCAACTTGTGAAAATCCGTATCCGTTAGAATCGACGAGTCTAGAATGGATGCGGACAAAAAAAATTCAAAAAAACCCGCTTTGGACCCGACCCAACCCGATCCATTGGACCCGTGAAAATCCGGCCCGCTCTTGCCCCGACCCGAGAAACCCATGCAAACTCGATCCAATACCCGGTAAACCCGGAAAATTAAATTTTCTTGGTCAAAAATATAAATAATTATATATTTTAATATTCTAAATAATTATTTTTTATTTTTTGAAATTTTTTTAAATTTATTTGGATTTTATTGGGTTATTTTTAAATTTAAAAAAAAAAATTCAAAAAAAAAATCCGACCGACCTGTCTCATTCCCGCCCCACCCTTAGACCCGACCCGACTCACCCCGCCGACCCGACGGTCACGCGTCTAACCCCCGAAAATGAACCCATGCTAACCCGTTGACCCGTCCCAATCCATCCCGCTAAAACCCGTCGACCCATCCTATCCCGACTAGACCCGACCCGACCCATTTTTAAAACACTAATCTACATTCGTTGTGCTTCGATTAATACAAAAGGATTGCATATCAAAATGTACACAAAGAAACAATGAATGATTGTTCATTTTTTTAAAAAAGGTAATTTTTTTGAGAGTTCACTAAACTATATCTCAAATTCATATTTGATTACTAAACTTTTATTTATCCGTTTATAATCACTAAACTTTGATCTTTATCTAAATTTAATCACTCAGTTATTCCTTCCATCCAAACTTTATATAATACTTAACATGACCTCTATATTACAATGCAAACACATATACTTTTATATATATTTTTAAAATGATAATACAAGGCACACATTATTATTTCTGTTTCTTTCTTTTAAAAAGATAGAAATTTTTCATGTTTTCAAATATGTGTTATTTCTTAGAAACAATTATATTATTTTGAATATGCATTCTTAGCATAACTTTTAAATTAATTAATTAAATAAATATATCTATTTTTATTTATATATTAATTAGATCATACAAATTCATATATCTTTAATCCTAAAATATTAATTTTCAATTCTAGCATGACATTAATATATCTAAATAAAATAAAATATTAAAAACTTTTTTCAAACAAATAAAATTATATTGTTGATATAAATTAATTTATAAGTTTGCTTAATTGCATAAAAAATGCTATGAATAATAAAACAATAATAATGTATCAGTCTTACTTAAAAAAAATTAGTTAACATACATGTTCATAGTATTATATAATATTATAGAATTTCATTAAGTTTAGATGAAACAACTAACAAAATGATTGAATTTGAATAAACATTAAAATTTAGTGACTAAAATGAATGAATAAAAGTTCGGCAATCATATATGAATCTGGGGTATAATTTAGTGACCTTCTAGAAAATTTATCAAAAAAAAAGGTGCATTATAACACATAATTAGAATAAGAAGTATGCTCGGAAATTGTATGCAGTTTTTCTCATAGCTTCATTATATACAGGCTGTGTATTTATAGCATAATTTGTTGTGTTAAGAGTAGGTGGTGTTATTGTCGTTGATGGTTCAAGACTCCATCCAGGTCTAAATCGTGAAAGAATACTTTCAATTTATTAAGTAAAACCGTCCATCGTAAATGTGATTTATTACAATGTACTTAATTATATAGTCTTGAAGAGCAAATTAATTCATCAAAATGCTCACCCAGTGCAAAATATCAAGGATAAAATAATCATTTGGACACTTTACAGATAAAAGTGCATGATTGGTTTAGTAGTGAAATGCTTGAATTATTTTCTAAAAATGGAGGTTCATGCCCCAACAATACATTCCAGAGTCTAGACCCATTTTACTATGTATATTGAAAATTAAATACTAAATTATTCTAAACTTATAATTTTGAATTTTTTCAAATAACCATTATAGGGCTCTCAGTAACTTTTTATGTTCCCATTCACAAATTTTTAGACTTTCTGATTAGTCTATTTTTTAGCAAATTTTATTTAAAAGTAATTATTAATGGAACAATATAGAGATTTATTATAGTCTACAATTAGCGTGCAGTGTGAAATTAATGATCTTTTTGTGTTTCCAGTAAATTTTCTATCAATTGAAAAGCTCCATACATTATGCAAATTTATGAGATCAAATAGTACATAGAGATCTTTCCAAAAAATATAAAATCATGAAATTTTAATAAATGATGAGAAAGTTCAAAGAAATTAGAAATATACCCAAAAATGTGTTCTTCACACAAAAGTAGACCACACTCTGGAAGTGTGGTCCATCACAGGCTGTTCTCTTAAAATACAATTTACTGTGGCCCACATTCTACAACTGTGGTTTTTTTTTGGAAACTCTTTTAACTTTTTCTTATTTTATAATTTGAATTTATTTCCCCCTAAAAATTATCATGCATTTCTGTGACCGTCTATTAATTTTGCAGAATCCTCTTTTTCAAAGTGAGATTCGGTTCGTTTGGTAATAAAGGGCATGCAATGGCTCTGTTGGGGCACTTTTCTGAAATCCAGTGAAATAAAATGGGGGCTGTGTGGCTACATTTGCGCATGCGGTCCACTTACCGTGTTGAAGTTGTTATGCGGCCGCCTATTAGTCTTTAGAGGCCTACGTAGTCCAATATTTGATGGAATGACTAAAATCCATCAAAAACGCTGGTTAAAAAAAATGTCTTCACAAGGACTCGAACCCTCACACTCCATGCCACAAAGCCAAATGCCTAAACCACTACATTATTTTTTATATTTGTCTAAAGTCTGGTCTTACTAGTTATTATTCTCTTTTAAAATATATAGTATAATTAAAAATGACTGCAGATATGATTCCGCATGCAAATCTGCATATACAGTCGCATATCGTATATGCGCTATGCGGTGTCTTTCCGCACGCATATTCAAATCCGCATTTTAAAACATTGTTGATATCCTATCTATAAGAATCGATATATATAAAAAAGAAAAGCTTATTAGGTGGTCAGACTAGTTTTGTGATGCCAGAATCCTATTCTGGAACGAAAGGAAGAATAAAAGCACAGATTTTAATTTACTTAATAATATATATAATCAAATTATTAAAATATAATTTTAATACTAAAAATGATAGTGTGGAAATGATATTTTGAAAACACGCCAACCAAACTGATGTATTTGTATAAAGATGTCATTCACAGTAACATTTTTTTTTTTGTTTTAACTTTGAATAATTATTCATACTTTAAGTTGCGATATTCAATCTTAAATTTCTTTGTTGTTCGTACTATGTGGCAATGATATTCACAGTAACGGCACACTCCCACTATGTGGATTTTTATGCTAAATGTAAGTGAAAAAAAAAATCATTTTCAGTGATATTTTTTTTTTGTATAACGCCACTGTTACTGATCCGCTGCCAAATTATTATTATTTTCTAATTTTTATTATTGATAATTCGATTATATATATTATCAAATAAAAAATCTCTGTTACCACGCAAGTTGTCAGCGCAATGTTAACATTTGTCGGGCCTAGTGTTATTACACAAGTAAATCAGAAATGTATTCGCTCCCATATTTATTTATATAATAGTGGTTGTTTTATATATATTTTTTGTATCTATGAATGTGGGGTCCAGTTAATAACAATAGCCCTATCTCTAAAGTAAAATTGGGTATTATTTCCTCAACACATTCCAATTTGGATATTTATTCCTTCAAATTTAAAAATTAAATATTTATCTTTGAAAATATCAAAACCTTAGATATTTACCTATAACTAGTATTATTCTAATAAAATCAAAATAATAATAAATTAAAATTATATATTTTCATTATCTACACAAATTTTGCTGTAACAAAATCAAGGATGATGCATTGAATTATTTCATTTTGCTATGTATATTATGCTGTTATTATATTGCTACTTATCCGTGTTCTCTCTCCTTGAACACCAAGTGTGTGCAAATGCAATTTCATATAAAGTAACATATTTATACGAAACAAAACTAGTACAATCCAAAACTAGTATAAATCAGACGTGACTGCTACTAGTGTCTATCAATGAGATTGGTGTTGATATGATTTTGTGATAATTTTGAGAATCATTGAAGTAATAAAATTAGTAAGAAGTTTTACATATAAATGAAAATACTTTGAATTATCAAAGGGGTATTTTTTTTCTTATTATAATTATAATTATTAATTTAATTTTTATGAGGATAATACTATTTATGAATAAATATCCAAAATTTTGATATTTTTAGGGATAAATATCTAATTTTTAAAATTAAAGAGATAAATATTAAAATTGAAATATATCCAATTTACCTACATCTAATCATAGTTGTTTAAAAAATTTGATGGTTGAAATCTGCTGACATAATCTTTTTTATAACAGCAGATATAAATCCCCAGTAAATCTCCTTTAGAATAATCATTCCCTCCATCAGCCCATCTATCTACAAGATTACAAGTCTACAACTGCGCCTCTTATTTTTTGTTCACACATCCATGTGTGGTTCCGTACTATACTAGGCCCATACTTGTACCATCTACTTATGCCCAGTCACATAGGCTCAAATGTAAAAAAAGAAGAAGAAAGAATAAGAAAAGGGGGCTGTTTTCCTGTTTCCGGTCAAATGCAGATTTTACCATCAGATTAGAATTAGAGGTTAGGTTCCTCTACGGCTCTACGCGTTCATTTAATGGGGACCAGAAAAAACTTTCTTCCCTTATTGCTACACTTATGAAATCATCTGCGGACTGTGGCGTGTATTTATAAGAAATATCAGTAGCGAATCATCAACCAAGGGGCCATTAGCATAGGGCTCAACGCTACACAGGATTGTCTATCTCTGCAGTAAATAACGTGTAAATATCCGAAGTTATGACAGTCATTAGATTTGAATCATAGATAAGACGGTCACAGCCAAAATTTTAAAATGCTTTAATATACATATGGTTAGCCTCTGTATAATTTATATGTGTTATATGAATGAATATGCGGTTAATATGAGAATTATGAATATGAATTTCAATTTTTTAAAATATTTAAATTAATAATTTATTTTTAAAGAATTTGAACATAAATAAAATATAATAAAATATTAATATAATTTAAAAAATTTCTATATAATTAATTTTATAAATTTAGTATAATATTTTTTTTTTCAATTTATTTGAGATTAAAAGCTTTGTTGTTGTTTGTTTGTTTGTTAGTATAATAAAAATTAAAAAATTATGTACTAAGACACATACTTTATTAATGCGATATAGCACTGTATAAATAATTAAATATAAGCTGCAAAAATATGCGGGCATACGGATGCATTTTAAACAATGTCATATATATCGTAGTTTAAATTTACGGGACAAGGGGTTTAGTCAGTTAATTAACAAAGATGTGTATGTTCAGAGCATTGTTTTAAAATGCGGCCGTATATGCAGTCCGCTTATGCTTATGCGGTGCGATACCGCATGTATAAAAGTATGCATCCGCATATTTAACAATGTATATTATTTTTTAAAATATTTATCATATTAAGTCTATAAAATTAATTATATTATATTTTTCATGCAAAATATTCAAATTATATTAATATCTTATTATATTTTTTATTTTACATTAAAAATCTTCAAAAATAAATGATCAATTCAAATATTGTAAGAATTTTTTAGAATACATATTCATATATGTAATCCGTATATTGAACCGCATATGCGTCCGTATGTCGTATATGCTATGCAATAATTAACTGCACGCATATTAAAATTCACATTTTAAAATCTTATTCACAGAATTTCAGATTGTACTTCCCAACCGCAAGCTTCCGGTAGTTGGACGAAGAGTCGGAGAAAAATGGATTCTGTCACAGAAAAGAAAAACGAATATACGCAAGCACCTCCGACCCGACAAAAGGAGAGAGAAGATTCGATTGGAATCAAGCATCCTTCCCTCTCCGATCCTCTCTTTCTCTCTCATCTCTCCTGTTTGCATTCGTCTTCTGACGTTGCTATATATGTTACTGTGTTATCTTTTCTCAATCCAATGTTCGTTCATTTTACTTCTCTCCTGAGTCCTGAGGTAGCCTTTTCGCGTCCTTTGTTATATTTAATTGATATAAGAATTGATACTCCTTTTGTTTCGGTCTTGTAAATGGAATAAAAGGAAAAAGATAGATTGCATTGCAGAATTGTTATTCTATACTTGCTTGGTTGTTTCTACCTTCTGCATTCTGTAAAGGTTTTGTTTGGCGTGCCTCAAATTGGCTAGCCAGATTTCTAGTACTATTGGAGTACACTAGTAGTCTTGAAACATGCCAAACCTTACTGTACCAGGTCGGTACAGAGGTACTGAAGCAGACTGGTGTTGAATTAGAACCATATAGAATAACGAATGCTTTCCTGGTAAAATAATCGACAGTCTGATACATTTTAATGTCCTACAAAAACTAACCTGGTAAAGTGATCACAAGCTTTCCTAATCATGGGCATGGTTCACATTCTGATGTATCATTATATGTATAGTTTTCTTACTTGCTGTAATTTCCTGTAGACAGATTTTTTGAAGAGGAGGTTTGCAGTATAAATGGGGGTTCAAGATACATCAAAAGAGTCCAGATTTATAGATGATCTCTGTGGCATAGAAGCTGAGAGTGATGTATTAATCCAAAGATTGCAATTTGGGTATGTTTTTTTGCTTTTCATTTTTGTATCATAATGTCATCAATAACATACAACCTTTTAATATAATGGAGCCCCATTTTTTTGTGCCAAAACACATGCTAATTATGAGGGATGGAATTAAATTATGAGAATTATTAATTTTTTGTAATTTCAGGCAATTATGGCAGCAAAGACCTTCATGCTTCAGGCCGGTTCAATGTAGTCTCACATGTATGTAATAAATACACATTAGTTGCTGACTATTTTATTCATGCAATATAGTTTTGAGGATTGTAAATCAATTATTACGTATTGCAATTTTATAAATTACTGTTCTTACTAACAGGTGACAAGAACTGGGCAGAGACTGCTGCAAATGTAATAACCTCTATTCCTTTTATTGTTCTAGGTCTCCAAGCTCCAAGGCAAGCTACTCAATTCCTCCTTCCCTCTCCTCTTTTTCAGTATCATTATCACTATTACTATCATTGATTTTTGATCTCTATGATTTTGGATTGGGTTTCATTTCTAGCCTACCCCAATTTATTTGGGATTAAAGGCTTTGTTGTTGTTGTTGTTTGACAGGGTCTGCCAGGTCCCTTTTTCTTTTCCTCACCCTCCCACCCCCTGAACAAAGAAAAAAGAAAACTAACCTATACCTAAGGTGTTGTTTATCAGTATTACAGGAAGAGCTGGAACAGTAAATTATATGCCAACTCTTTGATAGGAGTTGGAATTGCATCAACTCTGTATCACGCATCAAGAGGAGAGATCAGGAAATATCTCAGATGGGCTGACTACACCATGATAGCCACAACCACCCTGGTGAGTACAGTGTATTTCCATTATTTAAATGATTGTTTTGTTCTTAATTAGAAGAGTTTGCAATTTGCTTAGAATTATTTTTTAGTTGTTTTATTTTTCATTTTGTGTAGTGTTTATCAAGAGCGCTTAGAGAAGAGAACCCAAAATTTCTAATGACTGCTTCAACATTGCTCTTGCCTTTTCAACCAATGATGGTTTCTGCTCTCCACACGGGCATGATGGAGGTAAGCACATCATGACTAAACGTTCTTTTTCTTTTCACCAAAGAACATCAAACACTTGACATACCTGCAACTAACACGCAGTGTTTTGGAGACTTGTGAAACAGACCAGGTGTTAACTGTGGCCAACGGACAAATTACTTAATGGGGGTCAATAATAGTAATTTGAAAGCAGTCAATACAAGAGGCTGTCCAATTTTAGGTGCCACTGACTATTAAGCTGGTGGAGGCACTTTCATAGATGCTGACAATTTCTAACTCTACTTTACTACTATTTCTTCTCCAAGCAAATATTGAACCAAAATCAGCAAAAATGAATCTGATCTTAGTTCCAAACTCAAGTGAACTTGTTGCTAATGTAGTTTGTCGAGTTAGGAAAAATAATAAATAGCTTAGTCTCTTTTGTTCGACTAAACCTTGGAGTTACTGGTAGGAATTTCCGGTTTGACCTAAAATATTTATTGCTCAATGTAAATATGAGTAATTTTTTTTATATGCTAAATATGCAAATGTAAACACTATACTTAAATGCGTATAAAACTCTTTTAATGTGATATGCACTGATAAAAGTATCTCTTTCACGGGCACAATATAATTCTTTCTAGGTTTCATTTGCAAAAAGAGCGTCTGTCAAGCCTGAGCTAAGAATGGCACATAACCTTCATACCATGTCTGGTCTTCTTGGTGGAGCCTTTTTTTTTGCGGATGATTGTTTTCCAGAAACCCCTTATCTTCATGCCGCTTGGCATCTAGCAGCTGCCCTTGGTGTAGGCACATGCAACAAGCTTCTCGAATGATATAACTGAGTGTCCATTGACATCTCACAAATATAATTTATTACTTCCTTTTTACACGATATTGCTGGTTGCATCTTGCTTGGTATTATTTATCAATTTAATGGATGATATAACCAGTTTTGTTGTGTGTGTGTGTGTGTGTGAGGGGGGGGGGGGGGGGCATTCTCACTGTCAGTTCGTCGACATCAATTTATGTTCTTGCAAGGATAATTCACTGGATTGTACTTTATGCCAGATTCATGATTCATCTGGAGTTAATATATGAAAATATTCATCTTTTAAAGATTACTAGATTTATGGATGATTGTATCTACCGCTGCAAGTTTGTTCCATCTTTCCATTTTATCAAACTTCTTCCATTTATCTGTGTCTGGATACAAGGATATCATCATGATTAGCTGCTATGCATTCCTTATATCTCATGTTTGAATTTCAGAATTTATTTACATGGTTTCTTGCAAGTATTGTACCTATTAATTCAACATAATTGACATTTTACTGATAAGAGACGACAGATTCTTGAACCCTGGTTAGATACTAATGCTGTCACCTAAAAAAAATAAATGAGGTACCAAGAAAAAAAGTCACATCCAATATGGAAATGTAAGGGTTCAACTATCGAATTTTTCCGAGACTTTGAATTGGGTCGTGGTTCTAGTTGCAATCTGGTACAGTACTAGTTATTATGGGCTCAACATAACTCAGGCGGAAAAAAAATTATGTACCTTGACCTTGTAAAACCTAAGTCAATGCCTACTGCTTTCCCATATAAATATAGAATGGTCCATAAATAAGTCGACGCCGGATTCACATCCGCTGCCATACTTATTTTCTCTCGTACTTTTTTGTGTTCATGCTAGTGAGTTCCACAATTAAAAGACACCTCTTATTACTAAATGTGGATCCTTTAAATAAATCCAATAGATCGAAAAAACTTTGGCACAATCCTAACATAGTTTTTTTTTATGACAGCAAACTGGGATCAAGTTAAGGAAATAAAGGGAGTAGAAGCTAGTAACAAAATTTTCTTTTATCTCATTTCCTGGAGTTGTTTCAATTTCCATGGATAAATAGCAGCAGCAACGTTTCCATGATAAATGAAAATGTTGATTTAGCAATTTAGCGCTCATCATGGATAGCAAAAATGATAAAAAAATGAATTTTTGAATATTAGTGTAGAGTAATATTAGATAAACATTAATATTAAATAAAATAGTAAATAATAATTCATTCTTTTAGTTATTACCTTCATTATTTTTGAGTTGCTATCAAAACAATATTTTACTGACCAAAATAGTAAAAAATTAACTTAATTCTCACATCATATTTTCTAAGATGTTACTAATCTTACACTATTTTCAATCACTAATAAAAAAAAACACTATTTTTGCACTAATCCTTCCACCATCCAGACACATCAGAGTTATATGCAAGTAAAAAAAAATTTAAAAAGCAAAATTGGATGGTCATCTACAAGGTCACTAATAAAGATATAAGCAACAAATTAGCCGATAATTATTGTATGCATCATGATTCCCAGAAAATAATCTCACCATTATCCCCAACCAAACCCAAATCCTTGAGTCTCCTTTCCTGGTAATATTCTAATCCATCCAACTCATTCTCTCTGTTACTGAAAATACTATCTATCTGCCAAAGAACCTTCTTTTCACCAGCTCTGACCCCGACAGCTATTTGCAACCTTGGATCCAAATTGTCACTTTCCATAAGCTCTTCATCCTGCATTTAAATATTTTATTAAGGCTTAAATAACATTATTGTTAACTCTTATACATAAGACTTGACTAAAATCACTATCACCTCTTCGATAGAAGTAGCATAGGCAGATAGAGCATCCTTGCATGCATCTCTCACAACACGGCAAATTGCCTCCTCATTTTCGCGGCTCACAGGCAAATCAAGGTGGCCCCAGATAGTATTTCTGAAAATTGATTCCAAAAGAAAAGCATCTGTCCCACCAAGCGCAACTAGGCGCAAGTAGGGAAGTAGTTGAGGTGGTAGACTTTGACCCAATACTATGTCAAAATATGCAGTCTCACTGAGACCATTGGATTCTGCTATGTCAAGCTTGTCATCATAGAAAGGATCTGATTCAGAGATTTCTAGTGTCAGAGTGTACGATTCTCTATTTGCATTTGATTCAATAAAACCATAGTCAAGTGCCAGCTCTGCATTGCTCTTCTCCAGGTCATATTGGATGCATACCTGTCAAAGAAAACTTGTTGTCAATTACTACAATTTGGGGAAAGAAGTGGTAAAGCGCCATTAGCTTAATATTAGATTCATCAGAAGTGTCTCATAAAGCCTAACAAATTGTTCATGTTTGCAATTCACCTGTTCGCCAGACTTCACAAATAGTGGGGACCGCAATGAGAATACTTGATCCCTCCCAAAAAGACCTTTCCCTTTGATCTCCCATGTTAAATCTTCTGAGGTAATGGCTGGATTGTGATTAATCTGTTACACCAAAATTTTATTTTTAAAAAAAAAAGAAAAGAATTAGAGAAACCCTTATGTGCTTGCTAAGCTCAGAACGAAAACCAATTTACTCCAATTAACTCAAGAACCTACAAGATCAGCAAATGGAACGAGAGCAAGGTTGTCACCACGTAACTGCGAAAATGCTCTTGATCTCAGTATTCCAAATGCCCACAAAAGATCATCACACGTTATGGAGCCTGGAAAGAGATTTTTATTTTTGAGTATTATTTCTTCCTCCACCTTTGCGAATTCACTTTGCACATACTCCTTCACACCAATCGTCGTGCTCAATAATTGTGTTCCTAGAGAAGACAAAAAATTTAGGTATAGATGCAATCAATATACTCACTCGCCTTAGAATTATATGCGCTGTAACAAGCAATATCTAATTTAATATATGTTGTTGGTCATAAAATACCTATCAAGTACCGAGTATGATACACAAATTGTCCTTAAAATATCTCTTATTTTGGGTGCTGAAACTTTTGAAGACCACATTTACTCCCTAAGAATTCTGACAAATACCAATTTTTATTCTACCATCAAACAAAGATATTAGATAGTGATAATGCTAGGTTGGTAGTTCTAGTGATTAATCTTTTAATAGGAATAGTTGATTTCACCTATAGATTTGGATTTCCATTAATCTTGTGTCTGGCAAATAATGGCTTGAAACATTAACCAGGTTTGATTTTTCAGGGGAACATTTAGCATAATTGAATCAACAAGTTACATTTACCTTGTATCTGAGAAAGCTCCTCATCTGACCTGCACTGAACCACCAAGAAATTACACTCGCATTAAAATTCTAATTACCATGTACCAATGAAAACAATTTACATTTTCTACAAATAGATTTTAGCTTTGTACTATCTGCCTAACTCACCAAAAGATGGTGGAATCAGTAGAGGAAGGGAGAACATCCAGGTAAGGTTTCCATGGTGAAGCATCACCAAGTGCTCTCTCTCTTAAAAGGAACAACCCAATGCAAATCCATGGCCTGAGGCCACTGCAAACCCGACCAATCTCTGACGTAGCAACTGTATCTGCATCAATCCAGAGCTTCTTTGGCACCTCTAGCACCATCTCGTTTTTGGAAATATCTTTCTGCGCAATAAGACCTAGCCCTTGTGGCACCGGGCCCGGCTTGACAGAGGGAGCCACTGCACCTTTGGATATCAGCCAATTGGAGAAGTTGGAGAGAGATGACAGGGAGGGGAGTGAGGTAGCGCTCTCCTTGGATTGAAGAACGGCGCGAGTGGGGTTTTTACGAAATTGAGAGGAGATACTTGTCGGAGGAGATAAGAGACGAGGTGGAAATTTGATAAGAGGCAGCGCCATTTTGGATAGCTGAGCCTGAGAGAACCAAAATGGATATCTTTGCTTTCAAAGATGTTAAAAAGGAGAGAATTTTCTCATCAGAGGGAAATAATTAAAGTCCGGATTCTATGTTACATTCTTACAGAAGCGTGTTACATGTCAATGACTGAACTGGAGGACCCACAGAAGATTTAGGAGCCTGGGGCCCATTGAAAAAGTTTCTTTTTTTTTGAAAAAAAAATCCAATTAGAACACCATCATTCATTACTTTTCAAAAGCATGATTATAAAAAAAAGAAAGGATCAGTTGACAATGGGTTATTTTGACAATTTTAACAATGGATTTATAAAAAAATATATAATTTTTTTTATAAATACGTTCTTTTACTTTTAGATTGATGATCATTCAAATTTTATTATCGTTTGATAGTTCATCAAAAATCATTAAATTAAAACCGTTATAAACTATATAAAAATTTGATGGTCTTTGATGGACTATCAAACAATAATAAAATTACATGAAATTTGAATGACAATTAATCTATAGGTAAGATAACACATTTATAAAAAATATTTCTATTTTTAAGATTTTTTTTTTAGAGATTCATTATTAAAATTATCAAAATAATCCATTGTGAACTGATCCTTTCTCTATAAAAAAAAAAATGTAGAGATGTATACTAGCTGTATACCGCCTCTCATACTAGTTGAGTATACGCTGCTATATAGACAGCTAGGTAATCAATAGCTACAATGAACAAAAGTAGTTTCCAGTCACAAGCATAGACCAAATACAAGTAATAAAATATTAATCCAATAAATCTTCATCACTATTGTGATTCATGCTGGATGAGGCTCCTCCATCCTCCATAGTAGTGGTACCAGCATCCTAAGATGGAGCCACAACTCGAGCAGTGACAGCATGGCTCGTGCCAGTAAGAAGCTTTTCTGTAAGAACTATATGCACAGATCCTGTTCAAGTCGAGAAAAAAATAAAGAGTTTGAAATAATAAAGTATGTACAGACATAGGCCCTGCCTTTCTAAAAAATATATTAATGCGATGATGCCAATAGGACCAAATTACTGCTGCCAGCAGTGAGCCCCAAAAATGCATATCATTGAATGTTAATTTTAAACAGAGTTGCCAGAACTCTGGCACAGATCGCAGAGGCAAAAAAAGATGGCCTTGCGAAAATAAATGCAAAAGCAATTGTCATAACTGCATACTTACAGAACAGTGCAAAAATAAGTGGTTAACAGTCTCATTACCAGTAAAAAAAAAGGCAATTACTTGTACCAACCCAACCTCTCTTGCGGAGATTATCACGGATAAGAATCCTGTCGGTACTTATCTAGTTAGTAGGGTATGAACTCCACCTGAATTCAAGAATTAATATAAAGAGTGCACCGTACATTAGATTTCTCCGGATGCCAAATGTCTGAATTTGGATGTTGTAAGAAAGTAATAGAACGCAATAACAAAAGTAACTTATTATTTTCCTCTCGCATAGCTGAGGATACCCCTCTAGTTAGATGCAATTTAATATTACTCAAATTTCAAACTTGGGCCAATGTAACTCAATTATTTTTCAAAACTAAAGGAAATTATAAAGCGAAGGGATAGTTATCATCCCAAAGTGTCTTGCTAGAAATTTATATTATTACCATCTTCAATTACTCTAGATGCACCGATGGACAACAAATGATTGACTGATTCTACGTCTTTCTAGAAGGGAGAGCAGAGAGAGAGAGAGAGTGATATTTGAGATAAATCAAATCTTTCCAATAACCTACAGTGTCCCTACACATATATTTTTAGCCTCATTTATATAAAAGTGCGCAATTCGTTTGTTCTAAATTAAGGATGCCCCACCTTTCATATTCTTTAGCCCTACAAACAGTCTCCCATTTAACTAAATAATATTTTCTGGTAGATGAGAAGCAGCTCCTGCCCACAAAAACTTCTTTCGAATTCTATCAATGCCAATCAACACTCATTTAGGGATTTTAAAAACATAAATGTAATAAAGAGGGATAGCTGATAGAATAGAATTAAGTAAAATTAATATACCGTCCAAAGACAATTGCTTGCCTTTGCAAAGAGAAAGTTTGAGCTGTATTTTATCAATAAGAGATTGCCTGACATTTTTGGATGGTTTTTTTCAATGAAGTTTAGCACCCAATACTTAATGGGTATTTTACCCAAAGAACAATTAAGTTAGCAAAGTATGTTCCTAATGAACTATCCATATTAAGATGTACTAATTCAAATTTGTTAAAATTAATTTTCAATCCCGAAATGGATTCAAATACTAACAAAGCCCATTTGACTTGTTCATAAGAGGGTCGGCTCTAATAAATAATAGAGTATCATCAACATATTAAATGAACATGATTTTTTGCTGATTAGACAAAACAGGACCCAAGCCCTCAAAATAACCCTTAGTTATTCCAAAAGAAAGTAATTTGTGTAACTCCTCAGCAGCTAAAAGAAATAAGTACGGGAGACAAAGGGTCCCCTGTCGTACATCTTTTTTACATTCAAAATAAACCCTCACATTACCATTAATAATGATAACATTATGGCCACCCCACAAAACCTATTTCATCCAAGAAAATCCAAAGTAGGCAAAAGACCCTTTGTTGAAAAATAGACAACAAATAAGATCAATCGACATTGTCGAGAACTTTTTCAAAATCCAATTTAAATAACAAACCTTGCTCTTTTGTAAGTTTAACATGATGTAAAATCGTGAGAAACAAGAGTTATATTATTATATTAACTTGATACTATGAGAGAAGATAACTATCCGTAAAAATGCCTCTCTCCAAGAACGTTCCAAGATTCCCCCCTTTGTTACCTTCCGATGTGTCTCATCCTCCTTCCCTTACAGCGACCATTTGGCCTGACGGAGTCGAGCAAGCTTACGCGGCTTCATTAATTCGCCAATTTGGATAGGATTCGGCTCCTGCTAATCTCCAGGCCCCCACCTATGCGGCTATGGCTTCCAAACTTCCGCCTCATCATATCCAGTCGAAACCTACTGGAGACAAGCTCACTCTTCAATAGATTAATCTTAACCATGCATCTCAGTTTCATTTTTGACGACAACAATGGATCAAGAATAGGTGTCTTCGGTGTGGTGAAAAAGGCCATCGTGCCAAGGGGTGTCGGAATGCCCGTGTGTGCTTTCTCTATGGCGCTTTAGGACATCTTTCCACTTCTTTCTCTCGTCAGGAGCCGTCTATCTCTGGTCGTCAATTGGCTCCAGCTCCCTCCTCTCCAGCTCTTGTGCGTGCTCGCCAGTCTCCTATGATGGCTATGCTGCCTCCTTCTTCGCTTGCTACCTCCCAGTTCCATCGCATTTGGCTGACGGATGACAATTCGGCCAAGCTTGCTACTGAGGTGAAGCAAAGCCTCATCCTCATTGCTGATAAGGACATCGCTCTCTTTGAGGTGTTGGATGGCCTTCAGATAGCTTTCCCCTCTTCTAATCTATGGATTGCCAGATATCTCGGCAATAGGCGATATTAGGTTCAAGGATCGGCCTCCTAGCGTCGGGATATGGTGAAAGCTGGCTCAATCATGCTTAGGCAACACAGGTTTTTGGTATCAACGAATTTATCTGGTTTCTATGCTTCAAATTCTTTTGTTAAGATCTGGATCAAGATTCTTGATCTTGATTATGATATGAGGGGTTACCATGGCCTTGTTGCTGTTACACAACCATTCAGTACTCTCCTAGACCTAGATTTCAATATCAGAATTCGAACAGATCTTAGATGGGCGAGGGTGTTGATTGAGATAACAGATATATCTCTACTGCCTTCTTTTCTGTGGTTTGAAGTTCATAGACCGAATGGATGGATCTCGTTTGTTAAAATTCGATATGAATTGGATACTTCTTCATTGTCATTGGGGACCATGCCTGTACCGGTTGCTGGTACACATCCTCTACAGCCGATTCCACCCCATGTAATGGCTAATGCCACTTCTATCACGTCAAGTGGTGCTATTCAGGATAAGACATTTTGGGCATCCAATTCTCAGCGACATCTACCTCCTCTGGGTACCAGTGGTGCTGGTACGGTCCAGCCAAGACCGATTCCACTGCCTTCTTTTGGATTCTCTGCTGATCCTGCTAGCGTTCCACCTATCGGCACTTTTCCTACTTTGGCTCCTATTCCATCTGCCTCTCTCCGGCCATCTCTTCCGGCAGATAAACCTCCCCACCCTCCTTCTGCCAACATCCCTGACTCCCACATGCCGGTTCCATCTCCTGTGCTCCGACCTCAGGCAAAAGTTTAGTTGTCTGCATCTTCCTTGGGACCTAAACCGCCGACTATCAACAAGTCTAATAGGAACCATGTTTGGTATAAGCATAGGAAGAGTCCTAAATCCAAGCACCATGAATTGCTCATTGCTAAAAACAAGACCCTTAAAGCTCAAATCGATTTATTCAAGGCTCTAGGACACTCAAACTCCCAGTCTTCAGCCAAAGATGGGGCCATCTCAAGACCTACAGGGGGCAACCTTCCTTCTCATACACTTTCTGATAAGAGCAATGGTATGGCAGTCCAGTCGGGTTCCCTGTGCCCCATTTCTTCTCCATCTGTGGTGATCTCTACTTCCGCCATACTCTCTGCTGCGGGGGACCACCCACCAAAGGTTGCTACTCACCCTGGTTCTACTCCTGGCAGCAGCTCTGCTTTACTAGTTTCAGAGGCTCCAATTTCTTATGAAGTTGTCACATCTCCTATGCTGATCATGCCTATGGGTGTGCCCCCATCGCCGGTTTCGAAACCTCTTGCCATTGTTCCTTTAAACTCTCAGGCCGAGCGACATAAGGAGTTTGCAGCGGCAGGTAAGATTTCTTCCCTTTCATTTCCTTTCAGCCCCTTAGTGGATTCTGACATTAAGAGCCTGTTTTCTCAGTAAGTATTAGTTATATTTAATGAGGTTAAGGCTAATGACATAATTGAGGGTTTTAAAAATGTGGATTTTGCTCAATTTGAGCAGTTCCTGCAAAATGTGAATATGACTCTCCACAACTCTTATCAGGCTCATTTGGGTACTTCCCTAGTAATTAATGAAGATTTTGAATTGGAACATTAGGGGACTGGGACTCCCTGAAAAATGTCATTTTCTAAAAGAATTTAATGCTACAGAATATTTTAATATTATTTGTATTTAGGAAATGAAAAAAGAGGACTTTTCACAATGTTTTTTAAATTATCTTTCTCCTAAGTGTTCTGATTGGCAATTTATCCCTTCTGTGGGGGCTGCAGGGGGATTCTTTTGAGCATAAACTCTGTTAATTGTCAATTAATTAATTGAGATGTTGGTTCCTTTAGCTTAACTGCTCATCTTCAAAATAAAAAAGACGATAATTTGGGCTTGCACAATGGTTTATGGTCCCACTGACTCCCATTTAAAACATGCTTTTTGGGCTGAATTAGCGACCATTGGATCCAATTGGTCTGGCCTCTGGGTTATGGGCAGTGATTTTAATGCAATTAGGACCCGTTCTGAAAAGAAAGGGTTTCCTTTGATTTAAGGAATGCTGATGCGTTTAATAATTGGATTAGTCTTTTTGCCTTAATTGATCTTAAATGTCAGGATAGACGATTTACTTGGGCCAGAGGGGGTAAAAGCTCTCAGATAGCTTATTTAGACAGAATTTTTGTTAATCAAGCCTATAGTTTGTCCTAATACATATACTTATAGTTTTAATAGGATTATGTCGGATCACTCTCCTATTTATCTAGATAATGGGCTTTCTCAACCAGTTTCATCTTACATATTTAAATTTGAAGCATTTTGGCTCAATCAGGAAGGATTTTCAGATTTAATGGCTAAATGGTAATGCTAATACAAAAAATTTTCATCCTATTGCTTCTTCTAAAAAAAAGACTCACTTAATTACCTCTTTAACTATTGATGGGATTGATTCTAGAGATCCTGAGATTATCAAAACACATATTTTTCATTATTATAAATCTTTATTGGGGTCTAAAGGTCCTACCTGGCTCACCTTTTCTGATGATCTTTGGGAGGATCATGAAAAAGTTCTTCTATCTGAAAATTCTTCTCTCATTGCCTCTTTCACTGAAGATGAAATTAAAAGAGTTGTGTTCTCTATGAACCCAAGTAAAGTTTCGGGGCCTGATGGATTTTCTATGCCATTCTATCAAAATTTTTGGGATCTTCTAAAACATGACACTGTGCATTTATTTTCTGAAATTTACCATCATCGTTTAGATATTTATAAATTTAATCGGGCGGTGATTTGTTTAATTCCTAAAGTCGTTGACACATCCACTATAAAGGATTTTTGGCCTATTAGCTTACTTAATTGCCGCTTTAAAATTTTTATGAAAGTTTTGACTTCTCATTTACATCTAGTGTTGCATAGATTGATAGGGTTGAATCAACATGCCTTTCTTAAAGGTAGAAACATAATGAATAATGTCATTTCATCGCATAAAATTTTACATTTTCTACATCGATCTAAGGAACCTGGCCTTTTATTTAAATTAGATTTTGAGAAGGCTTTTGACAATGTCGATTGGAATTATAATTTAAATACATTTAAGCAATGGGGATTTGACCCTCATTGGGTTAGGTGGATGGAATCCATCCTATGGGGTGGTCATAGTGTTGTGCTATTTAATGGTACTCCGGGTACATATTTTGAATGTCGGAAAGGGGTTCGGCAGGGTGATCCCTTATCCCCATATCATTGTTTTACTTGCTACAGAAGGTCTTAATAAAATTCTTTCTAAAGGTGTTGTCTTAGGGCATTTTGAAGGGCTGGACCCTCCTATTCTTCATGGTAAACAAATTTAAAATTTACAATATGCTTGACGATACATTATTGTTTATTCATGCTGACTATCTAATTGTTGAACACATTAAATGGGCTCTTAGGGCCTTTGAGGGTCTTTCGGGGTTAAAAGATCAACTTTAATAAATCATAACTTGTTGGCCTTAATATCTCTTCAGTTTTGGCGTCTAATTTTGCTATTCAACTTAATTGTAAATTGAGTCATTTACTAATGAAATACCTTGGGTTATCTTTGCATTGAAAAAAGTCATCTCTTGCTAAATGACAAAATTTAATTGATAAGATTAGTAAGAAACTTCCTACTTGGAAAGGAAAGCTACTCTCTTTAGGGGGCCGCTTGGTACTTCTTAATTCTGTTCTTTTCTCTATTTCTCTTTATTATATTACTCTTTTTAAAATTCCAGCCTGGGTTATTACTAAGATTGATCAGATTCGCAAACGATTTCTTTGGTCTGGTTCAGAACTTCTTAGGAGAAAATATGAACATTGCCTTCCTTTGTAAATGGTTTTGGAAATGCAAATATATAAATAAAGATGGTCTTTGGCAACATATTATTTGTTTTAAATATTATGATACTTCTTCTTCTTTACATTTCTCTGCATTTTGGAAAGCGGTTAATTATGTCTCTCATTTTTTATTGTTGGGTGCTAAACGCATTGTTGGGAATGGTCATTCTATAAATTTCTAGTTAGATAATTAGCATCTGGATTATCCCTTATCACTGCAATTTTCTTTGGTGTATGCTAAAACTAAATCTTCATCTATTTCACTTTGTGATGTTTGGAATAAGGGACAAATTAACCTTCATATTACTCGTGGCGCTAGCATTACTATGCGGCAAGAAAAAGCTCAATTTTTTTCTATACTTCATTCATTATATTTTTCTTCTACAAAGGATTCTGCTCTTTGGCTTTGGGAATCCACTGGATATTATTCAATTCAGTCCATATATCACTTTTTATGTTTGGGAGGGAGGGGTTAAGACCATCTTACCTAAATCTATATGGGTGCTTAAAATTCCTATTAAGAATAAACTCTTCTTATGGATGACCCTACATAATAAAATTTTGACTAAAGATAATTTGCGTAAACGGGGCTGGTCGGGGGATCAAAATTGTGTGTTTTGCACATCTCCTGAATAGGTGGATCATCTTTTCTTCCACTACCCTTTTGTTGTAGACTTTTGGTCACAGTTACTTGCTTCCCATCCGCAAAGAAGACATTCATTTATCCTCTCTTTTAGATTTTTGGAATTCTTATTTTTTATTTTCTGATTTTCAGGTTTGGGGAACATTACTTGTATCCAGCATTTGAGTTGTTTGGTTGGAATGTAATAAGAGGATTTTTACTTCCTCTTTGGCTTCCTGACCTGCTAATGCTTATTTTCCTATTTTGTCTCTTTATAAATTCTGGACAGGTTCTTATAGTGAACTTGAACACTTGGGGCTTGCTGTTGGTGCAGCATGGCAGCCTCTTGGAGCTATTTTGGCAGCTTCAAGTTGTATGGTACAGCAAATTGGGGCTGTGTCACTCTCAACCGGCCCTATTGCCTTCTCCCCTGTTCAAGGCATTCTTCCTGCTAGTAATACACCTCCATTTGACTCGGCTGATGATGAGGATCTTCTGGATTGAGTTTTGTTTTTTTTTTCCGTTGTTGTATGTGGCATGGCTGTGCTCATGATTGCTAGTATGATCTAGTTTTGTTTTTGTTTGTTATTTTTGTTGGTTCTTCTTTTGTTCACAATAAAGCACTGTGAGCTATGATTTATAGCTTGTAAACTGTAAGCTCGTATGTCTGACCGCTTTTGAAAAGTAATGGAAACCGGCACCATCTTTTTTGGTGCTTTTTCTTTTTTTTTTAAAAAAAATATGATGTAAAATCTCATGTGCTGTCACTCCAAAATATGCCTACCTTTAAGAAAAGCTAATTGGTTGGGTCCTATTAACCTATCCAACACTGGATATAATCTATTAGTAAGAACTTTAGAAAAAAAAATTATAACTATAATTTAACAAACTAATGAATCTATAATTTTGAATTAGCATAGCATCCTTAACCTTAGGGATTAAGCATATAAAGACCCTATTCAACCTAGATAAAATCAAAATTGTTACTATAAAAGTCCCTAAACATTAAAAAGAGATCATCCTTAATAAGATCTCAATAAGCTTGATAAAAAAATAGAGAAGCTATCGAGATCAAGTGGCTTTATTAGATCCATTTGAAATACAGCTTTGTGAATTTCATCCAAAATAAATGGTGTACTAATTAAAAAAAAAATCAGCAGAAGAGACTTTTTCATGTTCAGCCCAATATATCAGAGGAGAGAAAGTAGCTTGAACCTTAGATTTAGACCCTCAATATTTTTTTTATAAAAAAAATAGATGTGTTTCAATTATTTTAGAATCAGAACAGATTTGATAATCAATCTCTAAAGAAGTAATGGAATGAGCTCTTTTGTTAGAGGATGCTATTTCATGAAACAATTTGGTGTTTGCATCCCCTCTTTAAGCCATAACAATCTAGCTCTTTGTTTCTAATAATTTTTTTTAATGCGATAAATACTAAACAGTTTATTTTTTATTTCAAAGAATGTTGAGGTCTCCTCATCTGATAAATCTCTTTGTTCCATAACTATCTCAAAATTAGAAATATCTTATACTAAATGACATTTATTAGCTCTAATTTTAACTCTAAAATATGCATTCCAACCTTTTAGTTTACTTCTAATTTGTCTAATTTAAATTTTCACTCTCCTGCCTTATTGTCTCTAAGGGCAAAACTATGCCACCAAAAGGCTAACAAATAAAAAAAAATCCTTCTTGACCTATCTAATATTTCTCAAATCTAAAAATAGAGTTTTTAAATTTAATGGTAGACCCAAAGTCAAGACAAATAGGAGAGTGATCAGAACACACTCTAGGGTAACTGTTAGCATGAGATGTAGGATATTGTGAGATCCATGAATTATTAAGTAAATATCTATCTAAATAAGTCATTTGAAAGCTCATCTCACCCCTAGCTCATGTGTATTTTCTATCAGTATATTTAAAATCATGAAGCCCAAAGCCTCTATCCATAATTAAAATTATGCATATTAGTATGATCAAAAGACACTCCATTTTTTTAGATCTATTTCTAATTGCATTGAAATCCCCCCTTACAATCCAAGGTCTTAACTAAGAAAGCCCTATATCCATCAATTCATTCCAAAAAGTAGTTTTAAGAGAAGAGTCAAGAGGACCATAAATAGTGGTACAAGCCCATGTAATTTTGTCACATTTATTTTTAAAAAATACAGTGATAGAAAATTGACCAATTTGTCAAATAATAGAATTAAAAAGAGCACTACTAAATCCTTTTAGGAGTGTCATACATACTGTGAAGAAATTGAGAAGAATAATCCTCTTTTTTTTTTTTTAGTTTTTTGGAGACAGAATATCAATTTGCTCAATTAAAAAAATTCAAAAAGAATACGTCTTTTTTCATGTAGACCTAACTCTCTTATATTAAAGTTAAGTATTTTTATTTAATTTTGCTAAAGTGACCCCTGGTACAGAAATCTGAGCAAACATAACACTAATTACCTTAGAAAAAAAACTTTGAAACCTAGAAACATCAGCATCTCTAGAATTATGAATAAATGAGTCTAAATCGTCCCTTAGGCCAGTAACCCCTCTGTTAGAGGAATGAAACGATACATCCCAATAACAAATCATCGTACTGACAGCAGTACCAGACAAGGGAGCAAAGAGACAAACAATGTCAGCAGATTTGATTAAAGAGGTACCTGAGACAAGAGCAGCAACAGTGATCGATCATCAGACACTTTTCTTTACGTGGCATGGTCTTGCAGTGGTTGCGAATGCTCCCACAGGGACTATCATCAGAGACCTCAGGAGTGCAACTTGGATGATCTCCACATCAGGTCGAGCATTACCAATGGAGGCCTGAGAAGCCGCAGGAAGGATCTGAGAATCAGTTTTGTCGGAACAAACCCTGGATTGTAAGCAAGTTCTGTCAGAGCAGCCGAGCCTTTGGGAGAAGCTGAAGCAAGTTGAATAGGCTGGGAGGGCGGTACTGGATTTGGTGGTACCAGCACACTAGGAATGCTAATACCTGAGTTATGCTCTGACTGCACTCTAACTGATTCTTTGAAGGTATGAAGCTGAGCTTTCGCTGCATTTTCTGATGATAATTCAGCCAATTACTGAAACTGTTTATTAAGAAGATTAATTTTCAGCATATCTAATTTGTGCGGTTGTTTCTCCGTTTGGAATTTAATTTGAGAACATTCCAGGATCAGCAAATAATTCCACAATTGCAATTTGCTAGTTCTAAAAAGTTTATAAATCTGAAATTGAAAGCATTACGACACAACTCCTCTAAATATGTCCTAATTATAATTAATTATTTTCTCTTATATATATATATATATATAGGTTAAGAAGGATAGTGTTAAAATATAAAAATATAAATAAAATTTATTATTTTGGGCCTCAACACCATCATAGGCCCATAAATAGTTTATAGCAGTTTTGGTCACTCAACGGTAATATTATCGTTTATATTACTATAGTGTACTAGTTGGTACACAATGCATATATATAGCAAATGTAATAATTGTACGGTTACGTTTTTTTAGAAATATACAATCAATATTCAATAACAACAACTCACAATATAATCTTCTGATTTTCTACATGGTATCAGAGCAGATCTGATTATTCGATCTTGTCATCATATATCAGAGCATACTCATATCATACCAGTACCTGACATATATCTACAACTCACAAGAGGTGATCTGTAGCATCTGTTCTTATACCAACCTGTTGTAAGGAGATGCATACCAGGTACCAATAGAATACCAACAAAGACTGAGATAAAATATAATATCTATTCCTATCAACAAATACTAGTTCTTATCAGGAAAATACCAGCAAAACTCCATTCAACCAAATACGAGAAAAAGCTCAAAAAGGACCAACATAACCGAGAATTTATCAAAAAATATCAGATACCCATATCAGATCAGAGACATTTGTTCTTATCAGTAAATATGTTCTTATCATACCAAAGCCAAAAATTACCAAAAAATCATAAGTCACGAAAGTACTAGTACGGACATCGGTACAACACAACAACCTCTACAAGAGAAATCATGAATATTAATACCTCCTTAAAGCTCACATCAATGCTGTTAAATGGTAAGAATTATCAATCATGGGCTAAGGTAGTACGAATATCCCTCAAAGGAAAAGACAAAATATGATACATAGATGACACAAGACAAAGACCGACCACAACACAAGAAGTCGAGGAATGGGAAGTATAGGATAGCATAATCTTATCCTATCTTCTACATTCAATGGAACCTAGTATAAGTGAACAACTGGTACACAAATCCGAGACAACATATGAGATGTGGAGCTGCCTAAAAAAGAGATTCGGCAAAATAGATAATTATGTCCATAAATTCCAAATCAAGCAAGAAATTGTCTCAAACAAGTAAGGCCAGAAATTATTTGCCCAATTGTACTCTGAGATGCAAAGAAAATAGGACGAATTAGATATTCTCCAACCCGATATAACAAATCTAGAAGAAATCCCAGAGTGAAAAGACCAAGAAAGGGTGTTTCAGCTATTAGCAAAGCTGGATTCCAGTTATGAACAGACCCGATCAAAAATCCTTCTCAATTTAACTTTACCCTCTTTAGAAAAAATCGCTACCATTATAGAGCAAGAGGAGACTCGGTGAAGTGTCATGAGGGGCCCACAAAGTTTCATAAAAACCTTAATTTCAAAGGCAAAGGTACAACACAAATCCAGTGCACTCACTACAAACAGCTCGGTCACACGCAAGAAACTTATTGGTTCCTCCATCCTGAACTGAGGCTAGCAGGACGGGTAGAAAGGAGCGATGAAAGTCAAAAGGGTGAAAGAGAAAATTAGAGAGAGAAGATTTTCTCAACCGAAGAAAGAAGCAAGAAGCTTCTCGACAGCGAAGGACTCCTCCTCTGGCTCATTTGATGCAATGCAGAGTGCCGCATTCGATCCAATGCGGAGATAAATAGAAGAGCCCAACCAGAGTGAGTCATCCGGGTCAGATAGAGGGGATCAAATGCAACAAATGTTATAACAATTCTCCATGTGGTATTCCAAGCAAAACAATGATGGTATATCACTAAACTCATTTAAAGCTAATCTAAATAATAAAATTATTCTTGATAGTGGGGCAATGAATCATATATTTTGCAATAAAAAAATATTAACAAAATTAGAATAATAAAGGATGAACAATTTGTTCTAGTTGCAAATGGGATGGATGCAAAGATCAATGGTATAGGGGAAACAAATTTATTTTCAATCAAAATTATGAATATTTTATATCTAAGCTCATTTTCAACTAACTTAATTTCAATACCAAAATTAACAAGAGAATTAAATTATAGCGTTATACTCTTTAAAAATATAAAATTTTAGGACAGGGAGACCGGGACAAAGATTGGTGAAAGAGTACTTGAAACGACTTGTATATTTTAAAACCCTAAGAGAAAGAATGTGTTTTAGCAAAAAACAATGATTATGGGTTTTGACACAAAAGATTAGGACATCCATCTGATAATGTTTTAAATTTCTTTGTTGATCATTCATTGAAAACTTATATTAATTATAATGTTTGCAAATTAGCTAAACAAACTAGACTCCCTTTTTCTTTGTCAACTACAAAGTGTATTTGAATTAGTGCACTCCGATGTATAGGGACCAGCTCCTTTAATCTCGTATAATGGATTTAAATACTTCGTGATATTTATTGATGACTTCTCTAGAACCACTTGGTCATATCTTTTAAAATCAAAAGATGAAGTATTTAATTGCTTTGAAGAATTTGTTAATAGAATCAAAACTCAATACAATAGGAAAATTAAAATATTTCATTCGGATAATGGAACCGAATTTATCAATAATAAATTCTCAAACTTATTTAGAGATAAATGAATTATATATCAAACTACATGTATAAATACACCCGAACAAAACAGTATTTCAGAAAGAAAAAATGGACATCTATTAGAAGTAACACGAGCTCTATTATTTTAAAATAACGTTCTAAAAATATATTGGTCTACACTATTGTAAATGCTAATTATTTAATAAATAGGTTGCCAAATGCTCCATTAGAAAATAAAATTTCATTAGAAGTACTTTTTAAAAAAAAATAATATAGATCATCTAAAGTTTTTTAGATGCGTTTGTTTTGTCAAATTAAAAGAAAAAATAAATTTGATGTAAATTCTATAAAAACTATTTTCTTAGGGTATTCTTCATACTCTAAAGGATATAAATGTTACGACCCTATTAATAAAAAAATACTATATTTCTAGAGATATAATCTTGGTTGAAAATGAACCGTTCTTTAAAGAAAAAAATAAAATAGAAAATTAAGAAAACCCGAACATCATTGATCAAACCAACCCAATTTTACCATAATTATATGGTCTAGATATCTTAGAACATAGGGAATTAGAAAATAATATCAATGAGGTCGAGCCAATCACTCAAGAAGAGGAAGCAAGTGAAAGTGAGCATAACATTGAGGGGGAGATTGAGGTAAGACGATCGTCAAGAATATCTCAACCATCCACTTAGACTTCGTTATTTATAAGGTACAATATCATATTCAATATTTTATTCCATACGAAAATATCTCACCTAAACATACTTCGTTTCTAACATCCATAACCAAGATACAAGAACCCAATACTCACCAAGAAGTAATTATTTGTCCAATATGTTGCAAGGCAATGAGAGAAGAGTTAGATGCCTTAGAGAAAAATAAAATTTAGGTAATAACGTAATTATCCAAAGATAAAAAATTAGTTGGGTGCAAATGGGTATATAAAATTAAATATAATAGCAATGACACCATAGAGCGATAAAAGCTCGATTAATAGCAAAATGGTATACACAAACATATGGTATAGACTATCAAGAAATTTTTATACCCGTGGTGAAAATGAATACCGTTAGAATACCATTATCTATTACGGTAAACCAAGGATGAAATCTCTATCAAATGGATGTTAGAAATACATTTCTCCAAGGAACACTCGAGGAAGAAGTATACATGACCTTACCACCCGGCCACGCGAAAGAACAAGATACAACATTGGCTTGTAAGTTGATAAAATTGATTTATGAATTGAACAATCTCCACGAGCATGGTATGAAAAATTAAGCTCTTATTTGATGTCTTGCAATTTTAAAATTAGCAATGCGGATCACTCATTGTTTATTAGAGTAAATCAAACAAATATTACCATCATATTAGTATATATAGATGATATCATAATTACCGATAATAATAAGGAAATCATACAACATATAAAAAAATAACTAAAAAATAGGTTTGACATTAAAGACCTTGATCACTTGAAATATTTTTTAGATATTGAAATAGCTCACTCACAAGGAAATTTATTTCTTTTACAACGAAAATATGTACTTGACTTGCTTAGAGAAACCAGAAAGTTAGATTGTAAACCATCATCAACTCCTATGGATTGCAAAAAAAAAAATTAAACACCGAAGATGGACAACCTTTAAAGAATATAAATTAATATTAAAGATTAGTAGGAAAATTAATTTATCTTACGATCTTGCTTTTTTCGTTCGTCAAGTAAGTCAATTCATACATTCTCCTCGATCATGTCATTTGGAAGCAATTGATAAAATTCTAAGATATTTAAAGGGGATGTCCGGAAAGGGAATACTTATGAAAAATAATAATTCTAATGAGATATGTAGCTTTACCGATGTAAATTGGGTCGAAAGCTTTGATAAAAAATCTATAATCGGCTATTGCACATTTGTAGGTGGGAATATAGTCACATGGATGAGCAAAAAATAAAACGTTGTAGCAAGATCAGGTGCCGAGCTATGGTGTCAACTACAAGCGAAATGATTTGGATAAAGCAACTATGAGCCGACTTGAATATCATAACTCATTCACCAATGAAAATATTTTTGTGATAATCAAGTGGCGTGCCACATAGCTTCAAACCCGGTGTTTCACGAGAGAACAAAACATATTGAAGTAGATTGCCACTTCATACGAGAAAAGTTGCAAGCAAAAGAAATAGAAACTCCGTATGTTAGAAGCAAGAAACAATTAGCGGATATTCTTACGAAGAGTTTTGAACTCGCTCCATTCAAAAACAATGTTGTCAAGTTAGAATTGACCGATATTTACAATCTGAACTTAAGGAGGAGTGTTAAAATATAAAAATATAAATATGATTTATTATTTTAGGCTTCAACACCATCATAGAACCATAAATAGGTTTAGAGCAGTTTTGGTCAATCAACCGTAATATTACTGCTTATATTACTATAGTATACCATTGGTACACAATCGATATATATAGCAGATATAACAATTGTACAGTTACGTTTTTTTAGAAATATACTATCAATATTCAATAACAGCAACTCACAATATAATCTTCTGATTTTCTACTGATAGCTTTTACACAAGTTGTTAATAATGGTCATCGTGGGATATTAAGAAGTAAGAACTTACCAAGAACCCTTTCTCTCAAAAAATAAAATTAAACTAAGAAGTCTCGAATTGATATTATACTTCCAGACTATTATTTCTATCATTTCTTTTAATTATGAAAGCTGATATTGGTATTGCAATGAAGTTTTTGTTGTGCACTCCATGTATATCTTTTGTATTTGGTATAAATATTAGATTATTAGATCTGCAGGTACATTATGAGCACTAAAACCACTTTTTTTTTTTGAGAAAAACATTAAAAATAACTTTTAAAGTTTAAACTTTTTATGGATTTTAAATATAGAAAAAATATTATGTTTCCAATTTTATGCTATACAACATAAATGAACGCCTCGATGATAAAATATTAGAAATATAAAATATTAAAAAGAAAAAGGAGATGTTTAAAAAATTAAAATTTAATGAAATATAAAATATTTAACTGTTTTGATGAGGTATGACAAAATTTTGATGGTTAGTAGCATAAGAGTGCGCAATCACTTAATCAACCAATCAGGGAGTGATATTTTTATCCATTGTACATTATCCATCTGCGGTGTCTTTCCGAGTTCGGACTCGGTCGATAGAGAGAGAGAATGGCTGTGACGAGCGCGCCACCGCCGAACCTCCTCCCTACAAAATCCTACATCCCATACGCTCGCGTAAACCCTAGAATTCGACATTGTCGGCGGTGCCACGGCGAGGCAAGCCCCGTCGGCGCCGCATCCACCTCGCCTCGCATCCCTTCTTCCCCCGGTTTAATTTTCAGTTCGAGCTCCAATGTTACCTCGTTTGGTTTTCCAGTAGTCAAGCGCCATATCACCGACGTAACCGAACGGTGGCTCATGTGGTACAATACCGGTAATTCAATAGGCTTGGCTACATCTAACAACGGTATTCACTGGGAAGAGACGACTGGAGAGTCCATTCTGCCGAGCCCCGACTGGTGGGTGTTTGACAACTCCCGGGTGGTCCCGTCAGATGTGCTTATAATGTCAAGTGACAAGCTCCGATTGGGAAGTGCAGTCTATTGGATGTACTACACCGGTTTCACCGAGGAGAAGCTGGAGCTCCCCTTGGTTACTGGTGATGCTCTTTACAAATCTTTGCCGGGTTTGGCTATCAGCCAGGATGGGCAGCACTGGGCAAGGATTGAAGGGGACCACCACACTGGTGCACTTTTCAATGAAGGGGAAGACGGTGAATGGGATTCTTCATTTATTGGTGGGCCAAAGGTTGTCTACCATGGTAAAAAGGACCTAAGGATGTATTACCACTCTTTTGATGTAAATTCAGGTGGCTACGCAATCGGCATTGCAAGGTCAATGGATGGTCTAAAATGGGTGAAATTGGGGAAAGTATTAGAAAGGGGTCCTATTGGGTCGTTTGAGGAAGGCGGTGTAAGAAATGGGCATGTGACAAGGAATGAAAAGGATGGGAAGTACTTGATGGTTTATGAAGGAATAGACTCTGACGGGCGGGCCAATATAGGGTTAGCTGAGTCAGCTGATGGGTTGAAGAATTGGAGGCGCCACACTGATCAGCCATTGTTAACAGGTTGTTTGGATGATGAGGGATGGGATTGTAAAGGGGTTGCTGCACCTTGTCTAATTCAGTTAGGCAAAGGGGAGGGATGGAGAATTTATTATACTGGGATTGGGAATGAGAGAAGAGAAGGGGTTGGACTTGCAGTTTGTGATGGATTGGATCCAAGAAATTTTGTGAAATGGAAGGGTTTTAAGATTTAAGGTTAGTTAAAATTTCAATTTTTTTTAGTTATTTTTTCTTGATGCTTTTAGTTATGTGCTTGTTGGTGACTTGAGAGAACTATTAATTCCTGCTGTATCTAACTCTATTCGTGAAATGGCATGAGTCAGTGATCATGTTTAAAGATAAATACATGGTTGTTTAGAACTTATGGCTGCCATACCGGTCTTAGTATTTGATTTGGGTTGGTACTACTGGCCCAATAACTGTATCAGATTAACCCAGGAAACATTTATGCCCAAGTGATACATAATGTTTTGTCTTGATTTTATTTGGGTTTGAAAACCTTCCAGATAATTCACATAGGCCCAATTCTTAGGTGATACAGTCATACAGAGTATAAATTCAACTGAAGAGCATACAAATGTCTTATTACTTCAGTGTGAGTAATCCTGAAGCAGCTGGTAGGAATCCAAATGATTCAAAGGCAGAAGTGACGTTTAGCCATGTGACCTGAAACTTCATCCGACTGATTTTTAATTATTAAAGAGTCAGACGATGAGACCAAAAATGACTTTAACTAGTGTGATAAAGACAGTAACAATTGTGTTGAATTATCACATCTTGCAGCCTTGGATTGTTACTCTACTATTGTAGTCCAGAACTGAAATTTCAAGTCTTGGCTAAGGAAGCTAGTAAGAGGATAAAATTAGGAAATACATAATTCTTTGGTTTGGTTTTCTCTCACAGGTTGGTACTTAGAAGCACATTCTTATGTCATGATAACAGTTTGAACAGCTCTATCTCCCGTCATCACTAAAATCCTGGCAAATCATTAGTTTTCATATAAGAAAGGATTTCTTAATTCTATAAAGGTATCTTTGTGTAGGTTAAAGAGAAAAAAAAAGAAAAAGATAGTCATAGCCCTGTCTTCATTGAAAATGCCCAATATCTAGAAAGCAACTCATCTGAAATTGAACAAATTCTTGGAAAGTTCATGTAACTTACAGTTTTCATGAAATATAAAATCAAATTCATTTTTTACACTAGATAGGTGGTCCTTGGTACAGCATGCATTTAACATTTGCATGGCTCGTCAGCATCAAAGGCTGGCAAATAATCACACGGACCATTGATTGCCCCCCCCCCCCCCTGCTTAAGGTACATGCCCCTCCTTACTCCTTAGTACACTGTAGATCATCTCTACATTGTTTTTTTCCCTTTACAGATAGTTAAGTCTTGTAACATCATCATTAATATAAAATGTGTAGTAACATCACAAACTGTATCTTTCCTTTTACTTTTTTTGAGGCTTGCTAACACTGGGTAGCCTCCCCATCCCCTGGATATAGCAAAAACAGTAAAATGTTCCTAGCAGGAAGATAATGCAACCTGTAATTGAACCGCGATGTTGGTGACATGTTAATTTATGTGTAATCATAAACCTAGTTTTAAATGGGCCAATCTTTGGTTACATTCAAATTTGAAGTGTAGAAAACTGTCAGACAAAAAAAAAAGCAACGAGATGGGTTGGTAATCTAAAGAAAATCAAGATGAACTTGTTGCAGCCTTGGGCAGAAAATTTTCTGCCAGACAAGGCCAAATTTTTTTCTTCTTGTACTACAAAATACCTCTCTGTTGTCTAATAACTTCTGCTCCTAAAGCATTTTGTAAAATCGTCATTATAAAATTGTGTAAAAGGGTGGTAGGCTGTCTAAAATAACCATTTTCCACTCTATCCAGTTCAGGAATGAACGAGTGGTAAAAAGTAGGTAATCATTGTTTTTTTGATAATTAATATTAACTTTTAAGTTATTTAAGAAGTAATAATGTTGCTTTTCTGGTTACACCTGATCGATTTATGCACTGTCTAATTATGTAGACTGACACAATTCTTTTCTCATCAAACTGTCCCCAACCATGGTATTTGCTATAATGCTGCTCATTTTACTTCTGATGTAGTATATATGAATTTGTATAGTTTGAAAATTGTTGGTGGAAGCCAAAATAATAAATAGAAATTGCGTAACAAACTATGTCATAATTGAAAGAAATTTACTTTTCAATTTTAACAACACAGACAATCATCAAGAACTATATACACCCAAGGCAGAATACATCTGTTGAATTTGAGTGCTATCCATTTCAAGGAGAAGTCACAGTTGAGAAAAAAAGGAAGGCAAATTTTTTTATCTTTAGTTGGGTTATGCAGTTGGATCAAGAATTAAGAAACAAATGCAGCCATGGGAAAAGTGAAAGAGGAAAGGTAAGGGGACAGTGGGGCAGCTCTTAAATTGCATGATGTTGACTAATAACCATTTCAAAAATGGGGCCCTACAAGTGTACTCTCTCTTTCTGGTTCACTGCCAGGGATGTTTCTCTTCTTATTTATTTTTATTTTTATTTAATCTTGTGGTTTCTCCTTTTTTTTTTCAAGTTCAATTCCTTTTTTTTATATGTTCACACAGTCTGGCAGCTCTCTGACAGGTGGGAGATACCATTTTTGTATAAATTTTCTCTCCTTTTGGGTGAGAACTTGTTAGTGGCTCTGCTAAGGTATAGGACTCTCTCTTTCTAAAATCTAATTTTCTTTCTTTTTAGCATAGTTTTTGATCTACACGGCAATGACAAAAACCTCTCCCTTTTCATAAATAAAAAAATTGGATTCTACTATTTATGATCTTCAATTGACCAATAGTAGTTTCAGACTTCTGAAATTAGGGAATAGAAGAGAACAGGTATTCCACCTTAGTCCATCCATACGTCTGGAGCCCCATGTGGGATTTATTTCGGTGGGGGGGCGTATTGGGTCTATTTAGTAGCGGGGATTGCCTTGCTACTTTCCATGAGATATATGATGAAATGGTTTTAGTATTGGTAGGTTGAAATATTTGGAAAATGCTATTTGGGAAAGATTTGATTCTGCTTAGAAAATGTGCATTTAGAACTTGAGACTTTTTGGTGTACTGCATTTATCCAAGTAACTGCGTAAAAAAACCAAATCTGTTGAATTTAAATTCAGCAGGGTTTCCACTGGATTGTACTTTGGAAATAAACAAGGTAAATTGGTTGCATATAACCAGACAAAAGCATCTGTCAGCTACATAGTAAATCTTTCTGCACACACGTTTTAAGAGTTTACTTCAGCTGCTGCATTGACTTCTCAATTTCCCGAACTTATATCAATTAAACGATGCAAGATGTTTCATTTGTGATTTTTTCGTTATACGTAACCAATAGGTGAGTTTCATGTGGATCAAAATTTTAGTGGTTATTATGTTTAAATGAACCATAGTCGTTAATTTTGACTCGGTTTCTCGGTTTTTAGTGCAATAAGATAATAATAATTTTTTTTTGTCGTGCATTCAATTCTTTACCTCTTAATTACTGTTGATTTGTTCCGACCTTCAAGATGACAGACATCTCATACTAGTAGTTAAAATGGAACGGATTTGGAACAAATAATGCTAAATGATATTCATTAGGCTGGCGTAAATATTATGAGATGGATATTTAACAAGTGCAGATTCGGATGTGTACGGATAAGATATATTAATATATAATGCTAATAAATATATACATATAATAGAAATAAGTAATTAGAATAATACAAATATTTTAAACAACAATAAATATTTGAAATGAATATATTTATTAGTATCCGTAATAAATAACACTATACAAAAAAAAAACAAAATTTTGACAACTTGCACTATTTTGCAAATAAAAAGCTTATAAATATACTTCTATTTCGGATATAATAGTTGGTATATTTGTATTATTTTACTATCTAAAATGTAATTTATATCCTTATCCACATTATTTTTTACGAATTGAAAACAAATATGAATACGAATTATATATTTATGGATAATTTTCGGATGAACAGATACTATCTGCTCCGTTTTCACCGTCTCATACGCCCTCTGGTACAAGATAAAAAGGGAAAAATGCTTTGAATCAGCCCACGTTTCGCGATCTACGTTTTTATGTTTTCTCCTGATATGTATGAGTACCTTTGTCAGTAAAAAATAAATACTCTGGACTTCTGATTTGGCCCAAACGAAAATTAAACTTCACTGATGCATAATTTATTTTCACTTTTTTTTCCAGATTTTTACCATAGAAGCAGGTCAGAAAAATTCTGATCGAGTACCCCGCTTTATTAAAGAGAAATATTTAATCCCACTGGCTGTGGTAAAATGAAACAGAGTATTACCCTATGTCGGATTAGATTTAAATCTCTAAAGAGAGGAAGGCAACTTGGACACTGAGCTAACAACTGTAAAGTCATGGACTCATTTATTGCTCCTTTCCCTACAATTTCTACAGAGATTTGGTAGTAAGCTCCGAACGTAATCCCCAAATTAGTTACTGATGTCAACATTAGGTTGTCACTGTAAACTGTGGTATCATTAGCAGATTTTTTTTTATTGTAGGAAAATTTGCCTTTTTTTTTTGAGAAACTTGGCAGTGGCTGCCAAGCAAGTAGGAAAATTAGCTTCTCATTTTGGGTAATTACTTTAAGTGAACCTGATAGGCAGTTTGGTGTAAGATCAAGAGCCTGTCAGACGTTCAAAAAGAGAACAAAATCAAGCTTTGTGAAATTGTAAACAGTAAAAAAAAAAAAAAAAAAATAAGGGGACAAAGGACTGACTTTGATACACTATTATTCCTCATATTTATTATTATCAATACAAATATACTATTCCATAAAACGACCAAAAAAAAAGAAAAGAAAAACTGAATAGCCCAGTACTAGCAATTAACTTTTGTTTTCAATACGCTTAGTCTTAGTAGAACCAAACAGTAGAATAACTATTATTTTCCCAAAATAAAAAACAAATCACAATCATAGCGGAGGAGAAGAATTAACCAAATTCAGAATGCTATTCCAGTAATTCCTATTCTCTTCTCCATCCCGATCTCCTTCGCAGCTCCCGACTTGCACATTGCTAGACTCGCCGCAACAATCGGAGGAATTTTGTGCCTCAGAGCTATCTAGAAGCAACCCAGTAAAACCGGCTGTGGGGCCAGAAAACCAGGAAATGTCACCCCCACAAAATGAAGCTCCGTTCTTCTCCATTTGGATGCCCAAAATATCCTCCTGTGGCTTCCCAAAAAACTTGAGCTCACTATCATCATAGCACAACCTTGAATTGAATTGAACGAGGTTGCTATTGGCGCAAATGCTGTTACCGTTATCTCCATAGCTCAATGTAGAAGTAGGGGACTCCAAATCGATCTTTCCATGCAATGCATGAAGCACCTCTAAGGGTGGAGGTGGAGACAGCTGACTGGTAGTTGTACGTAGTTTTGACTCTCTGACAAGACGAGCTTCCGCCTCGAGACGTGCACTCTCCCATTGTGCCATGTGGCTCAGATTGGCTGCACTCTTTGATTGGCCATCGGCGCCAGCGCCCAGTGCATCACATTTGGGCTTATGGGTTACAGGGTCGATGCCCATTTTCGCCAGGCGCTTCTTCAGGTGTGTGTTCCAGTAATTCTTTATCTCATTATCAGTTCTTTTTGGCAGGTGAGTTGCTATAGCTGACCACCTGAAAATGAAAAAAATCACTTTTTTTTTTATTTACAAAAAAATATTTTGCAACAGTGAATTAAGAGTGTCAATGTTACATTAAGAAAAATGTTATGATTTATTGTGATCACAGAACGAGAGAACTTAATTTACAGATTGCTCATAATTCTAGCAGAAATTCACAATAACTTTGACAAACCCATAAGTTATCAGAGAATTCAATCTGATCCAAATTGGAAAATTAAATTTGCAAATTACCCTCAAATGAAGCAGAAAATTCACAAAAATTAGACAAAATACAAATTATTCACGAACTCAATCTGAACTGAATCATTGTACTCAAACAATGTGAACTCCAATCAGATAATTTCTTTTCACCTATTTCCTAGGAGAGCATGCAATTGGATAATGGTTTGCTCTTCTTGCATGGTGAATTTTCCCCTTTTGATATCAGGCCTCAGATAATTTGTCCACCGAAGCCGGCAGCTCTTACCACATCTTTGTAAACCTTCAAATTCAATTCACAAAACTCAACTTGAATGACATTCCTTCATATTCATAAAAAATCTTGAGAAAAGGCCACAATTCTGAGCTGAATTGACTCACCTGCTTTAGCTGGCAATGCACGCCAGCTTCCATGCCCATGTTCTTCAATGTAAGCAAGAAGCTTTTGATCTTCTTCTGGCGTCCATGGACCCTTCTTCAATCCAACTTTCTCACAGCACGGTGAGCGACCCATTTTGTTCGTCTTACTTTCCTTCTTTTTTTTATCTTGGTTTGTGCTGGCTATTTTTTTTAAAAGAAAATAGGAGGCACTCAATTTGAGAGAGGAAGCAGAGTTAGTACCAGGAGTTGTAAGTTTTAAACTGCTTTCTGGCAAGAGTGACTGAGTGTGTTTATGTTTATGAGAGGAGAGATGACAGAGTACCACATAAATAGGAGGAACAGAGAGAAAGAGTGAGGAATGCAGGAATGTATCAGTACTGATTGTTGAGAGAGGTTTTGACCTATGTTCACCTAGTACAACGGGAATTAGGGAAATAGCTATGTATCAGTACTGATTGTAAAACATATAAAATAATAGTAAATATAATATTCTTTAAGCATCATTAATTGATAATTATTTAAGGACCTCTATCGTTAGCCATCATTCTTTGGCGTCACATATATTTTCCTTTTTTTTTGTATATTCTTGTATATACTATTGTAACAATCCTATTTGAGCAGAGTTTTGTGTGAAAACATGTCTGTTTATGTTTTTTTTTTCTCTCTCTTCATTTCCGTTCCGCGTTGAATTCCCAAATTGTAGGAGATGAAGAGGAGAAGCATCAGTCATTTAAGGTGTTGGATTCAACATTTTGGCGTTTTTTTGGGTAAGAACTTAGTTTTAAATTTTCTACATATCAAGGTCGCCTCTTCATTGCAACTCTTGTTGAAAGTGCTGTGTTTATCCTCCAAATTAGTACACAAAAAAAAAACTATTTAGCATAGGGTTATTGACTGGCGCCTAGTGCCATTCACTCAACCCCAGATTGTCTATAGTCTCCGAAAAGATAATAAAAGTGCACATAAAAGAACCCACAAACTGTCTCAGTTAACAAATCATTAATCATGTGAGGACTGTTAGATACTTTTGGAGGTCGCTTTCGTTTAGCATTTTCAAGTTTTCTGCAATTTGAACCCATACATTATTGTGTATTCAAAAGTCGAGAAGGGTTCAATATCAATAGTTGTTGGTATTAAATAATTTCAATTTATAAATTTCAATCGTTAGTTGAATTTTATATGATTTCAATTATATGCCTATAGAAAATTTTAGGAGTCTTCAAAATTTCGATAGTTATCTTTGGTAATTCTTGTTGTCAGGGGCGGAACCAGAAACGATCGATATGGGGTGCTCGGTTCAAATAAATAGAATGTTCGGGTAAAAAAATATTATTTATTATCGTATAACTTTTATTTTTCAGTGAATCGAAAAGAGTGTCCGGACACCGGCTGACGCCTACCTTGACTCCGCCCTGCTTGTTGCATAAAAAAAATCAAGTTGAAATGATATGTTGTATTCAATCTAATTTTGTTACGTAATGCCTAAATGATTTTTAACTTCAAATTTAATTTCATCGAAGCCGAAAAACATAAATATTCTAGTATTCTACAGAAAGTACACGTATCAAATATCTACCGACCTAATATGTAATTTAGAAGTTACCTAGCAACTGTCGGATATATGTAAAATCTTATAGAAATTATTTGCTTCAAATCATTAACCTCTAAAATTAAAAGATCGATCTAAAAGTTGCTTACAATTGCATGCAATAAATTGCAGATGAACATCATGACTACGGATGGAGTTGAGCTAGTTTGTGCTTCCACTGTTCCACAGCATATTGAATCTGGATTATGATTTGATTAAGACTTGGAAATGAAGTTTATATTTAGTTTTAGAATTGACTAATGAAGAGGGACGGGACCTCTCACCTCTGAGTCTCTGAGTAGTGACAGACAAATAATGGCTCTCTCCGTGCAGGGATGAGGGATCACATCCAACTGTTATTCTCAAAAAAAAAAAAAATCCAAGAGCTGCGCCATAGGCTCGTTTCTTTGTGACATCTTGATTCCGACGTTCCATGTGGCGAGTCACTAGACATGATTTTTAAAAAAACTTAAAAAAGTTTTGACAAGGACCTTCAATGACCCGGCACAGGATAGTTATGTCATTCATTGTAATATTTAACGCACTTGGTCATGATCCACATCATTGTTGTCGTTAGAAATCATTTGAATATATTTTAGTCGTCATTCAAATCCTTATGTTTAGTTGGTTATGTTTTTAGAATTTTTTTGCAAAAATGCGCCTACGTTATCTATAAAACTACGATGGACGCCCTATCCGAATTTCACAAAAATCTGAATCCGAATAATTATTCGAGTGTGTATCTGTATCGGTTATGAATTAAAAACCACATTCGCGCATGCATTTTGATAAAATAAATATTTGTATCGGTATCCATATCTAATATGAGTTAATGTGAGTGTAATTGACAAATATACCAATAACAAATATATTATCCAAAATGTTTACATCCCTATCATTTTGGGTTTGATTAGGGGTGCCAACAGATCAGATCAGATTAGATCAGGACAGATCATCACTATCTTATTATTGTTTTTACTCGACTTAATCTGACTCATTTAAAATCGGATCGAGTTTGAATCAGATTAGTTTGACCTATTAAGTCCAGTCAAGTCTTGCCACATCTATGTTCGAGCACTTGTGTAACCTTGGCATAACAATAATTGCATAATGTTTTGACATTGTTTGTTGAATTGGATGGAATTCTAAGATTAGATTGAACGGTTCGGATCGATTATTTCTGACTTGAAATTAAAAATAGAATGCAAAACACACAACACCTCTGTGCTTTGCAAATCACAGAGGCATTGTGTGTTTTGCGTTCTATTTTTAATTTCAAGTCAGAAATAATCAATATGAACCGTTCAATATAATTTTCATATCAAAATATATTAGTAAACCAAATTTTATATTTTTTAAAATTTTTTTGCTATTTTTTCTCATGAGGAGAAAAATGACTTGATCTGAGAATTCCGGTTCATCCAAAAATGATGGTTCCCCCTATAAAAAAATAGCAAATAAATTTTAAAAAATATAAAATTTGGTTTACTAATATATTTTGATATGGAGATTAGATTGAGCTGTTTGGATCGATCATTTCTGATATAAAATTAAAAATAAAGCGCAAAACATACAACACTTTTGTACTTTGCAAAACACCATCCTAATTCTCTCTCTCTCTCTATATATATAGATATTTAGATAAATAAATCAAGTAATTAGATAAGTGAATTGAATATTTAGATAGAAATATAACAACATCACATATATTAAATTGTATGAGAGAACGCGTAAGGGATTTTTTGAGATGATGGATCAGAGATAAAAAGATTTTTCTCTTTTAATTAATAGTATCAGGCAGATTGTCCTATCGCCCCATTCAAATTAACTGGTTGCAAATTCCCTAATTCATCATTTACCTAACAAAGAAAATAAAAGAACCCCAACTGAGGATCACACTTTCATACTTTTAATTATTGATTAATTCTTTACACCTAATTAATTACCACACCTTGCATTTTGTCTATTTTCTACGAGAAAATTCCAAAATTGATCCCTAAAATGCCTTCATAATGAGGGTACCTTTTATGATAACACATACATGTATTCCAATTCAAAACAAATAATACCAAATTGGGGTCGCATTTACATCGTAGTGACTACATATGTCTAACAAGTAGAATTTAATGGGTCAAATTATACCTTTTGAGATTGGAAAAGTGTGGGGATGGAAGAAAATGCAGTGGTGTGTAACCGTTGTAGTGCCCCTTGAAACTTTTCATTCTTCTTGTAGATAGTAGTAATTGGTGCTCTTGGACTCTTGCCATATAATTAAAAGTGACCATGACCCAAGTAAAAATTGAACATGGACCAATTTGTCAATATCACCTATATATAATTAGCAAATACATTATTTCATATCAAATGGACAGGTTAACACTTACTGAAGTACTATTCTTGGAAAATTGTGGCTAGAAATAGGCACTAATAATTTTCCTTTTATTATTTGTCTGCACATGTGACTGGTTTTAGTCGAGTCGATATGCACCTAGACTACACTAGGATAAGATGAGGTCGGTTTGAGAATCTTGTTATTTTAGACTTCAGTGTTCAAAAGGTTTGGCTAAAGGTCGTAGGGCATTGGTTGCACGAAGAAGCTTTCTCTCTCTTGCTTCACTTCTTTTGAAAAAAAAATGAATAACCATTTTTTTTCACAGAAGAGATCTAAGTGCACAGAAATAAGAACTGCTCACTTTTTGGTTCCTTCGCTACATCATCTGGTTTCAGCTCCTCTCCAAAACAAAGGAAATGATTTGAGGGTCATTATAGGTTGCAACTTTAATTTTTCGAGACCGAATTTCATCAAGTAAATGAGTGATTATTGTAAATTTAATTTTTATGGTACGTTTAACTTCAATTTTTACGGTATATATTTTTTTCTAGTAATCTTTTTTCAAATCATAACATCAAAATTTTGCACATATTCTAATTAATGTATTATAAATTTATATCAATTTAAAATCTGATTATTTATGCATGAACTTTTAACCTCTTTAATAGAAGATATTGATTAAGTAATTGTTACGTTTGTGTTGTGATAATCATGTTTAAGATAGTTGACTAAACAATTATTTCTTATTTTGAAGGTTATAAGTTTGAAATAAAAATTGACATTTATCATATTGAAAGAATTTTTGAAGATTTTAATTGTGCTTAAAAAACTAGTTAATTACATAGTCCTATTTTCATTATCTGATGTTTTTCTTTCATTTTTTGATATAAAAGATGGGTATTGGGTAGCGGTGTCAAAACTTGAATCAACCCATTCCGAACCTGATCTGATCTGAGAATATATGGGACATGTATAGATCAATATTTTTGATCTGTCACAAATCAGATTGGGTACATATAGAGTATTGAAGACGGTCCGGTCCGGGCCGGTCCGGTCCACGGTCCCGCACGGTCCACGGTCCACGGTCCCGCACGGTCCAAACGGTCCGGTCCAAGGCGGTCCAAATTCGAAAAAACCGAACCCGTCCCACCATTGGCCCCCGGGGGCCGGACCCCCACGGGACGGTCCGGTCCGGTCCGGTCCAATTTTTTTTTTTATAAATTGAAAAAATAATATTTTATCATATTTTTTAATAATAATTTTTAACTAATTCGAATTATTATTTTTAATTGTTTAAAAATCTAATAGTACTAAAAAATGTAAAAAAATATAAAAAAAATAAAATTTCAGAAAATTATAAAAAAATAATAAAAGTTGAAAAATAAATTTATTAATTTTTAAATAATCATTTTCATCGAATTAATTATGTATTTTTTAATAATTATGTATTTTTGAATAATTTAAAAATCAAATAATACAAAAAAATTATAAAATATCAAAAATTATAAAATAAAATTTGAATAATATTTTAAGTTACCCTCCTCCTTTAACCCGGGCTTGGGACCGGCTATGTTAAAAAAATATAGGCGGAGTTATAACTTTTTTTTTTTGTTAGTAATGTTCTTTAAAAAAAGAAATTTAAAAAAATAATTGAAATATTTAAAAATAGATAAAAAGATTGATATGGTAAGAAATACCAAACTCCTAGAAGTCATTGTGCATATACCATAAATCGTTGTCTTGAATGTCAATTGGGTCGTCGGAATCATCTTCCAGAGAGATATCGGGGATATTGGTACCACTTTCTTGAGTTTCTATGGCGGATGTTCTTGTCTCAAATGTGGTATCATATTGCATGCGACTTTCGAAGATCAATCCAATCTTTATTGCACACAAGTTGTTCGAAAAATTTTGAACTCAATTTTGTACGCTTATCTCATTAGGATCCCGTTTTGCCGAACTAAAACATGATTCGGAAGGGACGGTTGACACAGGCACTGCAAATACATCACGCGCCATCATCGCCAATGTTGGATAGGCAGTTGCATTCCTCTTTCATTACTCCAGGATATCAATTTGATCATCTTCCATGCTTCCCAAACAATAACTCAATAATTCGTTATTGTTTATTTGTTGATCTTCAAAACAATCATCATCTCGCAACTCATTTAGCAATCCAGATGAACTATTACTTCTATACGATTAAAAATGAACACAATATAAGTGAATAAATTATGTAATAGAAAGAATGATGATTAAAATTCATACCTAATGTTGCGATCGGTAGTAGAAGGATTATTAGTATTTCGTCGGGAGTAAAATCATCTACGGGATTAGGAGGATTTGCCATTTCTATAAAAAAAAAAGAATATAAAAAAATCATCTACTTAAATAAATTTACAAAAGAAATCAACAATATAAATAAATCTCTACTTAAAAAATAATTTTAACATTCTAAAAAATATTCTAACAAAAAAAAACGAATTTAACATAATAAATAAATTTACAAAAGAAATCAACAATCTAAATAAATCCCTACTTAAAAAATAAATTTAACATTCTAAAAAATGTTCTAACAAAAAAACGAATTTAACATAATAAATAAATTTACAAAAGAAATCAACAATCTAAATAAATCCCTACTTAAAAAATAAATTTAACATTCTAAAAAATGTTCTAATAAAAAAACGAATTTAACATAATAAATAAATTTACAAAAGAAATCAACAATCTAAATAAATCCCTACTTAAAAAATAAATTTAACATTCTAAAAAAATTCTAACAAAAAAAATGAATTTAACATTAAATCTAATATTCTAAATCAATTAATCTAACAATATAAAACTAAAATGTAATATTCTAAGAAAAAAATAAATTTCTACAATTAAAAAATTATAAAAAAAATTAGATTTTATAAATAAACTAATTTCTACAAATTTTAAATAAAAAATTATGAATAAAATCTAACAACATAACTAATTTCTATAAATAAAAATTATAACTAATTAAAATTAAAAACTAACCTTGAAAGGAAAATATTATCGCAACGATGGAATTGAGAAATGACGAATACCGAATATTATCCTTCTAGTCTTTTACCTTCTTCGATTAGTTAATTTTTCAACGGACTAACAATAAATTAGTAAATCTAAACTATTTTTTTTTTTGGAATAACAAAATTAAATTTGAGAATTTGAGATTAAATGAAAATTTGAGAATGTGATAGTTTGAGAAGAGAGGGAAAATGAGATTTTAATGTGTTTTGAGATGTAAATGGGGCTGGTATTTATAGATATTTTTGGGAGGGAAAATTTTAGATTTTTTTATTTTATTTTCTGAATTTTTCTGCAAAAGTAAAAAAGAAAAGTGGCTTTCTTTTAATTTTTTGGGATTTGGGGGTATTTTTTTTGGGGGGGGGAGGCTAGCATTTTTTTTTAAAGTGTGCATGAAGAGGGGGGGGGTCCGGTCCGAGACGGTCCCGGTCCACGGTCCCGCACGGTCCACGGTCGGTCCGGTCCGGTCCGGTCCACGGTCCCGCACGAGACGGGTCGGCACGGTCCATTTTCGGGTGAAGGGAGGACCGACCCACCGTTGGACCGGACCGTGGCCGGCACGGTCTCGTCCACGGCCGCCACGGTCCACGGCCCACGCCCACGGCCAGGTCGGCCTCGGACGGCCCGGACCGTGCGGTCCATTTCAAATCTCTAGGTACATATAGGTCGACTCAACCCATTTAATTATATTTTTGAATTATTTTGTGATTTAACACTAATAAAAACCTTATATATACACTAATTAAGATTAGTTATATATTTATTAACATTAAATTCTCTAAAAAATATATAAAAAATAGTTAAAAAATACTTAGTAATTTTATTCAAGTCGAGTGATGTACTTCAATTGCACCTATATTTTGATAGGATTCGGTCTCTAAAACTAGCTCTTTTTATTTGTATTTTATATTATTTTTTTATATTTTACTCCTAGTTCTTGGTACCGTTCCTTTTTGGTTTTACTTTTGGGTTTTAGAGTTTTTGAAGCAGTTGGACGCACTCGAGATATTTTGGGCATTGTAGCTGAGCTTGTGGTCTGCGCACTCTCTTATGCGATCCACATATGGGCAAATCTAACAGTTGATTGAGAATCAACAGGTACCTTATATGGCGTTTCCTGGCTATTGAAGCCAACCTTAGTTGCATCTTTCTTCATCTTCGATTATTTTAAGTCCAAAGGAGGCCATGGGACAGACTAGGCCCTTCTCGGGGTGCGTTCAGTACATTTTCAAAGGAGATCAAGGCCGAATGATGAAGAACATAATCAAGGACTCAAGCGACAAGCTGGGACAACAACAAGAATTTGATTTTATTACTATTTTCTATTGATTGATTGTTGTTATATATTATTGCTATAATGTTCTTGGTACTATCTTTCTTTGTTTGTTTAGATCTAGTCACATGCCATTAGATCCGTTAGTTTTAAGGGTTATGATGACTTTATACTTGATTTTTGCTATGACTTAATATTTGTATTCTCCTTATCTGTGATTTTGTGTGTTGTACATTATTTATATGTTTGATTGGATGTGTGCAACGATTTGGATAGCATATAGGTTAGTGACACACCTAATGCTGGTCTCATTCGAGCCAAATATATTTTTATCAATTGATTAAACTATCAAGGTAGATTAGAACTGATAGGTTGATCAAGCAATAACCGAACAATGAAGTTTTGCTTTGATTGAGAGATCAAGCATGACTTAGGAAGTCAACACCAAAATTAATAAGATTTGACTTAGACATGAAAGTCTGATTAAAATACCCTTCGAGGTTTAGGAAGAGAAAATCAAACAACCAATTACCTTCATATGATAAGTTAGTATATGCTAAGTGCAAATTTTTTTTGACCTAAGTCTTCACAAACTAGAAAGATCAGATTTGTTAGCCACTGTCGAATTTATTAGTACTATGTGCGGACCGCACAATGAAAGTGTGCGGACCACACAAGACATGAACATATAAAAAAATCTGAAACTCTAAAAATATTTATTTTAATTATAGTTTTATACCCTTTATTTATCTCTTTGTTATTGTTGTTTGCAATACAAAACCAACAAAAACCTCTAAAGATATTTTTCTAGTTTTGAAAGTAGATTGACTCCGGTTAAATTTTTGTCCTTGTGAATTCGACACTCAGATATACTCTTTGAGTCGTAAACTTACAACTAAAATTGTATAACGGATATTTATCCGCTTCTTATTATGCATCATCAAGTTCAACCTGTGTCCCATTTGGATTGGGTAAGGTCAAATCAAAGAAATTATCATCCATTTTAAATGAATTGGATTGAGACGAGTTAAAAAATTATAAAAAAATAATAATTCGACCCGATCCATTGATACAATATTGAGTCTCAGTATAAATAATTTTTAATTGTATATAATTAGTGATAACATTTAGTATAAATATTTTTTTTAATTATCAGAACCGATTAAAAAAGTTTTGATTATTACATTAATTAGATCGATATTGGTTATGTTCTGTCAAGGTTTGAATTTTGTTGGAAAGGATCTAACTTGAATTGAAACCAAACGGTTGAACTTTTGTATGGAGAGGAGCTAGCCTAGCCGTAAAATTTCACCCACTTTCGCTTTTCATCCGTGTCCTTGTTGTTCTCGCAACAATAACGATCTAAGCAATTAATTCTTTGTCTCATGCAAATTAATTTATTGCTTTAAACGATCCGAGTGAATTTCTATATGAAGATCTGACTTACTGTGTGACGGAAGTAGATTAGACCGAGCAGGTCTAAAAGGTGAATATATATGACGCATTTATAAAAATAGGAATAGCAATCGTAATAGTTAAAAAATATTTATAATGATGACGTGACGATGATTTCTTAAGTGAATCTATTTTTATATTATAATATAATTATGGATTCAATGTCAACATTTTCAATATTAATTAAATTAATTTCTTTAAATTTTTAAACAACAATGAAAATATATTTTAATATGTTATATTTCTTTTTTTTTTGATATAAAGTTAGGCTCAAAGTCCTTCCTTTTTCATTGCCATGAACTGTGTATTACAGTTGCATCAGTCAAAAAAAATGAAAAAATTGTCCTTTAAAGCCTTTTTTTTTAAAATATAATAATTATAAAAATAATATTATTAATAATAAGCCATAAAAGAAAATTTTAAATGTAATATAGATACCGCGCGCAGTTATAGTGATCAAAAACCTGTTTTTAGACAAACACGCATCAGTCAAAAAAAATTTGTTCTAGCGAAAAAAATTTAAAATTTTACTTTTATCACTCTTATTATTAATAATATAATTTTTATAATTATTATATATAACAAAATCTGGTTAAAGCATGAAATACGACGCTTTATGTTTTGTGGTGGTGAGAGTGATAACAACACCAATGAACAATTGATTGCTGCTACTTGTCTCATCCCTATCCTTGTCCATGTCTTTTTTTAATATGTTATATTTCTAATATACACGAACTGAAATTACGTCACTAAGACTTAATTTTGGTATATATACAACAAGAGTTAGTTCTATAATGTTTGATATACATGTACATATATATTTTAAATTGAAAATAAAAAATGTAGGATATATAGTAAAACATTTGAACAACTCAAATTTGTTAGTTTACACATTAATTAATAGATCGACATCGATCATTTTACATTAATGGCCGCTCGCATTTTATTTTTTTAATATCAAACTGGTATTTTTAATTATAATTTTCAGCCATCAATATATCAAAATACGGTTCCATGCAATAAATTATTTTGATGTGCACAAAATTATCCAATAATAAAAAATACTGAGTTTGTTAATTTAAGTTAATTCCTCTTCACGTTCATAAGATAATTAAACAAGAAATTGGGAGCGGCTATTAAATTTCTTTTATAAACTGTAACTGTGGATTTTTTGAGCGCACAAGTCATATAAATAATATTATTTACACATAACATTCATAATTTTCTCTATTAAGTAAAATTGCACGACCCAATAAAATAGAGGTGGCCAGATCAGCACCGGTTCCTTTAATTAATTACTAAGAGTCATCCAAAATCAAATTAAACAACATTGAAGCTCTCTCCTCTGTAAAGAAAATGGTCTGAAGATCTGCAACGCATGATTGGGCACGTAATGTGAGAGAGAAGGCGAGAGAGGGTACAGTGGTAGGGACAGATCTATGATTTGGGAGGGAGAGAGAGAGAGACCACAAGGAGACAATCGTCACGCATTCATTTAAGGTGCGAAAATGGCACACGTACAATTATGAGAGGCAGTTAAGAAATTGAGTTCTTGTGCCCTGCTGCTGGTTCCCATGCAAGGCTGGAGCCTGGAGGCTTTGCTCCTCACTCCGGGTGCATATTTTTTTGGGTACCTCAGAAAATAAAATGGACAGTTAACAGAAGGAATAATGTTTAAATTTACGGGCTATTTACTGTTAAAATCCAAACATTATCTCAGAAAATGAAATGGACATTATTTACAGACAGACAATATTTAAATTTTATTACTGTTACTGTTAAAATCCGAACAGTACTCTAAACAATGTATTATCCAGAGGTTCTGGATTCCCTCACTCCTCAGCTTCTCTCAATATTTTCTCATTTATTTCCGGTCAATTGCCTTGTCAATGCATGCACTCTCTAGCTACCTACGTTTTAGGACCACTTTGGTTGAATTTCTCAGTGGTAATATACGGATTAAGGAAAAACAGTAATTAAATGCTTTTACTTCCGGATCACTTTTAAAAAGATAAGAATGGAATATTCAACAGTTGATCCGATTTGAATCATGACAATTTGAATGAAAACCAGAATATATTGTACTATGCTAATTTAGTTTATTAATGTATTGATTTTTCCTTGAATTAAATGGGGATATTATAATTAAATTGTATGATATTGATCCCTGCTGTCATGTTCAATTTATACCGAAAATTTAAGATCCTAGTCAATGGAGATTCATTCATTTTGTTTCAAGAGAAAAATGCTATTTTCTTATCTTAGAGTTCTTCATTTTTACAATAAGCATTGAACTTATTTACAACACTAGCTACTAATATACTTATAAGTTTCACACATTAATTTCAAAATATTTGGACCTCTGTAATATTTTCAGAATCACTAAAGTGATAGAAAGAACAAAATTTCACAATTAACAAAAGAGTATTTTTTTTTGTTTCTAACAATTGTAGAGATTAAGATGTTCATACCACTTGTAATTAAATTATATAATTACAAAATTTTACGTGGTATAGTCCAAACAAGTTGCTAATTAACAAAATGATTTGTTTATCACCAAGTGCTCCTCAATTATTTAGTTGAGATTGATAATTAATACTACACATATTGACATTTGTAACTCCTTTACAAGTAACATGGAGTAAAACCACCGGCCGTAATAAGCATTAAAACTAGAGACCAGATCCAGTCAAGAATCATGCACAGAGATCAGTGAGTAGTGAAAAATTCATGCATCTCCATATTCAATGCTCGCAATGTGAATGAGTTGAAGAATTTGGTTCTCATCTCCTTCTAAAAAAGCAAAAAGCAAAAAATAAATAAATCTCATTTAGCTTTATCACAGTTAATTGATAACTACTATGTAATATGTTGGCAATTATTAATGTCTATAAATTGAAATAGTAAACAAATATATATGTAAGAAAAATAATTTCGAACTTCGAGATATTTTTATGACGTTAGTAATTACCTATTTGGCGGATCAAAATCTGCTATTATTCTTGAGAATAAAAGGTCCTACTTTTAAATCTAAAAAGATATTTAAAAATTTCTAAAAATAGGAATTTTTTATAGATATATTTTATTAATTGTAGATTGATAACCCGGCAAATTTTATATAATTTTATTAATGTTTAATTGTTCAACAAATTATCAAATTTATCAGTCTTTCATTAAATTTTGTAACGGTTCCAATTTAACAGTCTTTAATGGACTATCAAACGTTAATGAAATTACATGAAATTTGACGAACTATCAATTTACAAATAAAAGAATATATCTATAAAAAATTTTCTATTTGTAAAATTTATTATATTTTTTTAGATTTAAAAGTAAAACCCTTTTATTCTCCAAAAATAATAGCAGATCTTAATCCCTAATTGGCAACATCTAGTAAATTTCTAGATGCTTACAATTTCCGATGTCTTTATGAAATATATGCCAAAATATCTATGGCTTTATTCTCACTTATCCAGTCAACAAAATTTTTAGATAAAATAAACCCATGCTTACATATAAAAAAGTTTTACATCATGTCATAAAATTGCACATTCAAATATATCGAGGGCCAAATGAAAATTTTGGACTAAATATCCGAACAAATTCTATAAACTTCAATGGACGTTATTTATTTTCCCGCGTTACTCCAAATAATGAAATAAAATACGGATGAAGATTCATTGACATGAAATATGACAACTGTCGAAAAAAATAATATTAGAATTTGAATTAATTATAATTGGTCCATTAACAATTATAATTAGGTCCCTTATGATTTCAACATATTTTAGGACCCAAATCCTAATCTAAAATACATAGAATGCCTTCAAGACATAAAAAAAATGTTGTACAAAATTGATCACTAATTTATATATCTTATTTTGATAATTGTAACAGTAATTAGATATGTATAATTATATACACATAGTTCAATTTATTGATATTTAGACGTTTCTAAATCCAACAATACTACATACACGTAGTTTTCTCTCTTTTGCGCGTTCGCTTCCCGCCTCGTCACCATTCACCAACACCAAATCAATGTAAAATTGATTTTACACCAGAATTGCTCTAAAATATATCAAGTTCCATAGTTTGAAAGATGGTAATTAAAAAATTATTCAATGAATAGCATGCACCTCACAGTGCTACATTTTTCTGTTATGTGAGAAAAGGAATCTACCTCGCCTCGTTGTAAGTTCTCAAGGGACCCAACATGTCGTTTTGATTTGCATGACTGTCTTCGGTACAATCTGTTGCTGTAAATTTGTCAGCTTTTTGGCTTCGGATGAATACTAATAAGTAATAACTACAAACTATAGGTCAACGCCAGAGCCCTTTGACAATGCATGCTGGGGGGAACTGATTTTTAGTATTCAAAATTTCAAAACAACCCTTCGCTGAGTACGGTTCTTCTCTACAAATGTTATGACGGTTGGACAAAATATATGCATGTCATTAATTTTGTCAACAAACAGTTTTCGGACAACAGTTGCCTACTTTGTTTATAAGGAAATTTAGTTCATGCCATCTCAAAATGTTGAATTTAGCAAAATGCCACCTCAAATATTAAGTTCCATTTAATGCCACCATAAAACAGTTTTAATTAGCAAAATACCACATCTATTGTATTAATCTATAATTTATACAGTAAAAATGTAATATTTTTTAAAAAGATGATAATACCCTCAAAGACTTCTCCTTTTAAATGCTCTAAATCCACCAAAGACGCTGGTACCAGTCAGTACCAGCACATTCGTCCAATATTGGAATACTGATACAGAAAAAAGCAGCGCCCTTAAAAGTTTAATTCTACCACTATATAATTTGTTTAATTCTCACAATCATGTTAGCCCATTCATCCCACCATCATTTTTTTGGAAAAAAGAAGAAGAGAACTTTGCACATGACTATATGATAGTTGTTAATCTTGCATTGGTCAAATAATATCTCCATTAATAGCACATGTTTACCAACGGAAATTGATTTTTTTTGTTTATTTATTTTATACCATAAAGCCCAGCCAAGCATCTCTGCTGAGTTTACACATTCCATTGCATTATTGGGTATAAATTTTAATCGGTTTATTTTTGTACCAACCTGATGAATAGCCCGATACTGAACCCGACCCAGGTTCTACCTGTCTATCCACTTCTTCTAATTCAATATGCAAAGGAGGCGTCAACCTAGAATTAACATTGCCACTACGAATACTGCTGCTTCTCGACTGATTCCTTCTTTGATTTACATCACCAACTTGAACGGAGAGTTCTCTTCCTTCACTGACAGCATGTCCATCAAACGGAGATAAAGTCCGAACTCGGTCGTGCACAACATGAATTCTGATTGTGAAGGGTAGAGAGGAACGTTTTATTAAGAAAGGGATATAAAGACTGTGAAGGATATTTTCATAATTCTAAAAATACATTCAGAAAATACACTTTTTTTTACTAAACTTAATTAAAAACATATAATAAATATATAAGTGTAGCATTTTGCTAATTAAAACTGTTTTATGATGGCATTAGATGAAACTTAATATTTGAGGTGGCATTTTGCTAAATTCAACATTTTGAGATGGCATGAAACTAAATTTCCCTTGTTTATAAGTCATATTCCAGTGGCATGCATGATGTATGTAAGTAATCCAAAACTTCACTCTGTACTTAATTTCTGAACCATCTGTCAGATCTCTATCATGTCTCAGAGATTCAAACTTAATTAGTTTCGTGCCTTATCAGTATCGAAACCGTGTATCATATCTTTCAGAATCAAAGTATAACTAAAGTATGTACAGTTAAAAATCATTGAACAGCATAGTTGATAAGAACTTAAATTTCCGGAATTTGTATGGTCCTTTTTTATGGTGCTTCAAGAAAACCTTTCTTATTTTATTTGTTTGTGCTTCAATATGTTCAATTTACATGTAAGATATAGTATTTAAATGGATAATGATGAGAAAAATTGGAGGGAAAAAACAAAGAAATACATTGAGGGATTTGGATGTTCACATTCAACATGCAAAGGATCGTTACATTAATGCAAAACTAAGCTCAGGGGTCCCCTCTCAGTATACCAGCATATCCTTTTTTGTGTACATGTACGGACTCTATACGTATATTTGGAATAATTGACTTTTGAACAGTTTAAAAGCCATAAAAAAGTATATATTCAAATGTGGCTGCTATTAAATTATATTCCAATTTAAATTCTACAGCTATTATATTGTTTCTATTTGGCAAGTCAAAGGGTGATGATGATGTGAACCAAACATGACTGTAACCTTAGGTTATTTGTTGTTTATTTTCTTCATTTGCTCTGCTTTTGTATCAAGCCCATTCTAAAATGCATGAACAGGACCGAAATAGATGCCGTTTTTTTTGTCCCGTTCGATGAGCAACGCTGCAACGATAATAACAAATACCAATTAGCGTACTTTAATGTTAAAAAAATTAAATCTGATAACAAAATATGTTTATGCTACCGCACTGTATCAGTATAAAAGAATTCCACAAATATATTTTTTCTAAACAATATTACAGTGATTTACTTCCATCTTGATTTTTATTTATTCAACAAGCATAATGTGGACATGCCAGTACGCAAGGAGTATTTTCAAAATTGATATTGCTTTTCTTTCTTTATTAATGTATTTACTGCTGTGTTTCTTCGTTATCTTTCTCAGTACTTGATATATTTACCATAGCTTCTACAAAGATGAAACCAAAGAGTTAATAAAATTCAGTTAATCCAAATTAAAGATCATCTCTGACACCAAATTTCACTCTCTGAATGGTTGTATTCTAAACTTTTCTAAGAACATTCTTTCAGTTACTGTTATTTACAATGACATCTCAATTGGCTTGCCCAATTTATGTTACACTGGATGGCAAAACTATTACAAATAACATTGACACATGAAAATGTCTCAAAAGGATGAATACAAAATTAAGTTGTAATCCATTAGGGTTTGTTTGGCAATGCATGAAATAGCAAAAAGAAATAATAGAATTGCTATTTCGACGAATTAATTTGTCAAACAAATTTTAGACTAAGTAGAAGAGTGCAGAGAAGTACTAATCAGGTATACCAAGTTATAGGTGGTATACCGGATTAGCTCTCGTCGGAATAGTGATTATTGTTTGATTATATTGTATTATATTATTATATTATGATTATGATTATGATTTATTATTATTATATTATTATATTTTGATTATATTATAATTTATTATATTATTATATTATGATTATTTTTATTATTATTATTATATTATTATTATTAAATTATGATTATGATTGTTATTATTATATATTATCATCATAATAGTATTATTATATTATTTATTATTATTATTATTATTATTATAATAAATATAATTTTAGTATTATATTATTATATTATGAATATAAATATAATTATTTTATTGCTATATTATTATGGTCATGATTATTTACTTTTATATTGTTATTATAATTTTATTATTATATTATGTTATGATTATGGTTATATTGTTATAATTATGATTATTTCTTATTATTATAAAATTATATTTTGATTATGGTTATATTATTATATTATGATGATTATGATTATTATTATTTTATTATCTTATATGAATTAGGTTATGGTGCTTTGCAAAGTACAAAAGTGTTGTGTGCTTTGGGCTCTATTTTTAATTTTAAGTCAGAAATGATCGATCCAAATCGCTCAATCTAATCTCCATATCAAAATATATTAGTAAACCAAATTATATATATATTTTTTGGAATTTATTTGCTATTTTTTTTGATATGGGGAAAACCGTCATTTTTGGATGAACTGGAATTCTCAGATTAAGTCATTTTCTCCTCATCAGAAAAAATAGCAAAAAAATTTTAAAAAATATAAAATTTGGTTTACCAATAGATTTTTATATGAAGATTAGATTGAACGGTTCAGATCGATTATTTCTGACTTGAAATTAAAAATAGAGCGCAAAGCACACAACGCCTATATACTTTGCAAAGCACCATAGTCGGACTCTATCTTATATTATATTATTATATTATGATTATAGTTATGATTATATTTTTATTATATTATTATGATTATAATTATTATGATCAATTATAATTATTATTATCATGATTATGATTATTACTTGATTATGTTGTATTATATTATTATATTACAATTATTTATTATTATTATTATTATTATTATTATAAAATATTATTATTATATTACTATATTATGATTATGTTTATATTTTAATTATATTACTATGATTACAAATATGAATATTATTATTTCTTTTACTATTATGATTATTATTTTATTATTATTATTGTTACTATTATGATTATTATTTTACTATTATTTTTATTATTATTATCATCATTATTATTATCATAATTATTTATATTTTAAATATTTTGATTAACTGTTGCTAAACGATATTTTCGCTCCTTTGAATAGTTCAAAAGTCCACTCTTCTACCACTCTTTCAAAAAAACATTATTCTATCACTCTTTCAAAATTATCACTATTCCAAAATTATTCCTTAACATGCCAAACGTACCTTACAGAATACAAATGTTGTTAATAAATTAATATTCATAGCAGAAATACAGAAGTATGAATAAGTAGTACAACACATAAGTCACAGAAAACTTGTAATCCAGTACTGAAAAAAAAAAATATTCATATCCAGTGATACAAGGACAACTCTCTTTATTGCAGAGATGCTGTGGTCCTTTGATCTGTTTCCACGTTATCTTTTTACAACACATTTCCTTCTTAACGTACTTGTTCTTCCCCTTCCTTTTGTTTGTTTGTTTTTATTTTTTTTTTTTGTGTGTATGCTGTAGTGGCTTGTGCAGTGAGCCAGTGACTACCAGTGTGTCACTGCTACTCGTACTGTATACATTATTATAATCCTCCCTTTTTTTTCTTTTCTGTTTTTCTTTTTCATTTTTTCAGTATAAATCTTCATTCTTTCTGAAATTAGAAACACTGCTATGAGCACTGAGCAGATTGCACCTCATTTTTCCCATTATTTCCATTTAAGAAGAATTCAGAATGGAAAATTCTGTTTGTTTGGGTATTAACGCAACATAAATACAAACCCAAAAATTGTGTGAATTGCATTATATTTGGGCCTCATTTAAATCTTAAATTAGGTTGGGCTATTTTCATGCTTTTGGAATTAGACTGTCAAAGACTTATGCCTACTTGGACCGTACTGCAAAAATCGCTTTTGTAATTATTTTTTTCCGCCCTATGATTTTCCTAAGATGAGGGTTTAAATGTCTCAATTTTTTTATATCTCAATTATACATTTAATTTTTAAATTTCTAAAAAATACAAAATATAAAACTGAATTATCAAAATAAAATCATTAGATTTGATCTTGGACATTAAGTTATGTATAAATTAAAAATTATGACATTTGATTATTATTTTATATAACATTAAGAGCTTATAAAAAATGCAATAATATGATTAATTTCTAGACATTGATTTTATAACTTGTTGATTTACATAAAATTAAACTGAAAAATGAATATTTTTAATGAGTAAGAAGAAAATATAATATAGATCAAATCTAATGATTTTATTTTTGATATTTTAATTTTAAATTTTGAGTTATTAGAAATTTCAAAGTAGAGACAGACACAAAAATTATGACATTTGAAATCTCATTATTGATTTTTTTTGTTATGATACGAAAAATGTAACTATGCACACTTATCCAGCGTGCGATAATATGGATAGAGATGTTATTTTTATTAGAATTACTCAGTACCAATATGAATCTGAATTGGAACCGATCAAGATCCAATTAATTTGAATAGAATCTAATTTTAAAAATATGTCCGATTAAATTATGGATGTAGTTAGAAAATTAATATTTAATATTCGACCTGAACCAAAATCGATATAAAAAAATTGGTAGGATATGAGATTGATTTAATTATCCAATCCAAAACATAACACGACCTGATCCATATCATTGATATATGTATCATACTAGTACAATATACAGATATGTAGAATTGACAATTTAATTATCATAAAAGAATAGACAAAGAGCAATCAACAACTAAGGAAAGAAAAAAGGTTTGATTTGTGAGTCTTCACAATTATTTTCGCAAAGAAATATTTATAATGATTTTTGAAAATATTAGTGATATTTCATATTTATGGTTGTTGTTAATTACACATTTTTTTAATTTAATTTTCAAAAACATATTTCTCCTTAGTTGATTAGGCATTAATTGAGGATTATTATTTTTATTTTGTTACCGTGTTATGTTATGTTTAAAATTGGGTCAGTTGTTGATCAGATGAGTAAGTCACTAATAAATTACAAATATATATACCCAGAACTGAAATAGTAGACCCGAAATGTTATATCCAAAACCAGAACTGACCCAATTTTAAATAATAAATATCGGGTCTAAACTTGAACCCGAATACTCTAAAGACATATCATGGATCCAAATATGATACTATGTGGAACCGATCCGATCCAAGATTTTAAAATGTACATTTTAATATATATATGCAGTTGGCCACTACATATGCATATATAATATGCGGGTGTAAATACAGTTTAATATGCGGATGTGTAATCTATAAAATTCTTAAAATATTTAAATTGATCATATATTTCTAAAAAGTAATATAAATTAAAAATAAATAGCAAAATATAAATATAATTTTAATTTTTATATGCAAAATATATTATATATTTAATTAGATAAACTTAATATGATAAAAATTTAAAAAAATATTACATACTACTAAATATGTGGGTGCATCTATACTTTTGTACATGCAGCATCACACTTTATAAACATAAACTAACCACAAATACAAGCATTCAAGCTCATTTTAAAGCAATGATCGATCCGATCCGATCCGTTGCAGCTCTAAATACGGAGAATTCATTCTTGGGGACCACTTGAAATTAAGCGTGACACACATAGTGGCGGAGCTAGGAATATTTTATATGGGGTTAACTAATTTTTTTAAATAAATATATTATATTAAATTAAAAAATATATCAATTTTTTGCACATAAATAACCAAAAAATTTCATAAATCATCACAAATCCATCACTCCATACATCAATTCTCTTGCACATAACTAGCATAAATAAACAATAAACAAAAAAATAAAGTTCAAAAGTTTGCATTTTTTTCATTAATATATTCTAACTAAATTCATTAATTATCATCTAATTGAACTCTCTGAGATCTCATCTTTTGAAACTGATGTAAGATTGAAGTATTAGTAATTCCATCAAGAATCTCTCTCGATATAAGTCATCAAACAATCATTCATCCATTTATCACACAATTTATTTTTTAAATCATTCTTGATGTAGTTCATTGCTGAAAAAACCTTCTCAACTGATGCAGTTGCAACTGATAAGATCAATGCTAGTTTTGACTTGAAGCCTTCAATTAATTGAATCAAACAAATGATTCATATAGAGATATATATAGATATGTTGTTAGATATAACATAAATTAGGAAATTCCACATCATGTCCTTCAATTTGAGTTGCATTTGTACCCGATGCACCCTATGCTTCTTGGTCTCAACCATTGTTCTAGCTAATTCACTCATACCCTTCAAGTTAGAGAACTCATTCATAATCCGTTGTCGTCTGTGATCGTTGTCGTTTGAGAAATTTTTTGTGACCGTTGTCGTTTGAGAAATTTCTCCATAAAAAAATCTGTTATTTAAAAAGAAATACGAATTTGCTTAGACAACTCAAGACCATTATTGTAGAACTAACTCCATTAATTTAATTTTAAATGAAAAGGCGAATCTGGTACAAGATTTCTAACATTATTGCTTGAACAGAAATTTCGTTTTTCATTATTTTCTTTATTCTTATTGGCATTCTTTCTATTTGTTGAAATTTTGTACTAAACTTTTGAATTTAGACTTCATAACATACCATATGTTGGTTGAGAGGGTATACTAATAATAATAATAATAATTCAGATATGTGTCTCATCTGAAAGATATTTTATTGCTAGTGTAATCATAATTTTTAGTGCGAGAGAGAACGAACCCGAGATGAAAGAGCAGTAGAAGGATTCAGTCAGAAAGCAAAAGAAATTCATTCGCGATCAAAGAACTGAGAAGGGTGTGGTGAAAAGATTTGTGATTTTCTTTTTTATCTTTAGTGTTACCATGTAAAATGAATGATTTCATTGATATGTGAACAGAAGGTGAAAAAACTCCTTATTTTTTTAATAAAATAGAGGAGAAGCGATGGGCTAATGGCCTATGGGTGCCACCATACAATTATTAATTATTTTCATATATTATTCTAAGAAAAAAAATGCAAAATATTTTCAAATGAAATTTCACAGAAATATAAGACAATGGAGTTCACTAACAGAATTTCAAATAATTTTTAATGGGGTTCATTTAAATAGACATATAAAGAAATTAATTAAATTTAATAATTTTTTTTTATAAAAAGTGATAGTATTTGCTAAATCAATGGGGGACATTGCCCCATTAAATAAATATGCATCCGCCACTGGACACGCAAGCGAGGAATACTTTTCTATCATCGTAGGAAATTTAAAGCGTATCTCCTTTAATTTCAACGGGAATAATATTGTCTATATCCATCGTCAACATGTATATATGTTTGTTTAGTGCAAATCGGGCATACATTTTGATTTGCGCTGATGTCACGAAATGCCCTCAATTTTTTGCTTTGTGAAATTTGCAATTGCTTTTAGATAGTTGAATATTATTAAGGTTTATTTAGCGTCTTATACAATTTTCATCATTAAATATAGAGTTCATATTATTTTGAATTTGTATAGAATTTAATATTTTAGTAATTTCGTGTATTTATATTTGTGTTGGCACTTCAAAGTTCATTCGTGCCTACGTCGTGAGAGGCAGTAATTTCATCTACTAATGAAGAATCAAAAGCATGGAATTTTTTTTAAAGGGAAACCTCATTTTATACTGGTATTGAACAATAATTAAATCCTCTTCTGGTCAAACTCCTGGCTCAACCAACATCACTTATTAACTAAAATAAAAACAATACTTCATAATAGTTTATAAGATTATAGCAGAAACTTTGATATGTTTTCTTGAGTACTTCTGGTATACATTCAAATTTTATGAAATTTATTTACAATGAATTTAGGTGTACTGTTCACTTCATAAATAGTGTGTATAAAATTTGAATCCATTGAAAGATGTTTAACATTTCATAAAATAATCTACAGTTTGTAGATATTAGTATCCAATTAATTAAATTCTAACCTTTCCGAAATTTTACACATATCACATCAAAATGATCGAGACCAATGTATAATTCTATTTTTCTATATATATATATAGAGAGAGAGAGAGAGAGAGTCCGATATGTGTTTTGTAAAGCAGTAGCGTTGTGTGCTTTGTATTCTTTTATTTTTTAATTTCAAGTCAAATTTTAATTTAAATAACTCAATAAAATTTTTATATCATAATCTTATAGAATACTAATTTTTATCATGTTTGGAATTAATTTACTATGCTTAATAAAAAAAATGTGTGTAAAAATACTTATTTTCTAAAAATCATTAAGTATAGTAAACATATTACTCCAAACAAGATAAAAATTAATATTCTATAAAATTATGATATAAATAGATTTTATTGAGATTATTTAAATTAAAATTTAGACTTAAAATTAAAAATAGAGCGCAAAAAACACAACGTTTTTGTACTTTACAAAGCACCATATATATATATATATATATATATTATATAAATATCACGCGTATGTAGAATCATTGAAGGTAGGAATATTTATGTGTAAGCGAAGTGCGAGTAGCATTTATAATTAATATTTTGTACATGATTAACACATGACGTCCGAGGAAATTGTCAACCAAATTTCAAACTTCCAAGCAACTGTCTGATTGAGAAGTCATTCCCACAAAATCGAACTCCAATGAATGGTAACATACTCATGTGTTGTAAATACCTACACAAATGATGAAACAGAGGGGAAAAAATGATCTTCATCCTCTGTTGTGCAACACCATACAACACAATATATGAGCCGTTCGATCACTTTGACATTTATGTTGTCTCGAATTTCAAATTGACACTACAAAATATTTTGAATTTAATAACGATTTTTAAAGTTCTTTAACAATGATTCTCCATGCGTTATTGAAGAGGGATGTTAGAAAAAGTATAAATAATCGTTGTTAATCGCGTTGTTAAAACCATTCTTGAAAGACATTTAACAATGATTTTTAAGTAATAACTATTGTTAAAGGGTTATTTAGCAATAATTTTTAACTAATAACCATTATTAAAGGGTTCTTTACTAACGTTCTTAGTTAAAAATCATTGCTAAATGAATTTTTGGCAACGGTTTTTAACTAATAATTGTTGCTAAAGAACCTATAACAACGATTATTAGTTAAAAATCATTGTTAAAGGTATTTAAAAAAAATTAGCTACAACGTTCTTTAAATATGAAGTCAGATTGATATATGGAGTCGACAATGAATAAATCAAATTGATTAGATAAGAACAAATATTATTATATATTATTCATTCATTCAATAATTAATATAAAAAATATAATTATTCATTCAATAAAAAAAATTTGCTCAATAATACATACATTTTGCTCATGTAATAAAATGAAAAACTATACAATTTCTAAGAAAAAATTCAAAGAAAGAAATGAAAAAAAAGTTAAACTTCAAATATATTTTTGAGTTTGAAAACAAGATTTTTTAGCCTGAAAATGACGATACCTGCATAAGTCATTAACCCTACAGATCTCGTCGTAAGCTTTCCGTGGCCGTATAGCACGCCACAATCGGAGTTTTCTTTTAAAAGTTATGGCCGTTTGAAGTAGAGATGGTCGGATTTCGGTTTTTATTTCTGCTATCTCTCTTCTTTCTCTCTCTCAGCTCTCTTTTATATCAAAATAGAAGAAGAAGATATGTTCAATTCGTGGGATTTTATTTTTTTAATTTTAATTTTTGGATCGTTGGATCAAGATGAATGAATGGTGAGATTGAAAATCTAGTAATTCATGGGAGCAAAAAAGGTGAATTGTTATTAGTTGATTCCTTTGTGTCAGAAAATTTTTGAGTGTCACCTTTTAACAACGGTTTTTAACTAAGAATCATAATTAAAGAAATCTTTAACAATAATTTTTAATGAAAAATCTGTTAAATAATCATTTAGCAACAATTTTTAGTTAAGAACCGTTGTTAAATGTTCATTCCTACTTTTTTTGTCTTTCAACATTCATTTTAACAATGTTTTTTTATTAATAATCATAAATAAAGAAGTTATCAATATTTCAATAACATCATTAAATCCTTTCAACAATGAATTTTATCTATAACCGTTATTAATTGAATATTGTCTAAACTTTTTTTGTTGTAGTGTGATCGAACTACCTACCTGTTGTTCATCAGTCAATAAGAATTTAAAGAAAAAATGAAAACCATATCTGTCAAATCATATACTAGGTGTTGTCCAACTAGTCATTGAGATAATTAGGAAAATGTCAGAAGAATAGCGTCAATATTGTTACATGTGGCTAAATTATTGTAGAGCTGATCACTGCTATCAACCGGGATTGGCTTCCTAAAACGAGAACTGATTGTCAATTCGTGCAAGTTTCATCAAACGGCGATTCTTTGACCTGATTGATATGTTTATACTGTTATATACACCAATATCCCAAAACAAACCTTTTCTGCTTTGGTCCTTAAAAATGTGAAGCTCCATTCTATAACCTATTTTAAAGATTGGAAAATAAAATTTACAGGAAAACAGTTTTTTTTAAGATACAGGAAAACAGTTATAGGTATAAAATGAAATTACAAGTTGGCTGGAAACGGAAATTCGAGACTAGAATTTGCATTTTTTTAAAAAGAAATTAATTGAAGTTCAGAACAAACATGGCAAAAATCTGAATATATATTTCTAAGAAAATCTTTTAATTCCAAGACTTCATCCCTCAAATATGTTCCCTAACTATTTTTTTTTTCAACTTTGAATTCTACGATCAGATATGAATACTTCAATATTAAATATGAAAATCTTTATAAATGAATATGAATACTCATATATATATATATATATACTCACACCAAAAAAATGATAGATGACAAAAGGAGAGATGACGAAAGAAGTGAGAGATGTAACAATAATCAACATTTCGTTGGTATTGTTAACACTCTCACCACTTTTAACATGTAGTCTCATATTTTGATTTTGATTATTGTTTGTATTTGCTTTTGTTCCTTTTTTGGTTTCTATATACTTGCTAATGTGGCAATTTAAAAGGGGCATAGAGCAAAGAGAGAGAGAGAGAGAGAATAATATGGATGGTTCATCTTATGCTTCAGTCGGTGTTCTAATTTCCAAATTCTTCTCTTAATTATTTTTTTCTTTAAATTTTCAATAATATTTTTATTTTTGATATTTTTTATATTTCACAATCATATATGAACATCTTAGTAATTAGATATGAAAATCTCTATAAGTGAATATAAATACTCATATGTATGAGTATGAATAATATTAGTGCTTCAGCTTTTGCTTCCGTATGTGTTTTATCCCTCAAATATGTCTCTCAACTATGTTATCTTTCAACTTTTTATTTTTAATAATTTTTTTATTTCTAATAATTTTTTATATTTCACAATAAAATATGAACACCTCTATAACTAAATATGAATATCTCTACAATTGAATATGAATAACATAAGTACTGTAGTTTAAGTTTCAGTTAATGCTCTATCCCCAATTGTTTTCTCTGTAACATTTTATTTTTAGCAAGTTTTTATCCGAATTATCCACCTTTTGGAATGTGTGGAAAGAAATAAATAGATGGTTCTTCACTTGCCAGCAAAGACCAATCACATGGAGCTTCGAAAAATGATATTAGGGGAAATACAATTTTGGGCAGGACAAATATAAAATTTTAGTCGAGAGGTCAGTAATATAATTGTAATTTCTTATGTTAAAACCATTCATTAATAAGATACTAAATAGAAAAAATAAAAAATTTAACATACATTCTTACTTGATAAATCCAGGGGTCTAGAAATTAGATCCGGATCATATTAACAAAAACTTATCTCAAAAATATTATTTTTCAAAATCTAAAAGATCAGCTGACCCATGAAGATATACACATCTGCCCCTTATCGTGGGCTAAGGTGTTATAAGTAGTGTATAGTTTTTGTATATTTATTTTGTTGTATCTTATGTAGTCTTTTATCATTTGATAAAAATTAAGTAGGCTGGTATGTTACTTAAAAAAAAGGACATGCTAATGGTACCCTTATAAATATCCCCTAAAAAATCTCTTAGTTTTTTAACATGCACACAATAAATATGAATATATTTTATTTTTAATATGAATATCCATGATAATGGATATGAATACTTCAAGCAGACTAAAATTTATTTTTACACATTCTATATCCTATAGAAGTGTTAATGGGTCACTGGTCATCTGACCCGACACGACCCGTTTAAAGTCAAGTCAACATTTCTTGACCCAACCAACCCAACCCATTTAAAGTCAAGTTAACATTTCTTTGACCTAACCCAAACAGATCACCAATCATCCCGGCCTAAATAATTTATTTAATTTGTCAATTTATAAAATAACACATGAATTTTATGATTTATCTTATTTGAACATTTGTGTAGGGATTTAAATGCAAAATGAATGAATGCACAAGAGACCAAGCCTAAATAATGCATGAAAAAATTAGATTAAGACTTAATTTAGGCCAAGATTTAGTTAGACTAAAATATAATTGAATTGATTAATTTATTGAGCTTAAAATGCAACAAAATCACAATCCAAGCTATTATAAAACGTCTCAGAGCCGTTGTAATGGCTTATATTGCTTCGTCAGAAAATTAGAAGTTCACTTTATTTGTAAAATATTAGAGCGTAACATTGTATAACGGTTGAAAAGACATTACAACGACTTGTAACTATTATAGCGGTTCATGAGGCATTACAACATCTTAAAATACTTCACTTCAAGATTTTAAGATTCAAGGCTAAGTAATATTCAACTACTATATCTTCTAAGCCATTATAACGGCTCACCAACCATTCATAACGGCTCAAGGGAATAATTCATTCTTGACCATCTCAAGAAGGTCTATTTAAAGTGGTTACTTTCTCACTCCCAACTAACACTTATTCTCACTTATTGAGAACTAATTTTCAGTTCTAAGAGTTCATTAATCACATTCTAAATGAGAGAGATAAATCTAAAGAGATTAATAGTTCTTGATAAGTTAAATTCTTATTTTAAACTCAATCTAACTTCTCTTCATCTCTCAACTTGATTTTGCGTGATCAATATTTCTTGTTTCTTCTTAAGTCTTTAGTGCTTTTTTTTAGTGTGTTGACATTCACCCTTTTGACTGCCTTCTTGTGTTAAGGACCAAAATTTTCATTAATTGTTAGACTCGACAACACATTCATTTTATAAGGGATCAAATTCTATATTTATAAATATTTATTATAGTGTATCAACTCAACCTCAATTGTTTAAAAGTTGAGGGTTCCGAAGATAGAAATTTTTGTTGAAATCCGTTACATTTTATGTCTTCTTGCTTGATTTTTTTCTTTTTTCTCTTTAATTTAATCGCTATATTTTTATGAAAATTGAATTGAATTATCTTTACCCTTCTTAAACTTGAATATTAAGTCCAATACAGTTTTATATTGCATCTCTTTGTATTTTTCTTGACATTTTTGCCATAATTTGCCTTTTGGTGGCCCCATATACCAAATCCTATAAAGTATTTACTAATTATTTTTATATTTTTAAAGTAATTTAATATTAATAGTATATAATTCATTTTAATTAGTGTATATATAATTTTTAATTAACATTAAATTATAAAGTAAATCTAAAAATATAATTAAATTAATCATGTTGACTTGTATTTAACCCGATCTATGATGAGTAAAAATTTACTCATTAATGATTACTTATTCTCGAATCATTTTGAATCAGATCATATTGACTATGACTAATATTTTACTCGATCATTTCGGATGAGATGAGATTCACCCATCTCAAGTTTTGACACTTACTAGCATATGCGCATCATATTCCATGTCGTGGCTGCAGCGAATGACTGAGTTACATTTCCAATAGAATCACGGCTACTAGCATAATAGTTAAGAAGTTCCTGATTTGAGAAACGTTCAGCGGGCTAAAAATTCAACGTTCATATATAATACAAATATAATTCAGGAATAGTTTGTTTCACATAATATAAATAAAAAATATATTATATTAATAAAATATTAAAAATATATTAAAAATAATAAAATTCTATATAAAATAATATATATTATATTTTTTGCAGAATAATTCACGAATAAAATGTTTTTTGACCAAAAAAATAAACTATATATTAAAGTAACGAATTATTCATGAAACATCCGACTAAGAGTGAAAAATAAATTATTCGCGAATTATTCGCGAGTGTTATTACTATGGTCCTAGCTCCTTGTACAATGGTAATGGGCTTCGCTTCTACGTGAAGTAGCGTAGAAGATTCGAAAAAGACTAAAAAGTAGTTTATGATACAATTTATTATTACGATCCTTTTTTTAAAAGAAAGTTATATTTTCAATAAATTTTAATCACACGCAAGTTATTAATTAACACAAGAAAGCCCCAAAACTTTGTTGCCACCTGATATAAATTATTTTCTCATTCAATACGATTTCTATCGCCAAATTTGCAAAATCGGAGACGTCAAAAATTATTCATTTCTAGAATTTATATAAAATATCTAATAGTAATAGTTAATACAAGAAAGAAATATTTCCTTCATCGTACGGAGGTGACACAGGGCATAATTAATGTTGTGAGATTTACAAAGATTATGTGGCAGTGCGATGGTCCGATGGATAACATAATAATATAATAACAATAATATAAAATGTCCTCTTGTTTCTTGTCATAGGAACAAAAGTGATAACTCCAAACAGATAGGTAGTCAAACATTCTTTGCTTGCCAATGTAACCAATAGAATTCCAGCGCATTTTATTTCAATAAGTGCCATGCACATTTAAATCAGTGCCGTAGGAAAAGTAATAAATGCATAAAAATGATTTATTTTTTTCTTAATCATGTGAAATCACTTATATATTTTTAACCATCTTGTCACGTCTCCTTGTTTATCTTGATTGGAGGAATTATATTTATACTTCACTTCTTCGAAAAAAATAAAAATGTTTGATGTATATATCCAGGATGAACAGTATATATACTTAAATTTATACTATTTTTTGTCTTCGCTTCTTGGACAAAACGCTTTCTCCGTACATTTAAAAAAAATTCATTGTAGATTTTGTGAATAATCGGCCAGTAAAGCCCCAAAGTCTAATGAAATGAAATTAAAAAACAAAGCACGCCTCGTGATTATTAATGTTACCAACGATTACTCTTGATCTACATCACGGATAGATCAATGTTTACTTACGAAATCCTTATTTTTCTGAGTTTTTTTTTATTATAAAAAGAACAGAAAGATCGAACTTTATTTTTATTTTTTTCTTAGCATGAAATTGTTAGGTTCCAAAACAACTACAATTTTTTTTTTAACAAAAAATAAGTTGTTGTCTTAATCCATCACTATATGTTATACAGTCTACAAAATCGTCCATAGATTTCCAGTCCACTATTTTAGAAGGTTCACATATTACAGTTAGATCTGGTAAATCGGGTGGATCATATTGTTTTAAAATCAGATAAAGTTATATATGGTTTACTTCTTATACATATTGATATCAAGATTTGGTTTGTTATGGATTAATCAATTTCAGATTCAATACTACATCAGCTATATCACTTGAATAGTCAGAGTTTTAAGACAATCTGGATAGTGGTTGATTTAGATGTCAGATTTTTCTTAATTAATGTCACAATAAGTTTCAGATAATAAAGTGTGAGTTTCAGATGCAATCAAGCATATCAAATTGTATTTGGATCAAATTAGTTGATTTATTTAGACTCGAATCACTTTAAACTTTGAGTTATTTTTGATCAAATATCATACAAAAATTGTGTACTTAAATATTTAAAATTAAATTACTCAATTCAGAAAAATAAAAATAAAAAGAAGATTATTCCAGAAATCGACCTTCCGAGGGGCACTCCTCGAAAATCATATGATTTCGGCTATTATTAGATCAAACAATAATATTAAATTAATAAAATATAAAACTTTAAAAATATCATGAGTAATGCATATATGTGATTCGTAAAGAGGTTATGTTTAATAAATAAATTTATGAAATGTCTCCATCTATTTAGTGATTTAGAAAAAAAATGCATTGAGTATAAAATCTTAACTATAGAAATATCATTGTAGATATGCTAGGAATTATATGGACTAAACATGAATAAAATATTAATATTATTGGATATCAATCTTTCTCGATTAACGCTAATTTATATTTAGATAATTATCAATCGGATAACACATAGTTTTAGATCGCTTCAAATTCAGATTTTTATGTTCGGATAATTAATAGATCACACCAGTTCAGATAATTTATGTTCGGATATTTAATATTTACGGATTTGTTACATTCAAATTTATTTGGATTTGGTCAATTATAAGATTGGATTGTTCAATTCTCTTTTTTTAGCGGATTCAAATCAGATTCGGATAAATTAATTATCGAACGAATTATTTCATTCGGGTCAATTTTTGCAATATCAAAGCTTCTATCCTTGTACATATATATGCTTTTTAAATCGACATGTTGATAGGTTGCTTATGGTTGGCTGCCTGAATCCACGGCATATGGCATGCCAATTCAACATGATATCAAAATTTAAGGAGGAACCCCTAAGATTATCTCCTATTTAGAAAAGCATCCATGAGGCCATGACCCAATACTTTCTTAGTCGGCGACTCCGTGAGGTTAAATCCACTATATATATATATATATAGATAGATAGATGATATCTAATATGAAAATATCTGCATTTTAGTTCTAAATATACATAACTCAAATTTTATTAGAAGGTATCAGAAATTTTGATTTAGCCCTTCATTAAATTCATCATGAAACTCACATGTACTAAGTATTTATTTTATTTTGAATTTTTTGAAAATCAGCTTTAAAAGAATAATAAAAATATTAAATTTTATAAATCATTTTTATTAATCTAAAATAAATGCATAGAAAATTTTAAACACTCCAACTTATTGTATCTCCAATATTTTTATATAAAGTATTTTATGAGAAGGATAAATTAAAAAAAAATCGGATATATTATGACGATCCGCATGCACTCCAGACCGAAAAATAAATAATTTCACACTAGTCAACCTATAGATAGATAGATAGATAGATAGATAGATAGATAGATTTGGGTATATTGCTATGCGTAGTATGAAGTATGGATCATCTGGTGCTATGGATCAATCATTCATTTTCAAAATCAAAATAGTTGATCTGAACCTCTTAAAATGATTTTTATATAAATATCTAATAATAGATTAATTTTATATTTTATATTTTTTAATATATTTTTAGATAAAAAATAAAAAAATTAATATTTGGTCCATCACTAGATATTCATATGAAAATTATTTTAAACAGTTCGGATCAATCATTTAGACTTTGAAAAAATAAACCAATACATAGCACATGACTGATCCATGTATAGAGTTGAACTATGATGTTATGCATAGCATGAATAACTCCCGTGCAATAAATTACTTCTTCATTTTCAAATCAAAATGGACTATCCGAACTGTTCAAAATGATTTTCATATGAAAATCTAGTTGGAGACCAAATATTATGCTTTTTAATTGTTTCTATTATTGTTTAGATAGTTAGAAAATTTCTTCTTATGGATAATTGATAATAATTGAATCAAGTGATTTTCTAACTATCTAGAAACATAGTAAACAAATTCTAAACAATATAAAATTTGATCTCCAATTAGATTTTCAAATTGAAATCATTTTGAGCGATTTGGATCGTCCATTTTGATTTTGAAGATGAAATAATTATCCACAGTATGGGAATAATTTGTGCGATATATGCATAATGCCATAGTCTAAAACTATATATAAATATAAAATGAGGTTATTGTACATTTCAATGCACAGATGCACCCATACATTGCTTAAAAAAATCTTAAATTTCACATAAAAATGATTGATATGAACCTCTAATTTATTATCTCCATATAAAACTCTTCCAGCTCATCAAATTTTATATTTTTTGAGACTTTTTATTATTTTTTCGGATGGAGAGAAATCAATATTATCATAACCGGATCGGACATCGACCTGATAAATTTTCGGGTCGATGGTTCACTGGTCGAACCACCGGGCTAGCTGGTTCAATCGCTAGTTATCTAAAATAATATATATATATATATCATTTTTTTAAATAGCAAATCGACATAACAATATATAAAGAATTGAACTCTTGCTGATTTCAAAAATCTCCACATCAAGATAATATAAAATGTGCCAACATATCATATACTAGCATATTGTACAAAGAGATAGAACTTAAATTATTTTGATGTCATAGAAAATGTAGAAATAAATGACAAATAAAATAGACTATAACGTCATTGCAAGTCTAAACAATTCATAAATAAATTAAAATAGAAATGAAATTGATTTTAAAGTGTAAATCGCTACTCGATGATTGTAACATCTGTGTTGCTATCTTCATTATCATTTATATGTCTTGATGCTTCTTCTAATATCTCTTTGCTTCTAATATCTTATTTTTCTTGGTCTATGCTTTCATCAGCCTCTAATTGTTCATTATAAATTACGTAATTTTTCTTCATTTTTCATGATTTTTTTTAAATCACATTTATAATTGCTTGGTATACAAACTAGAAATAACCCTTAATTTGTTTTGAGAAATTTATCGTTGTCTTATAATATAAAGAACGTATACTCACGTCTCTTCTTTAGAGAAATCATGATGCTATACGCAATTTGATACTATACCGATTAACGAAAAAATGCACAAAAGAGAAGGAACTTACTGATTATGCTTGATTGAACTAGCGCTACCTTAATTTGCCTTGTGTTGGATTTAATTAACAGTACGTCCATTATGGAAAATCCGAATTCAAATCTAATCCGTTATAAGATTGAACATATGCACTGGAGGAGTGCATTGAACATGTGCACTGGAGGGGTGCATTGAACAAGTGTATTGAGCAGATACATTGACTTATAAATATACATCAGTATACTCTCTCTCTGATATATCAGAAAAAGAAAAGAAAAGTAATATGTCACTATTATCAGAGAGAGAGAGAAAATATACTATGTTAAGACTTGGAAATTTTAGGTTGTGGAAAGCGCAAGGTTTTCGGATTCGGCTCGTGATTTCTTGTAGAATTAGTGATAGTGCTGTATTGATCAGAACCGCTTCCGCACGAAAATTAACGGAGCGAACTTATAAGTTTTTATCCGTTAAATATTACACCTTATCTCTCTAAGTTTTTGTGTTTTGTCTTTAATCTAGATATCAGATTGCTTCCGTACAATATATAATCGATTTTGTGGACATACAACTTTCATCTTTCCTATGAATTTCTGAATTTAGTTTGATTTCTTTTTCATCGGATGAGAAGGGAGAGAGGAAATAATTTCTCAAAAGATGAAAATTGAGCGGTATCGTCGAAGATTCAGGAATGAGAAAATTTATTCGATTAAGTAATAGACCGATTTTATTGATAACCGAGTCACCCGATTCTTACTGAAAAACCGTTCAATTGAATCGGATTTTTACAATTATTAAATATGTCCGGTCCAATTTAAGAACCAAACCGCTGTGACATCTGGTTTCGTTTTTTCTCTGGTCGAACCATCGGTCCGGTCCGGTTTTAATAACACTGAGAGAAATGATCATCGTTGGACGATCCAGAATTTTTAAATCAAACAATTTTCTCCTCATTTGAAATAATAGCAAAAATTTTTTTTTAAAAAATATAAAATTTGATCAGCTAATAGAATTTGACATGAAGATCATATTGAGCGGTTCAGATTGATCATTTTTTTACTTAAATTTTGAGATTTTGAAGGCAATACATATATTGACCCGTGCATTATCTCAAAATCTCAAATTTTAAATGAACTGCTTATTATTATTATCATATAAAACTCTTCTAGCCCATCAAATTTTATACTTTTTAGAATTTTTTGTTATTTTTTCTGATGGAGAGAAAACCGTCATCATTTAGTGGTCCATAATTTTTAAATCAAGTATTTTTTGCTCATTGAAATAATAGTAACACTACCACAAAAAAATGTTTTAGAACCGGTTATATAAAGGATTTAGCACCGGTTATACAACCGGTTCTAAAAATATGCAGTGCTAACATTTAGAACCGGTTATTTCAAAATAACCGGTTCTAAAATCTAACCTTTAGAACCGGTTATTTCAAATAACCGGTTCTAAACTCTAACCTTTAGAACCGGTTATTTCAAATAACTGGTTCTAAACTATTGTACATGCCCCAGAAAGAAATTCAAATAATTTGAGTTTGCCAATTTCTCTTAAATATCTCCACTACACTGCCTGGATAATACATTATTATCTTGAAAACTTTGTTTCTTAATATTTTGTGATGGTACTATTTACTAAAAAATAGTTTTTTTTTCTTATTATTCTCTAGTTCTGATTTCTTTAAATTTTGATTAAATAATTTAATTTTATCATTAACTAATAAAGTATATTTCATTAACAAAATAATTATATATAATTTACATATTAAAAAAAATCTTACAAATTTTCTATCTTTACAATTTCTAAAGAAAAAATAAAAAAACTAAACTAAAAACTTCAAATAAACATCAAATCCATTTTTGAGCTTCAAGACGAGATTCAAATCTATCTTTCTCTTTCCCTTTCTTTTTTCTTTCTTCAAGACGACCTTTGCTCTTTATCTTTCTCTGTCTCTCAATATCTCTTTTATATATGAAATAGGAGGATGAAGAATGATAATCCGTGGGATATAGATTTTTGATTTTTGGTTTTTAGATCGTTGAATAAGCATGAACCAACGGTTAGATTGAAAAACATAGCAATCCGTGGGAGCAAAAAAACTGAAATTCTATTGGTTGATGCCAAAGAATTTCTTTAGAGCCGGTTTTTATAAAAAAACGGTTCTAATTCATATTAATTAGAACCGGTTTTTATTAAAAAGCGGTTCTAATTCATATAATTGAATTAGAACCGGTTTTTATAAAACCGATTCTAAAACAAAAAAATTAGATTGGTTTTGTTAAAACCGGTTTTAATTAAATCAAATAGAACCGGTTATTATAAAACCGGTTTTAATAAAAAAACTTGTAACCGGTTGTTATACAAAACCGGTTCTAATAATTTTAAGAAAATTTACAAATATGCCACTCTCACCTTTTAACACCTGTTTTTTAAAAAACCGGTTCTAAATCAATTTTTTCTGGTAGTGTAAGAAAATTTAAAATATATAAAATTTAATTAGCTAGTAAAGTTTGATATAGAGATCATATTTAGCGGTGTGGATCAACAATCTTTTACTTAAATTTAAAATAAAATAAAATATTGATATAATATATAAATACATCCGTAAAGTTTAACTCATTCATAAATATATATAGATACGTGCGTACATATATAGTAGCTGGGAATAACGTCCTAAGAAGAAGAAAGGGAAAGAGAAAAGAAACAAGGTTCCGTGAAATGCAAATTAACAATATTTTTAACCGAGATGAGCGATGCGGAGATATATTTCTTTCGTTTCCTTTTCTTTCTTTTTTTCTTGCAGCACCTATATATTAAATGTGGGCCCTGAAATTCAAACATTGTACGTAGAGATTGAGCCTAGAAACTTAGAAACGCTGCCAAATAAGGTGAGGATACCATTTTTCAGTCAAAATGAGGGAATTTGTGGGCGTTGACCGAATGACACATTTTTTTGGCTATTTTTTCAGATATGTACTTGCAGTTTAATTTCTTTAAGATAACGTACATTTCCTTCATAAATAATTTATATTTCTCTGTTACTATATGATACAATAAATATTTAACACTCAAATCACAATGCTCGATCAGGTATAGAAAATCGTTTGTACATAAGATTTTATTATTCATTGTCAGCAGGAAATAATTACAAAACGTATGAATGACATGACCATATATATATACATATGTCGACTTTTTGGGGGGCAAAAAGGGGTGGGATCGGGTTAGTTTGTTTGATAATGTTGATCATGGACTTTTAAATAAATATAAAAAAATTTTAAAAATGAAAAACAGTTTATAGAAAAGTGTTTGTCAGTAAATTTAGAGACTATATATATACATAGAGAGAGAGTAAAGATACCGTGATGTTAAACTTATCTCTTCCGTGAGTTTAACTAAAAAATGTATATTAAATCATCTCTAAATTTTAATTTATCATGCTCATTAAATTTTTTATATGAAAATCTTATGGGATGCAAAAATTTGAAATGTTTTAAGCTTTTTATGTCATGATTTTTAATTTTTGAAAATCAACTCTAAAAATAATAATAATATATTCAATATTTGAACATTATTTTTATAAATTATAAACAGTGACTTAAAAAACTTAAAACACTCTAAATTTTTACATCCCACAAGATTTTCATATAAAGAATTTAATGAAAATGATAATTTAAAATTTAAAAATGATTTGATGTACTTTTTTTTGTTAAGTTCATGATATCTTTACTCTCTCTCTCTCTATATATATATATATATATATATATATATCGGTGCATTTTATTTTTGTTTTCCTCAATCAGACAACAAAGAAACACAACTAGCAGTTTAATTTGTATTATCTTTTTGAATTTTTTTAATCAAGTATGAAGCAGCATGAAGTCACTTTTTGATGAGAAAAATACCTAACAACAACTGAATTACATCCAGACATCCTACCTATTATATATATATATGCTCTAGCTGTTTAGTAGCTATCCTATGCCGTAATTTATAGGGAACTTTTGGTACCATTAAGAGATAAGATAATAAAACCATCTCAGCATTAATATAATAGTTTGTTAGAACTATAAGCTCCATTCTATTTTCTTTTCCTGTATATTGTATTACTTGCAAAATGTGTGGCTGCGGCTCTAATGTAAATGTAGACGCATGATGGAGCATTGTAAAATGGTTGCAATTTTTTGCTATTTTGATCAGAAGCAAAATGTGAGTGCTGTGATTTTAAAATCGCTTAATTTTCTGTTAAGAGTAGAGCTTCACATTTTGATCAGAAGTAAAATGTTTTTTTCCCTCTCAATTTTTTTTTCAATTAATAGAGAATGCACAAGCTAGTAAAATCTATATATAAGAAACTACGTTCATCTATAAAGCACAGGCTCATATCAGTTCAGATAAGTATATATCAAATGCATCTTTACTGACCTAAAAAAAAAGAATATCAAACAACACTATCCCAAGAGAAGATACTAAAACAAATTCTCGCTCTGCGTCATAAAATGCCCTATTCTTTGTAGACTTCTAACTTCTAAGAAAATCTTATGTACATAGTATAGAGCTGCAGACTAATAAATAATTTCATAATCATTGATCTGCTTCTTTCCCAGCAAAATGTACAAAACAACTGCCAGAGCTCTGTTTCATGTCTGTTGCCATCCACACTTTAATGAACTGTTGTACTATGATACCAAGGTATGAATAACAAAGCATAAAACAGAATTACGTACGTAATACATACACAAAGTTGCTTTTTGATTTTTATTATTACAGCAATCATATGTTTGATTTTTTTTTTTGATAGGTGTGTGGTTATAGTATGTACAGTTGTTACCTTTACATAAAATAATTATCCATTGCCCCACATGGAGTCATCAGACTTGAAAATTGAAATCTCTTGATTAAATTCAGTAGTTAAACCGGTCTCCAGTGAAGAGGTGACAATTTCTTTCCCTTTGCTACTGTAACTTTGTTTCATGAAATTGCCTTCAAGCACCAAGCTCTCCCTTTCTCCTTCTCCTTCAAAAATTAAAGAAGATGATGATTCATAGTAAGAGTTCGGATCGCGGAAAGAGCATAAAGAGGTGCCAAACAAGCAGTGCTTTGCAAAAGGATCTTCATGGCTGGAGAAGCAGTTCACGTGGGGCCCCAAGTCAGAGCCTGAGGAGACCTTGCTCTTGTCTTGGGCAGAAGCTTTCCTCTCACAATCAATCTTTTGACAACTCTACACACCACCCACTCATTCTACAAAAAATAAACAACTAAAATCAGTTCACTTCCTTCATCAATAACTATCTTATTCAGAGAATTTTTTATATTTGTGTGCAATTGTGTACCTTGTATGGACTATAAGTAGAGTAGTTTCCCTCTAGGCGATATTCATGCATGACCCAGTCAGATTTCTGTCCTCTCGGAGCTCTCCCGGTGTAAAAAACCAGAGTTTTTTTCATGCCGATGAGACTCTTTTCATTATGTATCGCCTTATCTTTCCCTGTTGATTTCCAGTAACCGGTACCAGTAGCTCTGTTTGCCCTCGTACCAATCGGGTATTTCCTGTCTTTCATGCAGAAGAAGTACCACTCATTCTCTCCCATGTAATTAGCTCTCTCTACGGAACAAAATTGGAAAGAATTAATGAAAAATCACATGCAAAATGAGAAACAAAAATATATAAATAAAATATATACTCATTAGTAATACCTGACAACACCTTTCCTTTTCTGAATTCATTTGGGACAACATAAAGAGATTTAACCTTGGTAAGGAACTTTCAGAACGTTATCAACTTTGTTACATAGAAGTACAGTTCAAGAAAAGAAACAAAGCCAATAAGTACCTGGCAAATCCCACGGTTCGAACTTGATCAAATCAATATCTCCTATGGTTATTGAACTGAAACTTGCATCCATTGCTTTTCTCAGGAGATAATAACTTATCAACTCTTCATCCGTTGGATGAAAACGAAAACCAGGAAGCAGGTTCGAGGATTGTGCTTCATTGTTAAGAAATAGAGATTTCTGTTCATCCATTACTAAATAGGTCATGTGTATAGCGCAACACGAAAGAGTAAATATTAATTAGATAGTTGTTAGGAAACAGAGACAACTCATGGAGAAAGAAATCAAGGATTTGTTAGGAAAATAAAGTTGGTGGGGGGAGGAGGAAGAGGTGAAGGTGGTTTAAAAACATGGGGGGTCATTGCTTGCGTTTAAGCAGAGCCGTTGCACAAAAGCAACGCCTTACGTAAACGGATTTTGACATTTCAGAGATCCTACTAGGTTTCTTTGTTGCTTACTGTTTAACAAGGAGATATTGGTCAAATCCCCCCCCCTCTCCCCCCTTTATTATAATGAATTTTAACATTTTAAATAATACTAATCTGATTAGGAAAGTTAAAAATAAGTTTAGATGGATAATTAGTAATTGGTAAATTAATATTCAATATACAGGGGAACTTTTGATTGAATTCAGACTAGTGCGGAATTGCACATTCTAAAGGTTCCCATAATTTTATTTTATATAATCTCTTTTTTTCTGAAGCGCTTAGGACACGAGCAAAAATGAAAGGGAGTCAAAGAACATTAATACAACATATATGTTCTATTCACTTATAGAGTTATAGTGCTATATTTTAATTGATTCTTGCTTATTTACACGCTAAGTGATTAAGCCTATGTGATTTTCTACGTTGGCAGTTTAATTGCCGTTCTTTTCTTAAGAAAATTGAGGAAGGCTCAAATAAATTAATCTCATATCTATAATTTAATTTGTTGCCTGAAGTTATTTTTTTCTACATTATATTTGACTTTGCGTCCACAGGTTAATGGCAGATTTTTTTGATAAATAAAAGTGGAAAGTGGGTTGATTGCGCTATAATTTATGGATATAGCCATATATGAGTTTAAAACTCAATTCTGATTCTCCGGACTTAAAGTTTTAAACTCGATCTACACTTCAAAGCGATTTAACACTCTGATCCTTCCTTTCTCCCTCTCTCTTTCACCTAAGGGTGTCAATGGGTCGGGTCGGGTCGGGTCACATTATTTTATTATTATTTTTGACCCGATCCGATTAAATTCGGGTAAAAAAATCTTGATCCATATCCGATCCGACGGGTCACGGGTCAACCCAATCCGATGTATAAAATAATTAAATATTTATTAATTATTTTTATATCATTTTAAGCAATAAAATATTAAATAATTTATAATTAAATTTAATTAGTGTATATTTAATCTTTAATTAGTACTAAATCATAAAATTATTTCAAAAAATATAATTAATCGGGTCGGGTCGGGTTGACTCGAACCCGACCCGATTCGGATCAAAAAAATCAAACCCATACCCGACCCATTTATCTTCGGGTCATGTCGGGTCAGATTAGATTCGAATCGGGTCAGGTCAATAATTGACACCCCTACTTTCACCATTACAGCTGATATGTGAATTTTTTTAATTTTCAATTATACTCTCTGATTTTCACTCCTTTCTCAAAATCAATTGAATCAAGGTTTATATTTTTGAGAGGAGAGTTTAGAAAAACCTCGGATCAATTTATTTAGCCAATTTTTCAAAAATACAAATCTCTACATTTTAAATCTGAATTTTAATTAATTTTTAATTTTCATAGAGTTAGTTACTATAGTTATAGCATTAAAATAATTGTAAAATAATAAATTAATTTAGTTTAATTGTAGTCGTAATTTAGAATAATTTAGTTTAAATTATTTTAATTATAGTATTAATTCATTTTAATTTTATTTAAATTTACAATAATTTTGAATAATGTAGTTTAATTTAGTTTAATTATAGTATTAATTTAGATTAATTTAGTTTAATTTAGTTTAGTTATATTATTAATTTATAATAATTTAGTTTATATTTTGAATAAATTAGTTTAATTTTACAATAATTTTATTTAATTCTAATATAACTTTCATTTATTTATAGGGAGTATCCGAAATTATTATATGTACCTATAGAGCAGCATATGTCAAATGGGATAGCGAACAACATAATTTATTTTGATCCTAAAAAAATCATCAAAGTATTTCATACCTAATGATTAATGTTTTGTAGCTATATAGTATATTGTATTTGAATGCACACCGTCTAAAAATATCATACAACGCGCAGATGATCCCTACCTGTGGAAATTCGGTCTCTACCAGATGGCGGTCATCATGGGCGGATGCCGGATTTTAGTCAGGGGGGAGCAAATATCGGATTGTAATAGCTTATCGGGTTTAAATCCATTAACTAATCGGGTACTAAATAAAAAAATAGTAATTTAATATATATTCTTACCTAATATTTATATATTAAAAATAACAATAAAATCAAGCTCAAAGTAATAGATAATCAAATTGATGAAGAAAATTTTCGTCTATAAAACTTTATATTTTGATATCTTTGCATAATTATTTCATTATACATGATATTAAATTTTTTCTCAATAAAATTAATCGACAATCCGAGGGGGGCAAAAAAAAATTTCGGGGGGGGGGGGGAACTACCGAAAGTATTACCGAAAAGTCTTGTTTTTCAAAATCCGGGGGCGCCGCTTTACCCCCGGCTAGTGTGCATCCGCCCCTGACGGTCATGGGAGAGATGACCAAACTTGATAAGGCATTGATTATAGCACCTGTTGAGTGGTGGAGATCAGAAACGTCGATGTTTCATCCACCAGTCGGTGAGATGATGCTGACACTTCAAATCTGTTGTCTTTGGGATTATCTATTCATGATATTTAATTATTTTTTAGTTATCTTTTAAATTTTACTAATCTAATATTAAAATATCAAAAATATAGAGAAATAAATTACTGGGCCAACTAATGATGAGTGAAGTGGATTGCTGTAGATGCTCCTTGTCCTGAATATTGACTTCAAAGATAATCTCTAGCCATTCAAGATAAGAAACAATGGCAAAACAAATGAGTTCGTTCAATTTTTGAGTTAAAGTATCTGACTCGTGTTTTCACGAAAATATTTCACAAAATTATCTAAGCACTCCAATGATGTTATCATCTAGTGTTACACATGGGCGTACTTCTTGTATTTGTTTGGGTCTATGATGTTCTCAAATAACAACGTAGATTTAGTATTAGTAGTGTACTTGATGTTTTTTCAAGACTTGATCAATGTACCGATGAATGGATACATATGAGAACATACAGTATTCTCCCTCTTCTATTGATTTACAAAACATGCATGCATAGTATATGATAATATGTGGATTTCATCCAAAATTTTCTCCTTTTTTTTTGAAAATCATGCAAAAAGAGTATGGAAAAAATAAATTATTTCAATTTAGCTCCCCTTAAATTAATATTTTCTCTTTAATGTATGCACTATTTATAAGATAAGAGAATTTGAAGAACTTTTAAAATAAAATTATATGAATAAATAAAAAATATAATTCATTTTAAATTAGCTAACTTTCTCTAAATATATGACATATAAGAATTAAAATGGTAATTAAGTATTGATATCTCAAAATTTTAACTTTAAAATACAAATAATATTTTTGATATTGTTTCTTTTTCTAAGTTTACAATCAATTGCAGAAAACACACATGTTGGAGAATTTTTACTACCTTTCACAAATATCTTTTAGTAGTTTTAGTTTAATCCTTGAACTTGATTCTTTGGATTTTCTTTAGAAATATATTTATTATTTTAAGAGATAACTCAATTGCGCTTGTGTTTTTTAGTTTTATTTTAAAAAAATTAAGCTCGTAAAATCATCTATTGGGTTCTCTAAAATATATTTTATTTAACTAATTAGGATTAAAAAAATTGCATTGTTACTATAAAGATTTCTTTGTCCTTTGCTAGTTTTTTTAGCAAATATTTTTTATTCAAATGCATAATTATGTTTCTTTTTATAAGATTTAGTATTGTTAGTTTTCATATTTTTGCATTTGATCATTGGACTTGTTTCCTTTTATCTTTAGGATATTTGGTGTTCTTGTATCCAACCCTAATTTGTTTCTACGTCTTTGATCTACATACTTATCTAAATCTATTAGAATGTTACTAGTTTGAGCATATGTGGATTTTAATATTCTATTTTTAGTTTCTAAATTTTATATTTTTGTATTTTTAAAATTATGATTTCACCTAAGTAAATTTGATTTTTTTTTCTAAATTTTGCAATTTAGACTCATATGTTTTGACCTTTAACTCAAACTTTAGAAATTTATTTTCAAACCTCTCAATTATAGCACTTTAAGAGTATGAATCATGAGCAAAATTCTTCAAACTAGATATTAAATTTTCTGTCAAGACCTCCTCATCCAAATTATTTATATGTTTTATTTTATAAAAAATCATAATATCTCATTTATCATTCTCACTATCATCCCAAATGGATGTAGTGCAAGGTAATACTAAATTTTATAACTGAGATTGTAAAAAAGATTGTACATTTGATGCAAAAGAGTCTATATTCATATTTTTGGATTGAGTAATATCGTGTAGGATCTCTAATGTGCACATATTGATGATGTTATTCCTAATGATGATCTCATTAACATCCATCATGATTAAGTTCATCTTTACTTTCGTAACTAGGGTAAAGTTGAGAGGATTTATTTCTTCCTCTTGCTCTAATTTGAGTTGAGATTACTTGCGGCTAGCATAACTCAATTTTTCTCAAAGTTACGTTTCTTCTTATGTGGGAAGACCCAAGAACAAACATGTATTGTGTGATATTTCTTGTGGCATATAAAGCATACGGGTTTCATGCTCTCATCATTTCGCTCTTGGTTATGCTCCTTTTTTAGTTTGAACATTCTTCTAAACATCTTGGTAAGGATGTGATCGTTAATGGAAGATGATTTTGATGATGTGTGCTCAAATCATGATGTAATGAAAATCTTTAAGCTTAAAAAGCGGTGGCTTTAAGTTTTGATGTGAGCTTTCCATTTCATTGTAGCTTCTTCTTGAAGCATAGAAGACGGTTTTTGCATTGCTTTAAGGGTGTTTATGATGGTCTCCTATCTCAGGCTCCTCATTATAACCCTAAAATTTTGTATATAATTTTAGATTTGTACAAGGATTTCACTAATTCATCAAATTCATTTAAAATATACATTATTCTTGAATACATATTCTCAATTGACTATTCTTCTTTAATATAAAAATTTTCAAATTCAGACTCTATACTCATTAATTTTGTTGTTTTATTTGAGAACTGTCCTCGAATCTATTCAATAAGGTTTCTCATATTTCACAGAGTATAGTATTTTCTAATAAATCGAATTCAAAATGACATTAACAACATTGATCATTTTTGAGGTTCTTATTATTCAATCTTTGGTGTCAATTTAAGAGTGTTTAGGGACATAATGTAGTACAAAATCATATTAAATAATATCTTAAAAGTCTAGTATGTTCAAGTAATTTATCATACATCTTTTTTAAAAACTAAAATTTTTATAATTAAGACTTATAGTTGGGGGTTCATTCACATGTCATAAAGATGTCATTTTGAACAATTTTTTTAAAATATAACAATTAAAATTGTGAACAATTTTTTTAAAAAATATAACAATTAAAATTGATCTCCTGTTCTGACACCACTTTGTAAGATTTGTAATTAAGACACCTAAGAGATTAAATAGTGCAAGAATGCCAAGAACCTTAGGTAAGAGATATAAAATCAGTTTTGAGGCTTAATATTCAAGTTTAATGGTAACAAAATATAATTCAATTTAATTCTCACACAAGTATAATAATTAAAGAAAAACAAAAAAAATAAAGATCAAGTAAGAACATAAAAATTTAACGGAGTTCCATTTATAGCGCCTACGTCTCAAAGACTCTGAACTTCTAACAATCGAAGATTGAGTCGATATATTAAAATAAATTTACAAAGTGTAAAAATTAGTCCCTTATAAAAATAAGCTACCAAACCTATCCAAAATAAAGAGTGATAACATACTCAAAACTAAAAGGGAGTGACAACACACTAAAATGAAATGGTGGCTGACAACACACTAAAATGAAATGGTGGCTGACAACACACTTAAAAAAGTAACAAGAGAAGAGTTGATCTCAAATGATCAAGTTTGGAGAAATGAGAGAAGTTAGATTGATCTTAAAATAAGAATTTGGCTTATCAAAAATTATCAATTACTTAGACTTATCTCTCTCATTTTAGATGTGACTAATGAGCTTTCAAAAATTAGGATTTAGCTATGTAGAATAGTTAGTTGGAGTGAGAGAGTTAACTTTTTTATATAAACATTCTAAAACTGATCAAAAAAAAAATTGGACCTAAACCATTATAATAGTTTATGAATCGTTATAACTAAACCGTTGGATAATAATTGTATCTTATTTCTTGTTTCTTTGAGATCTTGAACTAAACCGTTATAATGCCTTGGTGAACCATTATAACATTTGACTGAAACCATGTAACGATTCTGAATCGTTAATCAACGATAAAATCTGACTCTTTTGAGAGCATTTGTAATTTAGCCAAAATTTTATATCATTTTCTTTATAGTTATGATAGCTTCTGAGCCGTTATAATAATTTCTGAACCGTTAGCAAAAATATTTTTCCTTGTTGTTTAAATTTAATTTACCTTAACTAATTCAATCTAGTTTAAGTCTAACTAAATTTAAGCCTAATGTATTTTTAATTTAGCTCTTGCATCCCATTATTAGTTTGATTCTTGTGTACTAATCCATTTTATATTTTAACCCTACACATTACTCAAACAAAATGAATTATAAAATTCAAGTGTTATTTTACAAATTGACAAATAAAAAAATATTTTGTACAAAAAGTGTTATCTTGCTTATACTACCACATATCCCATGTAGAACTTAAGCCAGCGAATTGCATAACCAGGTCTTTGCTTCTTCTGCAGATGTGGTCTTGGATACGATTCTCGATAGGAGACTGGGTTAATTGTTAATCCTACTTTATTTTAAATTACTTTATATTAAGTTCAATCTAATTTATTAATATAATTATAATTAAAATAGATGTAAAATTGAAGAACCTCCGTTGGGAGCCCCTAAACTTGAATTAAGGCCTCTATTTGATGTCAAATGGGCCACAAAACATATATTCAAGTACACCTACATGCACGGGTCCTAATTGCTTCTAGAACCAGGTTCAAGCACTTAAGTAATAGTAGCGTCAATTGGTTTCTGTACACTGATTATCACGAGGACATGCCTCTGAGGTACTTGATGGACTACAATCGATATTTTTTTAAAATTATAAACTTTATTTTACTTTAGTTTTATTTACTTCAATTTTATTTAGTTTTTTTATTATACTTTAATTCAATTTAATAAATTTTATACATTACAGCTAGATGTGTCATGTATACATGATTCACTTCTTAATGATTGAAAATTTCTATCTGAATAGAGCCATGCGTTAAATCAGCCTATACCAGAACGTCCCTCCACCAGCTCCTTTTCCTTATCATCTAGTGGTGCAATTGAGGAACACGAGATATACATCGGGGATGGTGCAGGCCTAGATGTGGATTGAAGCAAGCATTTCAAGTGTAGATGAGTTCGAGCTACATGATATCATGAAGATGAGATCGGATGACTACGCCAACACTTTGTTTATATCCAGAGGACCTGTTGATACGTTAGCATATGTACCATATTCACATCAGACGACTCAAGTAGTGAGCATTTATAGACGTTCAATTTATTTTTGGTTTTAATTTAATTTATTTTATTAACGAACCACATGGAATTAAAAATATATGTGCAGATGTTCCATTAAGGCATCCGAAAGGCCGGACAATCATGGTTTGCCTAATATGAACGGAAAATCTACCATAATTTAATAGATGATTTGAGTCATGAGCATATATTCACATTGACGCTTGCATCGGCAAGTCAATTAAAATTTTATCCAATTTTGTTTATTTTAAGTATTATAATATTTATATTAAATTAAATTTACTTTATCGAAATAATGTGAATATCTATTTTAATTACATAGATTTTCTCACAAATCCGAAGGATATTGATGTCATTGTCGATGACCCTCGACAGAGGTTCCACCAGAACAAACGACTGATGATTTTGATATATTTCAGAGAGATATCGCATTTTACTCTCAGTTTCTCAACCATATGAGCATCGACTGGAGTGTCGATATCTCCGGGAACCCATATGAGCGCCCCCCCTCCCCGCATCATATGATGCCCCTGATACATCCACCCATAAAAAATAAATATTTAAAAAACATAATTAAATATAATAAAAATTAAATGAACTATTATAACCTAAAAAATAATAAACAAATCATTTAATAATAAAAAATAAAAATAAAAGTTGGTGCTGATTTTAAAACTCGAGGTTTATGAGATTAGGACCGAGTTTTAAACTCGCATATGACTCTATCCATAGAGTATAGCATAATCAACCCATTTTCCTTAGCGACTCGAATAGATAATGGTGAGAAACCAGTAAAACGTATAGTTCCCCTCCGGTAACACAATTGGATTGCTGCATTTTATTTATTAAAAAATTAATCTGGGTTAATGGCAGCCTACACAATATTTAATATGTAAATCTGTATTTATATTTTTTACATATGCGTGCAGTACGCATATCAAGCTCCATTTGGCCAATTGTACATTGTAAATGTATGAAATGGACTCATAAACTTGATATTCGTTTACGTCGTATTCAGAAAGCCATATGATATAATGGAGAATTGAGTGTGTGCTTCTACCGAGGTTCTAGATAGCAAGTTATTACCGTGGTGTTTTAAAAAAATTATCATGCTATAGTATGTTATAGCAAAAGCTATCGTACATCATATTTTTTTATATTTTCTATTAATTTTCATATAAATTAGATTTTCATAGAGTAACTAAGTAATAATAATTAAATTAATTAAAGAGTTATAAACTTATAATTAATCAGTACAAACTTAAAATTGTTATTCAAAATGTCATTTATATCGTAAAACCTTAATATTTTTTATTCAAAATAATCTAAATAACCATAAAATTATATCATTTTTTTCATTAAAATGACTACAATACTACAACTACATAAGATTGTGTCTATCATTAACTATGCGCTATTGCGGTCGCTATTATCACTATAACGGTCATAGCTCGACAGGTCATAACTCGACATAGCGCAATGTTGACCCATAGCGTAGCTTTTGAGGTTGAAAAACACTATAGCGTGCTATTTAAAACCTTAACTTTCAGCAACGAATTGTAAGTTTCTGCATTGGAATATAAAATTGTTGAACGACCCCAATAATATTAAACTTGATAAAGCAACCTAGTTAATCCAGAAGAAACCTAAATATTTATTAACAAAGAATAACTCACATGTCAAATAACATTATAACATAACTAAAAGAATAGAAATTAACAATGTTTTTACAGCTAGGCTAAACAAATATAATGTGGTCCCTCGCACTAGTATGGGTTCACCATCTGATGATGGAGTTGAGCTGCTATTTTGTAGACTTATTAAATCAATTTTGTTGATTAAATTGATGTGCTGATGTGCATCGTTTACCAAATTTTAACTAACTTCTTACTTTTTCTGTTGATTAATTATATGAGTCTAATTAATGCGCTCCCAGCTATGCAATTACATACATAGATCTTTGTTTGGTAATTTAACATCAATGATTGTTATGATAACTAGTCGGCAACAATTTATTTTCACCAGGCGTCTTTCATCTTACAGTGCAAATTTATAATTTACAAAAGTCGTAGGAGTCAAAATTTTTTTTTTCCATGCTAATCGCTTCCCTAAAAAAAAGTCAGAAGCAAACGAGTTGACAGAGATTAATGAATCCTAAGTTTCAGTAGCCAATTTGAAATTTTGAACTCAAGTCCCACTACAATTAGGAAACTTACTCTCTGTTAACCTATCCTCCAACTTATCGTGCTCGCATTATTGCAACAAAAACACTTGCCTTTATGGCGCTTAAGACGAGTGACATTTCAAAATTTTAATAACAAAAGCATCAAAGGAATCGTTTGCATAATTGAAATCAAGCTAAGTCTTCCAAATCCAGACATAAAAATATCTTTGATGTGCGAGTCTTCAAGGAGGCTCGATATATACTCCCTTAAACACATGCGCACACTCAAAAAAACACCACTAGAGGAGCCCTATTCTAAAGATTTAGACAGTTGTACTCCCTTAAACACATGCGCACACCGTCAAAAAAAAAAAAAACACCACGAGAGGAGCCCTATTCTAAAGATTTAGACAGTTCTCACCACATTAGATGAATAAAATTGCAGTTGAGGCAATCTGATATATATATATTTTTTTTACCATGGACCAAGTCCAATAACATATTCAACACATTATTTATGTAAATGACATTCATCACATGATCTGTGAAATTAAATAGTCACTTGACTCACACTCTAATCCATCCTGCTAGTTATTGTTCCCAAATAATTAACGGATTAAAAATATTTAGAGTAATCATTAGTATAATACATATATACAAATGTTTCACATTTCAAGTTGAAATAAAAAATACATATAAATAATGATCACTAGAGAAATAACTAAAATATATCATAGATAAATCATCTTGATACATGATAAAATGTAATCATCACATAATTGATTACATTAGCGCATTCTAAAATTCTAACTTTGGCTGACAAAAGTCACCACAAATATAAAAAATACAAAAAGTAAATGGCCTGTGACAGACCAAAATAGCTCCATCCACTAGAGCTGGGTTATTATAGAATGTCATTATTATACTAAACCAAGATCTCTTCAGCTGGAATAATTAAATTATTTGAATATAAGAGCGTCCCGACCTGGCCCAACACCGATGTAATGAATTGGAACACCAACAACCTCTTCTATCCTCTCCACGTAATTACGTGCAGCCTGAGGGAGGTCCTTGTAATTTCTCACAGATGATATGTCACTTTCCCAGCCTGGCAGCACCTCATATTTGACCTAAATTGAGAAAATTGAACAAGTAAACTAGAGTCCAAATTTGCAATAATTTTCTTCCAATGGCAGATTTCCAAATGTATATGACCACTTTCTATTATCAAATTTAAGGTTTACAGAAAAAAAATGTTGTAACAAAGATACTTTACGTATAATAAAAATGCATAAAGACCAATTAAAAAATAACTGCATTCCTCTCATTAACTAGGAAAAGAACTGAGAAGAACACAATGGAAGGCTCAAAATGTCCTCTTTCAGACTTAAAGCATGTCATCACCAGTTTATGTTCATTATTTTTTTCTTCGTAGGCACACAAAATTTAGCATTTAGAATATTTTAGTTTCCATAGTAAGCCATCTCCGAACCTCACACAACATCATATGACAGCTCAACATAATCAATTTCCTAAAAATAACCCCCTTATAGAACCCAGCAGAAAACAAAGAGGACAGTTGGCATACCTGTATTTGCTCCAAAAGTTCCAAATCTGCCGGAAATGACTCAACTGTTTCTCCACCTAGCTTGTGATAAGAAACCCCAAGCTTGATTTCAGAAAGGCCTGAGAGAACATCCAGTTTGGTAAGGTTAAGAGAGGAGAAACCGTTGATCTGGCGACAGTACTTGAGTGCTATGAGGTCAAGCCAGCCACACCTCCTTGGTCGGCCAGTCGTCGTGCCGAACTCCATTCCAGCCATTCTCAGCATATCCCCACTCTTGCCAAGTATTTCAGTTGGGAAAGGTCCTGAACCTACTCTCGTAGTGTACGCTTTGACCTATGAAGTTAGAAGAAAAATAAAAAATTAGTGCAACTCTTTCAAAGGAGGAAGAAGAACCATGGCAAACTGAATTATTGTAACTTTCTGGTATAGTACAGCTACTCTTGATGTGATATGTGCATTTAATCAAATGCACTGTAGCAATTATGTAATAGTATATTATTTTTTTTGCCCTAAAAAACAGTTATTTTGCAATTGTTTCCTCTGACTGTTCAGCAACATCTAAGCCACTCTGATCTGCCGTCTTTCTACATTTGCTCTTCAAATAAAATTTCCCAATTTGCTTTTCAAACAATTATTATGCTGGTTTTCTTCCAAGACATTGACCTTCCTCATATTTAGTACACAGCCTTATTATTCAGGTTTGATATCAATTATTACGTACTCTTGAGGCAGCAACAGTAAATCCCAAATTGAGAAGTCTCATATACAATACTGTTTTATTCATATTTTCTCACATCAAGAAAATTTCAAGTTTAAATAACCAGAGAAGGGATCACTTGACAATCTTCACAAATGGATTTTCAAATAAATACGAAAAAAATCTTAAAAATAAAAAAAAAACTTATGGATATGTTATTCTACTCATGAATTGATGGTGATTCAAATTTCATGTAATTTCATTATCATTTGATAGTCCATCAAAAACCGTCAAATTATAATCATTGCAAATTGTATAAAAGTTTGATGGTCCTTGATGGAGTATCAAATGATAATGAAATTGCATGAAATTTGAATCACCATCAATCTATAAGTATAAGAACATATCTATAAGATTTTTCTATTTTTAAGATTTTTTTCGTATTTATTTGAAAATCCATTGTCAAGATTGTCAAAATAACCCATTGTCAAGTGATCCCCGCCCAAATAACGATTGGCTAACAGTAGCTGGTATACCCATTAAACTGGACAAATAACAGTACCTACAACCAATATCAACATCAATCAATGGTTAAGATTTTGTTAGAAGAGAAATAAGAAAAACTCACCACTCCAATAAGATCACCAATGCTCCTTGGAGCGATGCCAAGGCCAGTACAAATTCCACCAGCTGAGGGGCTTGAAGAGGTAACAAACGGATATGTACCGAAATCTATATCTAACATAGTAGCCTGACCTCCTTCAACCAAAACCTTCCTTTTCTCTTCAATTGACTTGTTCATAAAATACAATGTATCTGTGATAAATGGCTCCAACTTATCAGCAAACTGCTTGTACCTTTCCATCTCCTCCCTTAAAAAAAACTCATCATAATCAAACCCCTTGAACCGCATCGCTGCATCTCTCAAAATAACCTCTAATTTGTCCTTCAAAGTATCCATGTGCCACAAATCACAAACCCGCAACCCGTCTCGATTTGCTTTGTTGGAGTAGCATGGTCCTATTCCACGTTTGGTGGTTCCAATGAGAGAATTGGCGAGGTCAGCCTCCCTCAAGCCATCAACAGTTTGATGGAAGTCAAACAAGAGGTGTGCCCGGTCAGAGACCAGGATCCTTCCTGCACAAGAAATGCCATTGGATTCAAGGCCTTCCATTTCCTTAAAGAAACTAGGCAGGTGGATCACAACCCCATTGCCAATGACGCACATAGTCTCTTCATTAAGAATGCCTGATGGGATGAGATGAAGTGCAAACTTTTTTCCCTCCGAATTGTAAATCGTATGACCCGCATTTGCTCCTCCCTGAATACATAAAGATAAAACAACTTCAATTCATCAATTTAGAATTTGGAAAGTATAACAAACCCTAATTTGATATTTGAGAACTCTTATCTCTATGATTTTGGATTGGTTTTCATTTCTAGTCTACCCCAATTTATTTGGGATTAAAGACTTTATTGTTGTTGTTGTTGTAACAAGCCCTAAATCCCACTTGAAAGAAGAGAAAAGAAACTCATCGCAAACTTCTGTCCAAAAGTTTCACTATTTATACAACCAACATCAGAATACATAGCCATATACTCAAGATGATTTCATTTGAATATACAGATCAAACAATACACATGATTATTTTGTACAATCTGTAAAACATCTTGCTGGTCAGTTCCTTACAAATTATTTCTTATCAGAAATTATAGTCATCTACACTACAATTTTTCATTAGGAAGTACCCAACATCACAAACTCTCCCTTAACTAAAAGTCCACAAAAAATCATTATTTAAACAATATAAATTATAATGTATAAGATCATGAAGTTAACTTAATGTTGTTAATTTCTTCTAGCTAGTCCCCAAACTGCAACTTATTTCTTAATACTTCAACTTAAGAAGGATGATGAAATATACTCTGTAATTTATATAAGGGGTAATATCTCCCCCCCCCCCCCAACTTCTGCTCTGTGCAACATCAGTTATTTGGATGAACAGATTACAAGGAAGATAACAATTTGTTTGCAGCTAATGTTGACTTGAATATTAATGAAGAATTCGAAGTTTGGTTTCAAAATGAGGATTTGTCTCTTATATCATCAAGGCATGTTGTTGAATCCACATATATTATTCAGTAATTAATGGTTTGCTTTTTATGTGATATATAATCTATTTAGTTGCTTTTTTTTTGTACTGTACATTATCAGAAATTCAGAACATAGCATTCTAGAGCAATGAGAATGTTATTATGAGAGGAAAATTGCTCACAGTGATGACCTTAGGTTTCTGTGTGATTCTGTCGAAGAGGAAGTACACAAATATTCAGTGTTTAATGAACAATTAGTTTTGTAAGTCCCATTAAATCAAGTCGAAGAAGGCTGCCTGTACAAGTACATCCATTCCTAGAATTAAAAGAAAGTAGGCATTGTTTTCATTTATGCATATGTCTGATAAGATTATGGACATATCAAATCTGATACTGCAAATTTGTTTAATATTTCAGGCAGATATCAATGGTTAATGTGTCAGCTAGGATCACATAAAATTTTGTGGTCCTTTGGTAATGCTAAAGTTTAATGACAACCCTCGAAAGCTAGCTAGATATGATGCACTTATTTTTTATGTGCTTAGCTTAATGGGGTAAAATTGGAGCAGTTGTTGGATAGTTTGTAAAAATATTGCTAGTCATGATGGTTAATGTCTCCTTTCCTGAGATTAAAGGAAATGAGATATACCTTTTTTTGTCGTTAAATGAATTTTGTAATTTCTTAAGGCAAACGTTCTGTTTATTTTATATCACAAAATATTCAATTCTACCAAATAGCATAGTAAAGAACGTCATTTTTTCAGTTAGTAATGTATAAAGAATGTATCATGATGAGAAAAAAAACAAAAGAAAAATCAACAAATGAAAGGAATAATATTTAAAGGATTATTGTCACAGTACAATGTTCTATATTTAGTTATTACAAGTAGTGGACCCAATTTATGTTAACAGTAGGCAGTTCACAAGTTAAAAACAGGTTTGAAGTTAACGGAGGTTTGCAATGTCAGATGTAAAACATGGGATGGGGCAATTTGCCACAAAATCAGAGTAGAAAAAAAAATCAGCAATCATTTGATCTTGCTCTATCAGATCTGCAAGGACTTCCTGCTAAGTAATAGATGCACATTCCTCTATGTATCTTTATATATATCTTTAGGTTTATAGTAGACATCAGTACTCCAGTGCAGTTCTTCCCCTGATTCCGAAAAATATGTTTTTGTACTGTCTCTTTCCTTTCAAAGGAAAAAAAAGTAGATATTCCAGTACGAATCTCCGCAATTATTTAAGAAATGCTTTCATTTTTTCTTCCCTCCGAATGATATAAGGATCAAACAAAATTCACATAACCTGACAGCGAGCAACGATGTCGAAGTTCTTGGCAAGGATATCAACTAGTTTTCCTTTGCCTTCATCTCCCCACTGGGAACCAAGCACACCAGTGACCTGACTAAGCGACGCCACCCTGTCAGCGCCGCCGCCTGAGGCACCAACCTTCTCAGTCGCCAGCGTTGCCTGTGGTGAGACCCACCTGAGGGGTCTCGTCTGAGCCCACCTAGGAGCAGCCGAGGGGAAGAAGCGGCCGCCCGGATGCTTATGGCTGGAGAAGAGGTATGGAGAGGATGAGGCTTCGAAAGTCACCATGGAAGAGAGGCTCATGAGGTAGAGCAAACCGGAAATTCGAAAAAAGCACTGATGGAGATTGGAGAAACCCCAGTTAGAGAGGCGGCGGGGTACGCTGATGAGTGAGACTGAGACGGCGGTAGAAATCGATGCTTCGGGATAGGCGACAAAAATATGATCACCATATCTTGGTGGCAATAAATACGCACTTCAATTCTATCAATTTTTTTTTTGAGTTGGCAAAGTACAGTGATTTTCGACCGTCAAAAAAGTACAGTGATTTTCGACCGTCAGATTGAACCATGGCCGGTCAATGGAAACTCTTAGGATGTGTTTGGATAAAAGGGTGGGTTAATGAGAATAGCCACTGATCCAAAATTTGTAGTAGCTAACTCAACTTTTTATTAGATTTGTAGAATAGTCACTAACTAAATGTATTTGTAAAGCTATTTTTTCATTCAAACATAGAATAACAAATAAAAATGGTAACTATCCCAAAAAATGTTATTCTCCACCCATTCAAACATACTCTTAGATTCACGAAGCGACGAACAGTTATTCTACGATAAAATATTATTATAATATAAAAGATGTGAATTCGGTAAAGTGATAATATACAAATAAATATGTGATGTGGTTTGTCTGTGTAATATAATTGAAATGAATATATTTTATATTCAAAACTTAATGTAAAAATAATATTTGTTTATGATGTTGAGAAGAGTGTAAAAAACTGAAAATTGGTAAAATTGTATTATTTTTTTTTCCAAAATAATTCAAAATTACAGATTTTTTGTTTTTAGGCCTCAACTTTAAGTATGAAATGACTTGAATACTGTTGTAAGCTTGTGATGTGATATTTAAATAGTTATGCTTCATAATTTTTTTAATTTATAAAAATATAATTACTATTTGAAGAAAAATATTTGCATTTAATTAAATACTTATAATACATAATTATTTGTTTAGTTTATATGTTTTATCTTAGTTACATAAATAATTAAAATTCAATAAAATGTGAACAATATTTTTTTATTTGTGAAATAAAGCAAAAATAATAATAATAAAACAAAAACTCAGCCCATGGGCCATTCCAGACCAGGGGAAGGAGCCGGTTAACTTCCCAATAGTTTGGGACCAAAATTTGTCTCAAGCCTTGTTTCAATCATTGGATCAATCTTTTTTTATCAATCTCGATGCAAACTCATTTTCTATTATAAACTTTTTTGAATCTCAATATCAATCCAATGGTTGAAACAAGGTTTGGACAAATTTTAGTCCCAAGCCACTGGGAAGTTAACGGTTCCGGGGCACAATTGTATCGGAAATAGAGAGGAACGCTGCAGCTGGAGGTACCTAACCAACGTGTCATAACACAATCGACCTCTATGTCCCCTCATTTCTGAGTCTGCATCTGCTATCATAATATATTGGTAGAATTCTATCATAAATTATTTGAACGGCTCAAATTAATTTAAACAGTTTAGATTTAAATAATAAAAGATATATTTTATTTTTTATGTAGTGAACCTTATCTGTAATGCACTCCATGACAGAGCCTGCAGCAGATAAAAATTCCCTCATTTCCTAATCTCCCCAAAGAATCTCTTATGGCGAAGCATCACCAGGCATTTCTCCTTCCTCAGTACAGCAGAGGCACACACCAAGCACGCCTTCGGGAAAAAAGAACAATATCTCATCTCCCATTTCGACTCTTGTGCCACTATGAGAGATATCACCTCTATCCACTATGAGAATCAGGCTTTGGCCAGCATGTATTTGTCATAGTCCGCCTCGTTTCCTTATATTCTATCTCGGTTTATGGATCGGTCGTCTATGCTGTTTCTCTGTTTAATTCGCTGAAATGGCGTGATAGTTTTCTATGGAACACTATGATGCTGTTTTGTTTTTCAAAAGAATGAGGGAGGAGAAGAAGGAGGATGATAGCTTCACCTTTTGCTTTTTGATTAAGATATCAAGCCAGTTAATGGATATAAGTTTGGCCAAGCAGTTGTATTACTCCGTTTTGAAGAATGAATTTGGTTGCATTGTTCAAGGACATTGGAGCTGCTCAAATGGTGTTTGATGAAATTGCTGAGAGAGATTTATCATCATGGAATGCCATTATCAATGGCTATGTGAATTGCAGGAAGTACAAGGAAGCATTGATGATATTTACTAGGTTAATGAGAGATGGATTCATACCCGATGAAGTGACACTAGTCCTAGCACTGTCTGCATGTGATGAACTAGGGGAACTTCATTTTGGATGATACATTACAATATTGATAATAAACCCAAAATTTTCAGAAAACTGTATCGATCTTCAATTCTTTGATGCATGTACACCAAGTGTTGGGCTATTGATGCTGAAATTGAGGTGTTCGACAAAATGACGAACAGAGACATTGTTTCTTGGAATACCATCATTTTGGGACTCGCTATGCATGGCCATGCAAACAAAAGTTAGCAGATTTTTCAGCAATTTGTTAGAAAAAAGTCTCGAGGAACCTGATGCTGTCACATTCTTAGGTGCAATCTCTGCGTGCAAGCACATAGGGCGAGTTGATGAAGGGAGAAGATATTTTGAAATGATGCAAACAAATTAGTCTAAGCCCTAAAATAAAGCATTTTGATTCTTGGTTGATCTTTTAGGAAAATCAGGCCACATTACAAAGGCATGTGATCTCATAAAAACCATGTCCAATGAGTGCAATGCACTGATCTGGAGAACCCTGTTGGGTGTGTGTGTGGTGTGCATGGGAATATGGAATTAGGCGAGGAGATCCTTTGTCATTTAAAGAAGTTGGAGCCGGGGTCATGGTGGTGATTTTGTGCTTCTCTCACATATGTATGCAAGTGCAAGTAGACGGAGTGATGCATTGGAGGTGTCAGGGCACATGAAACAAAGGCAAGTGCAAAAGTCCGAGCACAGTAATAGTTTGACAAGTGATTTTGATATTACAACTGGTAAGGATTAGTGCTGTTATTTTGACATTGTATTTCAGCCCAGCAGATCATTGCCTGCTACATAATGTTGAAAGAGTTTCAAAAGAAACCATGATGTCGGCACATGTGATTTTGTTTCTGGTAGTTCTCAGCAGTTCTGGTATTTGTTGTAACTTGTAACTTGTAGCTGAAACTAAGGTAACCAGAAAAGCAGTTTTTACATGTTCGAGTCAATGATTCTTTATTTATCTGGTATGCAAGTCTGTTGTTACTATCTGTCAAGTCCATTATTGCATCTTTTTCTAAACAAAATTTAATTTGATGGAAACGGCTTGTACTTTTTCAGCCTTTAGTAATTTAATAATTTTGGAGGTGGAGACAAAATTGAATCAATTACTTTTGTGAGTAGACTGCTGTAAAATTTATTAATTTCATACAAATGTTATATTTATACAAACAAACTGAGTGCCAACTACAGCCTGATAGAAACTTAAAATCGTTGGTGATTTAATGTAGCTATTCTCTTCTCTCAACAAAATTTCATGATATTTTCACCAGCTTGGTAGTTTGCCACTGCTTCAAATTAGATCCAATTTTCTTGTTGACATTGGCATAGAAGCAAGGGTAAGGCTCATAATTGAATAATTTGTGGAGTGCCTGCAATATCACTTGGCCTTTAATAAAAAAATAAAGAAATGCAACACTATACACATAAATTCTACATTTTGTTCAAGAGGGTATCAGATAATAAGCTCAGGATTGTTACCTCCAGAAAAATGAAGAAAGGTTCCATCAAGAAAACTTGTGGTAAGTAGCCAGTAGCTGGAATTTGTTTCTGAAAACATTGTATAAAATTTTATTTCACAATACTAATATAATTTTCTAACAACAATTAGGCTTCAGCTGAAACTAAGTAAACCTTGACCAGAAGCTTACCTCAAAGACACCATGGCCAATTACTGGCCACGGCAAGCAAAACAATTGAAGAGCTAGTGCAACCTAAAAGAGTAAAAAGTTTCAATTAAGGAATTAGTTTTTCATAGTACTAAAGCACCAAGTACCCTGAATTTTAAGCATTATTACTCCAGATTAACTTTGTAATCTAGAATGGCTAAGCAATTTATCCCAAAAACTCGTTTAATACAGATTTGGCAAAGGCTGTCATTAAACTTAAAAAACCAAACAAATTAAATAATTAACTAATGAATCAAACTAACGATTGAGAGAACAACTCCAACTCACTTTAAGCGAAAGAGGGAAACCAAGTCTATTCACAAGAGCACCACTACCGATCAAACAAAAGGAGCAGAGAATAGAAGCCAAGAAACCAGCTTTGCGATCCAGCAACATAAAGGTCACGCAATAGACAGTGGCTAGGACGAAGGCAAGGTCCAATTGCCCCAATATCGGAAGCTGGAAAATTGGAGGGGTTAAATGCAAGAGCATAAAGATGGAGAACACCGTTGGCCACGCGAAGAGAGCGTGCGCCATTGAATTCACTGGATGTGTGTGGTGCGCAGTGTACAATGCGAAGTGGGTTTCCAGATCGATGAATTGCTTCGCCATGGACAATTGGAGTGATTTTGGATGGGAACGTGTAGATGCAACAGAGCGGCCAAACGCCAAATCCTGATTTATTGGACCTGGGGCTGGGACTGGGAGCTGGACCTGGGGCTGGGGCTGGGAGGCTACCAGCCTACCACCGTTCCACGTGAGGAAGAAAATGAGATGGTTCATTTGTCAATATCTGCACCGGTTGCAGATAAAATGTAGTCCACCATCCTCACACAACTACACAAGTCGCAAGAGAGAAGAAAGAAAACAGAGACCCGTCAATTTAAACGCCTCTTTTTATTTGTTTCATTTTTTGGAAGTTGCGCTACATAACCCTATGAATTAGAGTATTGAACACGGTCCGGTCCGGGCCGGTCCGGTTCAAATCCGGACGGTCCACGGTCCCACACGGTCCACGGTCCACGGTCCCGCACGGTCCGGCCTAAGCGGTCAAATTCGAAAAACGACGGTCGGATGACGGTCCGGTCCACGTCCGTCCGGTCCAAATTTTTTTATAAATTGGAAAAAATAATAATTTATCATATTTTTAATAATAATTTTTAACTAATTCGAATTATTATTTTTAATTGTTTAAAAATCTAATAGTACTAAAAAATTAAAAAAATTGTAAAAAAATAAAATTTCAAGAAAATTATAATTTTGGAAATACAATGAATTTTTTTATGAACATGCTTAATTAAAAATGAAGTGAGTTATTATATTTTGATGTTATCTAGAACATATTTTTTTACTACACCAATAATTATTGTTATTTTCATTTTATTTAAAACTACACATAATAGTTATTATATTTTGATGTTATCTAGAATATTTTTTTTACTACACCAATAATTATTATTTTCATTTTATTTAAAACTACACATAAACACTAATTGTTATTTTCATTTTTACACGGTCCGGTCCGGGACGGTCCGGTCCACGGTCCACGGTCCGGTCCGGTCCGGTCCACGGGTCGGCACGGGACGGGTCGGCACGGTCCATTTTCGGGTGAAAGGAGGACCGACCCACCGTTGGACCGGACCGTGATAGGGCACGGATCCGGTCCACGGTCCGGCCACGGTCCGGTCCGGTCCGATCCACGGTCACGGTCCAGTCCGGGACGGGTCGGACCGTCCGGTCCATTTCAATACTCTACTATGAATACAAAGTCAGAAATATAATAAGAATTAAAAATTAATGACCAGACGAAGAAAAATATATCCTAATTAAAAAAATTCTAATATTTTCAAGCATATCGATGGCATTTTTATCCGTCTACTAATTAATGTTCCAATGAAGAATCACTTACAGAGATGTTTATAATCAACTGCTCTTATTTGAAAGTTAAAAATATCATGTCTAAGTATGAATATTTTTATAATTAGTGGACAAATGATGAAATGCGATTTTTTAACCTTTTTACAAAAAAAAAAGAGTATCGCCTAACTGAGAAAAGTATTATTATTTAATTGAACGTTAGTCTTCAGTTAACCAAAGACAAATACGGGTTATTGGTTCTTATTGAAGACAAGATTTCAACAAGATATGAGACAACTCATCATTGATCAATCAAGCATCTAATTTAGGGATTATGTCCTATAATCAATCTAATCAATTAGGCGTTAGGATCAATTAGGAAATAACCTAAGAAATGTTAGATTGTAATCAAATATAATATGAAAGCCACCAAGGGCTACAAGCCTTTGTAGCGATCAATCAAGCATCTAATTTAGGGATTATGTCCTATAATCAATCTAATCAATTAGGCGTTAGGATCAATTAGGAAATAACCTAAGAAATGTTAGATTGTAATCAAATGTAATATGAAAGCCACCAAGGGCTACAAGCCTTTGTAGCCTATAAATAAACATGTAATGCCATTGTGAAAAATAAAATAACAGAAAATTCATTTAAGCATTCTACAATTTATAATTCTAATATGATATCAGAGCAATAGATCTATCAGAGGCCTCAAATAATTAAACTTCAACCACAAAGGTTGCAAGCTGTGCCGCGCCACCAGCCATGGCAGAAACCTGCAGCGGATACAACCCCTACACCGGAGAGGCGCACCAAACGCTACGACTCACCACCACGTTGCTCAACGGCATAAATTACCCATCATGGGCCCGATCTGTTACACTTTCTCTCCAAGACAAAGGTAAACTCATTCATATCACTGATAACAGCGAGGCACCACCAAACCCACAGACCAGTACTGGTACTATTGTACCAAAAGAAACATAATTGTTAGATATTTACTGCTATGGCCATGATCCTCTAGTGAACCCCAAACATAAATTATATTACCTTGATCTATGCTGTCGGTCTTCCAGAGAGACATAACCCCGTTGATCACCAGATTCCTTTAGCCTTCCAGCGATCTTCCTCTAATCCGATGGAGTGATTGAGAGGACCGGCGTCGACAGTTTCTTTTCTTCTGGAACTGTGTTAAGAGAGAGAGAGAGATGGATCTGTTGGAAACGAAAGGGTGACAGAAAGTGGTGAAAATCAGAATCGTTTTAAAACCAACAGTATCTCTACATATATATGGACGCCCATATAACTGAGTGTAGTTATGTCTTAACGGATCCATATTGGATCCAGATTCTCTCTCTTAACGGGTTCACTTCTTAATCAGAAAGCTGTCTATAATTGTGTTCTCCAGGGACCAACAACATAATTGTATTATTATCAGACTTTATATAATTCAAACCATCACTAAATCATAAAAGTCATTAATACGCATTCTACACATAAAAGGGCACACTTCTCATGACATATAATAAACCCAATACAAAATTTGATCACTTCATTATGGGTATAATTTGACAGTCCATTATATAATATATATTTATTACATATAAGCCCATACATGTTGTAATTAATAATAATTAATTCCAACAATAATCACAAAAAATGACCACTATACCAGTAGAAAAAGTTCAAAGCGCCAAAACAGATTCAAATTAGGAAACGAATGGCATTAATGTAATGAATTGGCTTCTCAATTCAATGGAGCCTCAAATCTCCAGATTGTTCATGTATTTAGAATCCGCAAAAGAAATTTGGGAGGAGACAAAAGAGATGTTCGGCCAAGAGCAAAATCTAGCATATATCTTCCATTTAAAACAAGAACTTGTACAAATCAAACAAGACATCAAAACTATCACTGAGTATTATGGTGATGTGAAAATTGAAGAAAACAGAATGATGAATGATTAGTTTGTATTACTAATTTTTTCTGATCTTTACAAGCTCTTTGTACATGATTATTTATAGGCTAGTTCTATTAGCCGTTGGAGAGTTTCCTAAATAACAACTACAGGATTATTTGCCTAATTACATCCTAATTATGAGCTAGGTACCAGATATGGATGCAAGCCCTTATTTGTTCCTATTTACAGCCTATGATGAATATTATGAGGCTATCATTCTTATTTTATCTATTTCTCAACACTCCCCCTCAAGTGGGGTTCGAATAAATTTATTAAACCCAACTTGTCGAGTATGAAAACTTACAAACATCACAATTTTTCGAATCTAATTTATAACAGAAAAGTTTATTCAAAATTTGATCAGATGGATGGCCAAATCTCCAATGCAACAATTTGTCACGGTCTGCTAAACTTAATGACATATGGCATTTATTTGTGTTTTCATTAAGATAATATAGACCATTTTCCAAACTTCCCTCACCAATCTTCTTCCCTGATTCTCGATCCTGAAAGGTCACTGTCTTTGGTGAGAATATAACATTGCAATTCAATTCTTGGGTTATTTTACTAATTGACAATAAATTTGAATTAAATTCTGGCAAATATAAAATATTTTTCACATCTTTTATAAGAAACTTTGTTGTACCATACCCATGAATTTGGACTTCATCTCCATTAGCAACAATTACATGTTGAGGGTCTTTATTTTGTGTAATATTGGTCAATTTATTTTTGTTCCATGTCATGTGGTCGGTTGCACCTGAGTCAAGTATCCATCTATTTGTATTTCGGCACATATTTGCAACTTTAGAACTGCTGCTAATTTTTGTTGAATTAAAAATATTATTATGATATACAAAACATGGGTTCTGTTCTGCAATAGATTGTTCAGTTGAGTTAGCAGATGATTCAGTTGCACCGTCTGAGCCACAGAAGATCTGGAGGAGTCACCACCTAAGCTATTTGATTGAGCGGTGGATTCATCTCTAGTCCCTTCATCTGTCTCTGTGCCCTTGCTAAAACCACCGAATTTCTTCTCCTTTTTTCCGCCGCCCCATTTGCCTCCTCTGTCGCCCTTCTCTCGGACTGGTCGGAGGTGAGGGTGGAGGAACCAGCATCCGTCACGGTTGTGCCCTGCTTTCTTGCAGTGGTCGCACTGTACGGTGCTGGAAGCTCCCCTCCCTTTGAAAGTGTCCCGAAAACTAGGGTTTGAGTTAGGGTGTTGTACCTTAAATGCCTGGTTGTCTTGATTTTCGAGCTGCCGAGGGTTCATGAGGGCCCGCCTCGATTGCCCTTGCTCAATTCTTGCTACTATGTCATCAAAGCTTGGCATTTCGGCTGATGCTAAGATTTGATACCTAATTGATTCATAACTTGTATCGAGTGCTCCCAGGTATGTAAAGATTAAATCTTGTTCGGATCTCTTTTGGATTTCAGTTGGATCTGTTGTTGGTGGGAGATAGACATTGTGTTCTTCCCACTTTGACATGATTTCGGTCACCAATTCGTTATTGCTTTGGGTACTCTGTTTAATTTGAGCAAGCTCTTGTTTGAGGCTAAAGATATGAGCAAAGTTTTTTTGTTGACCATACCTTCTTTTGGCTTTGTCCCAAACCTCCTTTGATGTGCTGGAATACATAAGTACGTTGGAAATCTGAGGTTCCATTGTGCTGAGTAGCAATGTCATGATCATTTGATCGATGGTCTCCCATTCTTCAATCTTTGCGGTCTCTTCGGCAGTTGCAATAGTTTTTTCTAATTTTGGTTTTTCTTTGGTGCCAGTGACAAAGCCAAGTTTTCCTTTGCCACCGAGACCGATTGTAATCGATCTGGACCAAGGTATGTAGTTTTTGTTGCCATTGAGGATTAAGGTTGTGAGTTTGGTATTATCAGATAGTTGTGACATGGCTTGATGGGCACTGTACAGGTTTTCAGAATTTTTCTGGTTGCTGGTACAGATTTTTTCTGGTAAGAACAGAAACTTGCTTTTCTGGTTGCTGGTACATAATATTTTCTGGTAAGAACAGAAACTTACTTGATGCCCCTGTTTTTGAGTTGCTCTATGATGATGAATGGGAGACACGGGTAGCTCGTCAAGTTTTTTGGCTGAGGAAACCGTTGCCTATCCACTGAGAGCCTTGTGATTTTTCTGATATTGTCTGCAGGACTCGTTATCCGCAGCAATATTTACTGTTCTTGAGTCAGGAATTTTCCTGCTCTGATACCATGTGAAAATTGAAGAAAACATAATGATGAATGATTAGTTTGTATTACTAATTTTTTCTGATCTTTACAAGCTCTTTGTACATGATTATTTATAGGCTAGTTCTATTAGCCGTTGGAGAGTTTCCTAAATAACAACTACAGGATTATTTGCCTAATTACATCCTAATTTTGAGCTAGGTACCAGATATGGATGCTAGCCCTTATTTGTTCCTATTTACAGTCTATGATGAATATTCTGAGGCTATCATTCCTATTTTATCTATTTCTCAACAGGTGACCTAAGGGTCAAATGGGATGAAATCGCACTTTACACACATATAACTGACCTAAAAATTTTAGAGCAAGATAAAAATGTAAGGGCCTACTTTTAGCTCTCTCTCTTACACACTAATTGTGAGGTCAACTGTGCCCAGATGAATTTCTTCTCTCTCAGTAATGAGAGTTCTAAAAACAAGGGGAAGAACGCCTACAATGACGACTATATTCTTTACTTTACTACCCTTGCTTTTGAAACCAACTGGATCGACGGGTTAGCTGGAACTGGCTAGAAATCTCGAACTGACCTTCCCCAATATTTGGTTCCGCTATCATGCCTATGCTCCCCAAGCGGGCTTTTCTTTCCTACCTACTATTGGATTTGAACCAATGACTCCCGCCGTATGAAAGCGATACTCTAACCGCTGAGTTAAGTAGGTAAAGTTGAGTAAATTCGAGAAAATAGCTTTGTCGCTTTTCTTTGCGCCTGCGCGCCTACGGGAGAGCGAGCGCTTGTTACGAAAGAGAATTCTCACTATACGAAGAAATTCAGCAGGCGCTCGACTTGCTTCTTTGACTCTCGAGACCATGCACCCCTCTCGTCTTTTTCGTCTTTGGGCACGATTGGGTACACACCTGGTCGGACGTAACGAGCAGATATTCTCTTGAGCTATCCTTTCCACTATGGCTTACATCCATCCCTTATTTTCTCTGAAAGAACGAGTTTCTAAGAGATACACATCGGTATGAACAAGCTCCAACCTGACCTTTCACATACCTTTTCCTTGCCTTCGGTTAAAAATCTCATATATATAAAAGAGCGTGTCAGAAGTGAGCCGGTTCTCGGTCCTTTCTGCTATAAGTGGCTTGTTGCCAAACGACATATCGGCTACTTCTTCCTTTGTCTGCCCGGGGTTCAGGCTTCGTGCCCGTGCCCGGGTGAAGTTCTGGAGGAAGAAAGCATAGCAGTAGCAAGGCTAGTAAATCAAGAGACTTATTGCCCTGCTGTTTCGGTCCCCGGTCCCTGTCTAACATCTGGATGCAGAGAAGGCTCGGGAGGTTTCTGCAGGAGTTTCAAATTCACGCCTTAACCCTTGCAATTTGATGGCAATAACCTTTGAACTGCCCTGAAACACAGTTTTCAGAATTGTCCAAGCATCTTTCGCTGTTGTCGCCAATGAAATTTTCGTGAATATCGACTCAGGCATTGCTGATTGTATAAAGAACAACGCTCTTTCATCCTTCTTTTGATCATCTGTCGTAGTCCCGGCACCTTTCTCGACTAACTCCCACAGACCATAAGACTTGAATAGAGTTGTCATCTTAATACTCCAAAAATCATAATTTTCTCCTTTGAAAAGTGGAATCGACGGATTAGACATGTTGGCGCCTGCATCTGCCATTGAAAACAGCCCAAGATTTCTACCGTCTCTGATACCAAATTGTTGGAATAATGGAAAGATAAATAAATACACTAACAAATAATTTCTGCTGAAAACTCTCTTCTTAATTCATTGTATATTAGAGACATACAATTGCATAATGTTCTATGATTTATATAGTATAAAACTTTCTTAAATTAACTCTACTACATTCCTAAAATATCATCCACTACTTTCTATAAATTACCCCACTAACTCCATTACTTTCTAAATATAATTGCTACTAATTTTGACTCTTGTCTTTCCTAAAATAACCCGATATAAAAAAAGTTTAAGAACATAATTGATATTGTTCTAAAGAGAGTTTGACAGGTCTATCTTATTTTATATAGCAATCTTTATTATATTTGTATCTGATGTTTTATATTTCATAGTGCTAGATATAATTGATATTGTTATAAAGACTTTCTTCATTCTCACCTAATAGATGGCTCCTCAGAGATCAACTCTAAAAAGAGCAAAAGCTACAAAGTACACTAAGACGAGACTAAACACAAATGAAGTCTCACCAAAGCGCAAGGGACGAGGCCCTGGTGTTATCCGACAAACAACACCTATTGAAAATTAGCCACAGGTTTGTCTAGTTGGAATCGGGACCAAATGCCAAAATGATGCAAAATTAAACCAGATAATTGCAGTAATTACTAGGCTTGCGCTCAGCAACATGTCTACACCAATAAGAGGTTTCCATAGCTTTTATAAGGAGACCAAGAAAATGGTTAAAGCACAGTTGTTGGTAATTGATATTCATTTTTCTTGTACTTGTACCTATTGATATTTATTTTTCTTGTACTAGGTCAGTTCCTGCTATTTGTTTAACAGACCACTGCTTATTCTATATTTATAAGCCATTGCTCTTGAATTTTAGCTCTTTTGATATAAAAATAATGCAAATAGAATTTATCTCCCTTTGGGCTATCGAAATTTAGGATTGATGTTCTTATCAATGTTGCATTATACACCCTAACATCATTTTTTATCCTGTCCTATATCTTAATTCAAGTTTTCTTTGTTTTGTTCAAGGAGCGATTTAGATATAGGGAAGGGGAAGATCCAGATCACTATCGAGAAGTTCTTGAGGCCATAACAGCTAAAAGGTACAATGAGGAGTTGCACGCAGCAAGGGAAAAGTGTATCAATAAGTATGTATTTGACAAAGAAGAATGGAAAAAGGAGGCCCCACATTGGTGCCTCACTCCTGAACATTGGGTTGGATTGTGTGATGAATTTATAATAGAGCAATGGCAGAGTGTTAGGAAAGAAAACAAACAACACTGTTGTGGCTCTAGGCTTATGATTCCCCACTATGTTGGATCCAAAAGCACTTACCATCATTCAAAGGATTTGGTGGGCTTAATTATGAATGAGCTATGTCATATAATCTCATTTCTAGGTAATTTCATTCTTCAGGGCTGCTCATTTATTATGTTTTTTATGCAGGAGACAGCTTCAAAAACCTCCCAAATTATTAGAGACTTTTGTCCATATTCATTGTCCTCGAAATGAAGATGGATTATCATCCATCGAAGCCACCATAGTGGAGATGTCTCAAGAATGAAAATAATGATGGTAGCATGGTCACCCCTCCTAGAACAGAATATAGCAGTGGACAGGTTGAAACTTATGACTTAAGAACCTTGCAATTTGCCAACGTCAAAGCACAAAATGTCATGATGAGTTTTGGTTCCTTGTCTACATTAAGTATTAAATCTAAGAGTAGTCTTTTAATTTTTAGCTATCAACTTAATTTTCTAAAAGTCAAAAGTTTTCATGTGTTGCAACTCATAGGGTACAATTACAAACTTACTTTTGCTTTATCCGGAAAAGGATGAAAGCAGTTTGTTTCAGAAAGTTAATGGGAGAACAAGTCATGGCAAGGACTTTGGCTTCAAAAGCATTCTTGAAATAAAGAATAAAGCCAACAACAACCTCACGAGCCGGGATAGATCTTATTTCTGCCTCTGTGATGACAGCGGGTTGCAACGTACAATTTCAGAAGATGAACATCAAAGGATCGTACAATAAAGGGATGATTGTCATCAAAAGAAGATCACTGACTTGAACAAAAAAATATGAAGAAATGCAAATGCAGATGGGTCTATTATCCTCGATTTTGGGAACACAGTTGCCTCCACATGTCAGTAAGACCAATTGAAGGCCAAGTTTGTAAGGTTCAAATTAGGTTAACCAATTCTAAATATTATGCAACTTTTATAAAACCAAAAACTGTCTTGACTTATATGAATTATAACATAAGATGTTAACCTCCAAGTATAGATATTTCTCTATGTTACATTTGATATTGATGCTTCAAGATTATATATCAAGTAAATTGCCTTTGAATTGTAGTTTTTGATCATATACCTAAATGATAATATTTGATATTGGTTGTAATTTTTAAAAAATAGGCTCAAGCATCTGAAGGAGGATCTATGAGAATATAAATGGCAATCTCCCGGGTAAGGACAATTCTATATTTGTTCATATTGTGTAAGATTTTAAAGATTTAGATATTGGGTATACCAATGACAGTTCTATATTGGACTTGTTGTATTGGATATACTTGCTTTTTTATTTCATCAGGCTGATAAATTACCCCACTATTAATAAATAATCATAATCTATATATCTAATAGATACAAAAATTGTCCATTACCTAGTACGATATGAATAAGTAAATTAACTTAAGCAGCTATGCTAACAAGCTTGTTATTTCAATTTGATACACATCAAGCACAATAACTCATCTAGCACGACATGCAACATCTCAATTAGGTTAACTAATTTATAAATTCTAAATATTATGCAACTTTATAAAACCAACAACTACCTTGACTTATATGAATTATAACATAAGATATTAATCTTTACTTTTGCTTGTATTTTTAACTTAGGCTCAATCTCTCATATCTCAAATAATTCAAGGAGGTGCTCTTGAAATACCCTGGGTATGGATATTTCTCTATCTCACATTTAACTTTGATGTATGAAGATTATACATTCAATAACATTGAAATATTATATAGGGGCTTCCAACCGCTTTACCACATCAGGGAAGGATGATGCAATTACTCCTTAAGCAAGTTCAAAATGGACAAGACCTCATAATTAGTGTAGTAGTAATGAGTAATTGATGTGGGCAGTCTAACATCAACAACAACCCCTAGTAGCTCCTACAGATAAAGGCATCTTCAGAGGTTTAGAAGTTTTAACATATTATATACTTCTGGTACATCTTTTGTATTTATGGGTTAGTAGGTTACATGTATATTTTGGGACTGTTGACTTAGAAGTAGATCTTTTGTATATTGGTTGGATGGGTTAACATGTTATATATATATATATATATATTTTTTTTTTTTTGGGACAATATGACTTAGTAGTATGTATCTTTTGTATGTTGGTTGGCTGAAAATGGGTACATTCTTTTATATGTTTCAATACCTTTTGGTATTATGATAAGTTGTATGATGAAATGCTATAATATTTATGTTAATTATGTGCTTTGCAATCTGTGAAATATCTTTGTTGTTTTGGTTGAATGGGAAGGGGGAATGTAAAATTATTAGGTTGGTACAGAAGGATTGTCAGAGAAGCTGCTCTTATAAGTGGGGCCATGTTGACTATAGGTAAGATTTTTTTTAATAGTAATTACTAATTATTGCCGTGATAAGCTCACTTTACCTTATGCAAGTTTTTCTTCCATAACTCATTATTCATTTGACTATACTAACAAGGCTCCCCTTGTTCCTCACTAGGGTGTGGAGAGGCTGAGGGACAAAACTATTTTGGAACATCACGATCAAATGTTATTGGTCGGCATAATCATGATAATGTCTCCATGTCTATCATTGATAAGATAATAATTGCATTGATTATTCTAACTAATATAACTGAAAGATGATAACATGTCTTGCTTTTTTATTTATATGAAAACTTGGCACTGGACTTCATGGATCCTAAGATGCATTATGTACATATCATACTTTGTATAGAAATCAAACATAAAAGTTGCTAGGTACTTTTAGTCAACATTCACCTAATACAGACAATCAACATTAACATTTCTTTATTAAAATGAAACAAATGCGCATGTATAGGTACTAATATAGAATTTCTAATTATTTTATTTTTACTTTTTTAAAATTTCAGGTATATGTGCATATATATAATCTCCAGATGAAATATTTTGATACAAATTTTATATTTTGGGATTAACATATTACGTGTATAGGGACTATTGATTTTAGGGTATATCTTTTGTATGTTTAGCTGAACATGAGTGTGTTTCTATGATTTTTGGTATTATGGTAAAGTGTACATATGATAAAATGTTATGATGTTTGTACCGATTTTATGCTTTTAAATATATTGTATTTATCTCTGGTGTTTTAGGTGGATGGGAAGTGAAAATTTAAGAGTACCAGGTCGGTACATTGGTACATGAGGATTGTTAAATTATGATAGCTGGTGTTGTGATTTACAATTATTTCTTTCATGCATGTATCCATGCAAAAAAAATAAAACATATCCTTCAATAAAGTAAATCATGGAAATAATGACCCATGCTAACAGGTCCATGGAATAAAGATGGTTATTAGCAGGATATCTGCATGTCAGATTTATTTTCATGGGGAATTAATTTCAATATGAGACCCATGGACGTTGGATCTTATAACGTTGCAAAAGATTTCAGATGAGCCCACCTTCTTACATATTCACATGGATACTTTTTCATGTGCAGTACCTTAAAAATAGTATTTTATCATGGGCGTCATGAAATACTTCTTACTTCAACAGAGGTACTTTCAAGATAGGATAACCAAGGGGAATATCAGGCTATTGCCTTATACAATGGGCAACATCATGAAATAAGTCATTTTTTGACCATGCTTATAAATCAGATTCTAGTAGTGAAGGTTGAATAGATAGAACTTTTAAAATCAACATTACTAAACAAGAACCACATAAAAATAAAATAAAAATCACTTGGGATAATAGGATTTGATGTTGTTGTAATTAATCATAAATTACATAGAAATTCTGATCCAGAGATCTATTGGAGCCCTTGCTAATCGTCAGAGAATATATATACAGAGATTACAATCTGAAATAGGAATCCACCACAGAATATATATTGGATCAAATTATTTTCGTTGAAGCAAGTGGAGTAATAGAGAAAATGCATCATTTTTTTAATATAATAATTAGATTAATCTTATTATTATTAGAATAATAATAAAAATTAAATTTTAATACTAAAATGATAGTGCACCACTAGAATTGACGTATATGGAAAGACATCACTCCCAGTGACGTTTTCTTTTCATTCATAAATAAAACTAAGTTTCAGAATATAAAACTAAATTAAAGGAAAATGAAGATGTCAATTGGGTTTGCCGCAGTGGGATGATGCGCCACTCTCACTGGTATAGTTCTTCTTTTTTTTATAAAAAAATGAAAAATATTAAAAAAATATCATTCTAAGTGGCGCATTTTTGAAACGCCACTAGAGTAGTGCCGCCATTTTTACTATTAAAATTTTATTTTCTTATTACTATTAATAATTAGATTATTCATGTTATTAGATAGAATAATCAGTGGAGAAAATGATGTAGGAGACATAGGGTGATTGTCGGGGGAGGCATTGAGACAATGAAGACAAAACTAAAATTCAAATGAAGAGATGTGTTAGTTCAGGAAGAAATGAATTTTCTATAAAAGGAAAAAACTAAAACTGCTCTCTTGAAATAGAAACAAGGGTTTGGAATAAAATTTGGGGACAAAGCGGTAAAGATAATAATAATTTTCCTAAATTAATATTTGTATAGAATTTTAGATGTGTATGTCATTATTGTGGCCTGTACGTGTCGTTCTAAATTCAAATTGGGAGATACAGTAATTTGCATGCACATTACATTACCTCATGAATACATTTTGTAATTCATGGGGCAGTCAATATTTTGCCTCAGTATTTAACTCATCAAATAATTTAGAGGATGTGAACTCATATGATTGACCCGATGCTTACGCATCACACTTATTTTAAGAAATTTGCATCATGTGTTGTTTTAGAATTCTCATCATCGAATTAGGTTGATTTGAACTACTTTAATGATTCAAATATCAAATTTATAAGAAAGTAAATGTTATAATTTTTTTTTGTTTACATAACCCATAGGCTGGTAATTTTATTCCATTTTACTCTTTCCGAGGAGGGACTAGGGAGAGTATCCATTTTAAAAATTTCATACCAGTTCTGTAACTTTAATTCCACTGATTTTTTTCATTTAATAATTTAACTAAATGAATTATTAATAATAAAAATTTAAAAATTATAATTTTAATATTAAAAATGAGAACGCACCACTGATAATACGTCTTTAGTTTTTTTTCTTATTTTTTAATTACTTTCAGCAACAAAAAAAAACACCACAAGCAGTGGCGCACTCCCACCGACAAAACAAAGTTGCAACTTTAATTTGAATATCGGCTACTTTAAGTATGAATATCGGTAGGAGTGTGCAAATGGCCGGTTCGGCTCAAACTGAAATAATTATATGGCTCCGAAGTTTTTTCGGGTTGTCAAATTATGAATCGAACCAAACTTCTAGAAATATCAACTGAAAACTGAATAAACCAAAATTCTTTTGGTTTATTTAGTTAAACCGAATTATATTATTCAAAGAGGAATAAAAATAATAAAAGTTATAAAAATGATTGAAGAAACAAATAGTTTAAAAAATAAAAGAAATAATTAAATAAAATTTATAAAAAGAAATAATTAAAAATAAATATATTCAGATTATCTTTGATATAATCCTTATTTATATCAAGTAAAATAAAATTATTTGATAAATTTTGGATTATTCGATTTATTCGGTTTATCCGATTTAGAAAAAAAATCAAAACCGAACCAAAGAACAAAAACCGAATTAGCTAAAAAAATTAACCGAACTGAAAATTTTAAACCGAAAAATCAAACTAAATAATCTAAAATTTAACGGTTCAATTCAAAATCAATTAACCGATCTGTTTGCACACCCCAAAACATCAGAGTAAAAAAAAAAGACGTCACTCTCAGTGACGTATCTATACAAATGCAATAGTTCCACTAATACGTTTGCAAAACCTCATTGTCATTGACACATTATCATTATTTGTATTAAAATTATAATTTTATTTATTAATAATTCGATTAATTAAATTATTACATGAAAAAATCAAGGGGAATTGGTTTTGTGCCACTCAAAAACTTTAAAATTAGCAAAATGCCACTTTAAATTTTCATCTTAGTTTAATGCCACTTTAAAATCAAATTATTTGGTTTTTTGCCACATATAGTGTATACTTGTGTAATTACTAAATAAAAATTGATAGATTATCTTTGCTGATGAAAATACCCCTCTTCATATCAAATAGTCTTTCGTCCTCCTCTCCTCTCAGTCTATCTGCTGCCCATTTTCTGTTCAATATTTTTTTGTGCCCCAAACACATGGTCTCTCTTTACTCGATTAATGTCTGGATGTGTATCTTTGTGGTCTCCTTTGTTACTAACATTATCTCGTGGCTTCTGCAAAATAATAATAATAAATCAAGCTTGTATGCTTCTTAGTTGACCAAATAAGCTTCTCAAACAATTTTCAGTACTCAAGCTAGTATTCACAACTTTAATATAGCTGACAACAACATTATTCACAACTTCAATTTTAATAATTTACTCATATTCGCAACTCCAAATTGAAACATGATTACCAAACTTTCGTAATTTGCCAGTATGCATAATTTTCTCGTAATTTACCAGTATGCTAATGTTTTTCATAATTTACTAATACGCACAAAATTTATCGATTCAAAAATTACAAGCTTTTGAAAATTTTAATTTGAAAACCTTAAAATTGATTTAAGGATCCAATACCATTCTGAAATTTGTGCAATTTTGAATATTTTCCTCGGATTTGCTGGACAACAATGGATGATGTTGACAGCGTGGAGCTCTCATGGCTTGCACCGCGCTAGCGATGCATGGCCGATGTCGGGGCGGAGGGATGGAGTTGGTCTGCCCAAACAAACTACATAGGACACCATTTTTATTATAATGTTAAGGACTGAGTTTATGCAATTTATAAACCATATTGTCAAAAGAGAAAAGGAAGAAGGAAGAACGTTCCCTTTTGTCGAAAGAGAAAGGAAGAAGGAGAATTAAAAATAATATTTTCTGAAGGGAGGAAGGGTAAACTAGAAAATAACAAAATAATTTTCAGAATATGGTATATTTTATTTTCTTTTATAGTAAAAGTATATATAATATGTATAATTATGGCATTTATCTAATTAGATTAGTTTTTGAAGTGGTATTTAGTAAAGCTTAAGTTTTGAAGTGGTATTTTGCTAAATTAAAAGTTTTGCGATTGCATAAAACTAATTTTCCCAAAAATCAATGTTTAAATGCAAACCTTGCGACTTTTGCGAAAATTCTAATCAGACTATAACTAGGCAGGACGTTCACTTTGTTGCTTTCTTTTTTAATATTTTGCTAGATCAAATGCCCATATGAACAAATTAATTTTTTTTTCTCATTATTATCAGCATCATTCTCATTGTCACCCTTATTATATTCATCATTATTATTATCAACATGATTGTTATTATTATTATTATTATAAAATTTTTGCTATTGCTATAGTATAGTTTTCGATGTATTAGAAATAGGAGCTGGCTCAGTAAACCTTTACAACTGAGAGGTCATCAAGCTACTACCAGTCCCAAACAACATTTGTGGGGCCTTTTCTTTCATCATCACCAGCTTATATAAATGTAATTAAAAAATTTAAACAGCACCGAAAACAAAAGTGCCACAGCCCCAAAGGTATGATTTGACAGTTATATAATTCAGAAACCTAGTTATATATGGTGTTTTGTTTAGATTATTAATTGACTAATATCAGCAACCTGCTATTACGGCTTCATAATTAAAATTTATGAATTTATTACTTGTATGAAATGATTTGTATCGATTTTCAATATTGGTCTAATGATGGGATTCATTGACAATTGACATATTTAGCTTAACTCTGAACAAAACACAAGTATAAGCCTAAACCTTAACAACTACTAAATAATTCCAGGACTAGTATCTATAATTTACAATTTTCCAAACGAAAGAAATTTATCCTTCAGTTTCTTCAGTCACTTTTCAAATTTCAAAAAATAGTGATGCATGAAGGAGATTGCGAGCTTTGTAAAGTCGAATATTGAATTAAAAAAATATTCAGGAAAAAATAACTTTCTATTACATCTTGAATTATATTAAAAGAACCAATTTTCACAAGTAAATGAACATATTATATGCCTCAGATTAAAAAAATTTCATTGTGAAAACTCAAAGTATATTTAACAACCATCATCGGCATATTATAAATGAAAATTCGTATCAAAATCGCACTCAAGGGAAAATGGTAATGAACAGATATCCAACAAATAGAAAGAAAAACCACAGATATATTTCATGTTCTGAAAAAAAAAAGAAATCTTAGAATCAAATTCAAATTCTTGATAAATTCGAACTGTGCCCCGCCTCAGTGGTAGTGACAATTTACAAAACAGTCATTATAAAATCCGGTAATACGTAAATTAGTTATGCATCATCGGCAGAAGCTTACGGACAATAAAACAAATTAAAAGAAAGAGAAAAAAAAACAACAAAGAACATCAGAGAGATTCCCATTAACGAAGTCGTCATTTTCCAAAATAAAAGAGGATCTGATGTCCTTCTGATTTCTCTTCATTTTAAAAGTTCCTTCAAAAGAAAATAAGAATGGCAACTCATCAATTACCGAAGTATAGAATCGATCCAAAATAGAGATGAAAGGGGAGAAGAAGCCGCCTGTGTGGGCGCTAGGGTTTAACCGTTTAAGATGAAGAGGTGAGATTATATTGTTGCTCGGAGACGCCTGTGGGCGCTTGTTTGCTTCGGTTTTGCTTTTTGTTTGGGCTTGGGTTAAACTGCTCTCCAGAGAAAAGAAAAGAAAAGAAGAAAAAAAATCTTTTATGTAGACTTCTAAGAGCCCATATATTATGGGCCGGGCTTTTTTTTGTCCCTATATTAGGATTTAGGAAATAGCTTCCTAAAGTTAAGAGTGCCTTTTTTTTATTTTATTTTATTTTTTACTACTCAGGGGAGTTTTCTGGTTGTTTTTATCAATTCAATATCATAGAAATATAGAGATATAATGATTTCAATATTGGATATATAATTTTTAATTCAAAAATATATGAAAAATTAAATAAAAATGTCTGCAACCAACTCTGATACATTATTTAATAAAAACAAAATTACATTATGAAAATAATATTTAGACTGTTAATTCTTTACGTGCCAAGACGATGATTGAAACCTACAAGTAAAATGAATAATAAATAGTGATAGAAAATTTTAATATTGTTCAAATTAAAAATATTTAATTACAGTTTTATATAATGAACGAATTGAAATTAAGAGGCAAATGTAATCTCCAAACAGAACCGGCTAATGATATTTTTACCCCTCAAAAATTAAGAAACATCTACATAAATGAACCGAGAACGAACCAAAGGAATTAAAATACTAGATAACATAATCAGATTTAAGAAGATCAAAATTATAAGATGTCAATATAGCGATCACCTCAGAAATTTTCTGTCGTAATAATAAACCCTCAAAATAAAGGAATTTTAATATTACCCTGACTCCAAACCTGTGCAGCAGTAATGCTTAAATCAAAATTTGTCTTCGAAATAAATGTGAAAATTGAACTAAAAAAGAAGAATCATTACACAAGAAATGCGACCACCAAAGTTCATTTAGATCAAAATTTCAACAAACAAGAATGATCCTCAAAAAAAAATTCCCAATCCATTTTTATAAGAAAGATATATACATTTGGTCTATGTCCAAAACTCTTAAACCCCATGCTCTTTATAACAAACTGCCCCCATAAATTAAAGAATATTCTTTAATCTGTGAATCAAATCAATTCTGAAATACATATATTCTTTTTCTATAGGTTTCAATCATATCATGAAGCAAAAGACAATAGAAAAAACAATAGAAAGTACTTTCATCTAGTTGAATTCGTTACAAGCTCCAAATTTGAGTCTCGAGCTTACAAAAATTTTGTTAGTTCTACTCGCAAAAACCTCAAACAAAATCATGCTACGGGACGGATTCAGACTTTTATCCAGCAGGGGTAAAAAATTAAAATTTTTTAGAGGGCTAAATAAACGAATTTTCTAATTTTTTTTTCTGAAAATATATACTCGTAAAAAAAATTCTAAGAAACAGTTGTCCCCTGAATGTACATAGATCCACCCATCATGCTACAGATGTACAAAAATTAGGAATTGAATCTGTATTTTACGAAAGAGATATTAGTAAATACCATCAGATGTACTCTACATATGAAAGATGTGCGGTTAGAAGATTCTACATAATTGAAGGACAATATCGACCATACTCTACATAACTGAAGAATATTCATTAACAAAATCAGGATGTCATCGTCACTGGTTTCAATTTCACTATTTCAAAAAGAAAAAAAATATATCGATGGCTACAGTATTCGCCTCATATAAATTGTGTGCATTGCTTGCTTTATTATTATTATTAATTTTTTTTTTGTAACAAAGCTGAAGGAAAGGTGCGGTTCAGACGCATTCAGTGTTAAGATATTTCAAGCTTGGAGGAAAGTTAATGGTGGAAAAATTATTTTTTAACTCATATGGGTTAAAATTCAAAGTCGGGCTCATAATTTTGTAGTTATACTTTACAATATGATGGGTGCTGCTCTGATTGTGTAAAATTAAAGGTAGGCAAAAGGGGGATTTTGTTCATTATGTCTTACATATTTTTAAATATCAATATTCTTTGACCTCCCCTTATAAAATTAGAATTTAAGATTTATTTTGATATGGCAAACGCAACTAATTACCAAACAAGTTTTCAAACAGGGCCTGTTAATAACTTAATATGTTGCCCTCTGTTAATAATAATAAATATCACTGTTGTCACATGGTGAAATCAGTTCTCCACGTTTTGTTGGGCTTATTTGGGTATGGCCCACTGGATAATAAGATTTTTTATTGAAACAAGCACAGCCAGATAATTTGAGAGGTGGGTCTGATGTGGCAACTTAAATTAGCCACCAGACCCAAGGCCTACCCAATAGAATGCCTGCGTTTGATCTCCCATTCTGTAACCAGATAAGGAGGGGATAAGGACCAGTATATCTTCTTGGTGCAATCAAGCGCAATGCCATCCACAGCCGCTCATTCTCTGAATGTTGATATAATCAACGGTTGTTAACTCTAAACAAACCTACACCACAATTGAATCTTCTACTTCAATACAAAGCACTGCACAGAGAGGGACTCCCACACCACCACCTTCAATTGCCTTGAAAAAGAACAGGAGCAAGAAAAATAGATAGATCTCACAGCTAAAATGGCAACAGTCTCGACTCAAGCTTCAATCGCAGCTCTGCGACCATGCACATCAAGATCCAAATTTCTTGGTGCACCAGTCAGAATTGCCAAAGTGGCACCAGTTCTATCTCGCAAGGCATTCAAGGTCGAGGCTAAGAAGGGTGAATGGTTGCCTGGTCTTGCATCACCAACTTACCTCAATGGCAGGTAATACAACTGTCTACAATACTCCTGACTCCTCCACAAAGTATTTAACCAAAACCATTAGTCCAGGGTACAGATACTTAGACTTATAACTAAACATTGTTATAATATTATTGTCCAGTTTGGCCGGAGACAATGGGTTTGACCCTTTGGGTCTTGCTGAAGACCCAGAAAACCTCAAGTGGTTCGTACAGGCAGAGCTCGTGAATGGGCGCTGGGCCATGCTAGGAGTTGCCGGCATGCTTCTCCCTGAGGTATTCACCAAGATCGGCATCATTAACGTACCAGAGTGGTATGATGCTGGTAAGGTTGAGTACTTCGCATCATCCTCGACCCTCTTTGTGATCGAGTTCATTCTCTTTCACTATGTTGAGATCAGAAGGTGGCAAGATATCAAGAACCCTGGAAGTGTTAACCAAGACCCAATTTTCAAGAACTACAGCCTTCCACCAAATGAGGTCGGCTACCCTGGCGGCATCTTCAACCCACTTAACTTTGCTCCCACTTTGGAGGCCAAGGAGAAGGAGCTCGCAAACGGTAAATCCATGGGTTTTCCTAGTGTTTCGATCCAAATCGAAAATTGTAGATTAGACCAATTCAATAACATGAAACTCAATTCAGCGCCTCAGTAGGTGATGTATTTACCATGACAAGTGCTGAAGTATATCTTAACTCTTAACCCTGCCTAGGAATCTAATTGTCGCAACTTCATAATTTAGAAGGCAGATGTCATTGATTTTAACTTTGTATTTACTTGATCAGGGAGATTGGCGATGTTGGCATTTTTGGGATTCCTGGTACAACACAACGTGACAGGAAAGGGCCCCTTTGAGAACCTTCTACAGCACCTCTCTGACCCATGGCACAACACCATAATCCAAACATTCAGCGGTTAACTTGTAACTGCTCTGGACTATGGAGGTTTTGAGTGTTGGTGTTTGTCTATTCTTTTTGTGAGTGAAATGTTGGGGCTTGCTGTTAAGTTACAATAGTGGAGGCCAGGAAAAGAAAATTGGATAGGAAAAATTAATGGCATGTACAGGGAATATTATCTATAGCATTGTTGTACTATGATCGGTCAAGTTACCATATGTCAATGTGGTTGGCCAGACTGCTTGAAGAAAAAAAAAAGTGAAGCTATAATAATATAATTAAAACAAGAATCAAGGAACTCGACAAACTAACTTCCCAGTGTCACTGTACACAATTCAATTAAGAAAACTATTTAATACTGATAAACTGAGGAATTCTCAATTAAGAAAATTAATTATAGCGGACCAAAGTCTGTGGGACAGCACTTGTGAGGATAAGGCAACTCGTACAAATTCGTTATGTTAATTTACACAACTATGTAACACACATTCATGTAACTAAACATTTTCTTTTTCTTTTTAACATAATATAATAAAGTAGGCAAACCTACTTCATCAAAAAACTCTGAATAAAAAAAAAAAACTGCATAAACTAAAGCTAATTGCTAACAAAAATCAAAGAATCATTACATCCTTTCATGAGAGAACTAAATATTTCCTAGCGGCAAATTATAAAGCATTAAATTCGAATTTCTAATTCAAGCACATTGGTCAATGAAAACCTTCAGATGAAGTACTAATGCCAGTATTCTGCTCACCAGTTTTGGTTCAGCCTGTACAGTACAATAACACTTTCAGCTATTAGCCGCTACACATGCAATCTGGAGCTGGGTAAGTGTAGATAGACTGACTTGGTTTCCTCAGTCTGATCTGACCGTATCTCCCTTTGTGGCCAGATTGAACGGCCTCTTCAAACTCAGACCAACTTATGTTCTCATTCAAGAATAGCTGACTGAGCAGTGGCATATTTGGTCTTATTGACTTCAGATTATTATATGTCCTATGAGCCAGCTACAACACAAATATATATACATATAATTAGATTCTGGTTCAATTAGCATCTTCAAGAAAAACTTAACCATGCATACAACTCTGTACTTTAAAAAATCACAAAAAAAAAAAAAAAAAAAAAAAAAAGGGTTGGGTGGTATCTACCATGACATCCTAGAAAGTTTGTTCATTTAGAGTAGCAATGTCACATTTACTGATCATGTCTATTTGAGGAAAGGCAAGTCCAAGCACAAAATTTCTCCCGTACAACATATATCCATGCTAATTCTCATGGTGCAAGGTCCTTAGTCTACTTACCACAGCATTATGCATATTTCCAGGAGAAGCTGAGATGAACACATCACTATGGATGCTGACAAAATAATCAACAGCAGCGAGAAGTGATGCCTTCCCTTGCACCTTAGCAAGCTCACTATCACTTGCAAGGCTCTTCTTATCTTCCATTAGAGGAAATAGCTTGCGCAAGCTCGATATCCTTGACTCGCCCCCATACACCTGGTGCAGTCTATCAACTTATTAATTAAGTACTAAAATTGGTTTTTGATTTGTGCTTGAACTTCTTGAGTGCGTTGTGTGTGCGCACGCATGTGCGTATGTGTGTGTTGTACACGGAGGGGGGGGGGACCTTGTGAGAGGCAAGATACAGATGAGTATTGTGATCAAACCCAAGAGCAGAAAGCAGCAGGCCGATTTCTTCAGGGGTGAGGGGGCACTTGCCACCTCTTCGTAGCTCCCAGTCTGTGAAACTGGATTTAGCCACTCTCCCCTGCCATATCACTTTCCTGTACTTTGCCAGCGCAAGCTTCTCTGCTCTGCCTCCTCCGAAGTCACATGCAGAATGTGCTGCCATGTCCTATCCATTATCTCAACTCATTCAAAATTATCCTTTCTTTAGAATGTCATGAAACACTCAAAACAAATAAAAAGACCTTTCGATTTCAATATTTGCCAAAATCAACAAGAGCTCTAACAATATAATTGACCTAGAGCAAGTACGAAACAAAAATTGCTACACAATTAGTGACGTCTTTGGTGTAAAATAGATGACATATGTTGATATTGATATGAAAAAAAGCTAAAGCATATCCAATCTTTAAAAGGCAGGTATAAATAATATACAATTTTAACATTTTAAATCAAGCCATTCTATTATTGAGAATCTTGTCATAAAAAAGGGAAGAATACAAAAGGTTTCAAAGACTAAGCAACACTAGGGGCTATGTATTTTATTTTATCTGAAAGAATAGATGACATCTTACCTTATCAAATCTGAGATGTAAAACAGCAAATTTTCCAGATCCTTTAGATCCAGTCTGAACTGAGTGCCTTAATCTTTTGATAAGCGCCTCACCTAATGAGTTTATGTGAGGAACAAAGGTCAGTGCTTGAAAGTTAACTTTGCATCTCAACCTTTGGATGTCCTCTGGAAAGTCATCAAAAGCTAGGCGGTGTGAAAAAGGAGCAATTGCAGCAATCCCATAGCTGAAAAGGCCTCATACGCAAATCTAATTAGTAAGATTACAAAGGACCGCACCAATTGTTTCTTACGAAAATGTTCATGTACTTATAAAAGACTGCAACAATTTGTTTTATTAGGAATTCAACTTAAAGATTATAAGGGACTCTTGAGATTTTCAACAAAAGAAAAATTTAAGTGGCCTCTTAAAGATTATAAGTGGCCTCTTAAATTTAAGTTTGGAACAAAAGACATTTGCTCAACACCAATTGTTGCAACTTGCAACCATCAGTAGCTAAAAATAGTGTGATAACAAGCACGCAAATTTAAGGCTAGCTGATGCAAAATGTTGGCTGACTGATTTTGAAGTGAGCATCAAAAGAAACGGTATAGTGTTTATTACCTGGCTTGTGCAACTCCAGGTAAGTTTTGAGGATGGTTCTCAAATATATAAAAAACTATGGGGTTTTCCTATCTTATACTTTTTCATCACAAACCTTTGTAAAACTGGAAGTACATTCTCTATATACCAACTTGCTGATGCATGCACAGGTGCGGTCTTAATTCTTGTGGCTCTGATGCCGAGGTAATAGTATTCCCTTGTGCTCCACGAGTATTCATTTGGTAGCTGCCTTATTACTGGAACTTCATCTCTTAACACACTGATAAATCTATCCACGTCATAGATTTCCTCAAATGTACTGAGAAAAAATGATAGAAAGACGGCTTCTTAGTAGAGAGATTCTTAATAAATATGAAATATAATATACCTTTAGCTTTTTTATTGAGTAAAACTCTGATAAAATTAGCCTAGCAAGAAAAATTCCTATTGCTGATTTGGTGTACCTTGAATCTCGCCAAACAGGGTTTACTTCCAGGTATGGTATCAAGAGGGTTGCGTTGAGAATTTTGGCTACCGCGACAGCATCACATATCTATAAAGAATGAAATAAAATTATTCTTCCAAAGATTTGAATATAAAGTCAGTTCCCTTGAAACATGAATTTCAATTAGTTGCAAGTAACAACATTGAGATGAGTACATATCAGCAAAATAAGAGGTAAATTTACCCCCATTCTTTGTTGGTTTAATCCACCATCAAGGAAAACTTGGATGTATCCATTTCTCTTTTCAGGAAGTGCTGCACATACAGTTAATAAATAAATAAATAAATAGGAGAATATTGCAAATTTATCTTTTTTTTATTAAAATAATGATGTAGACACTTACTGTTGGTGCTTGATGAATTTATACAGGGTTTCCATCCCTGGTGCTCTAAAGGGGACCAAATTCATTCCTCTTTTCATCTGACTTCCAAACAAATAATTTTTCAAGCTACATCAACAACAGAATGCCAGCTAAATCCGTACTCTAATATAAGAGATTAAGGCTATTTCTTACAATTTCTCTTTCTAAAGCTCCTGTCAGAAGAGACGGATGCATCGGCTTAGGAGCATTCCATTCCTGAAAAAATAAATTGTATCATATTACTAAACTCATCGAAGTTAAAAAAGAAAGGGATAGAATAACAATTAAGAAGTGGTATAGAGATCAACAGAGAAAAGGGAAGGCGATGCGCGGCCGAGAGGAGAAAAGAGACCATCGGGGCTCAAAACAGGCAAGAGAAGCACCAGTAGAGAAGCAACTCGGCAACTCTATGCGAATAGTGCCTGTACGTCGACCTCACCGCCGCGCTTCCTCGCCACCTCATCCTCTTCCTTCCGAGAGGGGTTCCGAACTTCCGATACTTCTTCGTGATCCAGCGGGAAAAGGAAGAAGAGGTTAGCTTGCGAGTTCTGGATGGGTAGAGAAGCTGTTTCCTGTTAGAATCCGAGGACTCGATCAGATCACAGATGCTTGCTATTTTTTACATTTCTCGTCTCAATTTGGGCCCTGGGCTCAATTTCCAAAAGGATCTATGGGCTGGGCTTGTTTCCTATTTTGTATATTACCTTCTCTATTTATACGATTTCATATTACCTCACAACTCGAACTATGCTTGAGTTTTACAATTTTGATTGTTGGATGGTTAATCTCAACATTTCATTTAAGATGGTAATCAGATCCAAAATTAAAATTCATTCATCAGAAAATATGAAATGAGAGCAGCTATTCAATCTTAATCAAACTGGAGAAAGTAATTATTGCACTATCCATGCCAATCGACAAATAAATTAATGCCAATGATTTCAGGCTAGATTTGGGTATCGGCCGAATAGTTATTTCTCTATAGAAATATCTCCTAGAGATTCATATTCTACATGCCATGATAATTAATTAATTATAAACAAACAAGAACCAGTTGTCCAATTGGATGGTCCTTGATTATATGACATTCTTCCATCCATCAACGGAGGGGGAAGGCGACAATTTACCGTTTTGGTTTGTCATGCACTGTAGATGATAAGAAGCCCAACCCTAATGAGAATTGGCTTTAAAACTCGCAAAAGCTTGTGTTCTCACGAGTTTACTGTTGACACCTTGACGTTGTTCATATAAATTTTATTATTTTATTATGGTTTGTTTTCATCATTATAATTACTAAATTGTCATTTTTTTCTTCATAATTCGAGCCATTTTAATGTTCGGAAAAGTCAAAAGTATACTTGCGTATATATAAAAGAGAGAACATAAATTGAAATTTAAACTATCAATGTATGAGGGGATCCTTGACCTTTTTTTTTGAATGTTGACAATGTTCAAAATAAATCTTCAATTTAAAAATTTAAAATATAGACATAATCTTAATTATTCGCATGAATGTGCAACATCAAAATATGATGAGCAAGGGCGGTGTCAGACTCAGGACTTGGACGTGACAAAATTTCAAGGCACGACGTAATTTTATAGATATTTTTACATAAATTATATTTCTATATTGTATGTTAGAAGTATAACGTAAAAGAATATTTTGCAATTTTTTTATAGATTGAGGTATATTATCAATATTATATTAAAACGGAAGAATATTTTGATACTTTTTTGGTTTAAAATTATATTATTATATAGGATATATTTTGAGAAATAAAACTCCGAAGTGGCCACTGATAATAAGATTTTGGTATGAATTGTTAAAATAATAAAATTAACTTCTAAGTTTTCGATTAATATCTAAGTTCTAGATTGTTGTAAGAAAATATCTTATGTCTAGAATTATGTATGAAATATTTAGGCATAAATTTCTGTAGGAACTTTTAAAATATCTAGAGTCTAGATAGTTCATGGAAAATATCCATCAAGAAATATTTAGACATTTCTTATATGGCTTGAGTAGTATAAATAGGAGCCATAAAATATTTCACAATAATCCAAGTAAGAAAAAACTGAAGAAAGCTTCAAGTATATTTGTGTTTTTTTTTCTCCTCCACATATCTCCACGATATTTAGCCCTCCAAAACAATCAATCCAATTAACTAATAGTTCATCACAAAATACTTCTAAAACCTCAAAAATTTCAACATGAATGACTTGAAATTTCAACAATGAAATAAAATAATTGTTTTCAGTGTTTCATCAAGCAAAATACCTAAATTTTATGGAATTTCATCAGACTCTATATATGTCCAAAAAAAATTTCATTAAATTTTAGTTTATACATTTTTAAAAATTGACTTACTATTACTCACATTAGTGTCGTCTATATGACACATTAATTAATATTTTTTCTAAAAGAAACACTATAACCAAAAAATTCTTTTCTAATTCAAACCCAAATATGTATTTTATGACGCTTACAAATTCTAGGGCGGGGCCCATAAAACTTCATCGCAATTTAGATCATTTACGTACGAACTCTACTAAAATTTGATAAAAAAAATATTGACTGTTAAAATTCAATATCTCTCGTGCTAGGAATTAATGGTGGCAATCCAGTCTGGTTAGTTTGATCGGAAAAGATTGTCCGGTTTTGAGTTGGGTCTGATCGAATTGCAGTTCATTAATGGTGAAAATTAATGTTGATTATTTTGCATTCTAGATAAATTCGACTTAGGTCGCATCATGTTCAACTCAGTTTGATTTTTTTTTTTTAAAAGTTGATTCGGTTTAGTTTGAATAGAGAAGTTCATCGAGTCACCACTTAAATATCGATTAGGGTCGGAGAGGTTCAAATTAGTTTTGACTTCTTAATTAAAAAAGGAGGCTGATAATAGTACTCAGACATTTGTCTCCATGTTTTATCCCAAAATTTGATTATCAAAAGTCAAAATAGTATTTTAGCTGCTATTTATACTAAATACTGGTGCTATTAATATCAAATAAAATAGCCATTGATAGATATTTTTCAGCATCTAAATTAAACTATTTAAATATTTTTAATTATTGATGATCTTATTTATATCAATTACCTTAGTTATTGATCATTAGTGTTAATTATCTTCTAAAGAATTGACTATAAAGAGTAAAAATAGTTTTTGACAGTTATTTATACTAATTATTGGTGTTATTAATACTAAATGAAGAAGTCATTGATAGCAACTTTTTTCAGCATCTAAATTCAACTACTTATAATTATCGTTATCTTTTTTATATCACTAAGAAGATGTATTCTATTTTATTTGAAGCTATTTATGGTCTACAAAATATTATTTATAGTGAAAATTATCATTGCAATTGTTTATAAATACTGACCATTGCAAATGTGGCTTGCATTTTGTTAAAATTATTTATATCTATAAAACACGTTGCTTATACCAAATCACATTAGTTATTAATATATACCTCATAGATGACAATTATAATTTTGTGATTTATATATTTTGAATGAAATATGATATTGCACTATAATATAAATTAGTACAAACTAATTATGAATGATTAAAATGTCATAGACCAGACCACAATAATAAAATTTTAGAACTATATGTCATAACTCATAAATCAAATCGATGAGAACACAATGATATGTTCAACCATACTTTCTTCAATGATATCTTAAGAAAAAGAAATGAATTTTAATTTAAATAAAATCAAAAGAAATCATATTTTCATCAATAATATCAATGAATTATTTTCTATCTCATTGTTAATAAAATAATACAAGAAGGCATTAATTGCTACGGAGAAAAAACGAATTGCATAAACCATCAAAAAACATTTCAATATATTTAATTTTATAGTTTGTAGTTGTTGTTAATTAAAATTATACATCACTGCTATATATAATTTTATAAATCTAAATGGATAGTATTAGAATACTTAGGAAATATGCATTGCATATTTGGAGAAATTAATAATTTTCAATTTTTAATTGCCTATTCAATTAGGCATTGTTTCAAAATTCACAAAAAAAAAACAATACATGAGGAAAAAAAAAGAGACAAATTCAAACATGAACCACGTAGATATCCCAAAACAAAATTGGAGGATATTTTCTATCTTAGATGGTTAGACTGAACACCAACACCTTTTAGTTTTTACATCAATCGTTCTAATTAAGAAAGAGAGAAATCGGGAATGAAAAATATAAATTGTGGGTCTGAAGAGAGATGGGATTGACCGGTTTTAAATAGGAAAGATTTAAATTTTAAATAATAATTTGAATGAAAAGACGTCTGAACAAATACATAGAATTGATTGAAAATAAAAAATAAAAGCAGAAATGGCCGGGATATATTATGGGAATAAGAATATGGGACGATAATATTATTCCTTCAAAAAAATAAAATTGGATCATGTTGAGTCAGACCATTTCATCGGATGGGAACTTTGACACGACTAGAAATGAAATGAAAGTTGAAACATTTATCGCGTTGATTCGTAGGATATATATATATATATATATATATTTTTTCAAATCACCGTGTGTACTATGAACGAGTCAAAACTCAAAACCAACTATTTATGGACTATGCATCCTGATAGTCCTGCCCACTGAGAATACTCCCGTAATATTTCCCACTTGCGGGTAAAAAAATAATTACCACTGTAAAAGAACGACGAAAAAACGTTTTATTTATTTTTTTACAAAACAAGAAAATAATAAAAACAAGTCCCAAAAAGATAATAAAAGAAGGAAACAAAGGGAATAAGCAGCCATTAATGAAACCATGGTCCCTTGTAATACACAGTGGGTAATGCAGGTGTGGTGGTGGTTCGGACTGAATGGGTGAAGGCTGAAGGCTGAACCGACCATGTAAACAGGAAGAGCATTTAATGGTGAACATTTTTATCGTTTAGTAGGTGTACTTTGGATCTCAAATGCATGCCATTTATGCATCTTTTCCGGTACATGACAGCAACCAGAACTATGAATCGGAATCGTAGCTTATCACATATGACATATATATCTATCTGCCTGGCCACATCCTCTGCCGCGCGTCACGCGCTCTCGAGCCGTTAGATTCACGACTACCCTTTGAGATTGGTGAAATACGCATCTCAACGCCAATCGAACGGCTCTCATAGTAAGCTACAAAGTGCCGCGCAGTGAATTCGCAATCTCTCTCACTTTTCAATCAACTGTCTGCTTTCCCTTCTCCCAAGTCCCATCTCAGCAAAAAAGTTTTGAAGTAAATCGAGAGATATCATGACAGTCCAAGTCTCCAAGAGAGGAAGAGTCGGAGAGATCATTAAGAGCTCACATTACGAAGCTTGTAACCTAAATTTATGACAAGTAACATCAACCGCCCAAACAAAACTCCTGGCCGTACATTTTGTATTGTAAAATTTCACACTGAGGTACTGTCTCGACATTAGATTTATTTTATTTTCGAGGACCAGGACATGAGATTTACAAGGACCGTTTCATTTGAGATCACATCAACTAATTATTGTTATCTAATCTATTCTGTTTTATAATCATAACTATAACAGTTAGATTTATTTAAATAATAATTAGATGGCACTGATTTTAATATTTATATCATAATTAGATTGATCTGGTTTTAAGTCATAGGTAGTTATCATTGTCTGAGAATCCGTATATGTAATCAAATATAATAAACCAAGTTATCATTTTACATGCCAAGACCCCCAAAATTTTAGAAATTAATAAGAAATAAACCTCTTTCGTTTAGCTGTTTAGTTCTTGGTTTTTCGTTGTAATTATTCTACTCTTTTTAGAACTTAAATATTTTTGTTGGTGCATATAATGTTGAATGTTCTAACTGTTGAGCTTATTGAGCTTAGGATGTTAATTATTCATCTGATCTGAATTCGATCTGATTTGACATGACTCAAAGATAAATTGATCGGATATGAGTTTAATTTTTTTTACTCGAATCGGATCGGATTCGGTTCGGGTCAACTCAACCTGACCCGATTAATTATATTTTTTGAAATAATTTTGTACTTTAGTACTAATTAAGCTTAAATATATAATAATTATATACTAATTAAGATTAATTATAAATTAATTAAAATTTTATTGCTTAAAATAAATAAAAAAGTAATTAATAAATATTTAATTATCTTACACATGTCGGGTCGGGTCGACTCGTGACCCGGTCGAGTCGAATATGTGTCAAGATTTTTGAATCCGAATTTAAATGAATCGGATTCGAGTCGAACCAAAAAAAATAATAAAATAATATAACCTGATCCGACACGACCCATTGACACCCCTAGTTGAGCTGATACACATATATGGTTGTTAATATCATCGTCTATACGAACTTCATTATATACGTTACATAAATTATTATGCATATTAATGATTTTATTATATCAATCCATTGTCAAAAAAATTGCCAGTATTTAATTTTAATGGTTATATACTATGCATACTGGCGCTATTTAAGTTTAATAATAGAAGTAATTTATATTGCATAATAAAACATATGTGGTTGATGCCTAATTTAACATGTATAATTAATATATGTGGTTGATGCCTAATTTGTCATTCTATCTTTAATATCCAAAATATTCAAAATGTGAACAAGATTAAGTTATTCAAACGCCTGAATTTAATGATCTTTCTAACCATTTACTTATATTATATTAGGTTTTCGATCAGAGTTTTCTTATTTCGATCCGTCATTCGGTTTATAATTATTGTTCTTCATGTAAAGTCCATTTTCAACGATCTCATTATACAATAAACACATCAATCTCTGAGAAATATCTTTTAGTTTAGTGGATCTTCGTCGTAGATTTGAAATTTCAATGGAATACTTTATAAACATTTATAAAATTTAAGAACTTGACTTTCATCTTTCTTATAAAAAAATATAAAAACATCAATCTCTTGTAAAAATATTATAGGAAGTTACTGATAAATAAATAAAAACATCAATCTCCTATAAAAAAATTATTATAGGAATATATTAAGACATTGAACAAGGCGATAAATTTTTCTTGTGGCAGAATACAAAATAAACTTTCCGAAAGAACATCAAGTAAAATATTCATAAGTTCGGAACATTCGCCATCCATTTTTCAATTAAAAATTATTAAAAAAAACAGAAAACTGCTCTTGGAAAAACTATTTACCAAAATTGGGAAAAATGGGAAGCTTCATGGACGCCAAATTGATTAAAACCAATCCTATGTGAAAGTTATGACTTAAGGCCGCTTCAATTAATAAAATCTGAGATGATGATCATTATCAATATTTAGATGAAGAATATTTATGACCCAAGTAAATAACTCTATACGATATGAAAAGTTAATCCGCCAATTGATTACATGTCAAAATCAACTAATAATTCAAATTCAAAAAATATTCAACTAATACACTATTTCATTATTTATAATGGTTTGTCTGTAATCGACGAGACTCCGACTAGTTGACCTACTATATATTCGACGTTGGTAGCAGCTTTTACAACATTAAATGTTCAACTAACTTTAATTTAACCACTTTCCTGAGGGCTCTTGCGGGGAAAAAAATAACTTCTACAACGATTCCGACATTGATCCTTAGCACCAAATAGGAAAAAAATATTCATTTTATTAGTTTACTGTATTATAACATTAGTAAAATAATATGACATATATATTTGTCGTAAAAATATTTATTTTTGAGTGAGGATACACTTATATGTAATAATGTACGGATGCACATGTGCATTGTATTAAAATCTCAAAATCTCAAAATTTAAATAAAATATGACTAATCTAAACTTTTCAAATATAATCTCCATATCAAACTTTGTTAGCTCATCACATTTTATACTTTCTGAAATTTTTATGCTATTTTTTCAGATGAAGAGACAATTATTTGATTTAAAAATTTTAGATCATCCAATGATGACAATTTTATCCTCGTCTGAAAAAAATGCTAAAAAAATATAAAATTTGACTAACTACTAGAGTTTATACATAGATTCTATTGAGTAGTTCAGATAAGTCATTTTTAACTTAAAATTTAAGATTTTAAAACAATGTAAGGATACATCAATGTATTGCAATGTATCATAATCTCACTATTTATTTTTTAGATAAAAATGATAATCTAAGGTATCTAATTTTTAAATATCTATAAATAAAAACTTGTTACACAGATAATATTTTGCCTTTACATTAAATCAAAGATAAATTGTCAGAGTTTTTTAATTTTGAACAGCTAAGTACCGACCTATTATTTATTTATTGTTACGAGTATACATAATTTTGGAACCAAAAAGAACAAAGGTCAAAAAATTCCGTAAAAAAGATGTTAAAACTTAAAACAGAGCAGTACATTTCCCCCCTTTTGTTTGAAAACTAGTACAATTATGATCTGCACAGCGTACCAGTATACGGTTTGGCCAAGAAAGCAGTAGGCACACAGCATCACACAATTGTGAGAAATGGGACGCGCATGAAAATGATAATATCAAAATAGATCCGGAAATCTACGAGATGTGCTTAGCTTTAACTGTTTTTGTTAAGCCGGACAAAAGTTAGACTTAGACCCACAAATAAAAAAAAACACTCTTTTGGTTAGATCTCATTCATCTAAACAAACATATCTGACGGCCCAAAAATTGATGACAGCTTCGTGTTATATTTTGTATGAATACGATTCCAAAAACAGTTTTCTTTTCGGTACAGAAATAAATCTAAGAGTGAAATGCTACACATATAGGTCATATCTTTTCCTTTTTCTTCTCTTTTGAAATAGCAGTCTATTCACCTAGCTCTCCTTTCGACTATACTCTTTTTCCGCAACTACATTTCTGTAGCCTGTTTTGTCTCGCTGTCTTGTAACTAGGGAGGCGTAGGTTCCTTTTTTCCTAGTACTACCAGGCATGGGGAAGGCATTGTATGTTCTACAATCTTCTCGGTTATGACTTATGAATGATAATGGAGATTGACTAGTTTTTTTTTTATTTTTTTATTTTTGTATTTATTGCCAGGCTACTTTGTAAAAAGTAGGATTGGAAGAACTTGAATGAGGAGATATTATAATTTTATAGTTTACAAGTAGCCGAATTCCAACTAAAAATTGATTAGTTTAAAAAACGTTTCATGTTTTTTGGTCGTTAATAGACGGTCATATTTATTAAAGTACACGTCCATGCTAAAGTACATATTGGCAATTTTATAGTGGCAATGTCAAATGTTAAAGTACACGTCCATGCTTAATTATCAATATCAATACAATTATTAAAGTTATTGTGAGGTTAAGCTTATGAAGGCTTTCAATGAACTCAATTCAAAAAATATATAAAATCATCTTTCAATTTTAATTTATATGTCTCAATAATTTATTCATGTAAAATGTTATGAGATACTATTTATACTTATAGATTTTATTAAGTTTTTTTTTGGATTTTTTAAAAGTGATATGTTTTTATATGGACAAATTGATAAGATTTTGATGTAAAGAATTTGTAACTCTACTCGAATTGTCCTTACATATTGATAAGATTTCTATATAATTTAAATTTTGAAGATAATTTGATATGTTTTGAGTTAAGATCATTGAAGACTTCCGCCAATTATTTGTTTAGTTGATAAATTTAATAAATTAAAAAAAATTCTCTGTCTAGACTTAAATAAATAACAAATAGTATGTGAATATTATCAAATTTGTGCCCCTATTTATGTCATGCGCATGCTCTTTCATCCACCACTACCATTAATGAAGCATTTCTGCTTCTTCCCTATCATGTTAAGATGCCTCAAGAATATAAAATAACAGCTATATTTCGATAATAGAATGGCAATTAACCATCACAAGATGTTTTGAGTATAAAATAACAGCTATTTTTCAATTCATTGTTCTGAAACATGGACGAAAATAATTATTATTTGATGTTTTGAGTAAGAGTTAAAATAGTTATTGTTATTATGTTAATCTAGAAAACATTGTTTTCTCATTATTTTTATTTTTACTACTCTCAATTCCTCTCTTAAAGAATAATTAAAATAAATTATAAATTATTTTCTGTTGGTGCTTGACCCCTCTGTTAATTTTATCGAGCCTGCTAGAAAAAGATATAGTAAAAAGAAAAGATATCATAATTTTAATAGAATTCTACTCGTCATTATACTATAATAAAAAAATGTCCATTCATTGCTTGGTTTGTTTATAATCTAGTTTTTTTTTATCTGCGACAAATGTGAATGTATAACATCAACCCATGCTCTTTCTAATATCCATCTTTCTGGAGTTTACCCCCCTCCTCTTCTTCAACAAAAGATTTGGTGATCTTTTGAGGAAACACAATAATTCATTCCTACCTCCTGCACAACCTAACCTCTCTTTCTCTGTTTTTGGTCTTCTTTCTGAGTTATATATCCTTGCTGCCAAATAAAGTCACTACATCGCCCTAATTTAATTTGACTAACACCTCATAATGACAGGTACATCCTATCTAGTCCCGTAACTAATTCTCTAATTGACGACTTGTAGGTTGTTGCTAGCATAGGCGTGGTTCCAAGTTGCAAATACCAGTTGCGATTGACACTGTTACAATTATTTGGGATTTGAGGGTTCATTACAGATTTGCAAATATAGAAGTAAAATAATTTTGCGTTCTGCGCTTTGTGGTTAAGATTAGGTGATGAAATCAAATATGTTCCGTGTGTGCACATATTTCGATTTATCTATCTATCTATCTATCTATCTATCTATCATTATATTCTGGATTTAATAACGGTTTTTAAATCTCTTTAACAACGGTTCTCTAACCGTTATTAAAAGGGTATTAGAAAAATTATAAACAACCGTCACTACCACAAAAAAATGTTTTAGAACCGGTTATATAAAGGATTTAGCACCGGTTATACAACCGGTTCTAAAACTATGCGGTGCTAACATTTAGAACCGGTTATTTTAAAATAACCGGTTCTAAAATCTAACCTTTAGAACCGGTTATTTCAAATAACCGGTTCTAAACTCTAACCTTTAGAACCGGTTATTTGAAATAACCGGTTCTAAACTCTAACCTTTAGAACCGGTTATTTCAAATAACCGGTTCTAAACTATTGTACACATTCAACGGAAAGTCAAATAATTTGAGTTTGCCAATTTCTCTCAAATATCTCCACTACACTGCCTGGATAATACATTATTATCTTTCTTAATATTTTGTGATGGTACTATTTACTAAAAAATAATTTTTTTTCTTATTATTCTCTAGTTCTGATTTCTTTAAATTTTGATTAAATAATTTAATTTTATCATTAACTAATAAAGTATATTTCATTAACAAAATAATTATATATAATTTACATATTAAAGAAAATCTGACAAATTTTCTATCTTTATAATTTCTAAAGAAAAAATAAAAAAACTAAGCTAAAAACTTCAAATAAACATCAAATCCATTTTTGAGCTTCAAGACGAGATTCAAATCTGTCTTTCTCTTTCCTTTCTTTTTTCTTTCTTCAAGACGACCTTTGCTCTTTCTCTTTCTCTGTCTCTCAATATCTCTTTTATATATGAAATAGGAGGATGAAGAGTGATAATCCGTGGGATATAGATTTTTGATTTTTGGTTTTTAGATCGTCGGATAAGCATGAACCAACGGTTAGATTAAAAAATATAGCAATCCGTGGGAGCAAAAAACTGAAATTCTATAGGTTGATGCAAAGAATTTCTTTAGAGTCGGTTTTTATTAAAAAGCGATTCTAATTCATATTAATTAGAACCGGTTTTTATCAAAAAGCGGTTCTAATTCATAAAATTGAATTAGAACCGGTTTTTATAAAAAGCGGTTCTAATTCATAAAATTGAATTAGAACCGGTTTTACAAAATTTTTAGAAAAGCGGTTCTACAATGAGCAATTCATTAAGACTAGGAGACGGGGGAAATGCACGGTTGCCCTTGCCCTTGTAATACGATTAAACCGAAATCAACTATATTTATTAATAAATTGCTCATTGTAGCTTTTGTATGTACTACAATAATTCAATCAATACTAAAGTATAAGGGTATACATGCATAATAGTCAAAACAGTCAGTCAAAAGGGACGATAAAATTAAAAAAAAATGGCATGATGAGCACCGAATAAAAGTCATTAGATTGAATCGAAACGGGATCACCCAGAAATTTTAGAACCGGTTTTGTTATAACCGATTTTAATTAAATCAAATAGAACCGGTTATTATAAAATCGGTTTTAATAAAAAAACTTATAACCGGTTATTATACAAAACCGGTTCTAATAATTTTAATAAAATTTACAAATATGCCACTGTCACTTTTTAACACCCGTTTTTTAAAAAACCGGTTCTAAATAGACGGTTCTAAATCAATTTTTTCTGGTAGTGCGTTGTTCAAAATGCGTTGTTAAAACTATTTTTGAAAGACATTTAACAACGGTTCTTTATCTAATAACCATTTTAAAGGATTCTTTAACAACGGTTCTTAAATAAAAATCATTGTTAAAGGGTTTTTAAATAAAAATCATTGTTAAATGATAGCTTAGCAACGGTTATTTATTATAAAAAAATTATAAAAAAATCTTTAGCAACGGTTTTTTTAAATTTAACTTTTTTTTAAAAGGTGCGAGTTAGATTGATATTGAGTCGTATTGATTAACAATAAATAATGAATATGGAGTCATATTGAATACATAAGAACAAATATTGTTATATATTATTCATCAATAATTAATAGGAACGAAATATAATTATTCATCAAATGAAAAATATTTACTCAAAAAATACATATATCTTGCTCATAAATAATATAAAAACCTATATAATTTTTAAGGAAAAACAGAAAAAAAAAAGAAATGAACAGAAAAAAAAACTTTAAATGCGTTTTTGAGCTTAAAAATGAGGTTTTTTGGCCCTGAAAATGATGATAATAATATAAGCAGTTAACCATGTAGATTGCATCGTTAGCTTTCCGTGGCCATGTAGAACGCCTCAATCAGAGTTTTCTATAAAAAAATTATGACCGTTTGAAGTTGAGATGGTTAGATTTCGATTTTTATTTTTCTATCTCTCTTCTCTGTTCTTTATTTCTTCTTTCTCTCTCTGTCTCTCTCATCTCTCTTTTTATATATGAAAACAGATGAAAAGGGATTGGTAATCCGTGAGATTTCAGTTTTAAATTTTCATTTTTGGAACGTTGGATTGGAATTAACGAACGGTGAGATGAGCAATCCGTGAGAGCAAATTTATTGGTTGGAGCAAAAACAATAAATGTCAGACCCAAAAAAGTAGCAGAACTATTATTTAGCAACGGTTTTTTTGAAGGAACCGTTGCTAAACGCACCATTTAACAATGTTTCTAAGCACAGAACCGTTGTTAAAGGCAGAGTTTAACAATGGTTCCTTCAAGGAACCGTTGCTAAATGATTCTGCTATTTTTTTGGGTTCTGAGAGTCTATTTTAATAAAAAAAATTATTATAAACCGTTGTTAAAAAAGTTCTCAATATTACGATGATATCATTGAGCCATTTAGTAATAAATTTGATATATAACCGTTGTTAAATAAATATTATCTAAAATCATTTCTGTTGTAGTGTATCAAATTTCGTGTGTTTTTAATGAAAATGACCAAAAAGGGACCCAAAGAAAAATGCCCCTTAAATGCTTCAAGGAAAATGCCAGAAACCAACAACGAAAAAGGGGACCATGCACACATTGCAAGTAAGATCTAACTAATAATGCTTCCCCAGTTAGAAATAGATAATTTATCACCATAATTCCATACGAGGGGAACATCAATTAAAATAATGAGAAGATCCACTATGACGCTTATAGACCGCACAAGAGTATCTCTATAATATATTTTCTGAGGCCCACAAATTTTTATTATCAATTGAGACATCCTTATAATGAATTGCAATGCATTAGGATGTGTGCATGAGTGCACGAAGCATCTGAGATTGATTAAAACTTCAAATTATAAAGAGCCATGAATGATCTTTTTAACTTGTACCAACAACCTCATGTAATCTCTTGTACCGAACTCATAACTGATAACCAATTCTCTCTAAACGACATGGACAGAGACAGTTCAGAGCTTTTCTTGGATCCGCTTGGAAGTATTGAATACTGACTACTGTTAACTAACATGAAGTTGTTCTGCTGCAATAAATTGCCTTAACCTAATTTGGATTTTATAATGTTAATCTGGTGTACCTTTTTGTTCTGATTTGCACTTCTTTTTGACATACGTGGACCAATCATGCCAATGATTTTAAATTGATGAGTTACTGATACCAATAACTATTAAAAAAGGTGTGAAATACATATCTTCCCTCGAGCATTATTTTATTTTTATTTTTAATAGGACCCTTACATAACATTATTTGAGCGACATGAGAAAGTAGTACATGTACAGTACATCCAGCATTGCTTATTTGTCTTCGTGTGGCTGGATGAATAACACGCAATTACGCAATTAAACTGTGCTTGGCCGAGCTTTGCATCTAGAAGGAACGAATTAGTTGTTAATTTTAATATTCAATAGAAATAAGACTTTAATTTTATTTAAATTAATAAATATAGAGAACAAGTCTGATGATGAGTTCTATAAATCAAGTACAATGCTTATCTTTTGGCCGTTCCAATAGCGCACAAATAGATTCGACCGACACCCAATCGAAATGAAGAGAGTTTAACATTTATTTCCTAAGAGAGATCCTTTTCTAATTTATATTTTATGTGTGAAAAGCAGTGAACGGCCTGGGTTATATAGACCATTTTACTAATAATCATTTATTGTCGTATGGGTTACATGGTATAGTAATGATTTATACTCTACAATACAAATTAGATCTTCCATTCAATTTAGATTTATATCTGACTCGTATAGGTAAAAGAATCATAGTATTTATTGTATTAATTTGACATTAATTAGCAAATTCCTCTCATATACCTATAATCAATTAATGGGTTGTTGCACGTTACCTTAGTACCAACATTCTGCTCATTAAGTTTGGTATACTCAAAAGATCTTACTAAGCACAAAGTTTTAAAAACTTATTTTAAAAATATTCACAATTTCTGCCAAGTTTCAAAAATTTTATGTAGGGTTTGAAAGTTAGACATCTAGAGACTAGTTAGGGCAAAAATATAAATATCTTAAAGGTAATAGAACCTTTTTGGAACTTTATGTTCAAATTTAATAGTAACGGAAGATAATTTAATTCAATTAAAAGTATTTATTGAATGTAAGATAATATATTCTCATAAAAATATAGTAATTAAAGAAAAGAGAGAAAAAAAGAAAGATCAAGTAAGAATAAAAGATGTAACGAAGTTCGACATATAATGTTTACGTCTTTAACCCTCAACCACCACAATAATTAGGTTGAGCCGAAAAATTAAAAAATAAATGTCTTATAATTATATAACTTGGTCTCTTAATATAAAAATATACTGTTAAGTCTACCGATAACAAAGAGTGACAACACGCTCAAAAACAAACAAGAAAGTTATAACACACTGAAATGCAAACAAGGGGGTGACATCACATTCAAGAGTGACACACACTCAAAAAGTGAGTAAAAAAATAAAGAAAAAGAAGAGTGATTACATAGGATTGAATTGAAAAATAATGAAGAGCTAGATTAAGGTTAAAATTGAGATTTGATTTAGCAAGGACTTTTAGTCGCGTGAACCGATCTCTCTCACATTATATGTGGCTTATTAGCTTAAAATAGAGGAATTCCTTTTATATAAATCTCTCAGAAGTGATCAAAAATTAATTTTCGACTTGAGCTGTTAACGGCCTGTGAGCCGTTGTAATGCCAAGTGAGTTGTTACAATAGTTCCCAAGTCATTGCAATGTTTCTAGCCATTACATAACCATTGCTCTAATTTTTAAACTTCTGTGTTTTTTTAGTCTAACCTATATTCATCTCGAGCCGTTACAATGGCTCAAGTCACAGAAGTAATTTTTTGATGTTTAAGCTTAATTTACCTTAAATAATTTAATTTAGTTTGACTCTAAATAAATCTAAGCTAATGCAATATTAATTTAGCATTTACTTCTCATTATTAGTCTTGAATTTTGTACGATAATCCATGCACAATGCTTAAATGAAAGAAATTATTAGTACATATATTATTTTTTAATGACCTTATACTATGCATCATTATAGATACTTTCGGTTTGAATCTATACTTAATATTATACTTGACCGAGATCATGAGGTGGATTTGGTCTTGACAACGAATCTTTGACCGGTCACATATAATTATGCACATAGTAGTAAAAATTATAGGAGTTTTATAACGGATGAGCACTATTTTTTATCATGTATATCATCCGGTGGCGGAGCTACTTTTAATATATTGAGTGCAAATGACCTCACTCAAATTTATAAATTTATGATATATATATTAACAAATTAGATGATTTTTAACTAATTAATTCTTTCAAAATTAATATTATTGACACCACTAAAATTATTGTTTTCCTCCGTCACTAATATCATCCTGATTTATCACGAGAGTAATTAGAGATTTGCCCTTATCTCAGAGTTGCAGAACAACAACGACTCTACTTAGGTGTGTTCTTCGGAGGGTGTATACAATGTGAAAATGCCCCTACATAGTAATAATTGTTATTTCTACGTTCCATGTATTTGTACATGTGTGTATGTATCTTTAATCAACTCAGAAAACATTAAGGTAAAGACCAACCTGTCACCGCCTTAGCACATTATTTATGCATATGAGAAAAATATATTAGTGTCAAGATTGTGCTTAATATTATTACATCAACAACTTTATTCACCCTTTGAATCTAGGATCAGCACCACCGCCCAACTAGGTAGGAACCCCGTCATTAGTATCTAATTTTGAGTTTTATCTCATTCTAACAAATTAGATCATATTATGTTGTTTATTACAACTCTAATGATCTCAATTCAAAATTTAAATTATTATACCATACGGATCAACTTTCTCTTTTATTATTTGCATATATATATATATATATATATATATAATTGAGATATGGTGCTATGCATAGCACATATTGTTCCCGTGCTATAGATTGGTTCTTCATTATCAAACTGCAAATGATCGATCCAATCGTACAAAATGATTTTCGTATGAACATCTAGATATAGATTAAATTTTATATTTTTTTATTATTTATTAAGATTGTTAGAAAATCACTTGATTTAGTTATTATGAGTTATTCAAAAAACTGATTTTCTAACCATCTTAAAAAATGGTAAAAAAATTCTAAAAAATATAAAATTTAGTCCATATCTAGATATTCATATGAAAATTATTTCATATGGTTGGTTCGATCATTTTCACTTTGATAACGAAGAACCGATCCATAACACGAAAACGATTCGTGCTATGCATAACATATATATAGAGTAAAGATACTGTGAGTTTAGCTCAAAAAGTACATTAAATTATTTTTAAATTTTAATTTATCATCCTCATTAAATTTTTTATATAAAAATCTTGTGGGATGCAAAAATTTGAAGTGTTTTGAGCTTTTTAAGTCATCGTTTTAATTTTTTAAAATAATGTTGAAGTATTGAATATATTATCATTATTTTTAGAGCTGATTTTCAAAAATTAAAAACCATGACTTAAAAAACCCAAAACACTCCAAACTTTTTCATTCCACAAGATTTTTATATAAAAAAATTAATGAGGATGATAAATTAAAATTTAAAAATGATTTAATATACTTTTTGAGCTAAAATCATGGAAGATCTCCGTAAATTTAAGCTCACGGTATCTTTACTTTCTATATATATTCTCAGACATAAAATATGTATGAGGATATATATTGTACAATCAATGAAGAAAAATGATGCATTGTTCGGCGACTTTTTCCTTTTATAAAACTGATGCATACAAGAAGTTAAAAAAATGCTTTGAATATTATTATTTTTTCATAACTAATAATAAGAACTTTATAGTCTGACAAGAGAGAAAACTACAGGAATATATCCTAAAAAAATCTAGAATACGAACATTATACAATTTATGGAGTATTCTTTTAATTTAAAGGTCATGCGATATCTAAATTTTTAGAAACCATCACTAATTGAGTATTCCAATCTGTCTTAATTTACAATGTCAATTTTAATATACAATAAAAATAAGATTTCAATATAAATTTAAATCAATAACTATAGAGAATAAGTCTAATGAGTCCTGTAAATCAAGTACAGGATCTTAAAAATAAATTGCGACCTATCGTGCGAGACTATGGCATTTCTTTTGTCTCCAAAATGAAACACCCAAAAATTATTTGTTGGTTAAACAATAACACGAATAGATTCGACCGACACCCAATCAAAATGAACAGAGTCTAAAGTCAAATTCCTTCGGCCGGCACTTTTATCTTATGAGGAATATTATCTTAAGAGAGATCCTTTTCTGATATATATTTTGTGTGTATGAAAATGAAAAAGCGAAGGGCCTGGGTTATATAGCCCATTTTATTCATAACCATAATTTACTGCCATCCCGGTAAAGTAATAATTTATACGTTACAATACAAATTAGATCTTCTATTTAATTCAGATTTATATCTGACTCGTATAGGTGAAAGATGTTGGGATTAATTATTATTAATTACAACATATATAAGCTAATATGTAATAAATATATATTATATAATGGACTGTTAAATTATACTCTTTATGAAGTGATCAAATTCTGTATCGGATTTAATATGTGTTATGATAAATGAGTCTTTTAATGTGTAGGATGCGTATTAATAAATTTATGATTTAGTGATGGTCTAAATGATATAAAGTTTGATAATAAAATAATTATGCTATTGGTTGCTGGAGAACACAACTATAGACAGTTTTCCGATTAAGTAGCGAACCTGTTAACAGAGATTTGGAACTGATATGGACCCGCTAAGAAATAACTGATTTCAGTTATGAGCGTCCATTTTCTAGATAATAACTCATTCTCCATTTTCTGACACATTTTCATTTTCCAATATAAATCCATCTCTCTCTAAGATAAAGTTCCAGAAGAGACGAAAACTGTCTGCGCCGGTCCTCTCAGTTGCTCTATCGAATTAGAGAAAGATCGCTAGAAGGCTTAAAGAAGTCTAGTGATCAGCGGTGTTGTATCTCTCTAGAAGATCGACATCATGGATCAAGGTAAACTAATTTATGATTAGGGGTTCACTAGAGGATCACGGGCCATAAAAAATATCTCATAATTGGTATCAGAGCCTACTCTAGTTGAACTATTAAGATCTGATGACTGATTAAAAAATTTCACTGAGATTCATACTTTTTAATTGGATCTATTCTTTTAATCAAATAGTTTATGAATAATTCGAAAATCTGTAGATTTATTTGTTAAAATTAAAATCAAGATTGGCAAATTAGTTTTGAAAATCATGTTTATCAGTTTATCAGAATCCATAAAATAGAAATATTTCAGAAACTGATTGGCCAACAAAGTAGTTTCCGAAATATATATGATTAACTGTCGAATTTAATGATTCTATTAAGAAAGTGTAAATTTCTGATCTGTATTCCTCTGCGTTATTTTTGAATCATGTCCAGATCAATTGCTATCAGTTATGTAAATTGGCGGTTATGTTAGCGGGACCGCCGCAGTTATGAAGCCTATCTTGTATTACATGCCTAACTTTCTTTGCAGAAGGATTATGAGATAGTATGACTCTGTTGTCTTGTGTGAAAATTATAATACATGAATGATTGATGTGTGTAAGCGGTTTAATGTGCCAATTAATTATTTTTATTTTGATGACTTACTTGTCACATATGTATGTATCATTGTTAGGACTTTGTATAATTTTTATTTATTATTGGGATAGTAATTTGGTAAGAATGAGAGAATTATATTAATGACAAAATGATGGCTGTTGTGAAGAGAATTCTTACAAATAAGATCATCATGCCTTGGGTCATACTATCTCACTTATGAATTGACTTATGTTGGTTTTTGGTTATTTGGTATTGATTACATGAACCCATGAGTTGATATTTAGGTTAAGCCAACATATTTGAGATATTTATTCAGATAATGTTAAATCACTATGAAGGCTTTGGATAAAAAAATACTTTCTTGAAAATAATTAGCAAAAATATTATCTTACCAAAGTAAGCTCTCATATTAGCGTTAATTATCTTTTAGATTTGTATATAGATGATATACATATAATATTTGATTCTTGGGCTGACCCAAAGGAAAGACAATAATAACTTATTATATGTAAATAGATTGTAGTAATAAATAAGTAATGGTCAATAAGTTTTAGGTGTAATTAGTTGATTGGTCCAAAGAAAGGTTGACTAATTGATATAAAATTGACCGTTTATATCATTATTACACCTAAATATTTTAGAATAATAATTGATTCCAAATAAGACTTATTATTGGAGAATACTTCGTTGATGAAAAATATCTTATTTTGATATAATATTATAATTTAGATATTTGATTCGTTATATTGCATATATTCTTTAGTAAATAGCATTCTAATGCTGACGGATTCTAATTACAAGGAATGAAAGGATACTTAGATATTATTCTTGGGTGTACATAGCGTTATAGTAGGTTTAACCACCTGTGCCTGTTGAAGGTAGTTCTGAAAATGTGCAAAATGCACAAGCACGGTGGACGAGATCAAATCGCTTGTGTCTTAAGGTCACACAAATGATCATTCCTGAAAGTTTTAGGGGACCTATTTCTAATTTCACTCTTACTTTGAACTATCTTAAGGAACTTGAGCAGAAATTTGTTAGGAATGAGAATGTTAAAATATACATTATGTTAAATAAACTCTGTATAATAAAATACAATGACAGAAGCAATGTAAGTGAGCACATTCTTGAAATGATGAATACCGCTTCAAAATTGAAGGCACATAAACTGAACATATCGGAAGATATATTAGTCTATTTGTTTCTCAACTCTCTTCTCACTTCTTTTGGGCAGTTCAAGGTGAGCTACATTGTCAGAAAGAATAATGATAGTCAATGAGCTCATCTCGCATTGTGTTCAGGAGGAAGAGTGTTTGAAGACAAACAAGAGCGAGAGCGCAAATATTACTTCCACATCTAAGGGAAAAGAAAAACAGAAACGTAAAGTCAATTCAGATGCTGCAACTACAAGTTCTCAGAAGAAACCCACTAAGGACAATAAATCGGTTATCAAGACAGAGCCGGATAAGAAAAAGAAATGGTATTTCGTTTGTGGATATAAAGGACACATGAAGACAAATTGTACCAATTATCACGAAAGACGTGCAAAGAAGGATAATTTTTCTCTTGTTTGTGAAGAAGTTAATTAAGTTTTCATTTCAATAGACGCATTGTAGATAGATTTGGGTGCAACCACTCACATATCTGTGTCTATACAGAGTTGCCGAAGTTACCGTAAGCTAAGAGATGGTGAAAGATACATCTATGTAGGCGATGGCAATAAGGCAGAAGTTGAAGCCATAGGGCATTTGAGATTACTTATGAAAACTGATTTATATTTGGATTTATTTGATACTTTTGTTGTACCATCTTTTAGACAACTTAATTTCTATTTCTGCGTTGGACAAATTAGGTTTTTCTTGTTGATTTGTAGATGAAAAGTTTAGTTTGTATCGACACTCAAATATGGTTGTTTCTGGTTTTCTATCCATTGTGGATAATCTTTATGCTTTAGATACTATTACTTTCTATAATGAGACCTTAAATAATGAAACTCGAAATGTTAGACAAAAATCAACACATCAGGATTCAGCTGCATTTTAGCACAAGCGTTTAGGTCATATATCTCAACAGAGAATTACACGTCTTGTTCAAAGTGAAATCCTGCGACCCTTAAACATGTCAGATCTTGATCCGTGCATTAAATGTGCTAAGGGTAAACAAACAAGCATGCGCAAATATATAGCCAATCGTATGACATATGTTCTTGAATTAATACGTACGGACACATGCAGACCATTCCCTACGACAACTAGGAATGATCATGTATATTTTATCAGTTTCATTGATGATTATTCAAGATATGACTATATATATTTAATTAATGAGATAAAAACTGTTTGCGACGGTTCTCTCAGTCACTCCATTGAATTAGAGGAAGATTGTTAGAATGCTTAAATGAGCTTGATGATCAATAATATTGTGTATCTCTGAAAATCGACAATATAAATCAAAATAATTTAATTTATGATTAGAGATTCACTAGTCATGGCCATAAAAAATATCTCACAAAAGATTCATAGTATTTATTGTATAAAAAATATCTCACAAAAGATTCATAGTATTTATTGTATTAATTTGACACTAATTAGCAAATTCATCGTACACCTGTAATTAATCAATTAATGGGCTGCTGCACGTTACATTAGTATGAACATTCTGCTCATTAAGTTTGGATATTCAAAAGATCTCTTAGTAAGCACACAGTTTTTAAAGCTTATTTTATAAAATATTAACAATAGTAAACAAATTAGAAATTGGCCCACACATATACAACTATCCAAATGACCGTTAATTCTTCATTAGCTCAAGTTTTTATGGTGTTTTTCTTGTATAAGAATTCGTTGCATAATAATTTAATATCAGTCAGTGATGCAGAGGACCCATATGTGCTTCAGTTTTGTAGGGACTGCGGCAACGACTGGTGGTCATTTTGTGGAATTATTTTTTACTAGACTTTTTAATCAAAAACTGACAAGTGACCTGAGATCTATATTTCTTCAGTCAGCGACCCGCTACACGGTGCATCTCATATCATTAGATTCTCCGAGAATCCTACTCCATAAATATTAAATTTATTATCTACTGCAGCAAGCCAGCAACCAAGTAGCCAACATGTAATTAGTACACAGTGAGTTTTGTTATGCCTCACCCAAATTAGCAACTGGCTGTCCAATATGAGATACTTGTACAGTATAACATTAAGTATATTTATACCAATTAATTGTTTGGTCATTGCGAAATTAAAAAGGATTAATTATCTTGTATGGAAATTATTCAAAAGCTTTTGTTGTAAACTTATAATTAAAGACATTGACAAATTATTTTTCTTGAGATAATTATTGTATCTTATGTAAATTATCTTCAATATAGCATATTGAGATGGAAAATCAATGATTAATGAATAATGCTCAAAAAATTGAGATGGAAAATCTATGAGTAAAATAAAATCGTTATATTATATACATACAATGATACATTTAGCCATGTATTGTTGTGCTCGATACAGGAACAAAATTATGGTGAAAATTTATCATTCTTTGAAGACCTATTAATTCATTAAAGTATTATTTCTCTATCTCAGATATATTATAAAAAAAGTTGCGGTAGGAGCAACATTTTGTGGTTCAAAACAATTACCAACAATCAGGTAGAATCAGAAATGATGATGGAGTATTTGGGCAAAATAATAGAGATTTAGATCAAAAAATCATTTATTTGTCACTATATTAAAAAGAAAAAAAAATTTCAGTGGAACAAAAGATACGCGCGCCGCACTGTCTGCAATTTAATAATTATTTTATAATTCTCAAAATTAATTAATGCATATGGTTAATTATACCTGAGTTCGTCGAAAGGTGATCCACGTTACAGCGCTTTAGATGGGGAGATTTTGATGGGCGCGCGTTAGTTTAGAGTTCTCATTTAAGGGGATACAAGCTAAGCTACTGTGTGTTTTACAGTCTGCGAGTCTCTTTTTCTTTTTATCACAGGCGAACAGGTAGAGTTTTCGTATCTAAAGTGATTCCCTCCAATCGACAAAAACTTTTTGCGTCAACTACATACCATATTAATTAGGAAAATTTAGTTTAATGCGACTTCAAAATTTAAAAAATTAAAAAATATCACTTCAAACTTTAAAATAAATTTAATATCACAATGAACTCAATTTTTTTATCACTAAAATTAACTATATAGAAGTATATTTATAATATTAAAAATATAATGATATATTTAATATCTAAAATACCCTTCCCACCCTCTTTGCATCTTTCCCTCTGTCATTGGAAAATAATACATTGGACATCTATCAGGTCTGTCATCTAATTGAATAAACGTCATTGGACATCTATCAGGTTTGTTCAGCTCACACTAAATTCACCAAAATTTCAATCAAATTAAAACATAGGTTTGAAAAGAGTGTTTAAAAGGTTAATTAACAGGTTGCTTTCTCTGACAAGGCTTGAGCAAGGGTGTAGGCTTATATCCCGGGACAACCAACTTATTATTATGTTAATGCTGGTCAAGAAGAACTTTGAAAAGGATAAAGATTAATTTTCTCAAGAGAGAAGAGTTATGCTTTAAAATTTCAGAACGAACTACAATGGAAAGTTGAGATCCAGCAATTGAACCGCTACAGGGGCATCAAGAGGACAGCAGGAATATGACACAACAACAACAACAACAAATCTTTAATTTCAAATAAATTGGGATATGCTAGAAATGAAACCCAATCAAAAAACATAAGATCAAAGATCTCAAATATCAGTGATAATAATGAATATGATGGAAGAAAAAGAAAATAAATAAATAAAATAATAATAATAATATATAAATAAAAATGATAATGATAATGATAATATGCTAATAATAGTAGCAATAATAACAATAATAATAATAGTACAATAAACCTCTATTATAAAATCTATTTATAAATCCTAAAATCCTATTTTAAAATCTAATTCTAAATTCTAAATCCTAAAATCCTATCTAAACCTCTATTTCTGAAATCTATTTCTAAATTCTAAATCCTAAAATCCTAAAAAATCTAAGAATATGAAGTCTATAACTCTACTATTAGACTCTAACTCCTAAATCATGGTTCAGGTACATGAATCGTTATTTTCCACGCACTCCTATCCAAAGCAAGCTCTTTGGGTATATATATTTCATTCCTTAAAATATCTTTTTATTGCTTCCTCCCATGTCAGTCTCGGTCGACCTCTTCCACTTCTTGTATTTTCAGGACGATTTAAAATATCGCAGCGCACTGATACTTCAGGAGGTCTGCGTTGAATATGACTAAACCATCGCAAACGATGTTGGACTAGCTTCTCATGAATTGATGCTACTCCAAATTTATCTCTAATATCATCATTTTTGATTTGATCTTTCCTTGTGTGGCCACATATCCAACAGCAGAAATATGACACTTTCAAAAATTTCAATCGTAACGTACTTAGATGGAAAACAATTATAAAATAGACGAGGTATGAACTATGCAGAAGGATTCGCGATTTCATGTGCCAAAAAATTAGAATTAAGGCATATGCAATTGAATTGGATTGACGACATTGACTATTTCTCACGGCGAGAGAGAAATCATTCGCTTACACGCGAGAGCTGAAAGCCCTAGAAAAATGATGAGCAACAAGTGAGGAGGGGGAGAAGGTGTACCTTCCAATGACAGTTGGAGGGGAAGAGGACAGGGAGGAGGAGGTGGGGGAGGTTTAAAGTTTTTGAATTAAAAATTATGTATAAAGTCTTTTGAGAGTAGTTGATTTTGTATCGAGATTCATAATAATTATTAAAAGTTTTGAATTTAGATTTTATTGAAATTATGAATCTTGATGTAAAATCAACAGTTCTTAAAAGACTTTAAACCTAATTTTTAGTTCAAAGGGTTTTGAACCTCCCCACCTCTTAGGAAGATGAGAGAGTATTTTTAGGTATTAAAAATATTGTTATATTTTAAATATTAAAATTATACTTCTATGTAATTCTAATGGTAAAAAAACTAATTTATTTATTTGTGTTTGTAGTGACATAAAATTAATTTTGAAGTTTGGAGTAGTATTCTTCTAATTTCTAAATTTTGGATTAACATTTAACTAATTTTCCTTATTAGTTAGCTGAGCTTCGCTTACACTCACTCTGTCAGTATACTGATTTTATTTTCTCCATCCGACGGGAGGAGATACAGTAATACGAGTAAAGAAGCGTTAGATTAAATTTATGGAAGTCTTTCATAAGTTTAACTCATAATATATATCAAATTATTTTCAAATTTTGATTTATCATACTAATGATATTTTTCATATGAAAATTTTATGGGATACAAATATTTGGAGTGTTTTGAACTTTGTAAATTATTTAATTTAAAAAAAAATCAGCTCTAAAAATAATAATTAAATAAATATTTATACATCATTTTAAAAAATAATGATTTAAAAAATTCAAAACACCTCAAAATTAACGTATTTTTTGAGTTAAACTCACAGAAGACATTCGTGAGGTTAAGTTCACACTTTCTTTACTCTGATAATATATACGAGGAAGGATGCATTATTGATAATGGCTATTTTGACAATTTTAATAATATTTAAATAAATTAAAAAATTTCATAAAATACTAATTAAATTGTATAAAATTTTAATCACTATAGTAAATGAATATGACTATATTTTTTTTCTATTTTTATTTTTTTTACGTATTTATTTAAAAAATCATTGTCAAGGTGGTTAAAATGATCCATTGTCAAGTCCCTCCCAAAGTATATAGGGTTAGAATGGAGCTAGTTGACCATGTCGTCAATTTTATTCGGACTGAATTCAGAAAAAAAAAAATAGTTCCACAAATATATATATATAGTATTAAAATATTTCACATAACTATCTCCAATTCTCTATGTTTACGTTCATAATTTAAAGTAGACGAACATGTTGACTTAAAAGAAGGGGAAAAATGAAGACCAGCCACAAAGTTCAAATGAAACATCCAGCTAGAGTCATGAACACAGTCTCGTCTCGTTTGTCGATCAGAAAGCAATGTAAAATAATAATAAATTGAACGTAGAGTCTGAATACAGTTTAGATTTGGATTTTTTTACAATTTTTTTTGTGAACAATATGTTTTCTTCGAATTGTAAACGTAGTTTAAAAAAATTATAGAGATAGTTTTATTAAGTATTGTTAAACAGAGATTTTTTGTAAAACTTATTATTTATATATAGGAGAACAAAAAATTTCATATCACCATGCATGAGTCCAGGCACACACAATGAATTAAGATGATATTCACAGCACCAGTATCAGATGAAAAGCAACAGGAGAGAAGGAAAAGCCTATCTAGTACTATGAGATGCGTGTGCGTGTGACTCAACCCAAGTCAGACTGACAAAAGTAAAGGATGCTCTAATATTTCGTCAAAGAAAAAAACAAAGGATGCTCTAATGGTTCCCCTTTTGGAAATTCTTCAATAAAGTTATACAGTTTCTTTTGGGTGCAACTTTTTATCCGGTTTTTCCACTTAGAACTTTTTTGTGTGCACGGAGGAGGTAGATGAGGGCAATTTATGGCTAATATGATATATGAGGATCCTCTGTTGCCTGAAAGGAGTGGTAATTCATACGCCTGATAATTTTATAAAATTAAAATGATATTTTATACAACGGTGATCATTATTCACTCATAAAATGCGGGCAGGAGAATGAGCAGAATTTTAATTTTTGAAGACCAAAATACATATATTTAGAAGTCTATCATATTATTTTTTTCTTTAAATGAGTATATGGGATTGGTTATAAAAAGAACTTTACAAAACAGAAGTTTAGTGCATGTACAGACAATATTTTTCATCTAAAGTGTCATAAAACTATCATAAATGAAATTTGTGAAAGAACTTGCACAAAAATTAAGGGATGGAACTGAATAAAATACATATAGAAAGAAAAATCCTAATCATCAGAGCTGAATTAAATCAACAGTATATGATCCAAATGAAAATATCCTAATCCGATTCGAATGATAAAAATTGAGCTTTTATATAAGCATTCATGAGAAACTCCTTGAAAAATCACACTATTTTTATGTAGGATTTATGTTGGGTAGTATATACTTAGTTACCAAACAACTAAACATCACAAAAATTTTATCTAATAGGAGCAGTGTGGGTGCGCTGTTTGATTTGTTTACTTGTACATCTCTTATGTGTTCAGTTTTTTTTTTATTTTCTAATTCAACAATTATGAAGTTATATGCTAATTGACCTCAAAAATCATACTTTATTACTCGTGATTATAGAGTTTGACTCAAGATTACTGGAAGGGTTGGTTTCAGATATCTATATTATTTAATTTTGCCACGTTTTATTTTAAAGGTTGCATTGGTTGACAACTTCTAAAAATGTGAAGCTAATTGTGATTCTTTTTTTTTCTAAATAATATTTTTATTTTTATGTACCATTTAAAGGAAAATTTTGAAAATTAAAAAACTTTTTATGATTTGTCCTTCGCTATCGTGACTTATTTCCAAAAAATATATATTATTATCTCCCCTAAATTAATTATAAAGTTATCTTTAATACAATATTTATCTAATTTAATTCAGTATCATATTTTCATAATTTTTAACAAAATATAAGTAACGATCATTATATTGTACTTTATGTATTTCATGCATTTGAAGATACCAGTGGATCAGAAGAAGAATGTTAGCACTACATATATGAATATGATAGTCCCATTAATATATGATGTCTTCAAATTTTTTTATTTTATTTTCTTTACTATTTGTTGTCTACTTTAGATTTTTGTGTCTTAGTGATTCAAAGATGCTTACTTTTAAATCATTTGTCGCTTTTTTATCTGGCAGCAATTGACTTAGAACAAATCAAATTTTATTCGGAAGTTATATTACATTGTTAATGTATGTGATTTTATTAGATGATCCACATGATGAATAATTAAAATTTTAAATTTTAAATATTATAAACATGAGTACAAGTGATGCATTTTATCACAACGTCAATTAGATGTATTTTATCACAACATCTTCGATACTAATAGCATAATTTTGTTGAATATTACTTCACATTTTTTTATTATAATAATTTAGTTTATTTAATATTTTAGATAGTTACCATAACATTTTCAACGTGAATAAAATGAATGGAGTATCAAAATATATGAGACAATGAAATATAAAATCTAATGAAGCAATTAATAGAAGTTACTCAAAATTAAAGTAAAATAAGCGTTGTCTCAGTTTAATTTTTCAAAGTATGTGGGTCCATTGTGAGATAAATGCATTGATTGTTTGCGAGAAAAAAGAAAAAGAAAATGAAGCAGTTAAGAAAAAAATATATAGTCTCCGTCAATCTATAGATTAGAATCTCAAAACAATTATTTAATCGATTGGTTAAATTAACTGTTGATGGACAATCAAATAGTGCACTCATGGGTGAACCCACCCTCCTTCCGTGGAGTCAATTAATTCAGATCTTGGTGCCCAGACCCCAGAGCGTTCAAAATCGATAAAAATTGAAATTGTCCGGGGGACCTTCTACCTAACTTTGCGTACATACTACATATATGTGAAGAAAAAAGGGGGCAGCGCTAAACTATGCGGTCCTTACGTGAACACTACTACAGTAGATGGGTTAGTCTGGTCCCTAAATATTACTGTACGTTGTACTGATAGTGAGACCGTAAGGTGTGGGGGGTAAACTTGCACTATCATAGTGAGTCCTAATCTTTGTCTTTCTTTATATATGGCTAAAATTAAGTCTGTTTCTTCTTAGTACCTCAATCTGATCTTCTAGTTGTTAGTCAAATCAAATTACTCGCATCTCTCTCTTAGTTAGAACAAGATTTGTTATATATATATATATATATATATATATATCAATATAAGAAGATGGGCTACCTAATTAAGAAATTAATATAATTTTAGTTTAATTATTTTAATTAATTATAAGTATATTTTTATAATTATATCTTTTAAAATATCGAAGCAAAAATTACAGATATCAACATGCAACCTATATAGCTTGGCGAGACATATGGGTGCATATCCTACCACACTCAACCTCTGCCATTCCTCCTTTTCGATCCACCTTTGCCAATGGATTTTTTATGGTATTTTTGGTGGTACAAATTTTAATCAAACAACAAAGAAAAAAATGTTGGCGTAAGGATAGCTTGTTCGGTATGCTCTGGGAAATCATCCTCAAACATAATTAAAAACAAAAACTAAAACAAAGGAAGAAATAATTTATTTGGTTTTATTTTTTTTATTTAGTAAATATAGAGCTTACTATATTTCATTATTTTACCTATCAAATATAATAGTATACATTGAAAGAAAGTAAACACTAGAGGAAAAGAAAAAAGTAAATAGAGCGTAATGATGTGTTGAACTATATATGACAGTTCGCTAGCATGTTGGTCCTATTTTTTTAACAGTTGTGCCTCTGTTCTTCGATACTATCAAAAAGATTCATTAACAGTTTTTAAAACCGCTCTAAGAATGATTAATCAACTGTTATTAAAGAGAGATTAAAAAATAAAAAACTGTTACAGAAGACAACATTGTGCGAACGATTATAATAATTGTTTAATTGTCCTCTTTCGCAACGATTATTTATTAATAATAATTGTTTAATTGTCCTCTTTAACAACGATTTTCATAAAAAGCTGTTGTTTAAGCTTTCCTTTACAAATGATTTTCTTAAATAACAGTTGTTGAAGCCTTCATTTAACAATAATTTTTTTTCAAGAAACCACCGGCAAAGATCTTTATTTTTTTAATTTGTTAATTTTGTTAATTTAACTATTCTCTCTAATAATTATGAAAATATTAAAAAATATATGTATATAAGTTAATTCATATATATATATATATTCAAAATAAAAATATTTATTGTGTGAATATATATTATTCATTAAATAATATGAAAGTGTACATAATTTCTCAGAAAAATACTAAAATATCCTGAAAAATGACAAAAACTAGATTTATTCAATATATATCTTACCCATTCAATATTATAAAAATCTACTAAATTTGTAAGAAAAAATCCAAAAAAAAAACAAAAAAATTGATTACAAAATTTGAAATGCAATTTTGAGGCATTGGCCCTGAAAATTGTCGCCCCGCATTAGCAAGCCTAATTAGAGTTTTCTAACGAAAAATATAATCAATTGAACTTGAGGTGGTTAAATTTCAGTTGTGACTTCAAATCTCTTTTCTGTTTTATACCTTTTTCTCTTTCTTTGTGCACTACGAGAAAAATTGGATTTAGAACCGCCTATTTAGAATCGGTTTTTTAAAAACAAGTTGCTAAAAGATTAGAGTGGCGGATATATAAATTTTATTGAAATTATTATAACCGTTTATAAATTTTTTTATTATAATCGGTTATTATATAACCGGCTCCAATTGATTGAATTAAAATCGGTTATAAATAACCGGTTCTAAAAATGTTATGTTAAAACCGGTTTTTGTTAAAACCAGTTCTAAATTCAATAACAATTAAATCCGATTTTATTAAAACCAGTTCTAAATTAACTCCCAAAGTTGGTTATTTAAAAAATCGGCTCTATCATATTTTAATAAATTTATTGTTAATAAAAACCGGCTCTAATTTAGGGTTATTTTCACACATCCTCTCACAGTGTCGCTCCTTCATCTTCATTTTCACTATTCACCATTAGAAGCTAATCTCTGTTCCTTCTAATCAGCGGCAACAACAGCCACAATATTCATCACCGCTACAGTAACGACTAATATTTTTAGATCTCTTAAAGGTAATTGTTCTCTACATAATTTAAATTTAAGTACATTTTCTTATTTTCTTAATTAAGTACATCCTTGTTAATCTTATAAACCATTAATTTACATAATTATTGCATAAATTGATTACATATATATATAAATAAAATTATATATGTGTATTTGATAGTATTGTCATATAAGACCAAACTACCGAAATTTTTATTAATTTAAGTCCATACTCGTTCGGGATTAATCCCAAATAGTACCTGATTTGGGACTGTTTTTTGAATACTTTGTCTCATTTAGGATAGTGAACATATAGTAGCTACAATTTGGTGTTTGAAAAAAATTTAGTTACTTTTTTTCCCTAATGTACCTACGTGTACGTACGTATATGAAAATTTACGTTGGCGTACTCGGGGAGCATAGGGGAAATGCTGCAGAATTTTTTTCCAACATCAAATTGGCTAGTATATGTTCACTAATGAGACAAAATATTTAAAAAGTGAGTTAAGGTGGTTGACCGGCCCAAAAGTAGACCTTAAATCTGAAACCCTAAATTTTAAACCCTAATTGTGAGAGTGATAATTTTTATAGATGGATCGCAATACTTGGATGTATAAAATCAAAAGGAATACAATTGAATATTTGAGGGGAATTGATGAATTTTTGGAATGTTCCTTAGAAGATATGAGAAATAGGGGTGCACGGACACTTATTTGTCCTTGTGAAGATTGTCAAAATTTACGGAGATTTAAAAATATCAAACAAGTGAGTGATCATTTAATTTGTCGTGAGTTTATGGATCGATACACCCGATGGGTACGGCATGGAGAAAATATTGAAACTGTTGATAATATTGAAAATATTAAATATATTAAAAATATTGTACGAGATGAATCTGAAGGTGATAGATTAAATTTAGATAATGATGAATGTGATGTATTGGAGAATGAAAATGTGGAAAATATAGAAAATATAGACAATGTAGAAAGTCAACAATTGGATGAAATTATGAATGATATTGCAGCGGATTTTTAAAAATTTGGGTAATGATTCCAATGTTCCATTATTTCCCAGTTGTACAAAATTTTACGAAAATATATGTTATTTTTAAATTGTATAACCTAAAAGCTAAAAACGGATGGAGTGATAAAAATTTTATCTCTTTATTAGAACTTCTAGGAGAAATACTTCCAGAAAATAATTCAATACGAGACTCCACATATAGAGCGAAAAAATTATTATGTCCCTTGATTATGGAAGTGGAGAGAATTCATGCATGTCCGAATGATTGCATATTATATCAAAATGAGTACAATGATTTGGATAAGTATTCGAAATGTAACATTTCACGGTACAAACCGAGAGATAATAAAATAGAAGTTCGAAAACGACCAGCGGCAAAAGTGTTCTGGTATTTACCAGTTATTCTAAGATTTCAGCGTCTATTTGCAAACTCAAAAAACGCTCGCTTATTACGATGGCATGTTGATGGCATAAAAGATGATGGAATGCTCCGTCACTCTGGAGACTCTCCCGAATGGAGAAACATTAACAGAATATTTAAGGATTTTGGGGATGAACCAAGAAATTTACAATTAGGTTTATGTACAGACGGGATGAACCCTTATGGCCTTATGAGTAGTGGTAACACAACATGGCCTGTTTTATTATGTATTTATAATCTTCCCCCTGGTTATGCATGAAAAGAAAATACATAATGTTGTCGTTGTTGATTTCAGGTCCAAAATAACCTGGTAATGATATAGATGTTTACATGGCTCCATTGTTGGAGGATCTGAATAAATTATGGAAAGATGGTATCAGGATATTTGATGCCTATTTAAAAGAATATTTCATCCTTCGTGCTGTTATTTTTTGCACGATTAATGATTTTTCCGCCTATGGTAACTTATCGGGTCATAGAACGAAAAGAGCAAAAACGTGTCCAATTTGTAGAGAAGAGACTCATACGATACGATTGAAAAACTGTGGAAAAAATATTTATTTGGGACACCGTATATTTCTTAATTAGAATCACCCTACCTGAAGAAAGCACCAATATTATTATTCGGAAAATAAATATATTCTATTGTGAAAGACATAAATGTCCAATTATGTAAGAAGTTTCAAAAAAATATCCCTAACAGTGTTTGAAAAAAGAAATCTGTATTTTGGGAGCTTCCTTATTGGCCGTATTTGGATGTTAGATATTGTTTGGATGAAATGCACATTATTAAGAATATTTGTGAAGGTTTAGTCGGAACGCTATTGAATATTCAAGGAAAAACGAAAGACAGGGTGAATGCAAGAAAATATATGGTTGCTATGTGAATTCGGTTAGAACTAGCACCACAAAAATATGAAAAATAAAATTATTTACCCCCAGCGTGTTATACATTATCGAAGAAGGAGAAACTTAGTTTGTTGGAGTGTCTAAAGTCGATTAAGATTTCATCCGGTTATTCCTCGAATATCTCCAAAAAAATTTCGATGAATGATCTAAAGTGGATTGGTATGAAGTCACGTGATTATCACGTTTTGTTGACACATCTACTTCCAGTTGCAATCCGAGAAATTCTCCCCCAAAATGTCAGACATTCTACCAAGAAAGATAAAGAAGGATTTATCTATGTTGATTTCAACCGATTAGGTTATTAGCATGATCCTTTTATACTAGCAAATAGAGAAGCAAAACAAGTATTTTATATTACTGATCCGGCTGATAAATAATGGCATATTGTCATTCTGGGCAAAAGACGCATTGTCGGTGTTGGAGATGTCGTTGACGAAGATGAATATGATCATTTTGATGAAATTCCACCATTTTCTACAGGTTTCAAATCCATACTCTGTCACTCAGCATTGGCAGCGCCACTCCCCTCTTTCCTTGTCCCATGTACGATCTGTTTACCTACTTGCCCCATATCTCGTCACTTCGTACCAACCCTTGACCTGGCTTGGACCTTTAGCTAGCTTTGCCCGCCCTTTATAAACGGCCGAGTAGTGCCCTCTATAAATGGTCGAGCAGCGCCCTCCTTCCCTCTCCTTTGGCCCTCATGTGTTGAGACTAGACCCATAAACTGATAAGAACAAATTTCTACTTTCTCGGTTACAAACGGATGCAAGAGAGGAAGGAGGGTGGTGGCCGAGCCTTATCGTGGTGGGTTATGTTCTTGTGGTGCTTTCCTTGCTTGCTGATTTGATTCTCTCTTTTTCTGATAAACCCTAACACCCTGTCGCTAGTTCAAAATGTGTGGCTTGCCTTTCGATCATTTGTTGTTACGTGCTTGAATTCTTGTGGGTTTGGGTTGTTTGCCTTGTACCTTTTTGCTTTGCTTGAGTTTGGCCCTACCTTTGTATTGTTGCCACTGTCGCCTGTTACTTGTTTGCTAATACTAGTGAACCTCTGAGGGTGTCTGGGCCTGGACCCCTTATTTTTCTGGCTGGTATTTTGGCTTTAGTGAACCTTGGTACACTGGTACCAGTAGGTATCAGTGATGTCAGACTCTCTCTCTGGTATCTGATATTTGCCTGGGTTACTTTGCTAGTTGGGTTATCTATCTGATTAGTCTCTTGTATGAAATTGGACACTCCTTTGATACTATCCTGCCTTGTGGTGCCTTGTTGTCTGATCTGTCCTGGTATTTCCAACCTTTGCTGGTTTGTGAAATTCTGTGTACCCTTGTGCCTTGTTTGATATTTGACTGTACTAGTTACAGGTACAGTCCTGAGCTGCCTTATGTTGCACTTCTAATTGTACTATGGTGTGTTGACATTTTATGTTGCCTGTACCTGTTGTATGTTGCTTGTGTCAATTTTCTGTACTGGTTTTTTTTGGGTGGTGTGCTGTCTGTTCCTTGTTACTTCAGTCAAATTATATATTTGGACTTGCATAATTCAGACTTGAACTGTGGCAGTTGGGCTAAATGAGAATTTAAAACTTAAGAAATTGGAGAAGAATTTTCTAAGTTTGGCCTAACTTTAATGGATTATGGGCAGGGTAATAATTATGGATTAAAATGGATTTTTAAGGAGTCGACCCAACTTGTAATAATCAGGAAGTAAAAATATTCATTGGGACGCTAAACAAATTGATAAATAACTTAAGATCTTATTAGGAATCGTGTTGAAATAATAAAGGCCCAATGAATTTTAAAGTCCCAAGATAAATAAGTGATAAAAAAATTATGTCTAATTAATTAGGAGCCGCCCCGAAAGGTTTGGCGGTGCCCATGGATTAAAAAGTAAACTTAAATATTCAAGAAATGATTATATTTCTTAACTGTCCCCATAACGGGTTACCGGTGCATAGGCACAATTGGTACGGTAGTCAGCGTATGAACCCGTTCATTAAAACACCAATATATTAATAAAATAATAATATTTTCTTTAAACTAATTTAGTTATTTCATTTTCTTTTCTTTAATTTAAATTATTTTCTAAACTTATAAATTATAATACTAATATATATCAAATTAAATCAACATGATAAAAATGATAATTAGGACATAAATTATAAATAATAAAATATATATTACTCAATTTCTCTATTTTAGAATTAAATGAATATTAGAAAATAAATAATATAAATAATATAATATATATTAATTAATTTCTCTAATTTTAATTCTTAATTTTTCTTTTCTTTATTTTATTTTATTTTCAATATAATAGTAAATGCAATCAAACTTGTGTGAACAAAATGAATTAAAGGTTTGTATTTGTCTCGATATGCATGTTGATGTGTATTTTGCTAAACTAATAAATACCCTAATTTAACTTAATTTCAGCCGCAAGCGCACGGCCTAGTCAAGTAGTAATTGGGGTGTCGAACCACAAGGACAATGGTGAATTACCAGTTCTAACAAGTTTCACTAATCTAGACAATCAAAAGAGAGTTTTGGTATCAAACTAAAAGTAAATAAATCTAACAACAACGACTGAAAAGTTTATCAAATAGAGGATTCTAGGGGTTTTTGGCTTCACTCTCACTCGTTTAGTCAATTCACTCTATTTGATCTTTTAGTTTGTTCTTGTGTTTATCGGGGATTCAATCTCAAATTTAGTATCAAATTTACACTTTTGTGGCTTGATACCATACCTAAACAATTTGGGTTTCACGATTAAGTACTTCACCTTACAAGTCTTAGCCCATTAAGATCGGTGAATCACTTTGGCATAACCTAGATTTTGTACTTCTCCTTTCGGTACCTCACATAATTTCTAGGGTTTTCTCGATTTTCCCTTAGGTAATAAGTTTCACGATTAAGTACTTGGCTTACGACCTAAATCACTATTTTGGGTCAGAAGATTCAGTTCCACCTTTCGATTTCCGCTTTCACTTCTAGGGTAACATGCAGTTGATTAAATATAAGCATTCAATTTAGACAAAACAACAATCACAAACAACAAGAACTAAAAGATCAACACACGAGTAAATTAAACCATTTGAGTTATTGAGTTTACACCTAGACCCCTAGAAGGGTGTCTAGCCACAAATTATGTCAAGGATTGCACAAAGATTCATGTTTAAACAACAGTACAATATGAGAAAAGAGTAAAGAAAAGAATAAACCAAGAAGATCTACGATTTCTCGTCCGGTTCTTGAGTTCTTCTTCAATTCTCCCTTTCATGGTGTTCTTCCTCTTCTTTTCTTCCTTAGAACTCTTCTCCGGTCGGTTGAGAGATCTCTGGGACGAAGGGGTGTCAAAATCTATTAATTCCCATGAGAAAACCGCTTTAAAACTGCCAATTCGCGTTGCCAGCCCAAAAATTACGGTCTGACATTTTAAAATTGCGGTCCGCAATTTTTGTATTTTTTTCCAGAACGAACCAGAGAGCATTTGCGGTCCGCAATTGATAATTGCGGTCCGCAATTGATAATTGCGGTCCGCAATTTTTGTATGGGAATGCTTTTAACTTGATTTATTCGTGTAAATCCGACCCATCTCGTTCCAAGCATTATTTCTCATGTTAACATCTTTGTTTACACTCAATGACCTGCAAAATAATAAGAAATGCAGCAGTATCTCAAACTTGACATTAAAACTAAATAAATTCTTAACAATTAACATAAAATGCATAGTTTTTGAGATAAAATCCTAATTGAATATAATATATTAATGAGGCTTATCACATGTATAATTTATTTTCTAATATATGTTATCCTCGATCCGAAATTTATTAAACAACGCAACCTAAATGGAAAATACAATAAGCATATTGGACATGAGAAATGACAATAGTTATAATGAGAACTCGAATTTATGACTAAACACTTAACACAATTAAAAGTTTAACTCAACAAACCCGAGCAAACTAATAAGAAATAGATAAGAAGTGATCAATAAAGTAAACACCGCAAAAATGAATATAAATGAGTTAAATTAAATTTCCGACAACCCTAAATGCAGCAGAAATATAAACAAGCGTTAATTTAAAAACATCGATATAATTTAGTATTAATTATTAAGTAAATCATATAAAACTAAGAAATAATTAATCTAATTTAAATAAATAGGTGATATAGTCGACTATGATCCACTAGCGAAGCTCGAGGCAGATCTCGATCTCACGTACGTAGACGCCGACCAGAGACGGCGCGCTGCCTCTGGAGTAGAGCGACTCCGCGATCCTCACCAGCACTCCCAGGTACGATTTCTTGGGATTTATTTTTCTTTCTTCAGAAGTAGGATGCTAAACCGAAAATAAAGATATTTTTAAAATAAATCTAAACTACGATATTTTCAGACCAATATTGATTAGAGACCAAATTTGAACTGTCATATGCATCCGGTAAATTGACCAATATTTTTGGAACCTACTCGCATTTGCATGTCATAACATGTCATATTGCATGTAGACAGGATAAGAGTAGGACTCAGGAAATAGTCTCGAGATAGGATCTGATAGAATTAAATAATCAAGTTGTAGATTATAATTATTAGGAAATTTTATTACCATCACTAATTATTAATTAAGTTAGGTAGTTAATCATGCATTAAATGTATGGGAGTGCTGAGTGGCGGGCCGGGTAATTCTCAGTCTGTGTTGCCTTGCATAACTAGATCGTTGTGGTTACGTAGGGAGACCCTTAGGCCCGTGGAACCCACCTCGTCATTTTGCGGGTGGCCGGCCATGTCAGAGTGTCTTCTCTTTGATCAATATTATATGTTTATTATTCTTAATATAATTTAATTTTTAAATCCAAATTTGAGTGATTAGGATACCATGTCCTTCAGTGTTTAGCGTGGGTAGTCATATTCGATACTGGATCTACTTCGTGATATTATATTATTTTATTTATTCGGCTTATTTAGGATCCTGGTTTTGTCCGAAAAACTTTCTCCATTGGCCCTTGACCTTAGTGGGTACAATGTAGGCTCTTATTTTATTTGTTTATATTTCATTTTGATACTTTTACGGGATGCGGTCCTCTGGCCCTTGGTTGGTACAGTGTAGGCTCCCATTTGATTTCTATTTGTTAATTCACGGGTAGTTATCTCCTTTTGGCAATATGACAATTGAAAACATACTTATCCGCTTGCTTTTATTTTGTAAGGTGAATTACCAGATTTAGCAAGACGGAGTACGTGCATATGCACGCTCACTCTATTAGAGTGTTATCGACTCGAGAGCTCGAATTGTCCGTTTATGCGGTATTGGCGCCACATAAACATAAAGTCCTATGTTCGTAAGTTGGGTCACTGGTGGTGCCCGCTTATGATAAATCTGGTGATTTTCAATCGGGGTATTTATTTTGGGTGTTTGATTTTTATACTTTATATTTTATATTATATTATTATTTCCATAGATTTTCTACTTTGGGTTTATTTATCATTTCATGTCATTCATGTAGGTGTTTTCTCAAACGTGCATAAAATATTATTATATTCACACATATTTATTATATTGCATTTAAAATACGTTATCGATATTTTGGTCCAGTCTAGGAAAGAAAATCAAATCTTAAGACTAGATTTAAATATGTACTGAGTAATTCTTAAATTACTCATATTTTCACGGTGGTTGTGGAATTCAGGTTTACAGGTGCGGGATTGATTTTTGTTGAGAGTGCTAGGTGCAGTCCTGCGTGATATCAGAGGTGCTTCGCCGCATCAGCACAATGAGGCGGGTACTTGATTAGGACTTATAGATTATCGGGTTTTGTTTCTTTCTTTGGGTTTTTATTTGATAGATTTTTGCTACCCATTTCGATTGAGTTAGCCCCGCTGGTGTCGGGCGTTGTACTTTACTGTATATATTATATTGTTTTGCATTATTATTATTATTTTGTTTATTTTGAGATTTATTTTATTTTATTCATAGTCTTCCGTACGCACGTCTCTTCATGCGTACATGGCAGGATTAATCACCCCAAATTTGTTTTAATTATTCTGGGGTATGACATCCTTCGGTGGTATCAGAGGATGGATATTATAATCTGATTCCAAATAAACCATGCTAGGGTAACATCCAAGAATCCCGAGATATGAATAAAATAAACATCCAAGATCACTTCTCCTGGGTCTCATACGCACAGAGCGCCCCTCAGTACCCTGTCACCTGTGGATCTGCCATAGCATGTAGCCCCATCGCAACCTATCGTGTTCACCCTCGGGACTGACCCGGCCCACCTCATGCAGGCTTTCTTCTCTGGGCTGGCACAATTTACCTCTCAGGTGAGCACTGCGGGATAAACGCCACATGATCCGTTTGTCTCTACGTTACGGGAGTTTGAGCGCCATCATACACCCCGGTATGATGGTAGCGGCGGATATGACGCCGTGGAGGAGTGAATTACGGTAGTGCAGGTCACTTTCTGTCTCTCACGTACTCTCGAGACCTACATGGCTGAGTTAGCGACCACCCTATTGGATCGCGACGCTCACCATTGGTGGTCCTCCTAGGAGCCTCAGCACGAGTGTGGAGTCCGAGCCATGTCGTGGGAGCGTTTCTCCGACATATTTAGGCTCACTTCATGGGAGAGCATCGTTATCTATACTTTGATGCATGTCTGAGACGCTGACACAAGGTTCTCGGATAGCTCATCAGTATGGAGATTTATTCCTTCGACTCTCTCGTTAAGCACCCGAGCTTATCGCGGATCCAGCGCGACGCGAGCTCGATTTATTCGAGGACTTCAGCCGACTTTGGCTAGTGTCCTCGACATCTAGCCTGGTACATCGGTGGAGTTTCTTATGGATAAGGCCTGCAACATCCGACCCCGCATCGAGGGAGCCTCCACCTCGCTCCCTCGGCCGAGACCCCTTACACACGTACGCCCGTGAGCCTCTCACTCATAGATATACTCGAGTTTCTCGAGACCCCGGCGACCCCGAGAGCCTTACGTGCCGGGACACTGGGCTCCTCAACAAGCGGATGCCTCCTCAGGAGCGGGCGGACGTGCGGTGACTCCGCCCCGAGGCGGAGGACGTGGACAGTGCTCGCTCGCCCAGAGTACTTGCCGTTTTCGGAGGACACACCGGAGGTGGATGTGGAGCAGCCATGCTACAAGGATCCCGTTGATGTCAATCTCATTGCAGGTATGGTGTACATCTCTAACAGCCCCTCTAGTCATTCATTCATTTCTTTGTTATTTGTCGCCTCACGTGAGTGGCCCACGGAGGTGAGGATGCAAGTCATGGAGGTACAAACACTACTTGGGAGAACAATTATCGTCGATCGGATTTGTCATGGCCGTATGATTAGGATCTCTAGTAGAGACCTAGTAGTAGACCTCACCGTTCTTGACATGCAAGACTTTGACTACATACCGTGCCGTTGTCGACTGTGAGCAACGTAGCGTGAGATTCGATGAGGAGACATCAGAGCCCTTTTACTTCCGAGTGAAGAAGCTAGGTATGAGAGTGCCATTTATATCCGTCATTCAAGCGAAGCATCTAATGTCAGCAGGATGCGAGTATTACCCGGCATATGTTATAGTCACGAACGCTAAGGAAGCAGATATATCGACGGTTCCCGTAGTAAGCGAGTACTCGGACGTCTTTCCGGGCGAGCTACCCCGAGGTATTCTCAGTCTGAGTTACCTTGCATAACCAGACCGTTGTGGATACATACAGTGACCCATAGGTCCGTGGGACCCACCGATCTGTATATGCACCGCGCATCTTTGCCTGTCGGATTATCCACTAACCCCGTCATTTGGCGGGTTCGGTCGTGTCATAGTGTCTTCTATTTGATCAATATTATATTTTTATTATTCTTAATATGATTTAATTTTTAAATCCAAATTTGAGTGATTATGATACCATATCCTTCAGTGTTTAGTGTGGGAGACCATATTCGAGACTGGATCTACTTCGTGATATTATATTATTTTATTTATCCGGCTTATTTAAGATTCTGATATTATCCGGAGAGCTTTCTCCTTTGACCCCTGGTTGGTACAGAGAAAGTCGGGATGCGGTCTGCTGGCCTTAGTTGGTACAGTGTAAGCTCCCATTTGCTTATATTTTATTTTGATACTTTTACGGGATGCGATCCTCTAGCCCTTGGTTGGTGTAGTGTAGGCTCCCATTTGATTTTGATTTGTTAATTTATGGGTAGTTATCTCCTTTTTGTGATATGGCAACTGAAAACATACTTATCTGCTTGCTTTTATTTTGTAAGGTGAATTACCAGATTTAGCAAACCAGAGTACGTGCCTATGCACGCTCACTCTCCTAGGCTTTATCGCCTCGGGAGCCCGAATTATCTATTTATGCGTGGTATTAGCGCCGCAAAATATAAAATCCTAAGTTCATAAGTTGGGTCGCTGGTGGCGCCCGCTTAGGCAAGGCCCAAGTTCGTAAGGTGGGACGATGGTGGCACCCGCTTAGGATAGATCTGGTGATTTATAATCGAGGAATTTTTTCGGGTGTTTGATTTTCGTACTTATATTTTATATTATATTATTATTTCCACGGATTTTCTATTTCTAGTTTATTTTTCATTTCATGTCATTCATGTAGGTGTTTTCTCAAACGTCCATAAAATATTATTATATTCATACATATTTATTATATTGCATTTAAAATACAATATCGGTATTTGGGTCCAGTCTAGGAAATAAGATCAAATCTTAAGACTAGATCTAAATCCGTACTGAGTAATTCTTAAATTACTCATATTTTCACGATGGTTATAGGATCGAGGTTTACATGTGCGGGATTGATTTTTGATGAGAGTGCTATGTGTAGTCCTGCGTGATATCAGAAGTGTTTCGCCGCATCAACACAGTGAGGCGGGTAGTTGATTATGACTTATTAGTTATCGAGTTTTTGTTTCTTTCTTTGGGTGTTTATTTGAGAGATTTTTCTTACCCATTCTGATTGAGTTAGCCCCGCTGATGTCGGGCGTTGTACTTTAATATATATTCTGATTATTTTATATTATTTTGTATTATTATTATTATTTTGTTTATTCTAATATTTATTTTATTTTATTCATTAGTCTTCCGTACGCACGTCTCGTCATATGTACGTGACATGATTAATCACCTCAAATACGTTTTAATTATTCTGGGGTGTGACACTTTGTCTGTCATCTCTCTTATTTATCCGAAGGAGAAAATGAGCATTACGATTGTTATAGAATTAAAGACGGGGATAAATGATTTTTGAAGCGTTGGATTGGATGAAGTAATGATTAGATTGAGGATAATATTAAATAAGTGACAAAATTGAAAAATGACCATAGTTATCCGTGTGAGCGTAGAAGGTGTGATATCATTGTTGAGTTCTTTTTCAGTCAGTGATAAAATTTAAAATCAACCATTAACTAATAATTTTAAACAAAAATCATTGTAAAAGACACCTAGAATAATATTCTTAACTAAAAATCATTATAGGAATCAACATTTAGCAATACTTCTTTAATGGATTGATAAAACAAACCTTTAGCAACGGTTCTCAAAACAGGTTTCCAAAAGAAAACCGTTGTTAAGGGTGTTATCAAATTTTTAACGTATTTAACCTTCACTTTAACAATATTATTCTATATTGAACTATTACAAAAGAGTTCTTTAATATTTTGAAATTGCCGCCATCTATTCTCAGAAACTTTTTTTATTTAAAAATCAGTAAATAAGTGTTAGTTAAGCTTCTTTTTTTATTAGTGAGAGAAACCTGATAGACATCATATTCGTAGTTGGTAAAAGTGTTCAAAGTACTTCTTTTAGTAATTTCAACATATATATAAAAAAATATTTAGATTTTACGGTATCAATAATATTTCAAATAACAATTTTGAGTTTGCGTTGATTAATTATAAGTTTATAAGTTATTACTCAATTACTCAATTTATTATTACTTAATTATTCTTTAAAAGTCTAGTTTATATGAAAAATAGAAAAAACATAAAGAAAACAAACAATGTACAATAGCTTCCACTATAGCAAGATATATTTTGTCGAAAAACCATCACGATGACATGATAATTGCTATTTATCATTTTGATGTGACTAAATTGAGCCATGCGATTGAAATGTCTTTTAGTAGATGTCATTATTAAATAAAAAATAAAGTGCAAAGACCGGATTGATTGCTCTAAAAATTATGGGTGATGGTTAGACTCGAGTTTTTTTTCTCGATCCCTGAACCCGAGAAAAAATTCAGCCACACCCTCCATTAAATGAAGCACCCGCCTCCCTTCCCTTCAATCTTCTCTTTTCTCCTCTCTTCCTCTTTCCTCTCTTCTATCGTGTCGTTACAATCTATATATGTTGTTTTTGTTTTTCAATTGAACACTCTCATTTCACCTCCTTTCTTGAAACTGATTGTATTAAGTTTCATATTTTGAGAGTAGTTCAGAAGACCACGGATAGGTTGATTTAGTAATTTTTCAAGTTTATAAATTTGTCCCTTTTTAAATTCAAATTTAAATTGATTTTTTTATTTTTTAGAATTAGTTAGTATAGTTATAGTGTTAAAATAATTGTAGACTAATACAGATTAATTTAGTTTAATTTTGCTGTAAAATGAAATAAACTTATAGTAAGTTTTTCTTTAATTTTCTATAGAAAAAGATACTATGTTTTTGATTAATGTGTATCGGTTAATGTGTATCAGTGATGTCAAATCCTCAATACTAATGACCGATATGATTATGATATTAGTGTGGCGTGCATATTTTCTATCGACGATATAATAAATCTCAATGACTTAAGGAGGCATATTCATCATAGTTTAGAATTGCTCCCAATCCCTTTCAAAACCTGAATTAACACATCCCAATCAGGTGTGAGTGGTTTATTTTTTAGCTTATTTGAAATTATTTCTGAGAATGTTTGAGGAATGATAAGATCAATAGGGATACTTGAGGAATGTCTAGATACAAAATCATAGAGTTAGTGGATGAATCTCAAACAATCTTCAATTGTGATCATTATGAGGAATGAACATACTCCCCGACTTAGTCTCGGCTGAGGAAATAACCTAATACCCAACCCAGGAAGAACCATCAATTCATATCCCGATACAAGATGTGAATGAGTACGAAGGACGTTCAAACTGAACATGACGCTTTATCTTTAATATACTAATGTTAATATTTCATTATTAGGATTATGAGAATAATTTTTTTTTATTCTTGTTGTAAAATTTTAAGTGTTTTTTGTCATTATGTCTTAATTATTGTAATACAATGTTTTTATAGTGTATTGTATATTTATATGTCAAACTAAGTACATAATTTTCAAGAGTAATATTAATCTTTCATTATTTTTTAATTACCAAAAAAACTGCACAGAGACACACAACTCAGACTGGGAGAGAGAGATAAAGAGGTACAAAGAGGGAGATCGAGCGCACTAACACTAGACATCGTTCTTAAGGGCTGGGTCAGGTTTCTCAAGAGCCGGCCTACGAAAGGGTCAGGTTTGATAAGAGCTTTTAGAAAACCAAATTTAAAGAAATTAATTTTTAAGGGGTGAGTCGGCCCTTGAGAACCCCACCCTTTATCATGCCTTACAAACTCTAAGGACTGGATAAGGATCAGTGGGTAAGGACTTAATATATATATATATATATATTAATATTAATTTATATTTATATAATAATATTAAATTATATGTTTTTATTTTAGTATTTTATTTTAATTATTTTTGTTTTTAGATTTTTTAAGTGTAATTATTATATAATATAAAATATTAAAGAAAAAAACCTCAGAATGACCTGATAAAGACCGAATTAGGAGAATCTAATTTTTAAAAATTAAAATCAGACTTTATGGTTAGAAAGGATGAGAAAGATCTTTTGAAGATCGAATAAAAATTAGATTTTTTAAAAGACCGATGGGAGTGAATTCAAAAAGTGATCTCCCTTGTAAATTATCCCTAACTAACCCAACATAACATAACGCCCCCACACATGTGGCGAGATGACACCTGCACGTGCGGTGGAGAGTTTGGAGGTTTGTTAAAGCAGTGAAACAAAGAAAGAAAGGGCTTGACAGCTGAGTCAGTCAGGCGCTGGAGAGAGAAAAAGAGGGTAAGAAAGAGAGATGAAATGGTAAATGAGGAGAAGTGAGCAGCCGTGCGGGTTTCAGCTAATTAAAAGCTTTTTGCTTTCCCTTTTCCCTTCTCTTGCTCTCGTCTCTCTTGCTCTTGCTCTTTCTTATACTCTCACTCTCACTGCAACCCTCTTTTCAAAATGGCAAGTGATCAGACAGCAGCTCATGGCTTGAATGAATACTCTTCATCCTTCTCCTCTTCAAATATGTTATTCCCTGAAATGGGCTCTCTTTCCATCAACCTGGCGTACTCTTCTCTCGAGAGCAACTATCACCACAGCAAGTCATTTCCTTTTAATTTGGAATTACCTCCAAGCCAATATGGTTTTGGAGAAGAAGATGAAGAAGAGGCAAATAACGCCGCTGACTTCACAACTGGAGAAGATAGCCAGAACCAAGATGGAGAAGGAGAAAACAATGACGACAAAACAAACTCTTCTGGCCAATCAAAGCTGTGCGCTAGAGGCCATTGGCGACCAGCTGAAGATGCAAAGCTCAAGGAGTTGGTCGCACTGTATGGCCCTCAAAACTGGAATCTCATCGCAGAAAAGCTTGAAGGAAGATCAGGTACAATTATTTTTTAATTAATATTTATCAGAACTTTCTTCCTTTTCTATTTCTTCTGTGTTAAGACTAAAATATCTGTGTATGAAAAGACTAGGTACTTCATTAATTGGTTGTTGGCACTTGGCACCTTAATATTTGTTATTTGTTAATAAGAAATAATGGTCCCAAATGCAAGTACAAAGTATATAATACATAGTAAAAGGAAGAAAGAGATATATTGCTCGTCTGTTTAAATATTTTTAATTATTATCTGGTAATCAAGTAGTATTGTCCATTTTTGTACTGTGAAGGGAAGAGTTGTAGATTGAGATGGTTTAATCAACTAGACCCAAGGATAAATAGGAGGCCTTTCACGGAGGAAGAGGAAGAGAAACTGATAACAGCGCATCGGCTGTATGGCAACAAATGGGCCATGATAGCGCGACTCTTTCCAGGAAGAACCGACAACTCAGTGAAGAATCATTGGCATGTTATCATGGCGAGAAAGTACCGTGAGCAGTCAAATGCTTATAGAAGGAGGAAGCTGAATCAAGCAGTGCAAAAGAGGCTCGAAGAAACGACGGCTGCTCCTTCCTTCCCATTTCCCGCTACCATCGAGGGCTATTGTGGTAATGTTACTAGCTTCTATGCTGGAGTCGAAGCGCCATGCTATTACCTATCCGGTGAGTTATTTTTTTCATCATTTGCCTAGTTATAAACTGCTCGTTTGTTCTTTTTTGACGACTTATTTGTTGGTTGATGAGCTACAGTGTGTTATGCCCTCCTGAATGCAGCAGTGTTAATTACAGTACAGAAGAGGTAGGGTTTATGGATGCTTGGATGAATTGGGGCAAATCATCTTCTTCCTTCTCTTAATTAGTAGTCTATTTATTCGCTCAAATAAAATGGGGATTTAAATAAAACTGCACCAAAAAAGCCTAGAGACTTCAAAAAAAAAATGGTAAGATAGTTGAGTTGCTGTTTGAGTTTGACCAATATATATAATACTTTTTTATGCTTCGAAAAGGAAAAGAGCTGCGTAGGCTTTTCGGTACGCAATTATGTCGTTTTACCTATTGACCATTGATATATCATGATTTGATATATACATGTAGTAATATAGGTTTGCATACTATATATGTTACTGTGCTGCGCAGTGCTTCATATGGTAACATATAACCCATTTTGAACATGGTTTGGAGATGTACTTTCGGAAGATATTCTATGACGACTGTTCTTAGCACTAATTAAAATATAGATGTTCTTGTTTCTTAGTGCGACGTGGCCTATTCTATAAGGACCGTACATGATGGCTTTATTAGAGATAAGTGCATGTCCGGAACTCTATGATTTACCTCTCAATATAATTAAACTCATGAAGCAACTGACAATTTGAAGGGGCAAAACAATAGTGGGCAGGATCTTGTACTTTTACAACTAGTCATTTCAACCTATCTTGCACATGAATCAAGTTCTTGATGTTACATGATCAAAGCTTGCACAGATGCACTGACATCTACTTCCATTATACATGTACATTCGTTCATTTAATGACTTGTTAATTCTACAGTCTATACACCAGTTTCCTTTAAAGAAAAAATTAGTTATTATCATGAAATGTAATTGTTATTAATAGTGGTGACAAGACCATTAATTAATGAACAATAATGTCATAACTACTATAAGCGATCAGATTCAACTGATTAATACCGCGTGCCCTAATAAGCCAAGAATTGTATTTCTCCATCAAACCCAATCGGTGTTTGCATTATGATTTGAACTGTATAAAGAAAGCGGCATGAGCTGAATAAAGCTAAGCTTCGTACAACTATTTTGGGGACCCTGAAATTAAAGGAGCTGAACCTGAAAATATTAAAATGAAACATTTTGATCTGTAAATGGACCATATGACTTGAAGTTCGTGCACAAATACTATTACTAAAATTTGTCTGTTATTTTGGTATTGGTTTCGATCCTTTTCTTTTTTCTTTGCTTGCAATCCACCACATTGGGCTATCTGAAACAAATCTACATTTCAACAGGTCCAATTGCAACTGGTGAAAAAGCAAATTTCTATGGCAACAGCTACTGGAATAGGCCGAGACAAGGGACCATCGGATTCTACCAGCATCCAGCATTCCAACTTGCAATGCAGCAACCGAGGAATCACAATGCCTCCAATTTCCGTGTGTCATCATCTGATTCGACTGGGTTTGAATACGATAGAGAAAATGTCCAAGCATTCCATGAGACCTCCCCTTCTCCTAGTTTCATTGATTTTCTTGGCGTAGGTGCAACATGAATGAGGTCTAGCTCCAATGAGATTGGATTATTATCTATGTTTGCAAATAATGTAGATGAAAAAAGATCAATTGGGCAAGTCTTATTAGTTGTTCCTTGGAAGGCATGATTTGTTTGTCTGCACATGAATCAATTCCTGTTTTAGCACACCGAGTACAAGATATGTATAGATCATCTAACAAGGGAAGTCACATGGCAAGTTTCTTTTTTGTTCTTGAGCGGAATGGTGATAGGTGCCATGAAATTTATCTAGTAATATATATGGAATTGACTGCCAAAAAAGGGGAAAATGCATTAATTGCTTATTTATCTGATTCCGAATATAGCAATTTGCTAGATCCCAGTACTATTATACTTGTTATACTATTGAGTCTTGGCTTAACGTGTCGTTTTGGACTTGCATGCATATAATATTTTCTCCATTGCTACGACGTTGTTGGTAGAGAAATTTTCCGATAATGTATGGACCGATTCGGGACAGAAGAAACACTACAATTTGCTTGATTGCATGTATTATACCACGTATCATCATGAGATCAGTTTATTAATTAGAACTCATTTAGGATAATTCTAAGGTAAGTCCGTGTTTCAAAATACATCCTGTCAAGATGTATTTAATAATAATTGATTTTAAGAGAATTAAATTAGAGTTGTTTTCAGCTATATATAATATCAGATTAAATGTATTTACAATGAAAAATAAACATTCTGCTCTTAAAAAGGGGAAAACAAAATATTTGAATCACTCAGGTTTAAATAGATATTTTTTATGCAAGCTAAATTACACACAAGTTAATATAATGCTTGTTTCTTAATTAAAAACCTTAAGAGGAACTGGAATTTATTGAATATCAAAATAAAAACAATTACATAACTAAGTTTCTCTGTTGCAACCCACTTCTAATAAAACTTTTGGGAGAATTCCAATTGTATATAAAAAAAAATATGAACGGTCATTAATTATTGATTTGATCTGTTAACTACTAATCGTTTAAACGTTTTGTAATAAAATACTCTATATATATAGAGAGAGAGAGAGAGTTATGTGCAATAATATCTCAATTCAAAATGATTTTTTATTAAAAATATGTTTGGAGACCAAATTTTAAATTTAAAAAAATTATTTTTTTAATGATACAAAATTGTTATTAATGAAAATTATTACCATAATGCTTCTACCCCTAAAAAAAATATTTTTTTCAAAGATGTAAAATATAGTGTCAAAGTATGTTTTAATATGAAGATTATTTTGAATGGTTGGATTAATTTTTTGAATTCAAAAAATGAGAGATATAACACGAAATACAAAAATATTTTATACTTTATGACTCACAATAGCATAATACTCTCTAAATATGATCATAATATTAATGAGAAACGGGATGGTCAAACATAAAAATATTATGTTATTAAATTTAATGAGGCATTAGAGGATGAAATAAAGTGGAGTAAGAACTCCTAATGAGGAAAAAAAAGGAACCAATCTTGAGGAGTAGATAAGGGATGCGCAAATAGTTTTTTTTCCGTTTGTAATATGATATTTTTGTTTTCAATATAGAATGATGAAAATATCATTCTAATAATGTATAGAAGATCTCATCTTTTCGCGATAACTCACAAATTTACTTTCTCAGATAGAAAAAGACAATATATGGCCCATAACAAACATGTGAATCAGCAGATACATTAAAAAAAATCATACATCCTCCTAGGTAAAGTCGTTGAAAAATGGAGAACACATTTCTTGTAAGAATTACGTGCGTACGATTACATGTACATGTCCCACCTTTTCCTATTTTTGATGCATCAAACGAACAACTTGACGAACAAATATGGAGATAATTTGAGGATGAGGTGAGACTATCTAATAAATAAAGATAATGTTTATAAGGAAGCTGAGCATGGCTCTGGCCAGCGGTGTCCGACCCCTCATGGGTGTTGCAGAGGAACTCAGATAGACATGGATTTTCTTCCAGTCTTCCTTTTCTCCTTTTTCAGTTGCCTTAAATTTATTACCCTGTCTTGTTCATATCTGAACAGATGCTAATAAGCTAGGATATCTATCCTGCTCTTCTAATAGTAAAAAAAAAACTTAAATAATTGGGTTCCCAAATTTATTATATGGGAAAGGAAAATTTTAATTGGTGCTTGAAAATTTCTCTTGTTTTATTAGTTTAAATATCAAATTCTCATCGCTATTGTTAAGAGTAGGCATCATTTTTAAGGACTCGATCGGATTTCTCAAGTGTCGGACCTAGTGGGCCTATGAGAGAGTCAGATAAGGATCAAATTTAATAAAAACTTTAATTTAGAGGGTCAGCTTTAAAAAACTTAAATTTTAAGGGATGAGCTTGCACCTTGAAAAGTCCGGTCCTAATCAAGCTCTTCGAACTTTAAGGGTTGGATAAGAACTGGGTAAGGGTCTAATATATATATATATATATATATATATATATATATATATATATATATATATATATATATATAGTGGAGATAGCGTGAGCTTAAGCTCACGGAGGCCTTCCGTGAGCTTAACTCAAAAAACATATTAAATGATCTTAAAATTTTAATTTATCATTCTCATTAAATTCTTTATATGAAAATCTCATGGGATACAAAAATTTGGAGCGTTTTGAGCTTTTTAAGTCGCCGTTTTTAATTTTTGAAAATGATGTTCAAGTATTGAATATATTATTATTATTTTTAGAGCTGATTTTCAAAAATTAAAAATGGTGACTTAAAAAGCTCAAAACGCTCCAAATTTTTGCATCCCATGAGATTTTCATATAAAGAATTTAATGAAATGATAAATTAAAATTTTAAGATCATTTAATATGTTTTTTGAGTTAAGCTCACGGAAGGCCTCCGTGAGCTTAAGCTCACGCTATCTCCACTCATATATATACATATATATATATATATATATGTATATTACCGATTATATATTTTTAATATTAATTTGTATTTGTATAATAATATTAAATTATATATTTTTTGTTTTGATATTTTATTTTAATTTTATCAGATTTTTTAAGTATAATTAATGTATAATATTAAATATTAAAGAAGGGGTATGAAAAAGGCCGATAATGACCAAGTTAGAAAAGTCTGCTTTTTAAAAATTGAGTTTGGTCCTTGACAAACTCGACTCTTACCATTAGAAAGGGCCGGACTTTTTAAAAAACCGACCGGACCGAGTTCAAAGACCAAACTCATATGGACTATCCTAGCTAAGAAAAGATTAATCACAAGTATTTAAATACAATTAACTTCTATTTCTTCTTATAGTCATATTACATTATTTTATATGTCTCGTATCTTTGATTATACCTCTTCCCTCGATCATCATGATGGATATTGAATATTTGTGCCTCGTTTTGTTTGAAGAACATATATTTGCTGTATTGTGTGAAAAAAATGCCAACAACTTTCTTTATTCTTTACCAAATTTTAGAGTTTGAAAAGAATTATTTGTGCATCAAATTGGTCGCATCCATATTTTTTTTAAATATTTTGTTTATAAATTTGAATTTACTTTATTCCCTAGATATTTTCTTTAAGAAAAAAAACAATAGATAGCAGCAGTAAATTAACAATGGATTGAGATAACGACGTTAATAAGGAAATCATCTCCGTGTCGAATTGGTGCAATTTAATTAGTTTATTCATGAACAAGGTGCGTACGTAGAGGCAAAAAAAATTCGTTCGATAGTCAATATTAGTAAGCATTCAGTTACAAGCAATTTCTTTCGTGGTTTGAATTTGTTGTCTTCATAAATATGAAAGTTTAATAACTGATTAAAATATATTTAGTTAATTTCAAATACTAAAAAAGTAGCACATATAAATATTGACAAAATTTACCTTCCCAAATTTGAAACAGATTAACCCTCGTCCTAATTTTTTTCAAAAAAATATAAAATACCATGCGGATCCCTTCCCCCTTCCTTCTCCTTAATACAATTCACCATGTATTACCTTGTGTATTTAATTTCCTTTTTTTTTATTCCTTGACGCTTCTGGCTTTAATTTGGCACGAATACGGATCTGTCGAAACCCTATTGTCTCTTCTTCTTCTTCTTCCGCAGTTGCTGTTCCACAAAAAAAATAATCCCTTGCTTGATGGCCGAATGTGAGAAAGGATACTTTATTTTTCATCAACTATCATTGAAGGTATTACGTACGTACGTACTCCGCGAAAACCTACTATTTATTGTCAGATTATTATTAATTTGTTAATGGTAAGCTAGCGTTCTTGTTCGGATCTATCCCGTGTTAAATTTTTGTCATGGGTATCTTTAGAACATATTAATACATATGTACATAGGCTGTAAATAAATCTATAATCCGAAAATCCGATGTTAATTCACACAAATGGATTATCATTTGGATATTTAAAATATATTTGTTAGTTTATTAGATTCGCATATAGATTTTAGAAAATGACCCATCTAATATAATGGATCCACATTTTAATCTTATAAAATTTGAATTCGAATCCGTTACAAATTCGATAAATAAATAAGGCAAAAATAAAATAAAATTATATCATATGTCAATTAATAAAAATGAAAATGTCAAATTTAGTTTAAATTGAAGAGCAATATTTATCTTTCACTCTGTTTTGATTCATAAAATTGAATAATAGTTATTATATTAATTAGATAGATTTTATTGTATTATTTGATGTTTATTGTATATTTTGGAAGTTGAAACAAATAGTTATGATTACTACAACCTTTATGAATTCAATAAAGAAATATCTATCCATTTTTTTTCTTTTACTTTTGTGAGAAATGAGAAAAACAACTGTTCGTAGTATATATGAAAAGAACAATGCTGAATTGTGGTTTTAGTGCAAGTCAAAAAATATATATTCCCTTATTGCAAATTGGATTAATATACATTAGTCATTTTAGTATTTAAAATGCATGTGTTATGCATATATTTCACTAGCAATCGTGGGCTAGCCACACAAAAGTAAATGAATATTTAAAAGATATTTAACAATGGTTATAAAAGCTGTTATTAAAGATAAAAAAATGAAAAAAAAACTTTAAGAAACCATTGTTCAATGCCCCTTTAGCAATGATTTCTTGATAAAATCATTGTTAAAGGTTTGTTTTAATCATGGTTTTTATTTTAAGGTTGTTATTAAAGGGAAGTTTTAACATTGATTTTTATAAAATCATTGCTAAGAGTCCTCGCTGTATGCTTTATGATTTAACAATAATTATTTACAAATCTTTCTAACATCTCCTTCAATAAAGTTGAAGAACTGTTATTAAAGGGATTTCAAAATCATTGCTGAATCTTTTTTTTTTCAGTAGTACTTATCCTTTTTTGTTCCCTTTTACTCTTTCTTTTTTATTGTCTTCAAGCTTCCTAGATTTATTGTCTTCAAACTTCAAAATCATTTGATGTTTTGTGTTTTGTGTTTTTTTTTGTATTTTTAGCTTTTTATGATTTTTTTAGAAATTATATATATAATTTTTATTATTTTAATAAAGAATATACAATCATTCTATTATTAAAATATATTTTATTATCAAAAATATAATTAAAAATTATTTTTATTAAAACTATATTACATTATTAAAAATATAGAACATATTTTAAAGAAAGGAATGAAGATATTAACAGAGGTACTATGACAGTGAAGAAGGAGAGAGCAGTAATAAAGCACATTTTTGTTTTTGAAAAATTAGGACAATATTTGTAGCACCGGTTTTTAGCACAAAATCGGTTTCAAAGATATCTTTATTTAATTAATAACCGGTATTAAAAATAAATATTAAAAAATTATGATAACATATTTAGAACCCATTTTTAATTATAATCGGTCCTAAAAAGACTTTTAGAACCAATTTTAATTAATAATATCTTCTAAATAAATCTTTAGAACCGATTTTTAGTTAATATCCGTCTCTAAAGAAATCATTAGAAAACAAATTTAGTTAATAACCATCTCTAAAATAATCTTTAGAATCAGTTATTAATTGAAAACCGGTTCTAAAGATTTTCTCAAATCTATTCCTAGAAATATATTTAGCATCGGTTGTTAAAACTTTTAGCAACTCATGACTTTATAACTGACTATACAACCGATGCTAAATATTTTATATAATCCGTTGTAAATAATTTTTTTTATAGTAAGAGTAAGATGGGAAGGATAGGGAAGGGGAGGAAAGGAGAAAACGGACTCACATCTGCATTTTGTTGACAAAATTATTTAGGAGGGCAATCTGTTTTAAAATTTCAGAAGGACGATTTGTAGAATTTGCGTAGATATTGTTATTTGAGTTCAAACTCGAGGAAAATTGACAATTAGAGTATTATATTGGTGATGATTGTCAAAAGTATAATTTTATGTCACGTCATAAAATTGATAATTTCTTTAAATAGTTGCATCCATGAATAAAATAAAGTTATCAAAATGACACTATCATAATTAATTTTCTACTTCTTCGCTGACATACTTATCAAATGGACTATTAAATTTAAGTAATTGTCTAATTTTACTTAGTCTTTGTATCACTAAAATTTAAATGATAACTATCAAATAAAATTTAATAATCAATTTAACAATAAAATACACATGCTATACGTAAGTGCGAGGCCGCATCCAGTGTAGTCAAATGCAGTTGGCAGAATACCGAAATCTGAATTGTTTAATGCAAATGTTAACGTCGCACGTCCATTTTATTGTGCCTCGTGATTCAAATCTTTTGGAATGTAATTATGCATCGTATTTTACTACAGAGGATCCGAATTCATATATATTCAGCCCCTCAAGTCAAGTATTTTATCAACGTATATTCCATTAATAAATCACCAAAATGATTTTACTGAAAATATCAGTGTAATTAATGTTATATTAATTTCAGAGCATAAACCGTCACAAAAAAAACTTGTTGTTACATTCATCGTTAATAAAACCGATAACTGAAGTTTTGTCACATAGAAATGACACATGCTAGAGAGAGATCATGATAACAAGGTTCTCAAACAATAATCGTTTTAAATGGGATTCATCTGATACGCGTCTTGTTCAGATTTTTTTATATATAATAATTATAATAATTATATTATTAATAATAAGAGTGATAAAAATAAAATTTGAAATCTACGAATGGTCGCGCGTCACTAACAGTGACGCGGAGTAAACACGTCATTATCAGTGGCGTCTTCAACTTAACGCGTCACTATCAGCAGCGTCTTTATGTAAATGCGACACTATCAGCGGTGACTTTGGTGGTTGATCGGCAATAGTAATGTTGAGCAAGAGCAAACACGTGTTTCACTATTTTATACAAAGATGCCACTAGCAGTGGCGCATTTGCTTCGCGCCACAGTCAATGGCACGCTGTCATTCGTAGATTTCAAATTTTATTTTTATCACTCTTATTATTAATAATATAATTATTATAATTATATATACAAAAAAAAACTGCGTCTTATTTGTAAATTTATAAGCGGTACCTATGTAAATCTTCAAAACTATCAGTAAAAATATATTTTTTTTAAATAAACGCCTTTTTTGGTATATCACTTGATCCCCAAAAAAATTAAATTTGTTTTCGAGTTATATTACATGATAGTAGCTTTTACAACGAGAATGAATTTTCCTTATCCAAATAGATATAAACTCTACATTACTTTTGCGAGAGATGAGGAAAAAAAAAAGATATTCAATTATTCGAAAAATGCTGAAATAAAGTTATTATTTTATAACCTTATACATATATAAAAAAAAAATGTCTTTGACCAAATCCAAACCAAACCATGTATTCAATGGCACTTTTTTTTTAAAATATAGTACTTGAACAATAAAAGACTCCATCTAATTTTAATGCATGCAGTACAAGAACAGTTTTAATGCCTCGATCGTACGTATTCGTATATATATCGAAATAGAATTTATTGACGTGCTTTCTTGTATTAACAACACAATGTTGTCTTTTTTGTTTTTTCAAAAAAAAAAAATCATTTCGTTGTAGACGCTGTACCGAAAGCAGTACTCTCGTAAGCATATGTATACATATATATTTTCAGCAAAATAATCCATTTTCCAACATCTTGACAACTTCAGTTGTTGAAATTTTATAAATGATTTCTTAATTTAATGGATTGTAGAATAAGATATGCACAAGGCATTGTGGAGTAATTAGACCCAGCCCGGTTCAAATCTGTCCAAGAGATATAGGCAGTTCTCAGATGTTCTGAACTTCTGATGCATATACTGTGCTTAACACATCACTTGGAATTGGAATCAGCATAGTGCATGACTTCATGTCAATGTGTCTCCTCCCCTCCTCTCCCTTTATGGGCTTTCAGATGTCTCTAGCTAGTAGCTTCTAACCAATGAGGCTGCGTCAATTTTTATAGTTTCCTCTGCGAAGCACTGTGCTAGTTAATTCTCACAGTAAAAACACAACACATTAGACAAGAAAATTGAACCAGACAGTAAATACTGTAGCATGAGACCAAGCCACAGTACTACAATTGTGACCTTTGATTGACTGACTATGTTTTGAACTTCTCAACTGAGAAGTAAGAAAACATGGCACGAGCATGAAATTATCAATATTATTTTTAATAGTAAATGGGTATGAATATTGAGTCAAAAACTTGCACCACACATAATAGAATTTTGGAAGCAATCCCAAAAAGGTTTTTGGTCAAAGAGGGAAAGTTACAAACGACAAGCAAAATTAGAAATAACAACTGAAGGGAGGTTTTTTCGAAGCTAGGGAGATTTTTAAGGGTTTGGCAACTATCCTGACCAGACTGATTTAGCAATTAGAATCCATTCAACATTGAATTTTCCTTCTCACAACCTAATTTTGACATTTTCTATCTGAATACTGATTTTATGAATCATGCACCGCACGTTAATTCTGAAGACTTTTGGGGAAAACGACAACGAGAAAGTTGAACTTCTATCAAATCAAAGATAAAATCATATCTCATGTTTTCTTTTGGACTACTTGGTGCTATTATTACAATTGACTAGGGGTTTCAATAATTATCCGATCCGATGGGTTAATCTGATTCGATCTGAATCTGATCTAACTGATATGATCTGAATATAAATGAGTCGGGTATGAATTTAATTTTTTTGATTCAAATCGGATCGAGTAAGGTTCGGATCAATTCGACCGACCAGATTAATTATATTTTTTGAAGTAATTTTATGATTCAGTACTAATTAAAGGTTAAATATACACTAAATATATACTAATTAAGATTAATTATAAATTAATTAACAATTTATTACTTAAAATTATATAAAAATATTTAATAAATATTTAATTATTTTACACGGGTCGATCCATGAGCCGTCGGGTCAGATATGGGTCAACATTTATTGAACCGAATTTAATCAAGTCGGGTTCAGATTGGGTCAAAAAAATAATATGACCCTACCCAAACCCGACCCGACCCGACCCGACCCATTAACACCCCTAAATCGACCCAATAAAATATTTACACTGTTCTTTTCTCTAACTTTTCTAAATATTACCTCCAGTAAAAATTACATTTTCTCTCCTCTGTTGTGTAGTTTTGTGTGGTCACTGCCTACTTTAATCGGTCCAGATTACTATTGGATTAAAAACTCGCTAGCCTAATTGGGCTTTTTAGTTGCAGCCCATTTTGATTGTTAGGCTGCTTCATCACTCCAAATTTTCGTTGAAAGTAATTATCTGAAAAAAGTACACTTTTGAGGAAAAAAACTCATGAATCACGAATTCACTTTACATATATGTTCTACATAGATAGACAATGATTGTAAAAGGAAAGTCTTACACTTCTAACAATTTCGTTTTCTCGGGTTTCCTTCTATGACTATAAATAAATAAAAATATATTATTCTAAAAAAATATATTTTTTTAGACTAATTTATAAAATAATTGTAAGAATTTAATAATTTGCTTTGATTAGAAAAAAAGCATATTATAAAGCTGAAAATGAAAAATATATGTATTGGAACAACTTGCAAGATATATAGAGTAAAGCTAGCGTGCTCCCAGGAGCACAGAACCTCTCTGTGATTCTAATTAAAAAAATATATTAAATGATGTCCAAATTTTTATTTATCACTCTCAGTAAATTCTTTATATTGTAATCATATGGGGTGTAAAATTTTTTGGTGTTTCGAGTTTTCTAAGTCACTCTTTTTAATTTTTAAAAATCAACTCTAAAAATAATAATAAAATTGAAAAGAGAGACATAAAAACTCGAAATACCCCAAATTTTTGTACCCCATAACATTTTAATATGAAGAATTTAATGAGAGTGATAGAACAAAATTTAAAGATCATTTGATATATTTTTTGAGTTAGGATCATTTGATATAAAGATCAAATAATAATCGCTAATCCGACGAGAGCTAATCCGGTATTCCACCTATAAGTTGGTATACCGGATTAGCACTATTCCGCACTCTTCTACTTGATTTAAAATTCGTTTGACAAATTAATTTATCGAAATAACTATTCTATTCCAACTTTTTACTATTCAGTTGATTGCCAAACACTCCCTTTGTGTCGTACTGAGCTAAACTTCCTAACAAGCATGTTACTTTTCTCTTGAATATTAATTTAATTTCATATTCTCTGTGTTGAATTGTCAACTAACCCACTTTTAATATTGTGCTTTGATTGAAAATATATTAAAAAAAATGAAAAAGATTAAATGTAGATCCAGTTCCTTAGACAAAAACAATATAGATATACATATATACATGAATATATATATGAACAAAAAAATTATAAAAAGAAAATGAAATTCAGCATAAGCTGCTTTCGAGAAACTTGAGAAATTCATTGAAATCTATTCTTCCATCCTTGTTCTCATCATAAACCTCAATCATCCCTTGGCACTCATCTAATCGCACCTCTGCCTTGAATCCAAGCTCAGAAAGAACTCTCTGAAGCTCATATGCATCGATAAATCCATCGGAATTCTTGTCAAAAACAGAGAAAGCCTCCTTGGCCTCCTCCAAGCTTGGTTCTTTCTCTTCAAACATATCTGAGACCTCATCAAATGCTATTTTCTCTTTTAAGTTTTCTCTTTTCATTTCCTCAGAGATTCCCATGTTTTGCATCACGATCTCTAAATCCTCCCTAGACAGCTCATCATGTTCTGAACTCTTTGAATTCGTGGATGTAGAGGGGGTAGTTTCTAAACTGTCCCCTGATTTGCACACTTGCGTAAAACAGAGAAATCTAAAAGATATTTCGTGAAGGCATGCAACCCAGAGGAGGATATTGTACAAGACGAAAGCTATGGTGTCTATTGACAAGAGATCAGAGTAGTATGATGCGCTGATTGATGCTGTCTCCATTTTTTCTTTTCTTTTGGAGTTTCTGGTATCGCCTTATGGAGGGTTTAACTCTCTTCTTTCGTCGTTGATTTTGGGGAATGTGTGTTTGGTAATTTGGTCTGAGCAGCCTTGGTTTTATAGTCGACCAAGAATGTTGGAATTCCAGAAAAGACAAAAAAGATGTCAAAAGAGAAGCGCAGTTGAGAATTATTATATTTGTTTGGCGAGTTCAGAGGAAGGCGAATCATTTGTAGTGAGTTGGTCAAAAAAGTTGAATTTTGTGGAAGAGAAATGCTAAGAGGTCACAAGTAATAACTCACAACAGAGGGGTGGCTTGTAGTGGTTGTAGACTTGTAGGTATAGGCGAAAGAACGAAGAGGGTTCCATTTCTTTTTCTTTTGGTAATCAACAGGGATGCTTCTTGGAAGGAACCAACTGAAAGTTAAAACACTACATACATATCACGTATTCATTGATTGGTGTTTTTAAAGATATTTTATACCCAAAAAAAGATCAAAAGATTAAGACAAAAATATGTCTTCGGGCTCTTATTTTCTTGTGTTCAATAAAAATAAAAATGTTATGGTGATGTAATTATTAATATCCATCAATATGTGATTATTATATATATTAAATATATTACTATGTATATTAATAATTTTATCATGTATGCATTTTGTATAATAATTTATGATTCAATTTAAATATCGTTAATATATATAATAACTCATTAACATATATCATCAAGTTTGTATCAAGGAATAAAATAAAAGAAGAAACTTAGAAGATTTCAGTTCCAGATGAATGTAGAGAAGAATCCAGCGAGGAAACATAAAGCTTGAAAATTGAGAAGATTTTATTACCCCCATGGAAGTGCTACACGTGTACAAGACTGACAATGAGACCCGCTTTTCTCTGGTGGGCTGCTTTCGTGGATTAATTCTCGAGGTTTGCATCGTGAATTTTGCATCGTGAATTTCTATATTTTTTTAATTACTATGGCATGTGAATAATTATATTTTAGATTTTTAGAATTTTAGAGTTTAAAATTTAAAATTTAGAAATATATTTTATAATAGAGATTTATTATATTATTAATATTATTATTATTAGTATATTATCAACATCATTATCATCATTATTATTATCATATATCATCATCATTATTATTTTTTATTTATTTATTTTATTTTTATTTATTTATTTAATATTATTATTATTATTTTATTTTTCATCATCCTCATTATTATCATTGATATTTGAGATCTTTGATCTTATGTTTTTCGATTGAGTTTTATTTCTAGCCTACCCCAATTTATTTGAAATTAAAAGTTTTGTTGTTGTTGTTGTTGTTGTATTACGATGAAAATTGATTTGTCTGTTCATTTACTATATATTGATGGAATTTTTTTGAGATTTATTACGAGTTTAATTTTTTATATGCTATTCAATATAAATTTGTCAATTTTTGTTTTAAACGATATTAAAATATAATTAATTTCATACATTAAAATATATGTAAAATATATATAATTTATTAAAAAAATAAACGTTGAACCATTTGATCCATCAGTTCAACCAGTGAACTATTAATCTGAAACTTTACTAGGTCGATGTCGGATCCGTTTATGATAACATTAATGGAGGATGTCCTCAACCTTCTTTTTATATTGATTATTTTACATTGCCTTTTGTATAGTACTGGTCAGTGGTCTCCGCTGATTGTAATTAATTGGATCCGTCTTCTACATCTTACTACTTCTTCTCACTTCCATTCATTGATTAAAGAATAATGCAAAAAGTCTCCTTTATTAAAGAATTGAAAATAATTTATTCGACAAGGGAAAAAAATATGTAAATTTATCGTTCTTTTCTTTTTATAAAATATTGGATCACTAGTCATTTTTTTCAGATTTTTTTATATAATAATTATAATAATCATATTATTAAAAATAAGAGTGATAAAAGTAAAATTTTAAATCTACGAATAGAACGCGCCACTGGTAGTGGTGTGGAGAAAATGAGTACAATGTTATAATTCTGAATGAATAACGCACTCGAGATGATCCACAATTGTCGGAACCGTACTGTACGTGTGATTGTTAGAAACCTCAACTGAATGGGATACCTACTCTCATGTGATTGCTAGCTGTGTGCCAACATAAAAACTTTGATGTGTACAGTTTCATAGATGAGCGATACAATACAGCTCACCTACTGAATACTTGGTCCGGTCAATTTTATTATTACGGACATCAACAATTTTATTATTACGGACATCCTCGATAGTACGGTTTTGCATCAGGACCTGAAGAGTCATCGCATATTCAAAAGGATCCTACATAGCCTGCACAGACAAAATATTTCACCCCACTTGCTCTTGGTCGGGAGCATCGTGACGTTGTTCCACCACGTCGATATACACATGGCGTGGTTAGTTGTTTGTTCTATTACTTAGTCAATGCTAATGATAAAAAAATTTAATTAGCTCACTGATGTAATGTGTTTACTTTTGCAGATACGTCCGAGACCGCGTCAACTTGTTAGGTGTCGTCAGGAGTAGTGTTTTATTTTTTATATTTATTATTGTATTAGGACTCTATTATTGTTATTTTATACTTAGTCTTGACTAAGTAATAGAACAAACAACTAACCACGCCATGTGTAATCGTAGTGGAACAACGTCACGATGCTCCCAGTACAAGAGCAAGGGGTGAAATCTCCCTGTCGGTATATCCCTTTTGAATATGCGATGACTCTCCAGGTCGATAAATGTTGAGTGCCGAATGAATCTGAGAACTGTATACCCGATGGATCAAGAATATTAGCAGATAATCTAGCAATAACGTCATTCTAATCATAGTTCTCTAACAGCTATTAAAAAGTTCAAGTTGTTAGAATTACATTGTTCATATTTTAAAATATTTAAATTAAGTTATAATACTTATGTTGCCAAGAATAGTCGTGAAGTCGGTATTTTCATAGGAAAAGTTTGGGGGATGTGGAGTCGGTGGGGCCTTCGAATCACCCGTCGAATCCAAATAGAATCAATATATGCGGGTAATTCTACGGCATGTATAAGATCATCAATCTTATGAGGCATTTCTACATCCTCAAAATCTCCTTTACACTCTGAGAGCATAATCTTCCCAAATCGTCTCGATCCCCTAGTGATCGCCAATCGCCTTTAGTGCTCTCTTGGCAACCCTAGAGATCTATATATTGCATATAGTTAAAAAAATTATTACTTATTATAAATTAATGTATATAGATATGTAAAATTTATAAACTTCAGTGTACCGTACGCTGTCTGTGAGGTGCGTGAGGAATATATCCTACGTCAGGGATCTCTACTATCGATGGTACAGAAGGAAATATATCACTCGTTTGGTAAGGCTGAAGTGGTCTGCTAGTGGCTACATAGACGTCATGCCACTGTCGCTATCTCCCAAAGTCCTTAACATTCCACTCTTCTTCATCCGGGTCTCATGGAGGTAACTCATCCCATTTGTCCACATACGCCGATGGTATTATCTTCAGTTGGTATTCTTTTTCTTGAACCCAAACGCATATATTTTTTTATGCTCATCCATAATTGGCTATAAAAAAAGTTAGTCATAAGAAATAATAAAGTGCAGACAATTTATATTTATTTTTATTATATATGATAGAATACCTCAAAACGCGGAGGAGGTACCACCGGAACTAAGCTGAATTGTCGCCTCACTCGCACGAGATACTACCAACGTCGATAATAAATGATGCACCGACTCATATGGACGCAATTTACATGTGTGTGAGACAACATCAACGGTTGGTCCCTCACGTACTTCACGCCGACGTGCGACGGATTGTAGTACCTGGTCTTATCAAGCATCCATTTCCTATTACTAGTTCAAAATATGATTAGTGATTACATATATATTTTTAGTCAGTGAATGTATCTCATTGATTGATTTAATTTTATAAATAAATTTTTACTTGCCAAAAAATACAAAATTATCGCGGTCTGGTGTACCCCAATCACTGAATATAGCTGTCTCGAAGGCGGGTAATGGACGACCTAGGGGCAAACGTGTCTAGCTCCATAGCATCAACAACTCCCACAAACAACCAATGCTCCTGGTCAATCCCTAGCACGCCACATCAAGACATCGATATAGATAACCAAGTACCGCTGCAACCCAATTTCTTTCTTCATCGATTGCAAATCTTCTTGTAAATTAAATATTAGTACTAAAAATTATTTAACTATGAAATATAAATTATTTTATAATACTTACATCAAAATCGATAGAATAAATACAAGTACAGAGTCTTCACTGTTATTAGAGAACATGATAGACCCCACCAACTCCAGAGAAAAACAAATTGCATATCGATCAAGCGTCTGATGATCGTCAGCCTTCAGAGCGTGATCAAAGTGGGAGCGTAACTCTCGAAGGGAAGTATAACGTCTCCCAAATTTATATTATGATTAATCTCAATTTGTAAACAAATAAATACTAAAGTTCATGTAAAGTCTAATCAATTACCTCCATCCTTATAGAATACTGATATATCATCAAGCCCAAATAACGGATGAATATATACCTAGAAATCCCCATCAGTGTACCCGATCACCGACTCACCAATCATCGATATACCACACATACATGTAATGTCCTAAAATTTTATTTTTATTACTATAAACCCTATTTAATATTGTAATAAAATAAAAAATAATATTTGACTATTTACCTCTAGAGTCACTGTCATCTCGTCAAAATTGAAATGAAATATGTGAGTTTCTGACCTCGAAAACTTGATTAATGTGCTAAGTAATCCAGTATCAATCTTTAAGTTATGGGCCTCCATTTCTTGAACATAGATCTCTCATAGCCTGGCGAGATGAATAAATCCCATACCTCACAACTTATCCCGATTGTGTGAGATGTATGGTATCGTCAGACGATGAGTGCGGAAACGAATGATATTGCTATCTCTCCGTAATTTTAATTTCATAATTATATTGTCATATATATGTATTTTATTTATAATTTGTTTAAAATATACTGTACCTCTGTCTGACTATAATACGTCTGATGTTTGTCATTAGAGTGATAAAGGATGACATTTTCATTGCGTTACTCGCATGCCATTATCTATTATAAAAATACTTTTATTTTAATTAATATTACAGATCTAATTATAAATGTACAATAAATATACAAAAATAATCTATAATTAATTTATAATTAATATCTAATTAATCTATAATTAATATATAATTAAACTAAAATTAATCTACATAATTAATATACAAATAATCTAATTAATCAATAAAATTAATCTATAATGATCGTGTCTAATTAAACTATAATTAGTTTAATATTATGCTCTAATAAATAAAATTTATAATTAAATTATAATTAATATTTAATGAATCTATAAAATTAATAGAAAAATAATCTAATTAAACAACAAAATTAATCTATAATTATTCTACATAATTAATCAAAAATTAATACCTAATTAATCTATTCTATAATTAATCAATAAAATTAAACTATAATTAATCTATACAATTAATTTATAATTAATATATAATTCATTAATAATTAATCTATAATTTAAAATTAATTTAAAATTAATCTACGATTCATTCATAATTTATCTATAATTTATAATTAATTTATTATTAATCTATTTAATTAATCTATAATTAATTTATACTTAATCTATAATCATTCATAATTAATCTATGTAATTCATTTATAATTAATATATAATTTATTTCTAATTTGTTTATAATTCAACTATAATTTATAATTTATTTACAAAAATTACCTTCAATAGCAAAATCTAATATTTTTTCCACAATCTATCTCCTCCCACACTTTCTCTCTCTTCCTTCTCTTTCTCTTCTCTTTCCTTCTCTCTCTTTCTCTCTCTTCTCTTTTCTTCTCTCTCTTATTTTCTCTTCTCTTTATTTTTTTCTGTTTTTTTCTTTCTTCAAACGCGCAAGGATAGGTGGGATATCTGCCCATTATTTTATATAAGGAGTAACCGCGCCACTCCCAGTGGCGCGTTTGCTCCGCGCCAGTGTCAGTAGTGCGTTACCATTTATATTTATAAAATAGTCATTTTTCTATCTTATTATTAATAATACTATTTTAATAATAATTAAATAGAAAAAAACTACAATTTTTTCCCACCCTCCTCGCCTCTCCTTTTTACAACCTTTGTGGAACAAGGACTTAATCCTATACCTTCAATTTTGTTTTTTAATAAAATATGATACTAAAATATAAAACTACTTAAATACATCAAAATACATATTTAATTATTTGATGTAGTTGCAACTTAAAACACAAACACGCATTTATAAAAAAAAATTAAAAAGAAAGAAAGCGAAACACATGGAAAATGGAAAATGAGAGTCTGCTTATCAAAATAATAAAAGAAAAAGAATTGGACGGTTGGCATTAAGGGGTTAATAAATGTTAGAAGCACTTAAAATATGCTTCTAACAAATTTACGAGTTATATGATTAAATGATAAATCTTAAATTAATGGTCGCCCCATTATCACAAAATGTAAAAAAAAAAATTTATTTTTATAACTTAACTATAAAATTTTTAAGATTTTGCTATGTTTTTTCCAGTTTAAATGTTTGAACTTAGAAAGGTTGATAGACGAATAACAAAATAATGTACATTTCATTTAATGCTAATTCAATTCCACATTTACTTAAAAAGAAACCACACAACATGAATCCAATTTGAAAAAATAGTTATAACTAGCGTGTTTATGAAATATGGAATTTGACCAAAAAAAACATAAAAAAAGTTAAAAGCCCTATCAAATAAAACCAATGAAAATCGGAACAAGGGAACTAATCGTCACGAAATCAACGTGTTAAAAAAATGTGCTCGTCGGAATTCAAGTAACAAAAAAAGGAACTTCAGCGTGTGAACGCGTTGTTCCCTGTCTATATATATAAAGAGCTCCACCAAAAATATTTATTTTAAAAATTCTGAATGAATATCTCTATTGATTTTCTTTCTTCTTGGCTAAATAAGGGTTCGGTTTCATAACAATAACTTGTTCATGTAATTGTATATCTAGCAACTAACTAAAGACTTGAAGGTGATTGTACATCTTTGAGGAGCAGATGTGGAAACAACAGGCTAAAAGAACATGGCTACGAGAGGGAGACAAAAACACCAAGTACTTTCACGCAGTAGCATCAGCACAAAAAAAAAGGCTACAAAAGCATATGGGGGAAGCTATTGTCAGAAACTCAAACGAGTTTTACAAAAGATAGAAGCATTCTACATGTGTTTCACTACGCACAAGAAATTATCAGATCGGCAACCAAACAAAGAAGCCAGATGGTTGTTCTAAAAGCTGATATGCATAAGGCCTTTGATTCTCTAGAATGGCCTTTCCTTTTAAAGTGCTTGCAAGAGGTAGGCCTGCCACACACCTTCATCAGTTGGATTGACAATGTCGTGTTATAAGGAAGCTCCAAAGTGGTGCTCAATTCAGTTGCGGGCAAGAACATCATCCTGAGACGAGGGGTAAGGCAAGGTGATCCCATTTCTCCGTTCCTTTTTAATATTGCGTTCGAATTTTTTGCAAGATGGATAACACGGTTCAAGACACTGCAACTACTGGAGGAGCCATTCCAGGGCTGCAAAATGTGTCTACTCTATGCAGATGACACACTTCTATTCTTCAAGCCAACGAGCAGCAGCTACGCTTGTGTAGAATTATTTTGAAGGCTTTTCACAAACTCTCAGGACATGTCAACCTTGACAAGTCAGAGCTACTGGTTACTGCTGATACAGGACTAAGAACAAACTCATTGGCTCATGTCCTTGGGTGCAAACCCTCCTACTTCCCTATCACTTACCTGGGATTACCTCTGTCAGATCAGAAGTTAACAAAATCATCTTATCAACCTCTAATTGAGCGTGAGGAGAAGAGGCTCTCAGGCTGAAAGATAAGACGTCGCTTCCTATGGCATGCACACAAAGAAGGACAGGGCCAAAAAAAGACCAATCTGCCTTGCTAGTTGGAGCATTGTAACACGACCAAAAGCGTTGGGAGGGTGGGGGATTAGAGACTTATCAACAATAAATATGTTATTATTGTTAAACGATAATGGTGGATAAAATAAGATTTCTTACTATTAGACACTCGTGTATCTTTCTTGCTTACAAAATAACAGAATACAACTCTTTATATAGACTAAACATCTAAGAAGACTCTAGAAATTCGTAATAAAAACATATAATAAAAACAAAATTCTAAACAGCACCCTTTCAGCTGACCCCTGTCCACTAAAATCATCATAACTCTCTGTAGGGAACTCCAAACGACTTGAAATTTGAACCATTGGAAACTAGACTTCAAGAGCTTTCCATCCATAGGTCATACACTAAATTCCACGTCCATTTGCCCCTTCAAATACTGTCATTAATCAGCCTTAAAATTCTGCCAAAGTGCTGAAGCCAAAGAGTCTCCCTTTATTTCCTAATTTATTTAACTTTAATACTAAAATTAAGTTTATATTTCAACACCCCCTCTTAAACTTAATTTCTTTTTCATCCTTCATGCCAATCATCATTGAACTTCTTCATAACTCGCAGCGAATAACGACGTCACTCATTGACGGCTTCTTCTCGATTCATTGATCTAGGAAATTCAAAAAATCAATCGTGGTTTCATCTCATATGCCATCCAATTTGCCTGACTCTTCAGGTCATGTATATGTGAGATTCACACCCACACCGCGGCTCCACACCGCATTTTTCATGTGGCTCCACACCACATCTTCTCATGGTCTTCGCACACTTTCAACAAAACATCTCATAATGTTGCTAGTTCTCTTATCCTGACACTCATTGCACAGGCTATCATGAGTCATTGCTCATGTCGGCTTTACTCATCGATTCTTCAAAGACCATTGGCAAAAACTTCACCACGCTTTTATAACATTCGCTGCTTGATACATAGCTCTCATCATTAACAAGTTTTTTCTTTTTTTTCGAAAACACAACACTAATTTTCTTTAAAATAAATACGACTCACCATTTTTTTCTTCAACATCTCTTTTTTTTCTTCTTTTTTTCTTTTTTTCTTCTTTTTCTTTTTTTTTCTTCGCCATGGTAGATATCTCTTGATCGACATAGAACTCTCGATACCACTTTGTTAAAAAAATGATGGATAAAATAAACTTTATTTCTATTAGACACTCGTGTATCTTTCTTGCTTACAAAATAACAGAATACAACTCTTTATATAGCCTAAATATCTTGAAAGACTCTAGAAATTCGTAATAAAAACATATAATAAAAACAGAATTCTAAACAGCACCCTTTCAGCTGACCTCTCCTTCCACTAAAATCATCATAACTCTTCTGTAGGGAACTCCAAACGACTTGCAATTTGAACCATTGGAAACTAGACTTCAATAGCTTTCCATCCATAGGTCATACACTAAATTCCAAGTCCATTTGCCCCTTCAAATACTGTCATTAATCAGCCTTAAAATTCTGCCAAAGTGCTGAAGCCAAAGAGTCTCCCTTTATTTCCTAATTTATTTAACCTTAATACTAAAATTAAGTTTATATTTCAACAATTATTGATGAAGTGGATGTGGCAATGGATACAGCCTGATCAGGCCTGGTGGAAGGAGGCAACGCCCAAAATCGGTGCGCACGTTCAGCCTTGGGAAAGCCAAAGTGCATCCCACTTCTGGCAAGACATCAACAGCTTGGCACCGCTTTTCAACTCATCAACGACGTTTACGCTGGGCACGGGTGAGACAATCCAATTATGGTATGACAATTGGAACCAAGAGGAACTTATGCATCAATTCAGCAGGCTCTTCGAACAAGTCAGATACAAAGATGCATCAGTGGCACAATGTTACGCGAATGAGGCATGGAATATAACAGTAGCCGGAGCTCTCACCTTCGAAGGACAGAAAGACATGGTTAATCTGCAGCTGCATCTACAAAATATCAAACCGCTGCAGAATATATACTCCGCAAAATGGTTGAGGCACAGCTCGACTCTCTTCAGCACAAAGTCGGCATACAAGTTCATATCTCACACGCCACATGACTCGATCTCATTTGGAAACTAAAACTGCCAACCAAAATACACATCTTCATTTGGCTCATGATCCGAAGGAAGCTACTCACGGCTGATAACCTCATCTGAAGAGGTTGGATCATGCCCAACATGTGGCACATGTGTCGAAACCAGCAGGAAACAATACAACACTTGTTTGAGGACTGCGCACTCGCAAAGAACCTAAGAGCATACGTAGCAGCCATACAACCTCCCTTGACTAGTCCCTGCCCGCAATATCTCAATCAAAACCAGTCAATGCAACTATTGCTGCACACAAGCAATTTACATTGGCAAGGAATCGAGGCCTCAACCGTATTCACGATCTGGAAGGAGAGATGCAGAAAAATTTTCCAAGAAAAATCGAAGGATAACATACTTCTAGCCGCCGAGATCATGCAGTTATACAAGGAATGGTTTCCTGGCTAGAAGGGTTGATTAACAAATAACAAATCATAACGAATGGTCTGTGTAAACTCGTTGTACAATAGGTTTCTTTCATTTTCTTTTCCTTCAGTTAGTATCTGATAAATCTTGTTGTTATTCGGTTTTAATCATCTTGTATCTTTTTCTTCAATGATCACAACGTAGTGATCAGATATAATAATAAAATTTGGAGGCTTGACCTCCATCTTTTCCTAAAAACAAAAAAACTAAAGACTTGAAAGTTCTTAGTCGGAAATTTGAATGCAACAAAACATGTGAATAGACCAAACTATAATGCTTGATGCTGTCCCTTTTCATCATTAATTAAAAAACAAGAAAACAATTAAGTTCTACAGTAACGATAACTAAATGTGTACGACTTCATCACTCATAAGAAGAAATGTTTGAAAATTGAAAGATCAAAGACGACAAGACAGACGAACCAGTTTGGCTGGTCACTGACCTTTTTGAAAATTCAAAAACAACAGAAAATTAAACTGATTACTTCCGCGTAACTGGGACATATATGATATATAGCTAGCAGCACTTTTTGGTATTTTGAGCGTAATTTCCTCTACACTGAAATCCATATCCGCGGTCACTTCTATCTGGTTTATTGTGATCATATAATGTACTTCTTTTATGTAAGAATGAAATCATTTTTAAAACATTATTTTGTCAGCAAGTAAAGGTATTAATTATTTGACAACGAAATTCTAGTATAATACTTGAAACTTATTATTTTGTATAGATGACAGAAAACATTGGGTACCTAGCTAATAACTAGTCAAGAATAAGTTAATGTCACAGCGCGTTGCAGTGGCTATTTTAATTCCAAATTCTAAAGTACACACAAAATTTGAAATGTTTAGGTATACGCATCATACTTTTGGATCATTAATTTGACTATTTGGGATACTAGTTTTGCAATATACAATTTTTTTGTTACATATCTATTTTTTCTACTTCATAAAATACAGGGGGAAGAAATATTCTAATTACACGGTCAATCCAAAAAAAAAAATTCTAATTAGATATCTTGTTTAGATTTTACAATCTCAAAGTTCATATTGAAAATCTCTAGAAGATCATATTTTTAGAAAAGACCACAACAATACCAAGCAACCATTTCATATATATATATATATAAAAGAAATAATACATTTTATAAGTTGATATATACTTCTCTTTTTGCGTTTCATCTGAAAATATGCAACAACAATATATAATATTTTTTCAATTTCCACTAAAATTTAGAACTTCATAAAATTGAAACATATATTAGGATGTTTTGTGTACTGCTTGATCAGTATCAATTAGTTAAATGTTTTTGTTTTTCAATTTATTTTCCACACGGCTTGTATCTTTTCTTTTTGGTCGGAATCGCGCACCTTTAAGAAATCACTATAAATATGACACGGTTTATATTAGATTGCAGTTAGCATATTTTTTAATTCAAAATCCTTGAATAGAAAAGATAAATTCTATTAAAAATGCATTTTTAGGATCAGCTAACTAATGTAAATTGTTGTGTCCGACATCATATTTTAAAATCATATTTTCTAATTATGAATTTTTTTTTACGTGCATACAGTTTAAAATTCCAAATTGCTCTAACATATTGAAAACTTTCAACCAATCAATTTTAAAGGTTATGAAATTGTTTGTTTTCTCAGTTATTTTGGCTGTAAATTTTAACTAAAATCAAAATGATTCACTTTTTGTTTTAAATTTATTTCATTTATCTGTTTAAGTTTTGACTGCTAGCAGCAGGCCAGCAACAGCAAGTAAATGGGCCGAAGCAAAAATCACACTATTAATTAGGCCGAAAAGAAGGATCCACACATGTAAATGGGCCGCATTCCTTTTTCTATATGGGCCTTAACAGCCCACAAATGAAGTTCTTGCTTTAACGAGAATACAAACTGTTCTCAGGGAACCCAGCTCTTGTACTGTTATACAGAGGAAATGGTGCGCATCCGGACTGGACGCCTTCCGACGATGTTTGTACAGTACACAAAATCAGCAAAAGAATTCGATGCTGCGCTCTATGGAAAGCCTTCTCAGTTCTCAGACACTATTTAGTTTCATTTCCACCATTTACGTTCCCTCGTGTTAGATGACATTTCACGCACCAGTATTTGCTGTTTCTGTGATAACACACACCATATGTGGCGGTAAATGGCAGGTCTCTGAATACGTGGGTAATGACTTACCAGAATCTATCTTTGATGTTTGGATTGAAAATTAGTAAATTACGATCCACTTGTGTACTCTTTTAATGCAATAATATGTATTTATCAAAGCTGTGTAAAACCTGAATCGTGCAAAGGCTTCATGCTTGGTGAAATGGGCAATTTTCTCGGCTTGCCGCTCACCATCCTAAATTGAGATCTGTGGAAAATAACCATTTTGTCTTCATAATTTATGTCCTGATGACAGTCTAATAGTGAATGATTTGAATTAATCTAATAATTATTGTGTCCTCTATTTTTTGATGCAGCGAAATACCAAATATTATTTGCAAATGCTCTTGATAATTTCAATGTCCTTCAATTCAAATGATATATTTTGTTAGTCCATGATTTGTGAATATGGTGTCAGTTTGCTCATTTGATATGTTCACCTTTTTAGTTTCTTCATCTTGGTGCATTACTGTTTACGAAGAGTGCGTGTGTATTGTCGGAGCAATTGGTAGGTGTAGCTGTTCTAAGTTAGCCTCTTCTCTGCATTTGGATCAATGAAGTTTGGTAAGTTAGTAACATTATTTTTATAATTTTTTTTCTTTTGTGGAACAAAACTGCAGCTGCTCTATTCTTCAGTCCTTGCTGGTGTGACTGTGTTTAGAGCTGCTAGTTCCTGCTAATATCCCTCTTCAACTTTTTTTTTACATTTGTCATGTCTGTTCTTGTATAAATGGGCCCGATTTAAGATTTAACTAAACTCAGATTCTGAGTTGTCGTTCACAGGTTTTTCCACGTATCAAAAAATAAGAATTGGATTTTTTAGTTACTATGTTCTCAATTTGGGATTATAACCTAAGTTATGTTGTTTGATGTGCAACTACCCAGTGATGCTCTAAAAGGGTCTTTTGTCAAAGTGTGAACTTGATGCTGCTTCCAATCATTCAAAGGGCATTATTAAACAGAGAGGAGAAAAAATCCGATGCCCCACATTTGCTTATTGCTGCCCGGCCTTAGATGAATTCATTTTCTTCTTGTTTAGGTTTTGTGACATGTAATGATATGAGCAGTAGTGAATGTTCGAACAAGGAAAAACCCATCAAATATAAAGAAAAGGGTATAAAAGACTTAGTTTAGTTAATAAATAAGCTATCCATTGCAGTACTTCATGCTTCTTCAATTCTCAAAGTTTATATAATATTCTTATTTATATTAGACTAGTTAACAAAAATATTACACCGTGTAATCTATTTCCAATGCAGGTAACCTTACTGGCACAACCTACCATTCAGATTTATTTTTAACCAGATTTTGGGTAAAATAAATTTTTATTTCCATTTTGAAAATGAAAGGAATAACACTTTTATACGAAGGAATAATCCACCCTTTCAATGGTCTCGCTAAATTAACTTAGGTCCTGACCTTCTTGGATACTGCTACCTTATAACGAGCATACCAGACCCGCCGCTTTGTTAGACTGGAAGCTCATTCCAAACCTATGTTTTATGTTAATGGATCAGTGAAGTGGTGGTAATACCAATATACGCTTGGCAAGACAGATTCATGATTTTTTTTTATTTCATCCTACAACACAGACAGAAGTACCTCTTCTGATACCACATCCCTCAAGCATCAATTGTTTCAGATATACTGTGACAGAAACTCAAAAAGCATACAACTTGGAAACAATCTTTCATATGAGTAAGTTCGTTATGTCAAACATTCCAAACGAATATTCATATGATGTTGCAATTTTTTTTTTGTCCTGTAGTCATGGGGCAATTTGTTGTTTGTGAGATGAGTTCTGGTACTGGCTTTGGTCAAGGAGAAGAATTTGAGGATTTCATAAAAAATCATGAAAAGTCTGTGTGCTCTGCAGTAATAGCTAAATTGGTCCAATGATTTCAGTAGCAAGTGGATTCATACCATAGACAACTTCTTTGTAGAACCAAATACTGGAAAATTTTGTTATGATACTGTCAGGCAAATTTCTACTATGAAAGATGCTGCTATAGCACAAAACAAGCAAAGGGAATAGAGATGACAAAAAGAAAGATCAGATCTGATAGGTTAGAAAAGATGAGGAGGATACACACAGGTGGATTTTTTGGGTGAACAGTCACTATTTTCTTCACAGAATCACTCTATACCCGCTATGGCAACAGGTCATGGGGGTTCTTCATGTTGTGCATATCAGGTTTAACAGGGAAAAAATATATATATGTTGTTCAGTTAATATGCCAGTGCAGAGCGTGGGAAAAAAAAATACAAAGCTGCATTTCATTGCAAGTTAATTAGGTGCCTGTAAAGGAAGCGTGATCTCCCAATTATTTTCTTGGTTTCAATTGGCGGTTTCAAAAGTTTTCATTTGTTTTTCTCAAAAAAAAAAATTTTTTCATTTGAAATTCTGCTGATATTATCTGTGTTTTGGCCTATTAGCAGTAGAGGTTCTGTTGCTGCCCAAGTTTTGGCTATTAGAAACGTTAATATCTATAGTATTTTGATTTAACAAAAACGTTTGTTTGTTCTTTTCTATCAATAAATTATTTTTGTACAATGATTTCTTATTCAGCTTTTAATCAATAAGTCATTTCGAGAATTATAGATTATGTTTAGGTTTTCTCTGACTTGTAGGTAGTAATTTAAGATATCCTATGATAGGGATATTGGGTCTTTTGGGCTTGCAAGGTATTCACATTGGACCTACTACCTTCCTAATCTTCTATTTTACACAGATAATTAAATGAGGGGAAGGGATCACTTGACAATTTTGACAATAAATGTTTAAATAAATACGATTTTTTTTTAATAAACAAAATATTATAGATATATTTTTCTACTTATAGATTGATGGTGTTTTAAATTTCATTTAATTTCATTATTATTTGATAGTTCATCAAACACCGTCAAATTGAAAAGTGCATAACATTTTGATAGTATTTAATAGACTAGTAAACAATAATGAAATTACATAAAATTTGAATCACCATCAATCTATAAATAAAAAAATATATATTTATAAGATTTTTCTATTTTTAATTTTTTTTTCATATTTATTTAAAGATTTAATGTCAAAAGAAGCCATTGTCAAGGATCCCTTCCCTTAAATGATATGGCTGGTCTAGCTATATATTTCTACCAAACCACCTATCTAGTACCATAGCCATTTTCAATTCCAAAATTGCTACCAAAGAAAGCAATGCTCTTGTGCCTAATTTCCCCTGAAACACTGCCCTTGATTGGTGTATATTCACCATCCTTACACTTTTGATTTTTCTACTTAGAACATCATTTGTAGCATTTAAAACTGTAAAGAAATGGCTTTCCAGTTGATGAGGATATTTTAACCCCGTCTTATCTATGTTGAATAAAAAATGCAACTCGTGTAGAATCAAATTTTCATATAAGTGTTCATACAATGTTCCTGTGAGACATTATGTGGTAGGAGAAACCGCTTACGTGTTGCTTTTTATCACATAATATAGAATATCTTTAGCTTTACATTTATAGATTAAATAATGTAGGTGGAAGAATGTTCGGTATATAGCAGCATCAAGCACATTAATTCAAAGGGGAAACAACCAAGAAACGAATAAAATGAGAATCTAAGCCGCGTCAGATTTGAACTTGAAAAATAAACTGATTCTTCCATTACCAACTACTTTCACAAAAAGAAAACAACAAAGAAAGAAAAACAGCAAAAAGAAAAAGAAAGATGCTCCATTTCATTCCTATCTGTTAAGATCAATCCCAGGTTTCTCCACACTCAAACTAACGATTCTCTTCCCATCTCCAGTCCTATCTAAACTGGAGACACCATTTGTGACCTCCATTTTCCTCTTCAATCTATGCCTTTCACTATCAGATACTTCATTCTTCATCTCCAGTTTCTCGGATGATGTGAGACAGCTGTCGGTCGAACAGTCAGTGTTCTGAGACTGCTTAGATGTTCTGTACTCTGTTTCAACGACAGAGATTAGCTCAGAGAGCTCTGTTTTGCTGCTCTGCGAACTGTTGCTGTATCCAGACAGTATCTCCTGTGCTTTTGTCAGAAGAGAGTGCAAATATTTCTCCTGTGTTTCAATCCTTGATTGCAAATGCCTTTGAACCTAGAAAAATATTTTGATATTTCAGTTGGGATTAAAATTACTGACACCAGAAAAAACAATACATCGAAGACGTATTAACAAAATATTTTACCTCAATTTGCTCTTCAAGCTTCTTTTGGATTTTCAATTGAACTTGCAACATATCACTGAATTAACAATATATTACATCAATGATCAGGGATGGAGTCACATTAGAAAAAAACAAAGTGAATTTTGATTTCCAATTAGAAATTTTAATTTTTTTTTTTACCTTTGAATTTTTGGTAATTCCTTATTTTCTATTTCGTGTAGGGGAGTTCCTGCTCTATCAATGCATGTTATAGCTTCCTCATCAAAATCTGTTCATGAAACATATTTTAATATCTTCCCAAAAATGTTTTCAAAAACTTAAAAACCAAACTGGCATATTTTGAATACTGCATTGCATTACCTTCTCCATTGCTTACATGAAATCCACTGTTGTGGCGACTAATTGCAAGCCGGTACTTCTGAAAAGTTCACAAGGAAAGTTTTCATGATGAGAAACATAGAAATTCTATCGCATCATTTCATAAGAGAAAAAGAAAACAAGTAACAAACCTGAAGATGACTTTTTAGGTGGTACAAAGTAAGCCCAGGGACACCCATGACTCGCAAAACGGACTTTGGTGTAGCTCCTGAAAGTAGAGAAAAATATCTATTAATTAAGATATACATCATATATCAAAGTAAACATTCTAATTATGCAAACATACTGTCTGCACCACCGAGCTGAGATATGGCATGAACAAATTGTTGATGGAGCTGTTCAGTCCATCTAAGCCTGGGCTTGGCCTCCACAGATAAACCCATCTCCCCTGTGCACTTCTCCTCATACACTTCCTTGATATCCATGTAGAAAGAAGATGCATCAAGTTGTAAGAAAACATGAAAAGGATTCCAAAAACCCACAACAGAGAAGGGAGAACAGGTATAACTAGATATTCTCGCACATGGAGGTTTTATAAGAGGAGAAGAATATTCTTTTTTTTTTTTTTGGTCTATCGGTATATATATATTTTTCCTTTCACTCTCTACCTCTATTACGTTGCGGTGCTTGGAGTTCACTCAAACAAGGCATGTATGAAAACAGAGGTTTGGTCCGTTTGGATGGGGAAAGGGGCCACCTTTTTTTATTTTTTATTTTTGTTTTTCTTTGTTGATTTCGTGTCATCTCTTCCTGTTTCTGTTTCCCCTTTCTCTTTTCGTTTCTTTGACTTGAAAGGGATGAAAGAGTCTTTTGATGTAGCAAGCAGGGGCATAGAAAAATAGGTCATATATTTGGGGGTCTAAAAAGAATGGAAAAAAGAAAAAGTTTCTGTATTTAATCTTATCTCCTGCTATGACTTCTTATGTGTGTTGAATCATCAATTATGTACAGTATTATTTGTGAGATTATTGGCAGAATTTTGAACTTAAAAATGAAGATCAATACATCCACTAATATACACGAAATTTATGAAGTCAAAAATTAAAAAAGTAGCGATGTGATATAGAAATCAATTTAGTTACCTACTTAGTTATAGCTACGGCTGGAAACGGATCGGATACGATCAGAGTCAAAAATTATTTCCATAATTGTTCTAATATTTCAAATATAAATATAAATACAGATCAAATATTAAATGGTTATGAATACAAATTAGATGTTAATAAATATGAATATAAAAATGAATAAATTCGGATATTAAATTAAAATATCACCAATATAACTAAAAAAATATGTTCAACATATATTTTAATGATAAATCATTAACTAGGAAAGTTATATTATTATAAAAATAATCATTCATTATCATTATGTTATTAAATATTAATTAATCTCTAATTCTCATTATATCAGTTAAAATATATAAAAAGTATTTTTAAAAATTAAGACTAAATTAGGGATAAACTTATTTTGAAATCTAATCTACGTCAAATTCTAGCTCTCAATGAAAAATATATATCGTCCTTTAAACCGGATATTGAAATTTAGAAAGAAAGAAAAAGGTATCCAAATTGTTCGAATTCATATTCATATTTGATTCTGAACTGAAAATCATATACGTAAAAAAAGAATCTGTATATATATCTACTCTGAAAATATTCATATTTAAAAATTTACCGCTATTATTTAGATTTGAATTCAAATACAGTCTTATAATATTTGTTACATTTTCACCTCTACCTACGACTTACTATTTTTCCTAAAAAATAAATAAATATATTACATAATTCTATAGTCTTTTATTTTTTTTTCAAAATATTAAGTACTTGTCAATTCACTCGAGATACATCCCTCGTCGACTTGCTGTCATATCTTAATGAGGTACATAACTTTATTTTAATTTTAATGATATGAATCACTAAAGACGAATTGAAATCAAATTATTTTCAGATCAGAAAAGCATCTATAATGACAAGACTATAAAGACAACATATGATCTTAATTTTTCAATAGTGTTTATGTGAATCACAGTTAGAATTTGTTATGATACTGCAAAAATTCACGATGTAAATTAATATGAGAAAACATGTATCACATAATGCCAAACACATCCATTATTTTGTAGTGAGTTCATCTTTTATACTTGTCACATCTTAAGTGCCGTACATAATCTTTTTCCTCCCTTAAAACTCGACAATTTTGTTAAGATCGATACAGTAAACCATGGTAATACTGAGCTTGTGTAAAAAAAAAAAAAAAAAAAAAGAGGCACTCTCATATATATTTGAGGAGTTAGCATTAGATTCTGCCAATTTTTGAAACAATAACCATGTAAATATTTTTATTGGTTTTTCATATTTTTGATCTGCTATATGTATTGCATAGGTATTTGTTGAGAATGATTAGTATTAGAGATTGGCCTCGGATCCGTTAGGATTAATATCGTCATTGGCCAATTAGAAAAAAGAGAGCCACTAATCTCTTATTTAATTAATAAATTAGAGTTAGTTACCTCAATCTCTTTTCTTTAATTTTCTAGGCAATAAGGCAACTATCCGTTGGTACATCTTCGGTATCGTTACAATATTCCCGTTATGCAACAGTGTATAAAAGAGGCAGCAAATGCCAATTGTAAGCTTCTAATATTCATTCAATAAAATAGCTCAGCATTCAAACACTAAGTTTCCACATGGTATCAAAGCAGGATTGAATACTGATTCTCGAAAAATCCCAAGGCAACAGTTAACTGGTAGTTATACCAGTAACATCAGAAACCCACAACAATCAAGAAACCACAAAGACTCCCAAGGTAACGCTTAATCGGTAGTTATACCAGTAACATAAAAAACCCACAACAAGCCAAGAAACTAACCAGTAGACAAAGACCGATACGAGCTTCAACCCACCCACAGTGAGGAGCCCTGTACCAGCACTAGCACAAAGGCATAAAACCAAAATCCAGCAAATTGAGGAGCTAAACCGCCTCAGACATCTCAAACCGATAATCTATACCAACAAGAACCAAAGAAACAAATCAACTCAAGCAACCAGAAATTCTCAAGAATGACAAGCAGCAACTCAGATAAACTTACCTCAATCCTTCTTGATGGCAAGAACTACAATATATGGGCTAGACAGGCATCATTCGGGTTAATTGGCCGAGAAAAACTAGAGTATGTTAATGGTGAAATCACAGTACCAGTACCCCGAATCACTGGGGGCCCAACAGATGAAGAAAAGAAAGCCATAAGAGAATGGAGGAAGAATGACAATCGAGTCGCTGGATGGCTTCTAGCCACTATGGAGCCTCATATTGCCAAAATCATGACATACCAAGACACGGCTCAGCAAATGTGGGATAAAGCCATGAGAATGTATGGCAAGAAGAGAAATCATTCACACGTCTATCGACTTCAACAAGAGCTTCAACAAATCAGACAACAACCTAATCAATCAATCTCTGAAATATTTGCCCTCTTACAAGAAAAAACCGATGAACTAAAGCTGTATCGACCTCCAACCTCTGATCCAGAGGAAATACACAAGAGAGAAGAGCAAGATGAGACCTTTCGATTCTTGGCCAGTTTGGATTCAAGTTATGAATCCGTCAGATCTCAGATTCTTCTCCTACCCGAGTTTCCCTCTTTAGATGACGTGATGGGTCGGGTAGAAGGAGAAGAAACTAGGCGAATAATCATGATCTCACAACCAAGTGAAGATACAGAAGCCAAAGCTATGGTAGCAGCGAGGCAAAACCCTAGGCCGGTTGCTCGAGGAGACCAAGCTACTCGGTGTGAGTATTGTAAGAAAGAAGGGCATCGAAAGGATGAGTGCTGGTGTCTCCACCCAAACCTCCGACCAAAGGGGCCGAAGAAAGGAGGATTTAGGGTTAGCGATCGACGACAGGGGGAGAATCGCGAAAATCACGAAGAGAAGAGGGGATTTTTGGCACAGAGTGGAATGGAACGGGTTGAGCTCTCCAACTCGGGAGAAAAAATGGGGATCAAATGCGGTGCTGAGTGAGGATCAAATGAAACAGCTATTTCAGCAGCTTTCTGTGATGTTCAATGCAAATATAATTAAATTCTCTGGTATTATTTCAAACTTATCTCAAAACATATCAAATACAAATTGGATACTTGACTCCAGTGCAACCGATCATATGACGGGAAATAAGAAATTATTATCTAATTACAAGCATTTTGAGGGTGAACAATTTGTAATTGTTGCAAATGGAGATAAAATGAAAATATTGGGAATTGGTTCAATTAATATTTTCTCAAAAATAATTCTCAATGTTCTTCATGTGAGCAATTGTGCATCCAACCTATTATCCATTAGTAAAATCACTAACGAACTTAATTGTGAAATCATTTTTTCCTCAAAAAATATGATTTTTCAGGAATGGATAACCAAGAGTGTGATTGGTGAAGGAATTTTACAAAATGGACTCTATAATTTAAGTGAGAAAAAAATTACTTTTAATACAAAAAAGGACGAAGATTTGGGCAAGCTTTGGCATAGAAGAGTTGGGCATCCCTCCGATAGAATTTTAAAATGACTTTTTGATTTTCCAAAATTAGATTGTAATAGTTGTGAAGTATGTAATTTGGGAAAACATACTAGATTGCCTTTTAAATTATCAAATTATATTAGCAATGAACCTTTTGAACTCGTTCATTCCGATGTATGGGGTCCCGCCCCTATGGATTCATATAATGGATATAAATATTTTGTTATCTTTATTGATGATTATTCTAAAATTACTTGGTTATATTTGATGAAAAATAAAAATGAAGTTCTATCACATTTTCAAGAATTCTCTAATTTTGTAGAGAATCAATATAATTATAAAATTAAGACCTTTAGAACCGATAACGGAACGGAGTTTGTGAATCAAAATTTTTCAAATTATTTAAAACTAAAGGGTATTTTACACCAAACCACGTGTGTATACACCCCTCAACAAAACGGTGTTTCGGAAAGAAAAAATAGACACTTGCTCGAAATGACTCGTGTACTTTTATTTTAAAATAATGTACCAAAAATCTATTGGTCGGATGCCGTGTTAACCGCTACATATTTAATAAATAGATTACCAAGCTCAAACTTAGATTATAAGAGTCCACTCGAAATTCTTTACAAAAGAAAAATCATAATAAATCACTTAAGAGTGTTTGGATGCACATGCTATGTACACAATAATAAACGAGGCAAATTAGATCATACGTCTATAAAAACAATTTTTTTGGGGTACTCTACACAAAGGAAGGGATATAAATGTTACGATCCAATTAATCGTAAAATTTATATCTCAAGAGATGTTACTTTTCAAGAAAATGAATCTTACTTCAAGGAAAAAGAAAATGAAATTCTTGAACCACCAAATATTTTTATTTATCCTCATCATGATAATTTGGGAGAAAATGAGACAATAATCACAAATGATGGTGAACATGAGATTGAAGAAACACCTCAACCTCAAGGAGAGGAAAGCGAAATTCAAGAGGAAATAAGTGAGAATCCTCAACTTCGAGAGGAAGTCGAAGGAGGAATCGAAGAGATTCCTCTACGAAGATCAACCCGGGTCCCTCAAACTTCAACTAAGTTACACGACTTTGTAACCTACAAGGTACAATATCCTATTCAAAATTTTATTTTTTATGAAAATGTCACACCACAATACAAGGCATTTCTAACCTCAATTTCGAAGGAAATTGAACCGACCACCTACCAAGATGTCGTTTGCCAACCGGTATGGTGCAAGGCAATGGATGAGGAACTCAAGGCTCTAGAAAAAAATCAAACTTGGACAATTATGCAATTACCAAAAGGAAAAAAAAACGTAGGATGTAAATGGGTGTATAAACTCAAATATAATATCGATGGTACAATAGAAAGGTATAAAGCTAGGTTAGTGGCTAAAGGTTACACACAAACCTATGGCATTGATTACTGTTAGAATTCTTTTTTCAATAGCGGTAAACCAAAATTGGACCCTATATCAATTGGATGTAAAAATGTGTTCCTACAAGGAACGTTAAATGAAGATGTCTACATGACTGTTTACCCTTGAAAAATTCCAAAGATAAGCAGCTGAGTAAATAAAAATAAAATCAATTATCAATAATAAATCATAAGAAGAGGAAAGAAGAGAACAAGGAAGAGAGGGACCACCAGCCAGAAGAAGTCGCTACCGAATTCCGGAGCAACCTTATTTGTCCCACAAGGAAATTCTGGGCACAAAATAAAGAGTATAAATACCCCACTATCCTCTATCCACTCGGCATGAGTGACAGCCGAGAGGATCGAGAGAGAAGAGAGATCTCTCGGGTGTCACCATGTGATTATATCTCTTCTGACAGGTGGGCCCACATCTCAGTGACAAGCATCAAATGAGTCAAGATTAAACCCTAAGAATTTACCCTCAAAGCGAGCCTTGAGAACTAAAGTAGTATAATCCCTGTGCAACAAGGAATAGTGTCAATGCCAAGCCAGTATTTTGATACAACCAATCACAAGAAATCTCAATGTGATTTTACTTTCAAGGCTGACCTGATGCCAAAGCTGTAAGCAACCACCTAACCATGCTTTGATTTGTGTCAATTGCTGATAAGTAGTCATCTCTTTGACCAAATCACCCTCATGTTAAGGGATTGAAAGTCAATTTCACAAGAATGATCAGGTGCCAAAGCTGGGAGCAACCATCTGATCAAGTCTAGATTTGTATGAATTGTTGACAAGTAATCAGCTTTTGATCAAATCAAACCCTAATAAGCATCAATACAAGTCTAATTGGTGTTTGATTGGGGGGAGTTTCTGCAAGGAGGAATATTTGGCAGAGACACTGAGCTACAATAGAAATCTGGAATTAATTCAGAGGAAGAAATAGGGTTTTCTTGACAAAAAAAATTTTTAATTCAAAGAGGCAGGGGTAAAAATAGAATTAAAAATTACAGGGATGATCATCATGAATTTAGGGATTTTTGGTGAAAATTTCATGATTTTTGGATAAGTGGAGCTATTAAAATAAATTCAGGGAAGATAAAACAGATTAAAAAGAAAGATCAAGGGCTCAGATTCAATCAAGGGTTCATCTGGGTGCAACTTGGGGACAGAGACTCATCTGGGTGCAAACTGGGGATCCCAAACATACACACACAGAATCAGAGAAGAGAGAGAGTGTGACACATGTCAGCACCTCATTGGGCCACCTCGCATGTCAGTGCCACGTGTCAGTACCTCATTAGTCCACCTCATCCATGTGGGTCCCACATGTCTGACAAGTGGGTCTCACTTGTGCCACGTGTCAGCACCCCATTGGTCCACCTCACCTAGCTCTTGCCACATGGCAGAACACTCTCTCACCCAATCAGATCTCCCAGAGACACATGGCAGCATCCCATTGGTCCACATCATAGGCCACATCACCACTCGTGTGCCACACGGCAACCCGCGAATGGTCCACGCGAAGAAGGAAGTGCATATGGCAACACACAGAGAAGCCACCTCAACATGTCAGTGCCACATGGCAGTCTCCTATTGGTCCACCTCAGCCAGATGGGTCCCATCACTATATCGACCCGACACGCGGGTCCCACCAACATGCCACGTGGCAGGCTCTGACAGGTCCACCTCACTCCCCCATGTGCCACATGGCAGCATAGCAACAACACACCTCAGCAGACCATATCACACTTACTGCCACATGGCTATATACTATTGGTCCAATTAGGCAGCATAGGCCCCACAGGTGACACATGACACTCATTAACAGAAGCCACCTCAGCATGAATTAATACTATGGCAGATGATTAATGGGATAATTAAACAAGTGGACCTATCAGATTGTGCCAAGTTAGATCAATTAAACCTAAGCAGGCTACTAACCAAGTCACAATTAAATATATGGGCCTAGACTCAATTGCTTATATAAGGGGCCCATGTGTAAGGTTTATGAGTGTGCAGCTCACACAGATAGTCATGTACCAAGCCCATGCGCAAATCCAAACAAAAATTTAAACCAAAGAGAAAAAGAGATGTGTACTTGGCCCATTTGTGCTGCGCCTCTGACAGTGGACCCCAGTGTGTTGTGGACTCTGTGCGTCAAGCGCAGCTCCCCCTCTTTCTTCTCCTTCTCCCCTCCCTCTCTTCCTTCTTCTTCTCGATGAAGCCGATGGCGCCATTGGTGTCAATCAAGCTCTCCAAAGCTCACAACTTCAATTCTTTCCAGTTAGAGCTAGCCTATACATGAGAGAAGATGTGTGAATGATCAAAATTGAAAGATAACAGGTGAATAGAGTGATTAAGAGAGATGAATACCTCGGGTGATCAATGAAGCACTTCAATTCTTGCTTCAAAATCCAAAATTGATGATGCAAATCTCTTCTACTCACTTAGGCGACACTGTAGATGAAGAAAGGAGCAACAATTGTAAGATAAATTGAAGTAATTGAATCAAGGTAATGAAATCGGGCAAATGGAGAAAATTTGAAACCTTGCACTCTCAACTCGAATTGGCAATGCTTGTAGCTTCCATGTGCCTACACGATGCTGCTTAAGTGGTGGAGATTGTCAATTAAGTGATGGAGATATGTTTTTGACCAAAGATTGAAATCAGGTGATTAAGTTCTAAGCTTTGAAGAAGAGCAACAATGGCAGAAAGCAAAGGGGTGCCTTAGATGCATTGAGATGAGTATATATAGTATGTTGATATGATCTAGAAGGTTCCATCATTGGATAAGAAGTGAGGGGGGAGTCAAACATGGTCAACAGTCAAAGAACTCACTTTGGATTCATTTAGATGGGGCCCACATTATAACAGAATGACTAACAGAAAGTAAGGACCATGTGCATGGACCAGGATAGTTCAATTGGTGGTGTATAGCTGGTGTAAGGTTTAATCCCTTGTGTGCACCCTTTTATTGCCTATATAAACTGCTTAATTAAAGAAAAGAGGGGGGAATTCATTGACTCTAGCATCAACAGTCAGAGAGAAGAGAGCAATTGAGGGATATACAATAGAGAAAGACAATTAAGAGGGAAATTGATTGTGAGAAGAGAAGAAGATCAAGAAATCGATTGATCTCAGTTTTAACTTGAGAACTCGATTGTTATATCTCCAATTGATCATCTGAGGTTAGTCCTAAGCTCAACTTTAATCGACTTTGAAGCTCTAGTGTTCTATTTTCAATGGAATTAGTGTAATTGTATTTGAATTTTAGAATAACAGTATAATCGCAATCGAATTTTCAATTTCTTTCTTTTAATTTTGCTAATTCACATCTTCCTTCTTCAATTCTTGATTTGAATCTCTTTTCTTGCTTCATTTCTTGTTTGAATTTTAAATGAAAACTAGTAATTGAGTTGGAGAAATCGATTGATCTCGGTTAAAATCTGAGAACTCGATACCAGTAAAGCCTTTGATTTCCTTGTTTAAACGTTGGATTCATCTCAGTTCATGTTTGCATTATGTATATCCGGGGTCATAATATTATCCAAAGTCGATTGATCTCAGTTTTAGCTTGACAACTCGACGGAATTGGAATTTTTAGTGTGTTGTCGCGCCGTACCAACTAAATTGAGCTTCCAATCGGGATTAGAAGGAAATTGCACACATAATCAAGCATATTTTATTTGTAATTGTTGTTACGAAACTCATCAAGTGAGCAATTAGCATTATAAATAAGTTAATAACAAGAATTTCGAGCAAATGGTAATCGGTACCGAACGGTACCATCGCATACTTGGTTCAGTGGAGTTATAAGTCAATTTGAATATTGCTAATTATGCTAATGTGTGTTAGCATATGTAAACGATGCGAATCAAGCAATTAATTGTCAGAAACATCAATTAATTTCATTGAATTTACAAAGATTGCTCTTTGGTACCGAACGGTACCAATCTGTTTCAAATGGTACTAGTATGCAGCACTATATGCCGTATCGATTGTCAATCAGACACCATGGAAGGTTTTCTCGTGATGAGACGATGCTAAGGTAGTCGTCCAATCGGCAAGAGGTGGTCTCAGTCGCCGGCGCCACCAGTAGCGCGAATATTGAGGACTCTATCGACCGGAGAATCAAAGAAATGCATCAGCACGAGTATTGGCGCGCAAGCACGAACATTGAAGCGCGCATACGAATCTTGGAATAGATCGGACGTTTATAATAAGATATAGTTTAAATAAAAGTGATAAGTGAATCTGGGCCCTCCATCTCATATAACTCAATCTCAAAATGAATCCGGTGGCCCAAATAAAGAATGAAGTTGAATAAGAGCATGTGTTAATCTCGGTGCAGATCCAAAAGCCCAGATTAAGCCCAATAATCATTTAATAACAGAATATTAAAAGTATAGAGTAAATAAATCATTTGAAGATGTTCCTAAACTCCAAATTAACTCAAATTTATTTCTAAAAATCCTTTATTTTTCATAGTATTTTTCTGTATAAAAATATTCCAATTTTAAAAATGATATTATATAAAAATAATTTAAAAGCAAAAAAAACATTATATGTATTTGAATATTTGACTTAGCTTTGACTTATCATTTTAGATATTATAAAATTCCAAAAATTCAAATAAAATCTTAAATTATAATTAGATATATTTTACTAATTTTTCAAGTGATTTTTCATGAAGTAATAATAACAATAATAATATTCAATAAGAAATAATAAGATAAATTTTATTCTCTAGTTATTATAAAAGAGAATAAATAACAATAAAATTTATTAATAATAATTGAATATTATTTTAATCCTTTTTATATAGAAATAAAATAAATAATAATAATGAATAATAAAAATACTCTCTTTTATTTTAGAACCCAAAAATAAAGCAAATCATATTCTTTTAGTTATTATATAAAAATCTAAAACTCGAATAAAGAATATAATAATAATACAATAAATATTATTATTTTCAGTTTTAAAATACTAATAAAAAAATATATAATAAAAATTAAACCATTCCTAATATTTTTGTGAATAAAATTCAATAAGGAAAATAATAATTATAATAAAGAATATAATAAAGTTCATTCTTTTAGCTATTATAAAATTCTAAAATTCAAAAAACAAAAAAAAAATAATAATAAAACAAAATCTTATTCAAAAAGAGTTAAAATTCAAATAAAAGTCATGAAATTCATTTTTTTCTATTATTTTACAAGTAATAAATAGAATAGGTTTAAAATTCAAATAAAATCACAAAATTCATTTTCTATTATTGTTTTACAAATAATAAATAAAATAAAAATAATAAAAAGCTATAAAATTCAATAAAGGAAATAAAAGTAAAATCCCACCTTTAAAAGTCTAGAATTCAAATAAACTTCATTTTCTATTGTTTTTCTACAAATAATAAATAAAAATAAAGTAAACAAAAGCTTCAAATTCATATAAAATCATAAATAAAACAAAAATAATAATAATTCTTTTAGCTATTATAAATCCTAAAATAAAAAGAAAATAGCTAACGCATCTTTTATTTTTGTAAATAATTTTCTACAAAAATAAATAGAATTTAAAAATAATAAAAATATAAAAATAAAATCCTATTACTTTGGTTATTATAAAAATCCCAAAAATCCAAATAAAATCATAAATAATAGCCAACTTATTTCCTATTATTTTTGTAAGTAACTTTCTACAAAAATAAATAGAATTTAAAAATAATAAAAATAAAAATCTATTACCTTAGCTATTATAAAATCCCATAAATCTAAATAAAAATTCTAAATAATAGCTAACCCATCTTCTATTATTTTTGTAAGTAATTTTCTACAAGAATAAATAGAGTTTAAAAATAAAGATAAGTTCACCTTTGTAATAGAGATAATAATGAAAGGTATTATCTTAATAATAAAAAAATCAATCAATAAAAATGTAATAATCTTTTTTACATTTTAGAGGTGAATAAGTACGCTCACACAAGGGGTGTAGAGTAACACATTGATCTTGCACAAGTAATGCAACATTCAGGACAATTAGTCGGGACAAGAACATCTTGACGCTCGTTGAAGAATAACCAAGACTGCGACATCAACATGAAGAAATATGTCGACTTTAAAAGAGAAGAACATTACGATGTCCGAAAGAAGTGACATCTTAATGACTCGGTGTCATGAACAAGTAATTCATGACTAGTTGAACTAGTAAGATTGAACTCATCCGTCGATAAGTTTGTCTTCTGGTTCATCTCCCGAGATTGTGAGATTGAATCGTTCTGTAGTAGATTCATCCACAAAACAGTGAATGTGAACCGTTCTGTAGTAGGTTCCTTTACTGACACACGCCTCAATGTAAAGCTGGCTTAGTGCTTCAGGTTTGACTTTGTGTGCAGTTGTGTTCCTAGGTTTATGAATCGGCTTAGTGCTTGGAATTCATGATCTAGAAGATCAGTGAGAAGGAACAAGTGGGCCAAATCCGCCCTTCTCCTGATTCACCAACCTCAAGATCAACCAGCTTAGTGTTTCGAGTTGTATTTTGTGTGATTGGTTGTTGACTAGTTAAGATTGAACCGTTCTGTAGTAGGTTTATCTTCTAGATCAACCGAGGTTGAGTCGTTCTGTAGTAGACTTACCTCAAACCCCTCTGAAGAGATTAATCTGATCAGTAGTAAGGTTATCTCTCGAAGCGGTAAAGATTGAACCGATCTGTAGTAGGTTCGTCTTTTCACTAGATTAACCTTCTGGTGAATCCAGGGTGCTCTAATGATTCCCGATCATAAGGGCACACGACCACTTGACCATCATTTAACTATATTATTTGCTTCTCCCTTTTAAAGATCCAGAGGTGCCTCGAGGTTAACAAGGATAATTAACGGTGGGGGCTTGCGCCACCGAATCTATAAGAACTCACAATCACTAAAAAACCCCTAAATGTGCATTCAAATTGGTCTAAACGGTAGAATCAACCGGCATTAAACAGATGCACGCTTGGGAGGGATCTCCGTGTCCTTCTTCCGCATCCCATCGCCAGAGGCGGTGCGGAGCGCGCGAAAAAGGGTCACACAATGACGCTTCCCCGGGATATAAAGAGGAATGTAATGCTACCGTCGTATGTAAGTTAAACAAATCAATCTATGGATTGAAGCAATCGCCTCGGGCATGGTATGGAAAACTAAGTTCTTACTTAATTTCTTGCAATTTTTAAATTAGTAGTGCCGATCACTCATTATTCTCAAAAAAGGGGGAAAATTATGTTACTATTATATTAGTATATGTAGATGATATAATAATCACCGGTGATAATCTAGAAAAAATAAAAAGAGTAAAGGTACAACTGAAGGAAAACTTTGACATCAAAGATTAAGGCCTCTTGAAATATTTTTTAGGAATTGAAATTGCTCATTCATCCAAAGGTCTATTCGTTTCTCAAAGAAAATATGCACTTGATTTATTGAAAGAAACCGGAAAGCTAGGTTGCAAACCCGTCTCTACACCAATTGATAGTAAGTATAAGCTAAATAATGAAGATGGTGAGTCGTTAAATGATATAAATTATTTTCAAAGACTTGTTGGAAGGTTAATTTATTTAACGGTGACTAGACCGGATATTTCATATTCGGTAAGTCAAATTAGTAAGTTTATGCATGCGCCGCGAACCACACATGTAAATGCCATAGATAGGATTTTAAGATATTTAAAGGGAACATCCGGAAAGGGAATTTGGATAAAAAATAATAAATCTAATGATGTATGTGGCTATTCTGATGCAGATTGGGCCGGAAGTTTTGATCGAAAATCAACAACCGGCTTTTGCACATTTGTGGGTGGAAATTTAGCCACATGGAAGAGCAAGAAACAAAATATTGTGGCTCGATCGAGTGCCGAAGCGGAATATCGAGCCATGGCATCAACCGTGAGCGAGTTGATTTGGATCAAGCAACTCTTAGCGGATATCGGAATTGAAGTGAGAAATCCAATGAAAATGTTTTGCGACAACCAAGCCGCAAGACACATAGCATTGAATCCAGTATTTCACGAGCGAACAAAACATATAGAGGTGGATTGTCACTTCATTCGAGAAAAAGTTCAAGCAAAAGAAATTGACACTCCATACGTAAAGAGTGGAGATCAACTAGCGGACATCTTCACCAAAGGATTGGATCTGGGACCGTTCGGAGAAAATTCTCGCAAGTTGGGAATGATCGATATTTATAACCCAACTTGAGGGGGAGTGTTGAGAATGATTAGTATTAGAGATTGGCCTCGGATCCGTTAGGATTAATATCGTCATTGGCCAATTAGAAAAAAGAGAGCCACTAATCTCTTATTTAATTAATAAATTAGAGTTAGTTACCTCAATCTCTTTTCTTTAATTTTCTAGGCAATAAGGCAACTATCCGTTGGTACATCTTCAGTACCGGTATAATATTCCCGTTATGCAACAGTGTATAAAAGCGGCAGCAAATGCCAATTGTAAGCTTCTAATATTCATTCAATAAAATAGCTCAGCATTCAAACACTAAGTTTCCACAGTATTGCACACGATAATTTAGTTTAAGTGTTATCAATAAATTGTACTCAATACGTACTTTTTATTTAATTTTTGAATACATGACACGATGAAGAGTAAATATGAAAATAATTTGTGATACTAAAGAACATTTAAATTACTAGAATGATGTAAATATCAAAAGATTTTATTTTTTATCATAAAGACGGGATCCAGAACATACGTCATTCAATGATCTCCTACAGCATAATACTATCTTAAATATTGGTGAATTGTACAATACTATTGTGTAATATCTTGTAAGCAGATCGAGTTCTGAATTTATTTAATAATATGTAAAATACGAGCGAAAAGAAGAAAAAAAAATGAATTCTTGGAATCCTTTATATTAGCAAGGGTTAATCTTGTGACAAGTCACTTAACTTCAATGTTTATCTATATTTGATCACTGAATTTTTATTTATCCATTTTTAGTCACTGAACTTTGATATTTATTCATATTTGATCACTTCCATTAGTTTTTTCATTCAAAAATAATTAAAAACTAATGGAAAAACAAATATCATTTCATTTCATTTATCTATTTTTCATTTCAATTAGTTTTGGCAACAAATATAATTTTATTTCAATTATTTTTGAATCAAAAAACTAATAGGAGTGATCAAATATGGATAAATATCAAAATTCAGTGACTAAAAATGGATAAATAAAAGTTCAATGATCAAATATGGATAAACATCTAAGTTCAATGACATGTCAGAAAATTAACTCTATTAGCAATTTTAAAAATTCTTGAAGGCAAAATTTAAGTTTGAATCAAACATCATATGCAAACTATAGTATATATATCGTGTTCATAAAAAAAATGATGAGATTTTGTACATGTGTTTTATTATACATCAAATAACATAAAATTTTAATAGTCTTAGATTTATATGCACTCCTCGTATATGGGAGTATATTTTTTTAGCTTAAAATCTAAAATTTAATTATTAATCTGCCTATTTGACCAATAACATATCTATAATTTACTTTTATAAGTTTAATTTAATTTAATTATTAAAAAACATTGTCAAAGTTTTCATATTCATATAATAATCATTGTCAAGTAATTCCTCTTCCTAGAAATATACAACCCGCCTCATAAAATGTTCAAATAGCATAATAATTCGACCTTTTTAGACTCCATTTCCTTTCCTGGATTCTCTCCATTTAGATTAGCCCCACCAGTCCACCACTTTGATGATTCGAGAAAAATATAGGGACATCATGCGAACATTCTGTAGCAGTAGCACTTACACAAGAACTTTGCTTTGAACAAAAATCAAGACACTCTTTAATATAATTCTATATCCTTTTCCAGCACACCATAAGGGGGGAAAGGAAAAAAAAAAAAAAAAAAAAGAGAGAGAGAGAATGGAGGAGAGGGAAGATTGGTGTAAAAGGAAAAGAAATTGGAAAAAAAAGAAGAAGGTAACTTTGCATCCGTTAAAGGCCCACAGGGTTTACATTAATGGATTGGCGACCATTTTCTTTGGCGGTTGTGGTGACAATGGGAATCAAGGAATCTAATCCAGATCTAAGAAGGAAAATACGTCCTAAGCATTATCATTATTATTCCATTGATGAAAGCAGAGTCCAGATAAGACAGATAATTTCAAACTTTTAGGTCTTCTCTGACCCTCGCCTATGCTGCTACTTGAAGTATGGTCTCGAAATCTGGATGTTTGCATGATTACATCCGGACATCTATCTATGATTGAGCAAATAGTAAAAAGAACTGGTACACATACCTGTTAGGATGCACATATATAGTAAAATAGTTGGTATATTAAAGAGTGTTTTGATTTAAGGCTTTTAAGCAGAGTAAAGAATCCAGATTGACAACTAATTTTTGATTTAGTAGCGAAGATAATATTGTTTTGTGTCAAAAATAATAAATTTAAATTTGTCAATTTTTTTATAAATATTTAAAGTTGGGTTGGTTTGATATTTTATCCTTATTTTGAAAAAAAAAATGAAAGGTATAACGGAGACCGTTACATTGACATCCAAAAATATGGTTTGGAAGAAATAAAAAGAATTGGTATACTTATCTGTATTTTGTATTTTCACATGTGCATATATAAAAATCATATGATCCTTTCATTTATGTTTAATAAAGTATCAGAATTGTACCCCCAAAAAATCACATGTAAGAATAACGCACACGTGTAACAAATGTCGATAGGTTTGTGATACGAATTAGAGGAGTTCGAAGTAAAAAAATTGAAGATATTTGACTTGTTATATTAAATCAAGGATTAGCTACGTCACTTACATCCATTATGATCCATTATGGACTTCTTGTACATCTTACATAAAATAGCATATCCATGTTTTTCATTAATGTTATTAATAATTGAAATCGCAGATTCTTTTAAACCATTTAGATATACTGGGCACCTGATTTTATGAGAATTGAAAATCACTCAGTTAATGAGCAATGAAGTTAATTTTAAAAATGTTTAGGAGATGTCAAAATCCAAATTATGCAAATACGATACACATGTCAAATCTTGATGATAGATACCATTTTAATTTTTATTTTGACTAAAAATTTGAAAATATCAAATATACCTACTTTATGTGAAAGATGGATTTACACTATGACTATTCTCCATTAAAAAAGTTTGTGAAGGGAATAAAATACTAGTTAGTAAAACTTCAATTTCTTGTATAGAATAAATAAGGTGGCAACTTTAGCTCATATATATATATATATATATAGTGAGGCTATGGTGCTTCGCGAACCACAAAATCTCTCGTGCTTGGCGTCCGTATCTCGAATTTGAAAGTTCAAACGGCCGATCCAAATCGTTAACATGATCATCATATTTAACTATCTTTGGAGATCAAAATTTATATTTTTTTAAATTGTTTTGCTATTTTTTAGATGGGTACAAAATCGCTAGTTTTGGATGGTGTAAAAATCGTTAGATCAGAAAACTTTGTACCCATTTAAAAATAGCAAAAAAAAATTTTAAAATATAAAATTTGATCTCAAAGATAGTTCAACATGAAGATCATGTTCAACGGTTTGGATTATCCATTTGAACTTTCAAATTTGAGATACAGACGCGAACCACGGGAGGTTTTGTGATTCACGAAGGACCATAGCCTCTAAATCTATATATATATTGTGTAGTCCTCTTGTGTTTGATTTAAATCTTGCTGAGCTCTGTAGTTTTATTAAATTTTTGACACAATAAATTGAGGTTGAGTTTGATATTATTTAGTTTATAATTCAGTTCGGCTCACTTCCAATAGTAAGATATGTAATTATGTTGTTCAATTGGGAGTCTGGTCATTAATATATAGCATATTAACTTTCTAGATATAATTACATTTTGTCACAATTTTATTTAAGATCAATAAATTTTGTGTAAAAAACATGACTATACTTTAGTTATTTAAGTTAATACAAACAATAAATACAAAACAAACAATTTAGTTTAAGCTCAGCAATATAAGATTAATTGATTTATATCCATATCAAATACAATAAATCAAATTTTGAGTAACATCAACTCGCTTGAATTCTACATGTTTAGAGTTTTAGAATATTTACGAAGGAATGACACATTCAGAGCAATCAGTGGTTCATAATTAATTTATTTGTTGTCTCCGTATTTTTCTTTTATTTTTTACCACCATCAATATAACTTCTGAAGGTAAAAAAAAATGTATACAGAAGTCTAAAATGGTTTTCTTCAATCTTGACAAAAAACACTCAAACCTCTTATTCATTTAAAACCGTGCATGTCTTTATGCGGATCTAGTATTATGTGTCATCATACTAACACATGAACTATGAATGCATTCTAATTAGTTGATTAAGAATGGATTATTAGGCCCCTAATTAAAGAGCAGGAGAACCGGGGGGAGGCTAATTATTTATGGAATTTGTAAGCTATATATAAAAATACACAATTAGTTAGGCTACGATGCTAGATGTAGCATGGATGGTCAATATATTATAGATTATTTCTCTGTATTCAAAGTTCAAATGGTTTATCTGACCGGTCAAAATAATTTTTAAAATAAAATTTTAATTAGGAATCAAATTTTATATTTAATTTTTTTTTAAGATAGTTATAAAATCATTTGATTTAATTTTTATTATGAGTCATTCAAAAGAGTGATATTTTTAATTATATTAAAAAATATAAAAAAAAACTAAAAAATATGAAATTTGATCCCCAACTAGATTTTCATATGCAAAATATTTTGACTAGTCGGATCGATCATTTAAACTTTAAAGATAGAAAAATGATCCATAGCATATAGGTCATCTATGCTTCGCGTAGCATCATGGTCTATCGATCTATATATATATATATATATATATATATATATATATATATATATATATATATAGTGAGGCTATAGTGCTTCGCGAAGTACAAAACCTCTTGTACTTCACATTTATACCTCGATTTTAAAAGTCCAAACAGTCGATCTAAATAATTAAATATAATTTTCATATTGAAATTTCTTTCGATATCAAATTTTATCTTTTTATTTTTTACTATTTTTTAAGTGGGTAAAAACTAACTAATATTGGATGGTGCATAAATCATTTGATCAACAAAATTTGTACTCATCTAAAAAATAATAAAAAATTAAAAAAAAAAGTATAAAATTCGATGTTCAAAGATATTTCAATAGAAATATTATGTTCAATGGTTTGGATTGACCGTTTGTACTATATATAGAGAGAGAAAGAGTGAGGCTATGTTGCTTCGTGAAGCATAAAATCTTCAGTGTTTTGCGTCCGTATCTCAAAATTAAAAGTCTGATTTGTCAATTCAAACCATTATATATGATCTTCATATTGAAATATCTTTGAAAATCAAATTTTATATTTTTTAAAAATATTTGTTATTTTTTAGATGGGTATAAAATTTGCTAATCTAATGATTTCTGCACCATCCAATACTAGTGATTTTTCATCCATCTAAAAAGTAATAAAAATTAAAAAAAAGTATAAAATTTGTTCGCCAAAGATATTTAATATGAAGATCATGTTCAATGGTTTGAATCGACCGTTTCGACTTTCAAATTCAAATACATACGCAAACTATATGAGATATTTTGTGTTTCACGAGGCACTGTAGCCTAACTCTCTCTCTCTCTATATATATATATATCGTTAATTTCTAACTTTTAGATTACAAATAATTATTTCAAAACATTAAAGTCTGTTTATAAATTGAAAAATATTAATATTTAATGTTATATAATCATTAAATTTCTTCAAAATATAAATTTTGAAGACATAGTAATAAGGTTAAATTTTGATTTTCTACAAAATACATTAGTTTGTTAATCAAATTAAATTATCGAATTTGACTATTTGAGTATGAAAAACCACTCAGAGGCATGCATAATATCCTGACTATACATGATATCATAACTCAGAATTTGGTCAAGTGTGTTAGCTAGGTACAGCTAATATAATTAACACAAGCCGCTACAGCTAAACAGCAGAAGAGATTCCGATTGACACACTGACAATTAATTGCACAACAATACAAGGACTAGGAGTTAAAACCATGGAAGAAACGGCCAAACCTAAGAAAAGGACTTGATATGTGCTTGCTTGTGCCACACTGCAGAGCAATAATTAGGAGAGGAAATGCCCAGAGACTTGCTGTCTAAGCGTCTCTCATCGCTCTGCCACAACAAGAAGGGGCCTCAAGTGTGGAAAGATTAAAACTTACATTGTACCCTTCTGAGAAAAGGTTTGATTATCACAAAAACGTGAAGGACAACACGTGCCAGGTCGTATATAGTTCAAATAAATTGGACTGTATATATATGGTTAATTGAACATATTTTTATTCACTTCGTTAGCCTTCATGTTTATAATTAAATAAAATATATATCTATATTTGTTAATTCATTTAGCTATAAAAATTTGTATCTGTTCTATATTTACAAAATTCATATGAAGGTGCATAGCATTTGATTTTAAAGACATGAAATACATATTTAAACGTTTCTCAAATTGTCAAATCTACTTGTGCATCCAATTTTTTAATCTACTCTTTTACTAATTTCGTTGAAATACCCTCATATTTTATTTTTTTTCTTTGTATGAATCAAGATTTTAAGATGCGAATTTCAATATATGTATGGTTGATCACTGCATAGCGCATATACGACATGTGAATGTATATGCGGTTTAATATGAGGATATACATTTTAAAAAGTTCTTAAAATATTTAAATCAGACATTTATTTTAAATATTTTTAATATAAAATAAATAATATAATAAAATATTAATTATGTAATTTTAAATTTTTTTTATATAAAATATATCATATTGATTAATTTTATAGACTTACTACAATAAAAAATTTAAAAAATATCGCACATTATTAAATATGTGGATGTATACTTTTATACATCGGTTTACAATGCGTTATCTTGATAATTTTGATAATGGATGTTCAAATAAATAAATAAAATATTTAAATGAAAAAATATATATATAGAGAGAGAGTTTGTCTATTGTGTTTTACAATAATAATTTTGATAATGGATGTTCAAATAAATAAATAAAATCTTTAAATGAAAATATATATATAGAGAGAGAGTTTGTCTATTGTGTTTCTAGTAGCAGAAATGCTACCAGTACAAATTTTAATTTTTTATGCTCAAAATTTTAATTTAAGTAGCTTAATAAAAAATTTATATCATAATCTTGTAGAATACTATTTTTTATCGTGTTTAGAATTAGTTTACTATATTTAATGATTTTTAGAAAGTAAGCATTTTTTACATTCAAATTTTATTATTTTTCTATTATTTTATTATTTTTCATAAATCATTAAGCATAGTAAATTAATTTCAAACACAATAAAATTAGTATTTTATAAGATTATGATATAAATATTTTGTTGAGCTATTTAAATTAAAATTTTGAGCATGAAAAATTAAAATTTGAACCGGTAACGTTTCGACCTAAATGCTCATGGAAGCACAATAGACAAACTATATATATATATTCTTCTATCTATAGATTGATGGACATTCAAATTTTAAATAATTTCAAATAATATTAAATTAGAACCATTGTAAATTTCACGAAAATTTCATATTCTTTCATGTTTTCTATAGAAATGAGGAAATAATCCATTCCGAAAATGTCAGAGTGAAAACAAGTTAAAAATACAATTTCAAGATTTCTTGTGACATCCTTGCGTACCACAAGGAATTCTTAGGAGAAAACAAGTGAAAAAAAATAAGGAGAATGTAAAGATTGGGAGTCCTTATCACCTCTCTTGCGTGTGCAAAGATTTCTTGCGGGTTGGAGAGGGCTCGATGTAGTTTTTGTGCAAATTTAATTTTTAGTGTTTTGTTTAGTTTTAACTTAACCCCCTTAAAAAAAAAAAAAAGAGAAACATTACTTGATTGAAAATTATAGAAAGCATATAAAAGAGAAAAAAAAATACTAGACTCACATGGAGATATAGGCAGAATCTTCTCTTTTTTTTTATATATATATATGTACTGCATCATAAGAAGATACTTCTTTTTCTATTCTAAGGATTAGACATATAACAAATACTTGATTCTCTTTGGTATAATTTTATTCAGATTTCAATGATTGTTCTGATTTGGTTTGTCTTAATTTGAGTGTCTAGCTAGTTGTGCGTAACATTGCGATGTTGATCTAAAAAGTACATAGTTAAACTTTTTTTTTTGCTATGTTGCGAACTAATATATGTTCTTTTACTCTTTTACAAATTAATTAAAAAGTATATATTATTTGAAAGAGTTTTCTCTTATGTCTATACTTCTATATGTTCTAGCCTTCATGTAGTCTCGTGAAAAAATGTTAAAAAAAAAATTAAAAATACTTATAGATTTCATTACAATTTATTGTTCATTGTTGTAGATAAAGATGCTGTCTAAATCATCCAATTTTAGATATTTATAAGGACCTCATCGTCTTAATTTGTAGACCCATCACCCCAACATCGTCTTAATTTGTCATCCAACCAAAGGTTGATTTTCTTTAATGCTCAGTTTTAGTTACACTACAAGAGATCCTGAATCTAATAACGGTTTTTAAAACTCTTTAATAATGGTTCTCCAACCATTATTAAAGGGGTGTTAGAAAAAATATAAACAATCGTTGTTAAAAATGTGTTGTTAAAATCATTTTTGGAAGACATTTAACAACGGTTCTTAACTAATAATTATTATTAAAGGGTCCTTTAACAATGATTATTAAATAAAAATAATTGTTAAAGGGTACTTTAACAATGATTCTTAAATAAAAAACCATTATTAAAGTATCTTTAACAACGGTTTTTAAATAAAAACTGTTGTTAAAGGATACCTTAGCAGCGATTATTTATTAAAAAAATTAAAAAAAAAACTTTAGCACCAGTTTTTAACTAATAATCATTGTTAAAAAGATTTGAAGAGGGTACAAAAGGTATTGCTCTTAATTTGGAATCCAAAAATGTTGGCGTTGTATTAATGGGTGATGGTTTGATCATAAAAGTTGCAAAAGATTTTTTTAAAATAATTTTTTCAAATTATTTTCTTTTAAAGATATGAGTCAGATTGATATTGAGTCGTATTGATTAACAGTAAACAATGAATGTGGAGTCATATTGATTATCTAAGAATAAACAAAAAAACAAATAAAAAAACAGAAAAAAAAACTTCAAATGCGTTTTTAAGCTTGAAGACGAGGTTTTTTGGCCCCAAAAATATCAAAGTAGATCTTGTCGTTAGCTTTCCGTGGCCGCATAAAACGCCTCAATTGGATTTTACTATCAAAAGTTATGGCCGTTTGAAATTGAGATGGTCGGATTTCGATTTTTATTTCTTCAGTCTCTCTTTTCTTCTTCCTCTCTCTGTCTCACTCTCATCTCTCTTTTTATATATGAAAACAGATGAAAATGAGTTGGTAATACGTGGGATTTTAGTTTTTAAATTTTTATTTTTGGAACGTTGGATTGGAATTAACGAAAGGTGAGATGGGCAATCAGTGGGAGCAAATGTTATTGTTTGGAGCAAAAAAGCAAATGTCAGAATAAATATCAGAGCCAAAAAAAATAGCAAAAATATTTAGCAACGGTTACTTGAAGAAACCGTTGCTAAACGCATCATTTAACAATGATTCTAAGCACAGAACCGTTGTTAAAGACAATGTTTAACAATAATTCCTTCAAGGAACCGTTGCTAAATGGTTCTTCTATTTTTTTTTGTTCTGGGATGTCTATTTTAACAATATTTTTTTATTATAAAACGTTGTTAAATAAGTTTTCAATATTACAATGATACCACTGAGTCATTTAGCAACAGATTTAATATATAACCGTTGTTAAATGGGTGTTGTTTAAGGTCATTTCTGTTGTAGTGTTAGATAATATATTTATGTTTGCTATGTATAAATTAACTACATTATATTTTTTTACAACTTTCTAGACATTTTTTTAATTATAGTTTCTTAGTTCAACTAGGTATTTCAGAATAATTTCCGTTTTTATGTTCTAGATAACAAACTATTTATAATTTCTTCTTGTTTCTTTTTTGTTTTTAAATTTCCTAAAGGGAGATTAACTATTTTTGCAATTTTCATATATCCTTCTACTTGTATCAATTTTGATGGATCATGTTGAATTATGGAATAATTAATCGAGAAAGCTCATGGGCTTGTTTCGTTTCCTATTTTTATTATGGTAAGTTACATACATCTTGTGGCGGAGAAAGCTACTGAGTTTAGAGCCGTTAACTAGGCAGGCTTGTTAAATTTTAGAGGATGTTTTTGTTTTCCCCTTTGATAAAACTAATTTCATAATTTTTAGTAAATCAGTTGAATTCACTGGTTAAATAACTTTCTTTTCCTTTTCCAATACTCGTTCGAAGAGTTATACAAAGTAATAGATGGGTTAAAATTTATAATTTATAATACGTAAAAGATGTTAATCCTCCAGGCTTTTCAAACATGATATATCATTAATATGTTCTAATTTTGATTTTGTTAAAATTTCTTCATCTACTTTGATCTAATTGCTCATGTATAGTTTATTTTCTCTCTCCTAATTTAAAATAGATGATAATAATATATCTAAAAAATAAATCTTCAAATAATCCAAAATTTCTACACTATATATTATTTATAAATTAGAATGTATTTAATTATAGGGAAATGATTTCCTTGACAATAGATTATTTTGACAATCTTGACAATGAATTTTTAAATAAATATAAAAAAACGTAAAAATGAAAAAAAAAACATTTACAGAGATGTTAGTTTACTTATAGATTGATTGTGTTTTAAATTTCATATAATTATATTTTTGTTTGATAGTCCATCAAAGACCATCAAAATTATATACAATTTACAATGGTTCCAAATTAATAGTCTTTGATGGACTATCAAATGATAATGAACTTATATGAATTTGAAACACTATCAATCTATAAGTAAATAAATATATCTATAAAAAAAATCTATTTTTAAGATTTTTTTAATATTTATTTAAAAATTCATTGTCAAGATTGTCAAAATATATAAAACATTGTGAACAAAACCCTCCCCTTTAGTTATAATACTTATTATTATACACATATTAAGTGTCTAAAAATATTTGTATTTAAATTTTGATAAATATAGAACTTTCATTAAAAAATTAATTTTTTTTTTAATTTATAATTATTTAGATGTCTATAAATCCTCATTCGGGACGAAGCCCAAAGATAACCTAGTAGGAGAAATAAGTAAAAATAAAAAGAACTTATTACAACTCTCGCGAAGAGTTAGCTCATATTAAGGATGATCTAATATTAAAATGAATATAACATTTTAAATATGTAAATTTAGTTTCTAATTGTCTCCGGTTCGAAAAATGAAAAGGGGTACTCTTTTTCTTTTATACAAAAGCCTAGTTGTAGTAAGCTGTAGCCTGTTCTCAAAAAGTAAAAATAAGAGATTCTTCAATAAAGCTACTAAGAAACAACCAACATGTCTATGTAAAAAGTTCAGCACCGTAGACCACCACCGTAGACAAGTATTAGTAAAGGTAAACAGAAATATCTATATTATCAAGACCACCACCGTAGACAAGTATTAGTAGAGGTAATTTATACAATAGCAATATGTGCAGTTTTTATAATAATTATTTAAATAATCTTAATTTTAAATAATAAGAGTGATAAATTGAAATATTAAGAATATGAATGGCAATGCGTCACTGTCAGTGGCGCTGTGTAAACGCGTCAGTCTGACTGGCGCGTGTTTGTGCAAAGAAGCCATTGGGAGTGTCGTCTTTCATTTTTTTTTAACTTAGAGTTTGCGTTGTTTGGTGTTGGTCCTGACGCCAGTGGGAAAAACACCACTCCCACTAGCGTCTTTCAATTTTTTTTAAGAAAAAACTGAAAAGTAAAAAAAACACCACTGTCAGTGACATTTTTGCAACGCACCACTGATAATGACGTATTTTCATTCGCATTCTTAAAAAAATAATTTTATCACTCTTATTATTAAAATTAGGATTATTTAAATAATTATAAAAAAAATGGCTATATGTGTGTTCAAAGTGTGCCTCAACAAAGATAGCGTATTAATACACTAACTGTGTTAAAAAACAATTGATCATAATTTGTCGAATAGTTTGTCGAAGTATGCTCTCTATCTGTTCTTAATTTCCTCATCTTTCACTAAAAGTCTATCAACCTCATCCTTAATACATTTAACTTGGTGGAAGTCTCTGGTCTTCCTTTCTCAAAGTTTAGTCATCTTATAGATATCATTTTCTCCATCTTTCGTATCTAATTTCCGATATAACTCCATGTATGTCTGACCCCTTACTTCGTTCACAGCTTTCTTTGCGTTTCTTCTAGTTTCTTTGTACTTCTGTACGTTTTCATTACTCTTATTGTGATATAAACATTTGTAATATTATTTCTTCTCATTGATATTCTTTTGTACTTCATCATTCCACCATCAAGTGTTTTTAGGTTCACGTTTATTTCCTCTAGTTACTCCAAATACCTCTATAGCCACCTTCTGAATGTGAGTCGTCATCTTCTTTCATATATTACCTGCATCCTCACCTTCGTTCCATGATCCTTCTGCAATAACTCTATTCTTAAACACCTGAGAAACGTCCCATTTGAGTTTCCACCATCTCGTTCTCGTTATTTTCATACATCTATCTCACCGAACTCATACTTGAAAATAAAAATCAGCCATCAAAAGTTTGTGTTGTGTGACAACACACTCGCCAGGTATAACCTTATAATCCATCTGGCTCGAGTGTTGGCCATTGCTAAAAGTAATTAAATGTGATTGTTTCTTTCTAAAGAAGGTGTTTGCTACCATGAGGTCATAAGCTATAGCGAAGTTCAAGTTATCTTCTCCCTCTTGATTCTGTTCGTCATATCCAAAACCCTCATATACCCTCTCAAACCCCCTTCTAACTGTGCCAACATGATTATTAAGATCACCTCCAATGAAGAGTTTTTCACTGTTAGACACTCCTCTAACCATGTCCTCTAAGTCTTTCTAGAATCATCTCTTGACATCATCGCTCAAACCTACTTGTGGGGCATACACACTGATGACGTTCAAGATCAAATCTCCAAAAATTAATTTGATCATGATGATCCTATCCCATTGTCTCCTAACTGCGACAACTTCATTCTTGAGGCTCTTATCAATTAAGATGCCTACACCATTTATACTTCGTTCTTTTCCCGTGTACCACAATTTAAAGCCCGTATTCTCCACCTCCTTAGCCTTCGACCTCCATTTAGTCTCCCGAACACATAAGATATTAACGTGTCTCCTAATCGCAGTATCAACTAACTCTCTTAGCTTACCTGTTAAGGATCCTACATTTCAACTACCTAAACGAATCCTACTTTCCCGACTAGCTTCCTTGCCCCTCGTACTCGTTGAGTCAAGTGCGAAGACTCTTGTTCATTTGACACTACATACGGGTGCCGATGCAGCTCGTCACTAAGGTGATGACGATCCGCCCATCGCTCACTTGTCACCATATTCGAGTTCCAATATGGCGCGCCACTAAGGCGGTGAAGACCCAATCCTTATTCTCTTGTCACCATATCCGGGTTTCAATATGGTGCGTCGCTAAGAGGGTGACGCCCCAACGAAAATTGACTGGGTTTCATTTCCATAAAGATTGGTTGTTTTAGTGCAGGGCTCGCCACACCCACAGCAACCCTCCTTCTTTATTCTAACTTGGGACAAACTATGCAGAAACTAGTCCACACAGGCGGAGTTTTTTAAGAATTATAACAAACAAGATAAATTGGATGTTAGAGCTATCAAGGCTATTTTCTTCGATTATTCCGCTCAAAAAGGGTTATAAGTGTTATGATCCAATTAATAAGAAAATATATATTTCTAGAAATATGAAATTCCAAGAAAATGAGTCTTTTTATGAGGAAAAACTAGAAGAATACAATAATCAAGAACCATCTGTGCGACCCTTTTTTCACGCGTCTCACAGCTTAGGGTGATGGACTGTGGAAGGAGATCCCTCTAAGCATGTATTTGGGGTATATTATGATTATGAAATGCATATTTAGTGGGTTTTTTTAGAGATTGTGAGTTCTTACAGATTCCGATGGGCGCAAACCCCCACCGTTAGTTACTCTAGGCTTTTAACCTCGAGGTACCTCTAGATCATGAAAAGAAAAGCAAATACAATAGCTAAGTAGATATAAGTATTCAAATGATTGTGAAGCATTGGGGTATGGAGTATGGTATGATGAGTGAAATGGTGGGTCAGGTAAAAAATTTATGAGTTTGGCAGTCCAAAACCCGTAACGTGAGCTTTTATAAGGTAGCTAACACCTGACCAATTGTGCAAAATCAGACTAATAATGTTAGATAATCTTGAAATTGGTATATCAGTGGATTAGCGAATTTAACTCTCTTGCTCGTCTCATTGATCTTCTAGATTATGAATATGAGGCGCTGAGCCGATTCATGAACCTAGGTATATCATTTTGATTCAGAGCGACATTATCCATCCAATCACACAAAATCAAACTTAAAGCGTTATGCCATCTAGCCTTGAGGTTAGTAAATCAGAAAATTAGCGAACTTAACTCGCATACACATTTTACTGATGTTCTAGATTATGAATCTGAAGCATTGGACCAATTCATAAACCTAGGTGTGTCATTTTGATTATGGGCGATATTATCCATCTAATCACACAAAGCCAAACCCGAAGCGCTATGTCAGCTGGCCTTGAGATTGGTAAATCAGAAGATTAGTGAACTTAACTCGCATGCACATCTTACTTATCTTCTAGATAATGAATTTGAAGCACTAGAGCCAATTCATGAATCTAGGTATGTCCTTTTGATTCATGAAGATATTACCCATCAAATCACACAAAACTAAGGTTGAAGTATTACGCCAGCTGATCTTGAGGTTTGAGAAATCAAAAGATTAGCGATCTTAACTCGCATACATATCTTACTGATCTTCTAGATTATGAATCTGAAGAATTAAACCAATTCATGAATCTAGGATTACCACACACACACAAGTTAAATTCAAAGCACTTTGCTGGTTTAACATTGAGGTAGGTATACTGAAGTATAAACTCATGAACTTAGCAAATTCGAAGTCAACGATGGAAACTTTATGAGGTGGTTGATAACTAGATGGTTGTGTGATAATCATCCTTGTCACCATGCTTCTCATCTTCTCTATCTCCTTCACATGATACTCTTCATCATCATGATCATTATGTGATTATCACCACTATATGATCATCTTTATCATGTGATCATCACCACTGTTTGATCATCATCATTATCACATGATCATCATTATCATATGATCATCCTCATTGTACGATCATCATCACTACATGATCATTGTATGATCATCATTATCATCATGTGATCATCATCTCTAGCATGATCACCTTTGCTACATGATCACCATCTTTGTATGATCATCATTATCGTATGATTATCATCTCTACATGATCATCATTACTTGTATGATCATCATTATCATCATGTGATCATCATCTCTATATGATCACCTTTGTTGCATGATCATCATTGTCTGTGTCATATTTTTGATATATTATTCTCTTTATTATTTTATTTATATGTATGTTTTTGGTATTTTTTTATTTTATTACCTCTTTATTTTTATTATTATTTATGTTTATTTATTTTTCTTTTTTTCTCTTTATTTTTTATGTTATTTTCTTTTATATTATTTTTATTATGCTCATTATTATGCATATTATATTTGTGATTTTTATTTTTCTCTTTATTATTATCCTCACTATTATTATTTATAATTTATTATTTATGTTATTATCCACCCATTTGTTAATATTCTTTTATTATTTGATATTATTATTTTATTAATATATTATCATTTATTAAATCACTCTTTATTGTTATTTCATTATCTTATTATTTTGTCCCATTTTCATACTTAAAAAATATTAGAAAATCCTAAGAAAATTCATATATTATTTTTTGTTTTTTTATATGAATTTTATGAACTTTATTTATATTTAAAATACCAAGTCAAACTAGAGTGAAAAGAGAAAGTTTGCATCACCAATATTGGATTTGGAGGTAAGAATTAAAGTGCTTCATTGATCACCCGAGATAGTTGATCTTCCTTTACTGCCTTATTTGTTCGTTATTCTTCGATTTTAAGTATTCACACTCTCTCTCCTATATATCTGGCAGCTCTAACTAAAAAGACTTGAAACTTAAAAATTTGGAGAACTCGAGCACCTCTCATGGCACCATCTGCTTCGGTGAAGAGAATGAAGAACAGAGGGAGAGGAGAAGGCAATAACTCTTCTCTGAGTAAATTCGGTGCACGTGATCTGCAAGGCAAAAGGGCCCACTATCAGGGACTCAATCCACATGAGCCGGTATACACTTCCTTTTTCTTTTGATTTAAATTTCTGACTTTATTTATGTATAGGCTTGGTGCATGATTGATTGTATGAACTGCATACTTAGACTCTCGTCATGTGGGCCTCATCTCTAAACTCTCTGAATCTGGGTTCACAAGTCCAATTATTATTTGTTTAGTGTTTCACTTAGGGCTAATTGAACTGATGTGGCACACTGCCATAGGGCCATGTATCTAAGCAGTGTTTTATTTAGTTAATTTTCTGCTAATGGTATGCTGACATTGATCAATGAATGAATGCCACGTGACATAAGTGGGGCCCACTTATCAGTTGTGGTGTGGTAGGACCCACATGAGTGATGTGGACCAATGAGGAGTTGCCATGTGGCATGTCTTCAGTGAGGTGGCTCCTCTAGATGTTGCCATTTGGCACCCTTTTACTGTCGTGTGCTAATCAGAACCTACCAAGTGGCTTGCTGTGTTGACATGGTCACTGAGGTGGACCAATCACCAGTTGCCACATGACTTGGTGGGGCCTACCTGTCAGCCGAGTTCTCACCATTGTAAGGCTCACCTGTGCTGACATTGGCCAATAAGTGGCTAACACATGGCACATTATTGTTGACTTGGATCACCATCGTGCTACTGTCACCCTTGATTACCATTAATAATACTAATTTGGTCAATTAGTAAAAAGTACAATGGTTAAATTATAATTTTAATAAGTTATACAATAATCAAGCACAAATAATTTCTAAATCAAAGATATGAAATAAAGTAAAGATAAAAAGTTCAAAAATGCTCAATCAAAGGATCGAGTTGACACACGATGTAACGAGGTTTGGCGTTATGCGCCTACTCCTCGGATCCCCGGCTTTCCGTCTAACGGTAACAAAGCCGGTCCGATCTATTCAACCAAATATGAGTCTTGTATAAGGTCGAACTTTGCCCTCTTACACACAAAGGATGAGAGACAAAACCTAAAGTTAAATGGAGTAGCAAAAGATAGGAGTAGATTTAGCAATGAAGCAAATCACACAAATCTCACAAGTATTTAGAACAAGTTTAGATCAAAAATCTTGAGTTTTAGCTAGGTATAGCAAAGTTTTCTTAAAGCTCTTTAATGGTGGCAATAAGAATATATTTTGCTAGTGTATTCAACAACAAAAGAAGAAGGGAGATGGTCCCCCTTTTATATAGAGCTGAAAATCAAGCATAACTCACTTTTAACGGCCTGAACCGTTATAACGGTTTACAAATCGTTATAAACGGATTATGGTTCAAACGGTAGGATTGTCAGAGAAATTTGCCCGTTGGATCAACTGAGCTGAAATGTTATAATGATTTATCAAGTCATTATACATTTCATGAATTGTAGTAACGATTACAGAATCGTTATACGTTTCATAAATTATTGTAACGATTACTGAATCGTTACACGTTTCATAAATCATTGTAACGATTACTGAATCGTTACTTAACGATACACTCAGATTTCTTTGAGATTGTTTCTGCCTTAGAATATTTTTGAGTATTGAGATGAACCATTATAACGATTACTGAACTGTTATAACGATTCACTAGGCAGAAGCACTTTTCTTATTATTTAATCTCAATTTCTCTTGACCAATTCAACCCAGTTTGAGTTTTACTAAACCTAAGCCTAATGCAGTCTTGATTAAGCTCTTGTATCACAGTATTTGTCTTGGTTCTTGTGCACTAGTCCATTTGCATGTTAATTCCTGCACAAAATTCAAACAAGACAAATTATAAAATTCAAGATTCTTTGAGAATATTTCTGCCTTAGAATATTTTTAAGTGTTGAGATGAACCATTATAATGATTACTGAACCGTTATAACGATTCACTGGGCAGAAGCACTTTTCTTGTTGTTTAAGCTTAATTTCTCTTGACCAATTCAACCTAGTTTGAGTTTTACTAAATCTAAGCCTAATGCAGTCTTGATTAAGCTCTTGTATCTCAGTACTAGTTTTAGTTCTTGTGCACTAGTCCATTTGTATGTTAATCCCTACACAAAACTCAAACAAAGCAAATTATAAAATTCAAGATCGTTTTACAAATTGACAAATCAAAGAAGATGTTAAGTGTAATAATCTCCCGTTTTTATCGATTTGCAAAACACAGATGGGTGCATAGATATCACATATGATGTGAATTTCACCCAAAAACTTCTCTCACTTTTTGGAAATCGGACAAAAGGATGCGATTAAAGAATTTATTTCAATTTAGCTCTCCTTTAATATATGCACCTATATAAGATAAAGAATTTAAAATACTTCCAAAATAATAAAAATATAATACATTAGCTAACTCTCCCTAAATATGTTGCACGTTTCAAGATTTAGAGTTAACAAGGCTTCCCCTTATTTAGTGCATAATTCAAGAAAAAATTGAGCATAGCTCCCCCGCAATTTATCAATTCTCAAATTATTTAGAGCAAAACTCCCCCTTAATTGAACAACCCCATTTATTCTAATAAATTTAGTAATTCTATATTGTTGAGATTATAGTAAGTAGAGAGAATCACAACTAATGCAATAATTAATCTCAATCACATCATTACTTGGCATAGCTCCCCTTTAATTTAGCAATTTTAGATCAATTTGATTGTTTGGAGATGATTTTGAAGATGAGATCGACATAAATTTTGTTGTTATGCTTGAGATACATGTCAATTTAAGTTTTGAGACTTCATATGCATCTAAATTTATCCCTTAAACTCTAACATACCTAATTTAAACCTAAGTTCACGATGTTGTTCGGTTGGAAGGGGTTTTGTGAAGATATTGACAATTTAATTTTTGGTATCAACATGAATGAGTTCGATATCTCTTTTTTCAACATGGTCACGAATGAAATGATGTCGAATTTCAATGTGCTTAGTTCATGAATGAAAAACCAGATTTTTGGAAATTTGAATGGCGCTAGTATTGTCACACATAATTGGTACTTTGCAGAAGCGTAAATCATAGTCATTGAGTGTGTGAATCATCCAAAAGAGATGATTTTGTTCGGGCTAACTCTTGACCATAATTAGTTCGGGCTAACTCTTGTAAAGTTCTATTTTTCCTTTCTACAACCCCATTTTATTGTGGTGTTCTAAAGGCCGAGTATTCATGTTTATATCCTCTTTTACAACATAGGTCATCAAATTGAGTATTTTCAAATTCACCACCATGGTCACTTCTAATGGTATTGATTTTCAAACCCTCTTTATTTTTAACCCTATTGCAATATTCAACAAAGTTGGCTTCATACCTCCAACCGGTTGGTGTCCTATGATAAGTATTTTTAGACCAAGCCGGATTGTATCTAAAAGCATGATATGGTATATTTCTAGGGTTTTGAGTTTTTTCATGCATGTCCTTTTCAATTTGAATTTATTTTCCTTTTTTTTTGGACTTTTATGATTTTTAGATGATTGTAAAGAATGTGAAATCTTCTTGTATCCTAGACCCGTCTTGTCATGGGATTGTTGTCCCTTGTACAAGTTAGTTGAACCCAACCTAGTGCTACTACTTGATGCACTAGTGAATTTCAAAGCTCGATTTTCAAGATCCAACAATTACTTGTCAATCTTTAAGTTACTAATTTATTGAATAAAATTTTTTTGTTCTTTTTCAAAAATAATTTTCTTTGTTTCATACTCGGTTACCTTAGACTCAAGCTCAAGTATATTTTTGGTTAATTCCTCAATGGTACCTTCACTTCTCAACAACGCTTGGTTTGTTTCATTGAGAAATTTATTTGCTCTAGCAAGTTTAAATTTTAACATCCTCTCATTAGTGAAAATGCTTGCATCCTCAATATCATAATAATCATCATCTGAATCACTTATGGATGCACAATATGAAATATGGATGGGTTCATCCTCATTTAAAATAGGGTTTACGCATATCTTGACCTCTTTGGGTGGAGGTGAAGAGCGAGCTTCTACCTTATTTTCTCCTTGCACCTCCTTAGTGCTTGATGAATTCGTCTCATCTTTTTTTTCTTCCTTGGTGACTTCTTCTTGAGTCATCACCTTGGTTGGCTCCATCATTTTCTTTTTGGCCAAGTGGAGTTTCCTTAGATATTCGATAATTATTGGATCGGTGAGCTCATTTTTGGCAATAATAACCTCAAAATCTTTTTCCTCTTCTTCCTTGATATGTTTTGTGCTCGACATAGTGAGGATCTTGGCTTATAATTAAGTGTTTCATAATTATCAAACTCAACCTGCTCTTATACCACTTTGTAACCCTTGATTACCACTAATAATACTAATTTGGTCAATTAGTAAAAAATACAAGGGTTAAATTATAATTTTAACAAGTTCTACAATAATCAAGCACAAGCAATTTCTAAACCAAAGATATGAAATTAAGTAAAGAGAAAAAGTTCAGAAATGCTCAATCAAAGGATCGAGTTGACGCGATGTAACGAGGTTCGACGTTATGCGCCTACTCCTCGGGTCCCGGCTTCCCGTCTAACGGTAACAAAGCCGGTCTGATCTATTCAACCAAATACGAATCTTGTACAAGGTTGAACTTTTCTCTCTTACACATAAATAATGAGAGACAAAGCCTAAAGTTAAATGGAGTAGCAAAAGCTATGAGTAGATTTAGTAATAGAGCAAATCACTCAAATCTTGAGCTTTAGCTAGGTATAGCAAGGTTTTCTCAAAGCTCTTTAATGGTGGTTGTAAGAATGTATTTTGCTAGTGTATTCAACAACAGAAGGAGATGGGAGATGGTCCCCCTTTTATATAGAGCTGAAAATCAAGTATAACTCACTTTTAACGGCCTGAACCGTTATAACGGTTATAAATCGTTATAACGGATTAAGGTTCAAACGGTAGGATTGTCAGAGAAATTTGCCCATTGGATCAACTGAGCTGAAATGTTATAACAATTTATCAAGTCGTTATACATTTCATGAATCGTTGTAACGATTACAAAATCATTGTAACGATTACAAAATCGTTATACGTTTCACAAATCGTTGTAACGATTCCTGAATCGTTACTTAACGATACACTCTGGTTTCTTTGAGAATGTTTCTGCCTTAGAAGCAATTTTCTTGTTGTTTAAGCTCAATTTCTCTTGGTAAAACTTGAGATGAACCGTTATAATGATTCACTGGGCAGAAGCACTTTTCTTATTGTTTAAGCTCAATTTCTCTTAACCAATTCAACCCAGTTTGAGTTTTACTAAATCTAAGCCTAATGCAGTCTTGATTAAACTCTTGTATCCCAGTAATAGTCTTGGTTTTTATGCACTAGTTCATTTACATGTTAATCCTTGTACAAAACTCAAACAAGGCAAATTATAAAATTCAAGATTGTTTTACAAATCGACAAATTAAAGAAGATGTTAAGTGTAATAGCTAGCACGTGGCACAGCCTCTTTTTGAGTTTCCCTTGCTTCTGATCCCCAATTTGCACCCAAACTTTTCACTATCCCCAAGTTGTACCAAGAGAAGTTTTTAATTGAAGCTCAACCCTTGATTGCTCTGATTTTTCTTTTTTAAATTTATTTTAATAGCTCCACTTGTCCAAAAATTATTATTTTTTTATCAAAAATCTATAAATTCATGATGATCACTTTTGTAATTTTTAATTCTCATTTTGACCTTGTCTCTTTATATCAAAAATTCTTTCTTTATAAACCCCTTTCTTTTTATATTAATCTCAAAATTTGAATGTTGGAGTCCAATGCTTGTGCTAATAATGTTATTTTCTTATATTATCTCTAGTTAAATATCTATATTTGATGCTTCACCAGGTTCAATTTTATTTGATTTAAGATTGATCATATGTCAATAATTTAATAAAATATCAATTTAATCAGATGCTGTTCATATTGGCATATGATAAATTTTGTGAGATTGACTTTCAGTTTATGTCCATGAAAGTAAAATCACATTGAATTTTTATTTGCTTGTCTGAATCAAAATACTGGACTTTGAAACACATAATCTTCCTTATCGCTTTGGAATTTTGTTATTCCTGCACTTAGGGTTTATTTTGGGTATTTTCCTTTGATTCTTTATATTTTCTTTGTCTCTTGTCACTGGGGTGTGGGACTCACTTGTCGACAAAAAAAAAATGATTACATGGATGACACGTCAGGAGATCACTATCTCTCTCTTGGATCTCCTCAGAGTCACCCACTCAAATGAGGGGTTCTTTCTTTTCCAATAATATCATAGATAGACGACATATGGTGATAATGGAGCATTTATACGCTTGAATCCCTGCTTGGATTCTCATGTGAAACTAATGAACTTGATCCGGAGCTTAGGGCCTTGGCAACGACCTTTCCTGACTGTGGCCCCTTCTTCATCCTCCTCTGTCTATCTTTTTTCTTCTTTATTATTTATTATTATTATTTAATATTACATGTTTAAATTTTCATGCTCTACTTTTGAAATATTTCAAGAGTAAACACCATCAAATATATTTTTATTCTTTTAAGAACCCGAAATCAATGAAGAAACCTCACAAATAGAGCAAGAGGTTGAAAGTAAACAATTAGAGGAAATTCCCCAAAATTATGAACAATAAGAAGTTATTGAGATAATACCCTTGAGGAGATCAACTCAAAAAATACAATCATCTACAAGATTAAGAGACTTTATCACATATAAGATACAATATCCTCTTCATAATTTTCTTTCTTATGCTAATGTCTCAAACCACCATAAGGCATTTTTAATCTCAATTTCAAAGAGCAAGAACTTACTCAATATTATGATGCAATTAAAAATGCAAAATGGTGCAAGACAATAAGGGAAGAACTAAATGCATTGGAAAAGAATAAAACTTGGGTTTACTCAATTATCAAAGAATAAAAAATTGGTTGGGTGTAAATGAGTATTTAAAATTAAATACAATAGTGATGGAACCATAAAATGATATAAAACTCGATAAATGATAAAGGGTTATACTCAAACATATGGTATAGACTAGCAAGAGACTTTTACACCCGTTGCTAACATGAATACCATTATAATCATTTTTTTCACTAGTGGTAAATCAAGATTGAACATTATATCAATTAGATGTTAAATATATATTTCTTCAAGAAGTTCTTGAAGAAGATGTGTACATAATTATACCACCCAGTCACAAAAAAAAGTGCAATTCTAATTAGGTTTGTATGTTAAGAAAATCTATCTATGGTTTAAAGTAATCTCCGAGAGATTGGTATGGAAAATTAAATTTTTATTTAATTTTCTGTAAATTTATAACTAGTAAAGCCGATTATTTTTTATTTGTTAATTAAGATAAATATAATATTACTATAATTTTTGTTTATATAGGTGATATAATTATTATGGATAATAATTTAGAAAAAAATTAGAGAAGTCAACAAACAATTGAGGGGATATTTTGACATCAACGATTTATGGTTGTTGAAACGTTTTTTTAGACATTGAGATTGCACATTCACCAAAATGGCTTTTTTATTTCTTAAATAAAATATATTTTAGATTTATTGAATGAAACGGGTAAATTAGAGTGTAAACTTGCATCAACCCTTATGGATAGCAAATATTAATTAACGATTAGTAGGTAAATTAATTTATCTTACCATAACTAGAACCTATATTTCTTATTCAATTAGTTAAATTAGTAAATTTATGCATTCACTTAGGACATCTCATTTAGATGTCATTGATAGAATATTAAAGTACTTAAAGGGTTCATTTAGAATGAGTATTTATTTAAAAAAAAGTAATTATAACAAAATATATGACTATTTCGATGCAGATTTGGTTAGAATCTTCGATCGGAAGTCCACTATCGATTTTTCATATTTATATGCGAAAATATAGTCACATGAAGAAGTAAGAAATCAAATATCAGGCTAGCTCTAGTGTCAAAACCGAATACCGACCATTACATCAACCGTGAGTGAGTTAATTTAGATTAAATAACTACTCATAGATTTGGAAATCAACCATCAAGCTCCAATGAAAATGCTTTGAGATAATCAATCCACAAGACACATTGCATCGAATCCCGTGTTTCACGAAAGAACAAAATACATTGAGGTCGATTGTTATTTTATACGATAAAAAATTAAGCCAAAGAAATCGAGACTCATTATGTAAAAAGCGAGGAGCAATTGGCTGACGTGTTTACAAAGGGTTTGGACTGAAAGAAATTTTAAGAAAATATCATCAAGTTAGGGATGGTAAATATTTTCTTATCCCTAATTTGAGTGGGAGTGTTAAGTTTAACAATTAATAAATAGAAAAATAGGAAATAGATTAGGGAATGTATCTTAAAGTTCGAAACTATTTCATCATTGGTCCATTTAAAAAAAAAAATAAAGGGAGCAATATGTAAATTACTATTTCTACTGTTATTTTCCTTAGTTACAATTGTAGTTATAAAATAATCATCAACCTCTCTTGTATCTGTTGTTATCAATTATTTTCAATCAACGCTCAAGTTCCAGAATTCTTGAGACACTCCTTTGTTTTGAAAATGTCCATGCTCTCCAGGCTATAACTATAAGTCTTCACTTAACCACTTCACTTACCACTAGGCACATGAAAGAGAATGGCAGGTGACATGAGATGGAAGAACTGTACATTTTTTTACTATTTATATAATTTTTATCTATATTTATTTTTACTCTGAGAAGAAAATTTTATTATTTTATACATATTTTTAAAAATCAAACTCGATCACCGGAGCCCGTAGGGACTTGCGTTACTGTAGCTCTCCCTTGTTTTTTAAATCATACTCGGAGAATGTACTTACCATCTTTTCACTTTAATTTATTGCAAAACCAGAAAAGGAGATTCTTGGATGATACCCAACGATCGACTCCGTACCCTCTGATATTGTACGCAATTTCACAAGACTACAATCCACAATCTACCTTTAAAGACATGGAAGTTGTTTGACAAAAAAAAATATATTTACAATGTTAGCATGTTTTCAGGCAGATCAACATTATTCAATAGTTTGGTTTGCTGTTATGAAATATTTATTTGTAATAACCAATTTTAAATTGTAGCATTTTCAATGCAAAAATTAATAGAGTAAAGAGAGAGCATTTTGAGAAAGGTATCACCAATAATTCTCCTAAAAAGTCTATCAAACCGAAATCAAAGCATGTAACTAAAGGAGATGAGAATATGGGCCAAGGAATTGGAAAAAGTAGCATCAAGTCATCAGTAAAGACCTCACCTGGAGAATTTCTACTTGTAAATTTAATAAATGAACTTCTGTAAATGTTGCTGAGATCACATGTTTATCTAACACACCTAATTATTTATTGTATCATGTAAGCACTATGTCATACTAATTTGGAGAGAATCTTGAATAGTATAATTGAATGCCTACTATAAAAAAGTGACAGATATGTTTTCTCATGGAGAATGTGCCTACTGACAAGCAAAGCAATACTAGGAAGAAAAGACAGAAAGAATCTTGTTCATCATTGAACTATCATATAAATTTTCTTAGAGATATGGAGTGAAATAAACGAATATGAGTTTTGAATAAACATTCAAACTGAATCCTACTTTTTGGGGCAAAGAAGCCCATATGTGAGGTCATATTTATAATTAATTTTTTAGGCCTCTTTCTTGGCCCAAATGATTTGGTGCGTGCACTCTCTTCTTTAAGCCCACAACCACATATGGGCCCACATGTTTGGGTGCATGTGTGGGAACGTAGTTAAATTTCCATAATTCAGTTCAAGTTTCCCAGTGAAATATACTCTGTAGTTGATGAATGGCTCTATAGAGATATTAACCATACTTATATTCTAGTTCAACTCTCATTATACATGAATGATTTACGCTATAATACATCGTTCTTATCACTATTGCATCACACAAAATAAAGATTAAACAGCAACCAAAAAGTACTGAGTAGCTTTTTTATCAAAATCTTCTTGGATATGTCTTCTTTTTTTTCTGAGAAAAAGTGAAGATATGTATGCCTGATTGAATTTGAGCTCATAATTAAATGTAAGCTTGTTTGCTTGCGAACTCTTTTGACCAGACATATCATGTTATTTCTGAATAACTAGGACAGAGAGGGAAATATCCACTTCCTATCGTTTTTATTTTTTTTTATAGCAGTTAATAGTTTTATCGAGATCGAAATTATCTTTACAGTCATATTTCTCTATAGTCAATGCCTTTTACTTCCCCAATGAAACATATATATAGCTCAGATAAAGAATTCTCCTTTGCCAGAAATTAAGAATTTCCTGGTGGCTTAGGAGTGTGCCGATTGTTGGCTCCTGATGGTGCATAGTCGTTAATTGCTATATCCATCCTACCTTTGATCACCAGTTCCTCTATTGAAGCATCATTTATTATTGCCTGCATTAACGTAATTAAAGTTGGTTGGCCAGGCCACAGGGATAAAGGTGGTTCTTATAACTATTCTAAACATACTTTAGTGATATGCATGATTCATGTTAAAGCATAAACTACGGCCAAAGGGTCCCTTCCTTTTTTGAGGAACAATAAGTGTTTACAGGTTCATCACGTTACAAAACCTGATAATAAAAAGAAGGAAGGTGGACAAGAGGTGAGTTTCATACAGCAGGAACGACCAACTAGTTCCTAACTCGTTTTATATATTTTCACAATCTCTATCCAAAAGAAGTTATCTGTTGTTTTGGTTTTTATACTGTTTAGAATCACTTTCCAATAGAAAAATACAATAGCAAAACTGTGTTTTGGTAAAGTTATTTTTATGACAATCTAAATATTTTAACATTGCTTCAGGCCATATGTATACCTCAGGAGTATCTGAGATTGATGAAAGTCCTCGATTTTCTTGGAATAAACCTATTGACCCTGTTATATGTACCAAAAGAAAATACTATTTTATCAGTTCATGAAAAAATGAAAAAAAAAGAGTAAAATTTCTGAGCAACATTGATCTTGAAGTCTAGGTTATTACTTGAAGATGGAACAGCATTGGAGATAACTAGGAGGAGAGATAAAGCAAATGCAACTACTGCTAGGTGGAGAGAGGTTCCCTTCATCTCTTCACACTCACAATTGATGAAGATGAGCCTTTTGTTGCCATTGCTCAATCAATTTATACACAAACCCATAAAAAGGATGTCCTTTCTATTTGATCAATATCGCTCACTAAAAAAGTCAAAAAGGTTGGGAAACATCTACCTAATTACTTCCACCATTAGCTAGTTGTTGTTTTGCAGGAAGTACTCTAATAGTTGGGTCTGATCTCATATCTTTCTCCATATAGCTCATGTATCTATCATCTCCTTTCCAATTCTACATTTCTACTTAATTCATTATATTCGTCTTGTGAAGTAATTTCAACCATCAATTATTGATCGAACAAACAAAATTGGTTCCAACCAAACAGTAGCTGTCCAGTCCTATCAAACCAAGTTCAATATTCGGTTTGCTTTACCCCAGTGAATTTGTTTTGAATTGTACAGTTTGAAATTTTAAATCTATCCGAATACAACAAAAGAATTTTAACTTCCATATATCTCATCTAATTTGATCTGAATGTATCGTCTAGATTTTTATGAAACAGTGTCTAACCAGAGAAGTACCTGATATCCATTTGTGCAACCATTCATAATTTCATATAGCATAGTACTACAATTGGATAGTTGAATTTGTTTTGCTTTTACAAAAGTTGTGGACTTGAATCAATTTGCAGGGCTAAGTCTTAATTAATTGCTCTAACCCAATATACAATTTCATAATAGCGTCATTCTGCAATTTTGAAATTTTCATAAATCTCTGATCTGTTTGTCTAAATTTAGATTATTTAAAATTGACTAAATTCTTACTACTACGCAATAACGCTTGGGATATGTTAGACATTCTATGAAGAAAATAACAAAACGTAATATAGTTTTTCTGATAGCATAACTTGAAAATCTAACAGATGGGTAAGTTGAGGATTGGAACAAAAAAATGGAACAGAAAAAAGATAGAGCAATAATTGCCTAAGAATAAGTTAACACCTCTTATGTATGGTGTTCTTGTCGGGTGTGTTTGGATGGTGTAGAATAGTATTGTTCTGAGAATAGCAATATTGTTTTCGAATTAGCAACCATTCAAATACAAAATTGAAATCGAAAATAGCAGCAAAACAGTGCTAATCCGCTAACCCATAGAAAACGTTGGTTAGCGGATTAGCGTCCATGAGGGTAGTGAAAATAATAAGAAATTATTTTTTTCTTTTATATTAGTATGGAGTAGTATTAGATAATAATTATTATTAAATAAAATACTAAAAAATAATTAATTATTTTAATTATTTTCTTCATTGTTCTCAAGTTATCATCCAAACAACATTTTACTAACCCAAAATAGTAAAAAATAACATTGTTCTTACATTTCCCGAGATATCACTAACCTCATACTATTCTCAACTACTAACCCAAATAGTATTATTCTTTCACTAATCCTTTTACCATCCAAACACACCGACGTCATGATCCCAGTACAGGAGTATTTCTTTAGATCTTCTATTTTCGTTGTTACTTATTAGTGAAAAAGTATAACAGTTCAGGCTTTTCAAATTGTCATTCTACAAAATTTATATTTTCTGAACTATCTTTTGCTACGGGTTTTTATTTTTATTTTTATTAAGAAACAGCATTTACTATTGAGAACAACTCAACTGATGTACTTCTACTGACTTTAGTTATTAAAAGAGAAATATATCAAGATCAAGTACATATGACCTTTAGCTATAATTACCCAGTTATTTCAATTAATTACAGACACAGATTAGTTGGAAAATACTCTAATTTTTTGCTGAAGTAAGAAAATTTGATCCATCATTATAAAATAGTTGTCCCTTCTATTTACTGCATTAATTTCAACCAAAAAATTCTGGAGAATCTAGAATGGTCTCCAAGTGGTGGTCCTCAAAATCCATTCTCATCAATTTGGGTTAAAGTCAAAGTAATATTTGGTGGAAAATCTTTCGGAAAAAGAGAGAATGATACAATATCACTAGAAGAAACAACATGACGTCAAGATCTATAGTTTGTGCTTTATATTTGCATTGTGTGCTCCACTCATCTATTGGAGGAATGACGGCTTTTTTTACATTTTTTTTTTACTATATATGGTCTTCTGCACATAATTCGTCATGATATTAGTTACACTCTGTTTTGGATATTTAAATCCATTGCTTTGGATATCAGCTTGGTGCTTATCCACTAGTAATATAACTATATAAGCCTTACTTTAGACTTGAACACTGATTTACTATATCGTTTCTTTTCTCACTGATAATTAATTACCAACTTGGTCGAATCTTTTTAGCAAAATTCACAATTTTGAAATGATTATTTTTCGGGGCTTCCAGTAAAGAAAATGTTAATTGCTGAGATGATACACTGTTTGGCAGTTTCTATTCACGGAACCAGCGAAAGCATATGAATATGTATAATACATTCAATACTCTCCACATATAGAGCTAAATTGCATGTAACGGGCTCTTTGTTTCTGGTAAATAGTTAAAGCACACAAGTCAAGCTCTATGATTTGGGAACCCAATTCCCTGACTGGTATGTGACTATACTGGTAATGGTCAAATAGTATTTTTTTTTTTTTTTTTTTGAGCAGGCAAATTGTCTACTTGTGCAATTTAATTACGAATTAAAAAAGAGTTTTACAATATAATTGGTAAACAGTATATATTGTTATGGTGTACAATTTTTATCTTTTTCAAAATTACCGGGTCACTGATCTGTTGCTTCTTATGTGTCACGGGTGCTCTACATACATGCTTTCTGATCTTTTCTTCTGTACTTTTTTCATTTTATTTTGCCACTTCTAACTGGATGCTTTGGTACCAGTAATAATTAAAGGGACTTTTTGTGTTATTGGACTGTAAGCAAGTAAAACACATTCTTTTTCTTAATTTTTTTTTTGTAAAATCAGAAACATTACATAACATAAAATATATCTGCATATAAGAGCATTAGAGAATGTAATCTAATTACAACATGGAAATAAAGGACACTACGATCGCCATACCAACTGGTAGTAGCTATATTTACCCTCTTACATTAATGCTATTCATCTAAAAAATAACTACAAAGAAAAAAGGACTGATATTCTTCTCCTTTTCAGCATCTAATATCTACTTCCCCTTCTGGATCAACAGGTCCAAATCAGCACTTCATAATCTGCCCTGCTACTCTCATTATTCTTATACCTCTCTCTCTTTTTTTCATTTTATTTTTTTTAGAAAATGAATTTAAAATTACAAAGAATAAAAGAAAATATCGATATTCTGGTACTTAAGTGAGCAATCTCTTCTAGCTGTCAGTTGGGATAATGGTACCAACATATCCAAAACCCATGATTAAGAAAACAATCGCTTGAGGGAAGAAATAAATAAAATAGAAGTCCCTATTGTACTTGAAGTCGTACCATGTGCATACCAACAGATACAATCCAACCATGAGCTCTAATTTATTGAACCTATCCACAAGAAAAGAATAAAAAACATTATTTGATATATATATATATATATGGAGAAATAATCAATTAAATAGAAAGAACGAAAATAGTGCATTACTTTTTCCAGGCATTGAAATTGAACTTCCTGAAAATGCTAACTTTTGGCTGTGCCTTTAACATGTCGCCTAATTTCTCTGTAACAATCCATTCATTGACCCTCCCTGCCTCAAATAAACCTATGAAAACCGCCTTACATCGATGCAAAGACATCACATTTTCAAATAAGACCCAAAAAATTATCAAATGAAAAGACCTACAAGATAGGACAGATTAAGTTAAATAAGAAGAAATAACAAACTAAAAATATTTTCTTAAAAGTAGTAAAGTATATATAGTCTTTCAAACCTTGGAGTTCCAACTGCATTCATCAATGTAATTGATGTAGGAACATACACAATACTCCATTTTGGTATGTTGACTTCAGGAAAATAGATCGAAAATGGTATCACCACACAGTAGAAGGAGAAGGTCACAAGGTGAGATACCAGCCTTCTTGCGATGAAAAAGTGATATATCACATAGAACTTTTTGTATATCGACACTTTCTGACATTTTGAAAAAGTGAATTTGATATTTTAGTAAAACAACTTATGCATCAAGCAGGGTCTTAGGAGTACATTAGAAATTATTCACCAACCTTGGCTAATATGATATCCCAAAACATTTTCCGGAACAGATTTGCAGGGCCACAAGACCAGCGATGTTGTTGGTATCGGTACGCTTTGAAGGTGCTCGGTAATTCACTTTTGACCTGAAACAATCATAAAGTTAATTCATGACAGATACAATACTGATCACATCAGCATTATTTCCATGCTCATCACTGTTTAATTATTGTTAAATACTTACATATTATTAGAGAAAGTACTTCTGAATTTAATATGGAATTCTGATAAATATAAAAATTGGATGATAAATGAAGGAAAAAGTATACCTTAACGTCACCAAGATAAACAAATTTCCAGCCACTAAGACCTGCTCTGACAGCCAAATCCATGTCTTCAACTGTCGTTCTATCCGCCCAACCACCAGCCTCATGAATTGATCTTATTCTCCATACTCCAGCAGTACCTTTTCACAAAATCAATCACAATTTTCAAAACTGGATCTAGCATGCTCATGCACTAGAAATCGTAACTTTCAAAAAATGAGGTGAGAAATATTAAAGATGATACCATTATATCCAAAGAATGCGATTGACGTGGAGCCCGATTCTTGTTCAACCTTAAAGTGGTAATCCATTGACATCTGCTGAACCCTTGTCATTAAGCACTCACTTGCATTTACTGCCAATTAAAAAGGTCCTATTTAATTTGCCAAATTGCCAAATGAAAATGAAGTTAACTACAAAAAGTGTAAATAACTCAACATGGAACTATACTGGATAGTTAATACTCACCGAATAACCATCGAGACTGAACAAGTGCAATGTCAGGGTTATGAACCAGGAAAGGCACAGTTCTGATGAGGAAGTCGGTTTCGGGCTGAAAATCGGCGTCAAACATGGCAATGAATTCACACTCATTCACATAGGGGTGCTTCATGCCTTCTTTCAGAGCACCAGCTTTGTACCCCTTTCTGTTGCTCCTCCTCTCATATTTTATGTTCTTCCCCTTGTTGAACCACATTGTGCATTCTGATCTCACCAGATCCTACCCAAAAAAATGAAGGAAATATTTTGAGTTTTGACACATGCCTAGTCCGTTAAAATGCGATAAAGGAATACAACAGATGGTCCATCTTATGGGAGCGGGGGAGGTTCGATGGCCCAATCAGCCATTGATTTTCGTTAAAATTCGTACTTTTCTCTATTGCTTCAAAATTCATGCAAATCATCAAAACTGTAAATCGTACAGAAATGAGGTGGTAAAATCTGACCCGATCCGATCTGATTTTTTCAATAAGTTAAACTGACTCGAATCCAATCCGAGAAGATCCAAAATCCGAGATAACCCAAGATTAAAGTGCCCGAGATCCGACCCGACCCGACCCGATCTCATCCAAACCCGAACGATCCGAAACCCGAGATGACCCAATATCAAACTATTCAAAATCCAACCCGAACCCGAACGACCCTAAATTAGACGACTCAAAATCAGACCCCAGCCGAACTCGAACAACCTGAAACCTGAGATGACCCGAGATCAGTCGACTTGAAACCTGACCCGACCCGATTTTAAAAGATTTAAATACAATTGAACTACATTATGTATTGTATATTTATTTCATGAACATTTTTTTAATTTTATTATTTTTATTGTGTATTTTAATTAAATTAACTAAAAAAGTTTTAAAGTCTAACTCGAAATCCAACCCGACTCGAAATTCAACTCGACTCGAAATAAAATGTGACAAAAAAGAATCTGATCCGGCCCGGCTCTATCCGAAATAACCCTAAATCCGAGACTATTCAATATCAGATGACCCAAAATCCAACCTGACCCGGACCCGAATGACCCGTGACCCGAAAAAACCGATAGTGTTCGACCTGAAACCTGACCCAACCTGTATTGAATCGACCCGAACGCGACCCATAACCTGACAAATTTTTTTTATCAAACTTACCCGATCCAATCCGCCTGAACCTGAACCCAACCCGACCCGACCGATTGCCACATCTACAGATGAGACACCTCATTGAACCTAGATAGCTCTAATGGGCATCGGACCTAACCGTCCAAGCCATCTTATAGCCAGGAGAAATTAAGAGACCCAGTGTAAACATTTAATACATCAATTAGACTCTGTTTGAACTGGGATTAATTAGGCCCAGTATAAGATATTGTTGTTCTGGACTTCGTTTTAGACTTTTATAGAACTCCGTACATCACTGACTGGGGGATTTGATTATTTAATGAAGATAGAAAAAGTGTAAAAGACAATTTGCAATATTTTATTCGCTTTTTTAAATAAAAAATCTGACATTGTTAGGTCATTTAAATGATAAACAGAAAATAAATCCCCCCTCAATATTGACAAAGGTTTTCAAATAAATAAAGATTTTTTTTAAAAAAATAGTATTCAATATTAAAATCACGAACTTTTACCATCCAGCCGGATTTATTTGTAAATCTGCAATTTCTGGGTATGATATTTTGGGGTCAGCTCACGAATGTTTGAGTTTAGGGTCCATTTCAAAGGGTAATAATGGCAAATTGAAAAGAATGGCATCCAAACAAAATGTTGTTGGGAATCTGAGGGATGTTGAGCCCATGAATTAATAGATCAGACCGTGCCTTTTATTAGTTAATTTGTAGTTAATTTGAGTGTCAACAAAACCATGGTAATCTGGTGTCGTCTGAGCGTTAAAAATTTAGTCCCCAGAAATCAGAAATCCGCAACTGGTTGATCCTTAGATTTCTTGTGGTCGCAACTCTGTAAGCATATACATGTGTTGACTGTTGAATTATGGAATAATGATTGCCATGATGTGACCACGCCGACAAGGACGTAGGTATACTATTTGTATTTCTTCTAAACCATAATAAAACCAAGCATAGTTTCAGGCTTTTTTTTATTAATTAAAACGGGAGCAAACATAGAAACTGTTCGGAACGTGTGATATTTAATTTCGACTGCATGGCCACTTGTACGAGAGGGGAGTAGACACTAGACAGCATGTGCATTTCCAGCTGTTAATTGGTAAATAGTTTGGTGCGATCTGAGTATCTGACTGCTCGATCTCATGATATGACAAACTATGGAATAATAAATTAAACCAACAATCCAACATGTTATGTATGGAGCTTTGGTCGAAGAAATTATTAACAAGTATGAACCTATCACCAGGACATGGCAAGTGGCCCTTAAAAATTATGAAAATTAAAATACAAGCCTGGTAATTATTTCAATGAACATATTTTAAATATAGTACTTTCTATTGTATAATGCTTATTTTGTTATTACATATTTCAAATACAAAACGAAATTTTACAATTGACTGTAAACATTTTTCAACTTTTAATTTAATATAAACACCCTTTCAAAAAATACAGTTTATAATCTCAAAAATGTACGCCTGATTATCATAAATGAATGTTTGCTAATTACATATATAATATGTGATTGATGTTTTTAGCTTTTCCGTGTTACATTTTAAATCTAGCTAGATTCACACTTGAATATTGGATAATTAGTTTAGAAAGTATTGTATATTGCGTAATATACAATCAAATGCTCCCATACAAAGGATTTGATTAATGTGATTTTGCCTTTGTTTTTAGTAGTGGGATAAAAGGGATAATACATCATACAAATAGAAATATAATTTACATCATTTTATTAATATACTCGTTCATAACATTCCAAATTTACAATCACATGTGAGCAGTTATAGCCACGGACCGATCAGTTTGGTACGGATCGAGTTGTTATTTTTTAATGTAAATATTAAATTGTTAGATCCGGTTACTTCTTGGCCTAGTTATTTACATACATACCCCATTATTTCATGTGGTTCTTTAGAGGACCTAGGATATGTATATGATATATCTATTAAGTTAGAATATAGCTTGATAATTCTATAAATTAATTTAATTATTCCCGCAATATTTGAGTAATTTGTTGAATAGCAATCAGTCTGATCAGTATCCGGTCCGAACACATGACGAGACATATTATTGTAATCCAAGCTACGTACATTATTCTAAAATAGTAATAATAATAATAATAATAATAATAATAATAATAGTTATGTTGTACATGCACTTTCTCAATTATTTTTTTGTAGTGTGTTGAGTGTGGAGGGGGTGGAGAGGACTGCTATATTATAAATTTTAAATTTAACTAATTGGGAAAAATCATCTTAGCTGGCCAGAAGATTTAATAACTAATCTTAGAGGTGTCAATTGTTGATCCAATCTGACGCTTAACCGGATCCACCCGACATGATCAAAGATAAATGAGTCGGGTATGAATTCAATTTTTTTGACTCGAATTGGGTCGGGTCAACCCGACCTGACCCGATTAATTATGTTTTAAAGTAATTTTGAGATTTAATACTAATTAAAACTTAAATATACACTAATTAATATTAATTATAAATTAATTAATATTAATTATAAAATAATTAATATTTAATTATTTAAAATTATATAAAAATAATTATTTATTTTATACAGGTCGGGTCGGGTTAACCTATGACTCAGTCAGGTCTAATATGGATCAAAAAAATTTGATCCGAATTTAAACAGATTGTGTTCAATCGGATAAAAAAATAATAAAATAATGTGATCCGTCCCGACCCATTGACACCCTAACTAATAAAATCTAGATTATCACTAGAAGACAACAAAATTCTAGGAATACTCGCAGTATCAGAACAAATATTTTCTTAACATGGAATTAAAAAACCACTCCGGTTTAGATTTTTTTATAAATAAAATTCTATCATGTTTATACCTGGTATACCGGCCTCCTCACACAAGTGAAGTTTAGCATAACAAAATTTATTAATTCATACAACTTGTCTGATTTCAAGAAAAAAAAATATTATTTTCCTCCTATCGAACTTATCACACTTAACATGGTTATTGTTTTGACTTCGCTTGTGGACACAGGTAATTAATTAATGAGGTATTGTATGTATTAAATAAATCAAAATTAGAAAAACCATCTGACCTTAACAATAGTATCAGTAGAATCGTCAAGCACTTGGATTATGATCCGATCTGCAGGCCACTCCAGATTACATGCTGCTCCAATCGACAGTCGATATACCTATATATATATATATATATATGTCAGTACAGAATACTTTTACATGTAACCTGACATTATGACAATTATACAAAACTATTCATAATCATTAAAAAGAGAAAAGAGAAAAGGGCTAGCACTTTAAACTGACTCTTGTCCTTTTATCTATCTTTTTTTTATTTATTTTTTTTAAGCAGAGTCCTTTTATCTATCTGGAAACCAGTATACACCGGTACCTGCTTATCCCTGATTCCCCATGTCCCCTTCCACCAATGAGAAATCACGATCTAAACCCCCAGAAAATGAGAAAACACACACAAAAAAAAAGGAAAGAGAAATTGTGGGTCGTTACTCGTTACCTCTTTCTCATTGTACATGGGAATTTGCACAAGCACCATGGGGAAGGCAGCGGAACCTGATTCCTCATCGGCCACTATTGGGTCGCATTTGTAGACCCGATGAGGTCTCCGACGAAACACCTTGGCGTATAAGCTTATCATTCCCATTGAGGTTTTCTCAAACAACACCATTAGTGACATGATGAGGCACAGCAGGACTGCTAGATTGACAATTGGTACCAGTATGTACAACCTGAACATGTACCAGGCATCGGCTATCTGTACCGACTGTAGCAACCCTTCGTATGAATCTGCCATTTCGAAAATCCTCCCCACCCATTCTGGCCCTTGATTGGCGACTTCCTCTGCATTTATAGAGAGAGAACTGTATATCAGATTGATTTATTTGAGGAACAGAGTGCTCTGTTTTGCATTGAAAATTTGAAACTTGCCATTTATGGTACCATGCATTGTGGGGTTGCAATTGAAGTCGACAAGAGAGATACTATCCTTGTGTAAGAGTGAGAGGAGGCAATGGGGAGAGTAGAGGGACCGGAATTGAAGTCAATGAGAGAGGGAGAGGGAGAGAGAGAGAGAGAGAAAAACAGGGATGGAATAAGTCCGTTGCGCAATGCATCTATTCCTTGTCTCTCTCTCTCTATATATAAGTGATCACATATTGCCCAATAAGGAGTACAATTGTTATTTTTAATTCCATACCTTGTAAAATGTTTTCACTCTTACTTGGCATGAATGCTATTTTCTAGTGTGAACAACTTGAGACGCATTAACAAAGATTTAAGAAGAGAGAATGTACTGCGGTGAAGAGAAGAAACAACATTAATTTATTCTTCATAATTTGGTTTTGACCATTTGAACAGCACATGGGTTATTGCGGATATAGTTGGATTAAAGTAAAAACAATGAGAGGTTTAATACTAGATCTAGATGTTGGGACGTTGGGTTTTACATTATTTAATCATTATTGTTTGGAGCTTCTAATCTTGATTATTGTGTACAGCACTCTGAAGTTGACATTGATCTCAAAAACTGGAATAAACATCTGGTTGTTATGGAATAAACTGAAATATGTCATTTATTCTCTCTGCATTTAGTTCAGTGCGTTAAAACTTAAAAGTTGAGAGAGTCGTTAGGTAATTGGAAAAAAAAAATCAATCGAAAAAAAAAGAATTATGGAGCTCGGCAACGAAAATTATGTGAGTCGTGATTTCTTCGATTATATTCTTTTGTCATCCCAAATTCGAGCTCGATGTCATTTTGGTTGATGATTTATTTCTTTAGTATTAAGATTTAGGACTTCCGATATTAAGACTTTGATGATCGTCTGCAGACGGATGGTCTGTTGATATTCGAAATGTGGTCAACATGATCAACGATTTTTTCAGTTAGGGTACAGTTAGTTGGTATATATATATATATATATATAGAGTGGAGATAGCGTGAGCTTAAGCTCACGGAGGCCTTCCGTGAGCTTAACTCAAAAAACATATTAAATAATCTCGAAATTTTAATTTATCATTCTCATTAAATTCTTTATATGAAAATCTCATGGGATGCAAAAATTTGGAGCGTTTTGAGCTTTTTAAGTCATCGTTTTTAATTTTTGAAAATCAGCTCTAAAAATAATAATAATATATTCAATACTTGAACATCATTTTAAAAAATTATATATATATATATATATATATGCTTAATTTATTGAAATAGGTAAAAGTAATTGATAAAAAATAATAATATACTTAGATTTTAATTATTCAGTTAAATATTAAAATAAATAAAAAATTTAACAAAGATAGCTTAAGCTCACCAAGCTATTTGGACATCTTCAAATTTCTATTTCTGTTTTAATAACTTTTTAATGTCAAAATCTCACGGGTACAAAAGTTTTCATTTTTTGCAACTTTAAGAAGTGTTTTGGATTTTTTTATCTATGATAACTCTAAAAAAAAATAAAAAAATAATAATAGCACATGAGAATATGTCATCTAAAAAGAAATCCAAAATAAAATAATAATCTAATTTCAAAGTAATTTCAACTCACAAGATCAATTAATATTTAGCTCGTGATTTCTTCGATTAACAATTGAACCGAGCTGGGCTACAATCAGCTTGATCTGAGTTAGCTCGTTTACAGTGGACTTGCGAGATTTGATCCATCTTGATTGAATTCGATTAGTGATCAAACAATTAATTTTCAAAGTCAACCTAAATAATCTGTCCAACACCAACTAGGGTGCGCAATTTGTCGGCTCGATCCAAATGAATTAAATAAATATCTGAAAAAATTTCGATTTCTTAAATTATGAATTGAATCAAATTTATAAAAAAATATTAATTGAATAAACTGATATCTAAAGATTTATTCAGTTTTCAGAATAATGATAGAAATACAATTGTTTAAAAAATAAAAAAGATAAGAAAAATGTATAAAAAAATATTTGGATTATCCTTAGAACGACCTTATTAAGTAAAACAAATTTATTTAGTAAATTTTAGACTATTCTAGATATATGTTTTATCTCAATTAGAAAAATATAAATCGAATTAAATAATAAAAATTGAAAATTTTAATTGAACCAAAATTTTAAACTGATAAAACCAATTAAATAGTTCAAAAATCTAATATTGATTCATTTGACTAAGCCCTAATCCTAAGCCCATCCAGTTGCCTCGTCTCGAATTGTCTTTTTTTTTTCCTGATTCAAGTGAGGTCTGGTAAGATTAAAATCACTAACCGTTCCAATTTCCAAATCAATTCGAATTACAAGTCTGCAAGGAAAGATCCGATTCGTACTGCGTACAATAGGATGGATCACTTCCATTTGGATCGATTATTCCGAGTAGCAGATCAATTGGCTAAAAATTAATTCGTACGGACAACAAATTGTTGCTATTGTCCTGTTCGTAGATAAATATCATAAACCTGTTTATTTTTATTTATTTATTTATTTATTTATTTATTTTTGGTACAGATGTACAAATATGGAGTAACTATATTTCACGGATGTGGATGTGGATATCGCATTTGATACGGTGCGGATACGGTAATATGATAATTCAACATTTTAAGATACAGATGCTACAATACAATATATTTTTTTTTTTATTAACATTTAACATAAGCACATAATTTTTAATTTTATTATCCATTATTTATTAGTAGAAAATCTTAGATTATATTATTGATTCATATAAATTATTACATAATATTATTAAACATGATATTATTTAACATTATTGATCATCAAAGTTATATTTGAGCACATAATACATACAGAAAATTTTGATCTCATAATATTATTCTCTGTTTGATAAAATGATCTCACATTGTTTGAATTTGAGAATAATCGAGTGATTTGAATTTTGAATCAACCCTTCAGCTCCACCAAAGCACTTAATTTTTGTATAAAAACATAAAAATAAAATAGGTAATGTGCATCTCCGACACAAGAATGTGCAACTTCGGTAGGACCACAGTCGTCGAGTTTGAGCGAGTTAAGTTTAATTCAAACTCATGTCTTAAAAATATTAGTTGAACCGAGTCGAACTCTTAAAACTCTATGAGCTAAAAAATCTAATTTAAATTTAACTCGTCACATTTCAAACTAACTCGCAAGTTGGTTAATGAGTCAATGCAAATGTGTTGATTCGGTTTGACACAAACTGTAAGGCTGACACAAAATTGGTAATAGTTGGTATATTAATAAATTATATTTTTAATGATATTTTTGATATACTAATTTAAACAAATGGACTAATAAAAAATTATTGAGTTAAATATATAAGTTGAGTCATAAGCGAGTAAGGGACAACGTTAAACCACTGAGATGGTGAGGGAGAATGAGAGACATTATTGGATTAAGGTTCGACAGAAAAAAAAATCATATAAATTATTATTATTCGAGCTGAGTTGATCATAACTTAAACTCAGCTCATTTAACTATCGAACCAGATTAGCTCAAGACTAAGTCAATCTATCTTCACATATCATTGATATCCGTCGGTCAAAAAATATTTTTAATTTAGTACGCCAAATGACATATCTAATATGCACCACACATATCTAGTGTAGTGTTTTAAAAACCGGACGGGTCGAAGGGTTAGGTCAAGGGGTTAGGACGAGTAGACGAGTTAGACAGGACGGATTAGCACTGGTCGGATTTGGATGGGAGCAGCCGCAACCCGTCCTATGATCTTTTCTTTTCTAAAATTCAAAAGTAACTCAAAAAATCTAAATAAATTCTCAAAAATTTGAAAATAAAAAAATAATTATTGAAAATATTAAAAATATATAACCATTAATATGCTTGATATTTTTTTTCAGTTTTTTTACTACTCAAAAAAATTAAGTAGAAATTCAAATGAAATGTTTAAAAATTCAAATAAAATGGTATAATGGGTTATCACGGGTCGGTTTGGGCGGGTTAGGACGGATTAGGGCGGGTCGGGCGTGGGTTAGGACGAGACTGGTTTTAGACGGATTTTTTAAAGTTTTTTAACTACAACTCATTATAGACCCATGAATTTTTCTGAACATGGTTTAGGACGAGTTTGAGCATGAATCGGGTCGGATCGTGATGTAAACATGGGTTTGACGGGTCGGGTTTGACCCGTCCGGGTAAAAACACTAATCTAGTGTGAACCTATGTCGGATACCGCACCCGATACAGGAGCAACAACTCTTTTCCGTATCTGGGTAATGTATGGAGCAGTGTTTTTAAATGCGGCCGCATGGACCGCATATGCGTATGCGAATGCAACCCATTGTCGAATGTCATGCGGTTCAAGATATATGGTTTTTGTTTATATACGGGTTCATGCAGTTTATATGTGAGTTAATGCGGTCTGTATGTGGGTTTATGCAGTCAATATGCGGGTCCATGCGATTTATAATATTATAGTTGAGTATTTTTTTATTATTTTCTATTTAAAAATAATAAAAACCCGTATATATATGTCGGCATAAAATTTATATAGGTATAATATGCAATGACTTTCTGCATGCATAAAAAATTCACATTTCAAAAAATTGATATGATGGAAGTAATTATTCCACTGTGAGCTGCAGGCTCTAATTTGACATTACAGTTACAACTTGCGATCTGATCTAATCAAGGAATTCAATCATCTGGGAGTCCCCACTCCCCATCTCAACTCTACAAAGAAATTGTACTTGCATTCCATATTTATTTCTTTTTCTTTACATGAATATTTATTTTTTCTTCTCTACATTTAAATATCGTTTGGCACAGCACATGCTTCTCTCGGTCTAGTCTTTTTGTCGTATTAGGGTGCACAGAAATCAACGAGCTGAGTACAGATTTAAAATTTATACGGACTCATTATTCATATTAAATAAATTATTCTTTATGTTAATACTACGAATCACAAGGATTTTTTTACAGCTTAGTTCCAGAACAAAACATCTTATCCCACCTTGTATGGTATTGATTTAAAATATTGTTTGGTTTGATCCAAAATCTCTCACCATTTAGTTTGCTCACTCAATTCCAACAAAAAGATTGAAGAAATATTATCATATGCATTATCTTGAGTTTTTATTCCTTATTTTAATATAGTATCAAATTTTTGTTACTATCCTTTAAAGAAGGAATTTTATTTTATTATTTTGAGCGTCAGATTTTTTGACACCTCCCACTTTTTTCACTCAATTCCAACAAATTCGTTGTCTAGTTCGTGATTGCCCGATCAGAATTAAAAAAAATAAAAAATGAAGGGAGCGATTTCAAATTCTGTGTAATTCTGATTAAACAGTAGAACCTTTGCATCTCCTCAACTATTTTCTTCCTACGAGATTTCTTTGTTTTGTTCTTTGTTAAAATTTTCAGCTGAATATGAGAAAATGAAAATTCAGAAAAGTGTCAGGTTGAGCTTGAAGAGGAGAATTGCTGCCTTAAAATACTTTTAAGTAATATAAAATGTTCTGTTAAAACTGTTAGTTTGTAGAAGTGCTTATGTTGTTAGTCGCAAGATAATAGACTGATTCCAAGTAGGTGAATGATAGAAGTATTCATGCGATTAGGGGCAGATTTACTGATTTAGCTTGGGCTAGGGGCCTCTGGATTTTGAAAAACAGTGCTTTTCGATAATGTTTTCGGTAATTTATCTATCCCCTACAAAATTTTTTTGCCCCCCTGAATTGTTTGATTAATTTTATTGAGAAAAAAAAATTTAATATCATGTATAATAAAATAATTATGCAAAGATATCAAAATATAAAGTTTCATAGGCGAAAATTTTCTTCATCAACTTGATTATCCCCCGCCCCTGCATGCGATACCCATTATATACTCTATGTTTCTATGAAACAGGTGGTTAAACCACTTTTCAAAAAAATAAATAAAGAAAATTGCGTTAGAAACAATGATATTTCTAGGGACAGGAAACAATCCAACTGATAAACTGATGTAATTAATGTTGCCTTTCACGCTTCTTCCCCTCCGTAAAAGCACAAGGAGAATCAATGAAGCGCTAATTGCTTTTGTTGGTTCTCTTTCATTTCTATTTTATTGAATTATCGCTCGTTTTTCTGATGCCAAGAGGAAGGGATTAATACCAAGTTAAAGATCAGTTCCGATCGATGACAATTATGTTCAACTGAGAAGGTTAGTTTCGCTGAAAACCAACTTGGTGGATCCAACTTAGTCCCTGGTTTGATTGGTTAGTTTTTGACGTTGAATTTGACTTATTCTCACATCATTTGTCAGGATGAGTAATGCATAAACAATATATGCAAGTATAAATATATATTAGGCGTGTCACGTGCCCATCCAGCTAGGATCCTATGTCCTAGATTCTGTTAATCTGGTTATTTAGAATGGGAGCTTGAAAAAAGCTTCTTGATTAGCAGTACTACTAAACAAAATATTGTTAGTCCAATTGACATGATTTGGATCTCGTCTCTAACTTAAAACGTGAAACACGGTGCAATTTGCATTTATTTTATATAGTATTTAATCTAGAAAAAGTATAAATATGTAACTTGAGAATATAATATAATTCTGTTATTCAAAACCAAAATACTTTGGATCCGTTTGGCAAATCAAGGAATAGATTTGGAAGAGTGGTAATTTTGGAAGAGTGATAGAATAATATTTTTTTTTGGAAGAGTGGTAGAAGAGTGGTATTTTTGACTATTATGATACTAATAATGATGATGAAAATATCGTTTAATAATAAAGTAATAAAAAATAATAATATTATAATAGTAATATAATAAAAATATAAACATAATAATAATATAGTAATATAATAATAAAAAAAATATAATTACAATCATAATTATAATAATATAATAATAATAATAATTAATCATAATATAACCATAATATAATAATCATAATTATAATCATGATAATTAATTATAGTTACTCAAAATAGTAAAATAATCTTGATCATAATAATATAATAATTATATTTAGATTCATAATATAATAATATAATTTTAAAATTATATTTATAATAATAATAAATAATATAATAATACTAATGGTAATGATAATATAATAACAATAATAATAATAATAATAATAATAATTTAATAATAATAATAATAATATATAATGATAATAATAATCATAATATTAATATAATAATAAATTATAATCATAAATATAATATAATAATATAATAATACTAAATCTTAATCATAATCATAATATAATAATATAATATAATATAATCAAACAATAATCACTATTCCGACGAGAGCTAATTCGGTATTCTACCTATAAGTTGGTATACCGGATTAGTACTATTCCGCACTCTTCTACTTAATCTAAAATTCGTTTGGCAAATTATTTTATCGGAATAATAATTTTATTCTTACTTTTTGCTATTTTATGGTGTGCCAAACAAACCCTTTGTCTTTACTAACAGCGTCATATTGTAGTATGCTGGTAAAATTTGCTGAAAATTAGCATGAATTATGACACAATGCTCAGATGCCCGATTTCTCTTAAATGTTTTGGCACAACTAATTTTGTAATCATATGCAGGATGAAAAAATTAATAGTAGAGTTTCTGGCCTTCGTTTGAATTAATTTTTTTAAGAGGCAAAGAACATAAAAAGAGATCGATGTAAAAGTGACAAAGAAGAATTTCTTTAATATGTTTTCTGATTTCATTGCATGACAAGAATTGAGCTCCATTATATTTATAGGAGTCTCATTACATAATTTAGATCTTCTAGATCATTCTAACTAACTAATTCCTGTTACTGTGTTGTAACTGACTGAAGGCAGTTACAATTGTACGCTTTGTCCATTTTGCTCTGAATTGGATTGATCCAGTTTAGTATCATCTACAAAGATCTTATGTGAGGATCTGGATCTTTATTACTGCCTTTACAGGGTAAAGGAAATAAGTCTCTACAAGACTCAGTTTGTTCATTTTTTTACAGAAAAGAATCAGCAGTTCTTTCTGAATTAAGCTGCGAATAAAGAATGATCTTGACAATGGAGATAGAATCAATCAAGAATCAGGAGTTTGAGTGCCAATGTAGCCAAAACCAGCAACAAAAAATGCGAGGCTTTGAACGAAGAGGTAAAGGAAGTATCCCTTTTTAGAGATTGCTGCATCATAGTATCCACAGAATAACAGAAAAGCTCCAATAGCCAGTTCGGAATAATAGAACCTGATAACAAAAGATAAAACAAAGGTACAAAAATCAACAATAAAACTTAAAAAAATATCAATGATCAAATAAACAGAATAGTTTCTAACTTTCTAGATCAAGTATGGGTTTCAAATTGTCTGCTACAGGTAAACACAATTGCACCAAAGGCAATCAAGGAGCAATATATATTAAAGTTACCTGTCCATGAGTCCTTTTTCCTTATTCTTTAATTTAAGGATGCAAGGCTTAGTAAGCTGTGAATCAACTGACTTATCATCACTTATGTCTATAACAACAGACTTAGTCTTCTGAGCAACTCCTAGCTTTTCGGTGACAATCCACTCATTGACTCTTCCAGCCTCAAATAGACCCGTCAGTGCCGCCTTTAGCCGATGCAGTGACATTACATTCTCATATAGAATCCAGATAAACACGAGATGAAATGAACTAAAACAGAGAAAAAAAAAAATGGAAAATGGAGCAGTAGTCCCACATATTTTTCTTTCAGATTAAAATGTACAAAGTTATATATGTTATTTTACCTTGGAGTGCCGACCGATTTACACAACGTTATGATTGTCGGAACATAAACAACCCCCCAATAAGGAATATCCACTTCAGGGAAGAAAACTGATAGCGGGATCACAGTACAGTAATAAATGAAGGTTACGGTATGAGCCACAATCTTTCCAATAAAAAAGAAGTCGTATACAATATGCACCTTTTTCCAGAAAGAAACTTTCTGATAATAAAAATAACAAAAAGGAGAAAGATTAGTACTCATTCTTGACTATTGTATTAGTTTCCTGATAATATGATATCCAATGATATAATGAAGGTGCAGCAATAAGAGACTTACATTGTTTTGTAAAATTTCAACAGCCATTTTCTTGAAGAGATTGGCAGGACCACATGACCATCTATGTTGTTGAAATCGAAATGCCTTGAAAGTACTTGGTAGTTCACTTTTGACCTATCACCAGCATAAAATCAAGTTAAATCATCCACAAATTAAGCTTTTGGCTCTTGAAAAATGAAATGGACCATTAGAATCATCTCTACCAATACTCCTTATATATTAATAAACCGAATGCTGACAATTCGTTCATTCATCATGGATAAGATTAAAGGAAAAGGACCATACCTGTACATCACCAATATAAACAAACTTCCAGCCTCTAAGGGTAGCTCTAACTGCCAAATCCATGTCTTCAACTGTTGTGCGGTCCTTCCACCCACCGGCATCTGAAATTGCTGCAATTCTCCAAACACCTGCTGTTCCTGACAAACAAATACACATTGCATTTGTTAAACTAAAAGACCAGGCCGCCAAAAAGTTTCTGGTACAATGTGTCAGTTCCATTTGTCATGTTCTCCTAATTTACCAGTGACACTGCCATTGGAACATTTCATCAAACATCTTGTGTGCATAAAGTAAATATTGATGATATAACTACACTATTTTTATTTAAAAGAAAACATTCCAAATACCCAAAACTGAAATTTGTAATATCTGTAACAAGGTGTATCATACAGTAGCCACAGTTATTTTCTTTTCGTTCTCTTTATCTTTCCTTTTTCCCCCCACCAGAAACACTATTATTATTCAATTTTCCTAATCGCACCCCTTACTCTACCAGGTAAAAGTCAAGTTTTAATCAAAATTTACTGGGCCATTCTGGCCTGAAAAGAAGGTTGGGAAAATAGCCGATTGAACTGGTGTTGTTTTAACTCCACATTTTGCTTGTATAAAAATTGATATGATTGACTGTGATGCTTCATTTGTGCAATCTCATAATCAACAACTATATTCATTTGCACAACTTCTGATTGTTACCATTAAAACCGAAAAAGGCGAACATGGTAGAGCCTGCCTCTTGTTCAACCTTGAAATGATAATCGAGCGACATCTCTTGAAGTCTCGTCATCAGGCATTCGTTAGCATTCACTACATGTGAGATCAAATTGTTAGGATCTTTGAAGTTCAGATTATAACAGGTCATATCCATTTGTACTTGCATGGATTAAATAGTATGTACCGAATCTCCATCGACTTTGAACAAGTGCGATGTCGGCGTTATGCATCAAAAAGGGCACCGTTCTGAGGAGGAAATCGGACTCAGGCTGAAAATCGGCATCAAACATGGCGACGTACTCACAATCTTGCACATAACCATGCTTCATTCCTTCTTTCAGAGCCCCTGCCTTGTACCCTTTTCTGTTATTTCTAACTTCATATTTTATATTTACACCTTTGCTCTTCCACCGCTGACATTCCAACTGTACCAAATCCTAGAAAAAAACAATTCCTTGTAATTAATTGAAATTTTCTTTTTTCTATACATTATTTGAATAATTCTAGTCTACATCTCAATTTTTATGGTACATTCAATTATTACGGAATATTATTTTAAAAATATTTTTCAAATGAAAAATTCAAAATCATAGATGTATTTCTAATGACTTAAATAAAATATATATCAATTTTTAATCAATTTGAAGAAGATTTTGTTTCTCATCATGTTATTTTAAAATTTAGTTTAAATATTTTGTGATAAATAAACTATTAACCACTAAATCATTTCAAATTTAATATATATTTTATCTAAGTCATTAGAAAAACGTCCATAATTTTAAATTTTCATTTAAATAATATTCCGTAAGAATTAAATATACCATAAAAGTTAAATGTGCGCAGTATTTTTTTTTCTTTTTTTATATGCAAGCTTTCTCATTTCTCAAAGTTGGAAAAAAAATCCAAGAACTTTTTTTCTTTTTCACTGCGGCCAACAAAAGTAAGCTCAAACTACAGTCATATCATATGCTAACTATATCTGGGATTTGTATCAGCGTCAATTTTTTTTTCTATGACAAGAATGTTAGTACGTTACCACGAGCGGATGCAGGATTTTAGTCAGGGGGTCAAATATCGGATTGTAATAGTTTATCGGGTTTAAATCCATTAACTAATCGGGTACTAAATAAAAAAATAATAATTTAATATATATTCTTACCTAATAAAAAATTTATTAGAATAATAACATTTTATATATTAAAAATAACAATAAAATAAAGCTCAAAGTAATAGATAATCAAGTTGATGAAGAAAATTTTTGTCTATAAAACTTTATATTTTGATATCTTTGCATAATTATTTCATTATACATGATATTAAATATTTTTTTCTCAATAAAATTAATCAGACAATTCAGGAGGGGGCAAAAAAATTTTCCAAAGAGGGTCAAACTACCGAAAGTATTACTGAAAAGCACTGTTTTTCAAAATTCAATGGGGACAGCTGCCCCCTGTGCTAATGTGCATCCGCCATTGTATGTTACCATAGATTTTACACCATTAGATTGGTTCTATACGGCCAGTGGCGGAGCTCTTCATTAAATTTTTGGACCATGACCCCCCTTAAAATATGAAGATATACAATGAATTATTATTATTTAGGCCTAGCTTCAATCTTGACCACAAAATGGCCCCCTCTCGGTAATTGCTTGTTTATTTTTCTATAATTCAAATGAAGATAATTATGGTTGAGCAAAAAACATTCATTCATTTTTTTATGTGTTATCATGTTATTATGATATAGCTTATCTTGATGCAATTCACTAAAATTTTGTATCCCCTCTTAATTATGCTTCAAGCTCCGCTACTGTATACGGCTCTCATTCAGATTTCACACCATCATACTATGTCCTTGCTTTTTCTTCTAAGCCTCACTCATCAATCATCATACAAACAAAATCTATGGCAGCGGATCTGTGAAATTCAGCTGTATTACTGTATCTACAGCTAGGTAGATTTGTATGGAATGGACCATATATGATATACGAATGGATTTGAAGTAATTAGGTAGAGACAATAAATGAACCAAGTACAGGGGGTCCATTGACACCTAGATACAACTATATCATCCCAGGAAAGCATAAGAGACAGAGAGCATGCATCTTTCTTCTCACGAGAAGGTTTTATCTCAGGATCATTCGCCATGGCCCATGTGACCATTAATTCTAAGTTTTTAACCGAGTTATATATCATCTCTAGTACGGACAAAAAGATATTGCGAACCTTTCTTTTCAAAAAATAGAACTGCGAACCATGTTTATTTTTCAAAAGAAAAAAATTGGATAATCGTCACTCAAAAGTTGATCATTTTGAAAAATACCACTGGAAACTTAATTTGGTTTTAATTTTACCAGCAGTGCTATATAATTGTATTATTATCAAATTAAATATTCTATAATTTAATCAATGACTAGAATATCCTTGATCCCATTGTTTAAGACTAATCAATGACTAACCAAGTTTATAGTTGTAATTTTCTAAACTGAATTTTTGTAGTGGTATTTTTCAAAATGATAAACTTTTGAGGTGGTAATTATCTAGTTTTTCAAAAAAAAAAAAAAATTTATAGCTCAAATAATAAAAGAATAAAATTTCGAAATTCAAGCAACCATGTTTTATGCTACCGCAATTCCTCCTTAATTTCGATCTTTCCAATTATTGCGGGACCAACTATGCAACTGTCCAGACACTTTTCAGACTTTCAGTAGCGAAGTCACATGCATTAAATACTGCACAGAAACACTCTACACTCTTATGAAAGGGAATATGTTTTATTTTTATGCGCTTACGAATCATTCTTTGTCTACTAAAAAAGATGCATATGCATGTATTTTATGTGTCATCGTTAATTAACTCGATAAAACGCGGAAGAGCGGACCGATCTCAATTGCAAAGAAAAAATTCGTTGTACATAGTATTTTATAACAAGAAATATATTTTAATGTGAGGCTGCGAGCCAATGTTTTGACATTTTGTATCATAAAAAAGTGCACGGGTCCCGTCGGTCATTCTCAATTTAAAACATTTCAATTTGCAAAATTTTAACAAACTTTCAACTTTTCTAATATATCTAACTCTTATGAGAGAGAGGTGTTAATGTGCTTTATAAAACATAAAATACTTCGTACTTCACGTTTATATCTCATGTTTCAAAATTCAAATGGACGATCCAAACAATTAAATATAATCTTCATATCAAAATCTTCTTGGTGATCAAATTTTATATTTTTTTAGAATTTTTTGCTATTTATTTAAGGAATAGAAAATCATTGATATTGAATGGTTCAGAAGACGTCAGATCAATGAATTTTGTAGCTCTTTAAAAAAATAGTAAAAAAATTCCAAAAAATATAAAATTTGATTACCAAGAAGATTTTGATATGAAGATCATATTTAATGGCTTGGGTCATCCATTTGAATTTTGAAATATAAGATATAAGTGTGAAGTATGAAGTATTTTGTGTTTTATTAAGCACAAAATTTAAATTGATTTGGAAAGATCTTCAATTATTCAATCAAATTTAAATTCATTCAATTTTGTATACATCATACTTAAATATGACACATCACTAATTTTAAAGTTAAATTTAAATAACAATTATTATAAAATTACATACTATAAGAATTGAATGTGCATCAAAGACAATGCACATACTATGAGAGAGGTTGTAGGTTTCAAACTCGAATGAAAATCTTTTATGAACATTTATAAAATTTAAAGGCTTAACTTTCATCTTCCTTATAAAAAAAATGAATTCATATCACATTTATCATTTTCATTTTCATTTTGTTTTCCACTTTTCAGTAAAGTTTTCATCTTCTTAATTAAACCTCTTTTTAATTTCTATGATCGTACTTTCATGACGGTTTAACATAACTTGTTATAACAAAAATGATAGGCACTAAGAAATAGTGCTTTTGGCATAGAAAAAGGAAGTATTTACTAGAATATTAATTGTATAATAATGTTTGGAAAAGTGAACATATTATTTGATAGGAGTGGAAATATTTAAAATATTTAGAATAATGACATGATAGAGATATTAAAGAATTTTTTACAATTCCGCACATTAAATTTATTTAAGTGCTATTCCGTCATTAAATTAATGGGTCCAGGTAGCAAAATAGCTTAATAGTATACTATTCTAAATTTATACTTTGCTTTTTGACAAACTTATGAACAGTAGCAGTCATAAAAAAAAAATTCTAAAAAGATAAATAATATTTACCTTTACAACAAGATCAGTTGAATCATCCAAAACCTGTATTATTACCCGGTCCGAAGGCCAGTCCAACCCACATGCTGCTCCAATGGAAAGCTTGTATACCTTTGCACACATTCCAAAGCTTTACACAGAAGTTCATAACCAACAAAAATTCTCTGCTTTTTGTGTTAACAGAAACAATGTGGATAATAATAATTCTGACTTCAATTATGTTCAAGTAAACTACCTCTTTCTCATTGTACATGGGTATCTGAACAAGAACCAGTGGATAAGCTGAGCTCCCCAATTCTTCATCTTTCTTCATGGGTTCCCATTTGTATCTCTTCTCTGGTTTTATTTTGAAGATTCTCACAATCAGGCTTACTGTTCCGACGAATAATTTCTCTATTAATATCATCACTGTCATGGCAAGACAAATGGCAAGCACAAACCGCAACAATGGCACGACGAGAAAGGACCGCAGCAGATTGCCGCCGTGAATAATCATCTCCGAAGCATTCTCCCATTGTATATTTGCTCCTAGTTTTCTCCATAGTCGTCTTACGTGAGAATGAGATAGGCTTGATGGGAACAGTGGTGTCTGATCACCTGAAATATTATTGCAATCAGGCGATTACATGAGCACTTCGTACTCGAGCATGGGTGCATTATGACAATGTATAGGAATGGTTTGCAAAAGAGATTGTACCGATAAAAAGGTTGGTTGTTCCATCAGCTTCCATCCACACAGCAGCTCAGAAGAGGGCAAGAAAGAACCTTTTCTGATTTCCTTTGGTTTTCAGTGTTTTCTCTCTGGTAGTCAGAACACTATATGATAGCATATGGTCTGTTCTTGCTCGGTGTCAATTATTCAATGGGGCCAGAGATGTGGAGGCGGGGGTCAAGAAAAAGACCACAAAAGAAGGGCGTTCCGATTGGTATCTCAATGGGAAATAACATGTGAACTGTTCCAAGGGAAAGTGAAAGGGGCTCCAAAGAGTTAGAGAAGACAACTGTGTATGAAGTGAAATTTTGAGACGGTGATCGGAACCGATGGGGAGTAATTATGGAAGGGGTAAATAAGGCAAAAACAAGGGCTGGTTTATGCTAGAAGCCTAGAAGTCAAGAACGGTAGCAGCAATAGCATGTTCTTTGGGGCAGTACGATTTTAGTTAAAAGTAAATAGTCCACATTGGTTTTAGTTGATTATAAATGTACCCTCAGTAAATGATGGTGTTTTTCATTTCAGGCGGTTGATGTCAGCTTGGCTCAAGATGGCGAACTTTTCGCTCAAGCGTAGCTAACATGATTTCCTGACAATATATGAATAGGGGCACATGCTAACAAAACACTCTTTATTTTTATTTTTATTTTTTTGTTATCTTTTCAATGGTATTGTAGAGTAATTTAACTTCTATGGTACATTTAACTTGTAATGTATAGAGAAAGGATAATATATAGGGAGAGAGGAGGAGAGGAGGGTTGTACTTAGTCATGTCTTTATTTTTTATTTTTAATAACTTAATTAAATTTAAAACTAAAATATTAAATAATTAAAATTTTAATAACTCAAAATTTAAAACTGAAATATGAAAATAAAACTATTTGATTTGATCTAGATCCTTCTATTTATGTATAGATTAAAAATCATGACATTTGAGTATTATTTTATGTGACATCAAGAATTTGTAAAAATATTCTAATATAATTAATTTCTAGATGTTGAATTTATAACTTGTTGGTTTACATAAAATAAATGAAAAAATAATGTTTTTTATTTGCAATAAGAAAACATAATATAGATCAAATCTAACAATTTTTTGTTTGGATATTTTAGTTTTAAATTTTGAGTTATTCGAAATTTAAAAAGATGGAGGCATGATTGATTAAAAGTTTATATTGCTTGATGGCATGCTAAGCATTTTCCAAATTGATCCAAAATTTTGATCAATATCTAAAAAAATACTTAAGTAATTGCTAAAAAATCTACAACAGAAAATTTTCTAAATCGAATAATATTTTTTAAATATTAATATAAGTATCATAAAGTGTTCAATATATCATAAATGTACATTTGAAATACTTCTTCTCTAAAAGATAAATTATATAGAAAGAACATATGTTGAGAACCAGACTTTGACATAGTGGGAAAAAATAATGCGCTTTTCATGTGGTAAGTTTGAAATTCGGGTGAATAATCCTCTATGATGTAGATGACTTGACCGGTTTGTGAAGAAAATGGTTGGTATTTGTTGAAAACATTAATGCTATTTGCTATATATAATAGCAATAACTTTTAAATTTAAAAGGTTATCTTCAAATTTTAATTTGTTTTTTTTTTTTGCATTTTACAACAATTTTGAGGATACGTAACATTTCTAATGCAACATGGGTGTACGGGTAGAAAGAAAATACAAAGTGTTAACTATTACAAAATGAAATATTTTGATATATACATAACATGAAAACTTTTGAGAGCGACGGAGATTCAGATTCGGGCATGGGAAAACAGAAAAATACAAAGAACAGAACTAGATTTTGAAACGTGTTTCTCGCATAATGAGCTCATATAGCTAGAATCAGGTTTACACGGGACTCATGAGTCAGCTAACAGTCTAACATTGAAGATCACATGTACATCATGGATGTCTAGTCAACGATAGACTACCACAAAAACAAAAAAAAAAAAATGCACAGAAATATAATAAAAGTAGTGAAGAAAGAAACAAAAACAAATTATTAAATTAAGCAACAAGGGTAAATCAGTAACCTTCAGCTCCATACGGCGATGTTACTGCTACTACCAATAGGGATATATAAAAACAAACAGCATCACTATCAAGAAACTATTGACATATCTGCAATACTAGAAAAATGAAAGGGAGACAAAAAATTGTGCTTAATCTTCAATTCGGGTGCTAATTATTTTATTTAATAATGTAAATAATTTAATTAGTAATAATAATGAAAAAATTAAATTTTTAGTAATAAAAATGAAAGCATGTCATTGGCGTGGCGTTTTGCCAACACACAACTTGGGGGACTGACGTATTTATGTAAAGACTATATCTATTTTTTTTTCTCTCACACTGATTTACTTAGTATTCAATGCATTTAAATTTTTGGATTGACCGCCAGTGGGAGTGGTAAATCTGATAAAAAATACTAAAAAATAATAATAAAGATATCACTCATTTCTACTATTAAAATTTTATTTTATCATTATATTATTAATAATTAAATTATTTATATTAATAAATAAAATAATTAGGGTGTATTGGATAACAAACAATAAGTACAAAATAGAAAGTCAATAAGAGAAATGGTCAGAAAAACGGTTACAGGTGATTAGTTAGATGGCAATCATGATTAGGATGTTAGTTACAGCAACCAACGCTCATCGCATATCCTCTATACTCTCATCCTCTTTAAATACTCTTTGTAATACTATGTATTCAATTTGACTGAGAATAAAATAATCATTTTAGTATATTACTGTCTCTAATTCTAGTATAGTATCTAGGGTTGCAAAACGGATCGGATACGGGCGGATAATGTTTATACCGTATCTATATCCGTTATAATTTTTTGGATACGGATAGTCTTAGATACGAATATAGATCAGATATTCAACGGATATCAGATATGGATCAGATATTGGACGGATTCATATACAAATACGGATATATTTCGGATATCAAGTAAAAATATTATATATATCATTAAAAAAATAATTGCATATTATTTTTGAAAGAATTATTAATTATAAAAATTAAATATTACTTATAAAAGTTAAATATTACTAATGTATGCAAAAAAATACAATTAAAACACATAATGAGATTTTTTGGATATGTATTCGGATAAAATAAGATAATATCGGATCAAATACCTTCAGATAATGTCGGATATTGACGGATAATAGCTAAACGGACGGTTACGGATAGGTAATAGTCAAAATGTATCCATATCCATTAAAAATTTTCAGATACAAATATGGGTATGGATTTCTTCGGATATGGATACGGATCGAATAATTTTTATTATTTTTCGGATCGGATCACGAATAAAATCAAATATTTTACTATCCGTTTGCAACCCTAATAGTATCGAAGCCCTAATTAGATAACACCATGGGCTTTCCTTCTTCTCCATCTGCATCTCTCAATCTTACCCCCTCTCAGAAGTTATTATCTTACTTTCCCTCCCAATTGCTACAAAATTAAATCAAACTTTCTTACATGAAAATCCCAAATTCTACCGATTATTCATTGTAACAATCTATCCAAATTCATTGATTCCCTACCCCTCCACCCTTTCTTTCTTCCACAATTGGTCAATAAGAAGTTAATCTTGCTTACCTGCCATGGCATCGATAAGATAAGTTGCTTCTTGGATGGATCCAATCATCTTTAACTGAGGTGCTTCAGGCTCAAGTGGTTTTTTCTCTACCATGGCTAATCTATGGCGCACTCTTCAAAGTTCTTTCTTAGCAACATCTCGATCATGCTTAACTGAGCTTCAATGCCAACTTCAAACTATCTCCAAAGGGCCATCCACTTGCTCTGAATTTCTTTAGAAGATGCGAGGTATCACCGATGAGTTGGCCTTCATCGGCTCATCTATGTTTGACGATGATCTGGATTATCTTGGTGCTCACCGATCTTGGATCAGAGTATCTACTTCATCACCGTTGTCAACACCACTCATCACACCAATCCGATCAGCTTCGCTGATCTACATGGTCTTCTTCTCAATCATGAATCTCTTCTCTAGACTCAGTTCACTACTACTCCATTACTTGTTGTTGCCTTTGCAACCAAATTAAATTATAATCGAACCTCTAGCTCCCAATCCTTCTGATTCAGTATACAACCCAGAGCTTTTCCCAATCTTACCAAGATAGACCACTTCTACTCAATATAGATCTCAATTTCCTTCACTCCATCCTCCAATCAATGGTTTTAATGAGCCTCTTTCTAATACTACATCAATATCTTCTAAGAATTTTAAAATTGAGCCCCAACTAGTGTGCTAGATTTGCCAAAAAAACTCATTTAGCTCTATTTTCCTGGAATCAATTTGATAATTTATCCTGATCATGTCCTAAGACTATGTTGAAACAACACCTAGTACATCTTTGACAACTAACTAAGTATTAATTTCGAGGTCTACTAATCATGTCACAAATGACACCAATAATCTCTCCTCATTCTTCTCTTATGATGGCATGAATAACCTTTAAATTGGCAATGGTACGGATCTCCATATATATCATATTGGTTCATCTTCTTTTCTTATCTCTATAAATCTTATTCAACTTCGTGATGTACTTCATGTTCCTTCTTTTTTCAAAAATCTTATTAGCCTTTTTAAACTTATACATGATAATCCACATCTAATTATTGATTTCTCTCTTTCTTGTTATACTTTGATGGACCTCCGCACAATGCAAACCCTTCTTCAAGTCACATGTTCAAGAGGTCTTTTCACTATTCTTTTTCTCCCTCCATCAAGCTTATTCCTCATGTCTTTTTTGGAGTTTGTACTTTCAGCACATGACATGCTCATCTAGGTTATTTTTTGAGTGCTACTTATAGGCATCAAATTCATACACTTTTTACTAGATAAATCTCATGAATTTATCATATTTTAGGGTAATCTAGTCATTTTACTTATATTTATATTTTAAGATTAAGATACTACTATATTTTATTTATAATTATAGGAATCATACAATTTTGGCGATAATAGAAGTAAAAATGAAGCAATTGGACATAATCAAGAAGAATTTAAATGTTAACAGAATTAAAATGGGTCATGAGTAGCAAATTATGTCAAATTCTAATTATAAACTCATATTAAATAATAAGATAATGTGCTAATCTTATAGAACTATTTTTTAGCTTTTCACACGAATCTTGAATCACCCAAATTGGAGTTCATATGAAGAAGTTATGCTAAAAAAAATAAACCACTATGCAACATATTCGTCCCTATATGGGTCGTGTGCCTCTGATCCGGAAACCATAATAGAAATGAAAGCAAGTAATTATCAAATTTCTTCATCTATATAAGACACCTCCAAGAAAACCTTAGCCGCCTAGGACAGCTAGGGTTTTCATTATTTGAAGCTTAAGAAGAGATCTAACATCCATTGGAGTCGAAATAGAAGTTCTAGACGCTGAACCCAAGCACTCGAGCAAGAGATCGACTGAGAGTTTAAATTAAATTTTTTTCTTCTCAAATTTTGTTATGTTATGTTCTCTTTTATTGCTATAATTTTGTATTGTTTGATCTTGAATATGTGTGGTTAATCACCCTTCTAGGGGTGATGGCTTGTGGTACTTAAATCTCCTTAGTGAATTTTCACGGTATTTGATCTTTTTAGCAAGTGCTTGTGTGATTTATCCGTTGAATTTATTATTTTCATGGTTGAACTATAATTAGTACTTAATTGTTATGTGATTGATCTTAGGAATTATAGTAGATTATAAAAATAGATTGCTAGAATTCTCGATATTGAAAGGTAAAACCTAAGTTTGTAGTTAAGACTTAGCGGTAAATTTATAACTAATGTGATTATACTTAGAACTGAATCAAATACATATGTCTAACTTGTAATTGTGTAGCATCAATTTTTAGTATGGTTTAAATAGCAGATGACATAAAGGGTTTAAACTCTTAGGGCGAGATACTTAACAATAAAATCTAAATAATTTGAACATGGTATTGATATGCAAAAATATTAGTCAATACTAAACTTAAATTGCTAATCTCACACTATATATTGTCTAAAGAGCAAAAAGACCGAGTAGATTAATTAAGGAGTGAAAAGAAAAAACCAAAAATTCTAGTATTTTATTATCTGATTTAGAACACTATTTTTATTTGGTATTATTTAGTATAATTTTAATTTAGTTAAAATTAAATTTTGTTTGTCTAGATTGGTGAACTCATGAGAATCAATAATTCACTTTTTTCCCTTATAAATTTGACACTTCAATTACTATCTGATAAGGTCATATATTTATCATCGAAATTAAATATAAATTAGAAAATTCATTAGTTATTACATAAAACCCATTAAGTTTTTTAACATCATTTTCACGATAACGGTGTAAATATTGATTTAAGCCTTAGTATCTGAGACTAGATCATTTTAATTTTATTTTTTCTTTAATCTCTTTTTGTTTTTATTTTCCATGTGATTCACTTGATTTTTCTTCTTTTGTAGGATCTGCTCTGGTTGGAAAGAGTGCACGCTTAATGTACAAGAGAAAAATAACCTATAAAAAGACGAAGAGGACAACACCACTTGTAGAACTTCAACCTCAACATCTCAAATTTACAGAGGAATCAAGCATGAGTAACAATGATGATAACAGACATTTGAAGAACTTCGTTGCACCAAGAGTCACTAACATTCATCTGGGCTATAATGTGTTTGTTGCTGCGGCCAATAATTTTGAACTAAAACCAACCCTATTATACATATTATTTCAACACATATTTCATGGTTTAGCAATGTTTGAGGAACTGTATAATACTATTAAAATTAATGGTGTAGAGCATGAGACTATAAAACTTAAGATATTTTCATTTTCCCTAAGTGATAAGACTATGAGTTGATTAAGATCACTGAATGCCGGTACAATTATTATTTGACCATAAATATCTAATGTGTTTCTCGTTAAATTGTTTCCGCCCTCTAAGACCACCTCTTTGCAGACCCAAATTATCAATTTTAGATGAAGGGGTGGAGAGTCATTTAACGAGGCATGAGATCGATATCAAGAATCGATTCGTTTGTTCCTACATTATGGGCTTAAAAAGTGGTTTGTATTGTAAATATCTTATGAAAGACCCTTTGAACCAGTATAGAAGCAGTTCATATTGTTTAGATGTTCCTAATTGACCCTTTGAACCAATACAGAAACAGTCCAAAAATACCTAATATAAGATCATTTAAATTGACCCTATTTTGGAATTCATTACATATCAACCAACAATGCCCACTGATTGAGCATGGATGTACCAAAAGCATTTGAAAAATGGATTGCTAAATATGAAATGATATAACGGTGTATTATAATTAATTTATTGAATCAACTTTTGACAATCCCCTAAACATCTCTATAAGAAAGGAGATAGCATGCATCTCCTGTCCATATCATAATTACGATAATACCTACTCTCTGAACTAGGCAATAGTTAAAGCACACCTCCTCGATGCAGATTTTATAATGACTATACATCATTGTTTTGCAACGAGGAGCCTCACCCTCAGGAAGCTGATGTTGAAGAAGTGTCAATAAGAATAGAAGATATGTAATTTAATGCAGTCGGGCCAACAATCAATTGGAATCAACGTGAAGTGGAATAATCTCTAGACCCAGAGGTTAGGAAGTTCTTTAAAATGTTGGATGCTATAGAGGAACCTCTATGAGAAATCGAATTCAATGGAGAAAGCAAATTGAAATGTGAAAAATATTTTGTGTTGTCAGCTGTGACACAATGTCTAGCTTTGAAGGCTGAGCATCAAATGAGTCAGAGGTGCGTTCAATAGAATGATGAGCATCATTAAAAGTATGGTGCCTGAGAAAGAGAAATTACTTGAGAATTTTTATCAAGCAAAGAAGCTAATCTAGCTAGGACCTTAGCTTAGAGTACGAAGAGATTGATGTATGTCAAACTTATGCATGATATACTGTGTTGTATGGGTGTAGATGTAGGTATCGTATCCGATATTGTGTGCATGATACGAAAATTTCAAAAATCTAAAATACAGATGCGGCTATATATAATAAATACTAATAAATTATTATATAAAAATAATGAATATAATAAAGTATATTAAATCAATAAAGTACTGCAATTACATATTAGTTGAATGAATAAAATTCAATATTGGTTAAAATTTGAAAGCATACATGCACCATTAGGATCCATATTAAATAGAATTAAAAGTCTGATCTGTTTGATCAGAAACATTGCTTTGGCACAGTGGTCCGATTTGATGTTTTGTGCGTTCCACCTCAAGGCCCATTTTCGAATTCTAGTTGAAACAAATTTCTTGTCTTTTTAGAACTGAAATTCAGGATTTTCATGTAAATCAATTGACATTAAACATTCTGAGTTCGCATCAGAATTGCATAATGTGTGGTTTGGGTTAAAAGATAAATGAGTTGGATATGGATCTAATTTTTTTTATCTGTATTGGGTCGGGATCAACTCGACTCGACCTGATTAATTATATTTTTTAAAATAATTTTATAATTTTGTACTAATTAATCTTAAATATATTAATTATATATTAATTAATATTTAATTATTTAAAATAATATAAAAAATAATTATTAAATTATTAATTATTTTACACGGATCGGATCGGGTCGATCCGTAACCCTATCGGATCGGGTATGAGTCAAGATTTTTTGACTCGAATGTAATCCGATCGGGTTCGGGTTCGAATCGGATAAAAAAATAATAAAATAATAATAACCCGATCCGACCCGAACTCAACCCTACCCATTGACACCCCTAAATTACAACTCAATCAGAATTTGGGGACATGAAACCTACCTTCGTTAAATAAAAAAAAAAAAAAAAAAAAAAAAACGTTGACAGATTTGGAGCCCATTGACCCAATTTATACATCTCCATTAATTATATCCTCCCCCACCTACTTTAATTAATTAATTTTTTAAGTGATTAATTTCATCGTACGTTTCAAGGTTGGTGTGATATCTTAATTGCATGCGCATGAGTTGCATTTTGGTATAAACAAATGAACAATAAAAAGCAATGAGGCTGGGTGCATACAGGGTTGGACTTTAAACCAGACAAATTGTGTGCTGGACAAAGAGATTGTCTCCTCGGCCCACTCCCCAATTCCCACACAGATCCACTGCCCACATGGTCCACAAGAAAAATACAAATCTTACCGAATACATGCATTTAATTTGTGGCAATGGTGCCAACTACCAAGTTTCAATTATTGCTTCTCATATGTTTTGGTAGTCTCATGTGTTCTCAATGAAACAATTGGATGGATCATGGATATACGACATATATGATGTATGTGGTTAAATTGTTGGATGGTAGAATGCATGGACGTATAGAACGGTACAACCTCCTGCTGAAAAAAGAAGGGAAATATATATATGTTACACTTACATTCCTTCACATTACATTTGAAATAAGTCACTTTTTTCCTTCCATTTTTTTAGTATTGCAGATGTGTCAATAATTTCTTGATAGTGATTCTGTTTGTTTGTATCTCTGTTGAGAGCAAGTAGTAACATCACCGTATGGAACTGAAGGTTACTGATTTACCCTTCTTATTTTGTTTCTTTCCTGACTTTTAGGAATTTCCTGTGCAATTTTTGTTTTGTTTTGTGGTAGTATTTAAAACCAGAAATAAAAAGAACAAAAAAAATATCAGCAAGGGAAGAGAGGGAGAGAGAGAACGGGGACATGGAATGAGACCACAACAAAAATGTGCCAAAAGTGCGACTTATATTCCTACAAAAAGAATTTATATTTCTCTCGTATTGAGGAAGCAAACGTCTCGCTTTCTAGTACACAGATCATGAATCTCTTATTGCCAAAAAAAATTAATAAAATAAAGAAAAGAAAAATAATAATAACGGATCTCTTGGCTGGAGTCCTTTGTCTTTTGCCTCCATGCATGTTTTTGTGCTAAGCTATAATATCCCTTTTTGTGTAATTTGCCCACGGTTTACTATGTTTTATACATTCCTAAACCGAAATTAGGGTGCAATATAGTCACGAAGATAATTTTTTAAGTTAACCGAATATGACTAAAAAAAATTACAATATTTAACTAGGTCTATTCAAACAAAACTTCTGTTTACCGATTGCATAAGTTTCCTCAATGAACTATTTACATGGAAACCTGTTTACCAAATAAATTACTTGTGCTCTTTTTTAATGGAACTAACGTTAATTTTCTCAGTGCTACGCCTATTTAGTAAAGAATGGAACATAATATAAAATTCAGGGAGCTATCCTTGTGGCTAGCAATTATTTTTTGATGGAATAGAAATTATGTCAGTTTTTGGCAAAATGAGGAGAAATCAATCAGGAATTGGGTGTCGGAGTGCCTAAATAACCAAAAACAACTACAAAAAATGCTGTGATTTGAACAATATGGTAAAGGAAGTATCCTTTCTTTAAGAAAGCTATGTCATAGTATCACAATTCACAAAATAATAGAAAAATCCCTACAATCATAACCTGTTGAAAAATATAACGACAACTGCAAGTTAACATGAAACAATGACTCAAAATGGATGAATCCAGGATTTTTTTTTAATTTTAAAAATGTACTTTATGTTCAAATTTCAAAATAGCAGGGGTCAATATTATGTATTTTTGGCAGGATATCTATTCAATACTGGTTCAGTAGTAAGTACACATGTAATTTTTTTTTGAACTCAGAAAAGCTTGTTTCCGAACTGACAAGGTTTAATTGTCAGAAATACTGGTACTGGTAAAACACCAGTGGTGATCAGAAGAAAACAACTCCCACAAATGTGATTTCTTTTTCTTTAGTTTTGGGATGCAAAGCTCTGTAAGTTGTGTATCAACCAACTTATCATCTTCCTTTATGTCTATGACAAGAAGTTTAGTCTGATTAGCATCTCCTAATTTTTCAGTGACGATCTACTCGTTGACTCTTTCAGCCTCAAATAGACCTGTGAATGCTGCCTTAAGCGGGTGTAGTGACATGACATTCTAAAGCAATACCCATATATTCACCAAATGAAATGAACTACAAGGAAGAAATAGATAAGCGTGAATCACAGTTCAGCTCATTTATCTTATACCGTTAATGTTGTTAACTTATTTACTCATTTAATTACCTTGGAGTTCCCATTTACCAACTGTGATGATTGTTGGAACAGAAACCACCCCCCATTAAGAATAATAACCTCTGGAAAAAAATACCGCTAAAGGGATCACAGTGCAATAATAAATGAAGGTTACTGTATGAGGTACAAACTTTTCCAGAAAGAAGAAGTCTTATATCAGATGCTCCTTCTTCCAAATAGATACTTTCTGTACAAAGAACACAGAATTTATAACAGCAGTTCCAGTTGATCTGCTAGTAATTGAATTAAGGATTGATGAGATGGACAGTAATTATAATTAGGAGTGTGTCAGGAAGAAATTTATATATATCCGCTTAATCCATATCATTAAAATACAATTGGACCAATTGAGGGGATCAATAGACACTTGTTTATTTTGATATTCTAGATATTTTATAAAAGAATAAATCTTAAATTGATATATCGAACTGTGGAGTCGACATATATACACACACATACATCCAATGATTTTTATATAATTTTTTTGTTAATAAAATTGTCATGTGAACCCTCAATATAATAATTGTTAACCCTTGAAGATAGCCCAATAATTTTCAAATTGCCTAAAATTTTACGTTCAAAACCTAATAAAACTGTATGAAATACCCTTTTTTCTAATTTTAAGAATTTTTAAAATCTGTTATGAAATCATTTGAAAACTTATTAATGATATTGTTGTTAAGAGAGCACACTAAAAAGAAAAATATCACCTGTCGTTAAAAGTCCAATTTCTCAACATGAGGCCCAGAAATAAAATTTAAGTCCATCTGTGTGTGCCTCCAGGCCTCCACCATAGAAAGTCAGGGTTATTATAGCCTAACTTTTCCATATATAATTATAATATAAAGGGCAGCAGCAAATACCCAACTACTAAATTATGAATAAGCATTAAACGGGCTGTGACCTGTGAGCCGCTGATAATGAATTGTAGGAGGATTGGAGCATTGTTGTCATTTAATAGTTGGACAAATCAAAAATGACAACTCTTTTGGACTGAATCAAGAAATATTTTAACAGACAAAATTGGAATTTACTTCTTATGCAGAAAGCGCCAGCACCAGGTTGCCACTTGCCACCAAGGCACCAACCCTAATGTGGTGGGACCCACAAAAATATTTTTACGGTAGAATGTCCGTTGTTGGCTTATGGGAAGAAAATTATATAATTAATAATTCAATACAATCAATAAAAGGAAGAAACGAGATCTCAAATATTGACATGGTGGTTAATTATTAAAGAAAGAAAAAAGTCTCAAATATTGACATGGTGGTGGTGCTAGACTTTTGGTTTTGGTTTAGGGAGTCAAAAAAAAAAATTTTTTTAAAAAGATCAAAAATTAAAAAAAAATCTTTATTGTAAGCATATTTTTCTAATCTTTTCTTAATATATATAATTATAAAGCTATTAAAAAAATCTAGTTAGAGCATTTACATCTCATTGTCAAATCTCATTTGAATTTTAGAGATGTAAACACTAGACAAAATTAGACAATTGTCTAAATTTGATTGTTCATTTGACAAACTACGTCAGCGAAAGAGCAGAAATTAATTACGAAAGTATTATTTTGATAATTTCATTCTATTCAGGGATATCACTATTAAAATGAATTGTCAATTTGATGACGTGTATGAAAATTTAATTTTGACAATCGACACCAATACGGATGCTCTTAGGAGATCAAATGAGACCTAACTCCACATAGATCCGTCTCTAATGATGATGATACTAGTAAGAATATCAAAATTATTGTAAGAGATTTGTTTCACGTGGTTAGATTAAATCAGAAAAAAATTAAAAAAATTAACTGTCCAAGTAAAATAAGGGGAAAATATATATACAATTAATCAAAATTGTATTTTGTGGATTATTTTATGTGAACTTCAAACTTGAATATTTATTTATCAGAATCCTCATATTTTTCATATACCTTGCAAAAAATTGATCTCATTTACATGTTCACAAAAATATTCTTCATTTCGGTCTGTTTGCTTTTCAATTTCTCCAAACTCTTCAAGTTTATCTTTCAATTTAAGATGCTAATATTCTACGGCTTTTTATTTATTCCTTTTATATTATTTATTTTCTTTTATTGATTCTTCAGAACTTGTGCCTCCATAATTTTACTTCTTGGTTTTTTTATATTGGAGACTTGTTTTAAGAAAAACTTTTACAAGAAATTTACATCGAATTTAAGAAAATGACGGTTTTTTTTTTTATGTTTAGAAGATTATACGTATGATGGCATCTCATAAAAAAAAGACAGTGTATCAAATTATACATAGGTAGGATAACAGACAATGTGAAATAACTATTTTTTAATTTACAGAAGACGATCATATAACCCTAATTTTGCTCAAGCATCGAGTACTTTTATTGGCAATCACCTGCCCTCTGATAACTATTAATTTCTGATTACATTCACTCTCTCTAGTGGCAGAGCCAAAGTTTTATATTAGTGATGTCAATTAATATTCAAAATAAATTGTCAATTTAGTTTAATTATTTGTATTTCTATAGAATTAACAATGATTCAAGATTCAAATTTTTTGCATCCAAATATTGTTCTAATCGCTTAATAAAATTCCAGTTTCAAAATATGATAAAGTACCATGTATTACTATTTTATTTTTTTGGAAATTGATCCTAATATAATGGAATAATATTAATATTGATATGTTTAAAACCGTCATATTCTGCAAATCATTGAAAATGATAAAGTTTCTACAATAGTAAAAATTGTTTTTCTGTAATTTCGGGTAGGATAAAATGGCGATATATGCAATGGTGGACTGCCATGATGGGCGGATGATACCGAAATCGGTGATGGTACACGTAGGGGGGTCTCTGGGAGCATATTTTCGTCACTATCATTGATTGGGCCACTATTGACCCGTCAGCCCCTCTTGAAAATGACTACCAATTTTTGCGAAAATGACAGAGGAAGTTTAGGACTAAGGATTTGGCTCGCCAATCCCTGATATGGGGCACGAACATAATTCAAACATACTACAACCGCTGGGGTGGATGGAGCTCGAAGGGCATTGAGTCATCTGGGTAAGGTAAAGACTAGTAAACTTTGATATGGAATTATTAACTGTGTTATGGATACTTTGGTGTTGTGCTATAGATACTTTGATATATTTAGATAATTATATATATTAATTGTTAATTTATGATGCATGCGTGTGATGCATGTGTGATATTGCATATATGTCAATTATTTTGTGATGTAGGTGTGTTATTCATATGTGATTTTAATTGTATTTTACGTATATATTAATTATTGTGATTCATGTGTGATGAAATGTGAATTATTTGTGATGCATGTGTGATGTTAATTGTTTGTGATGTATATATTAATTATTTATGATATATGCATGTGTGATGCATATATTAATTATTTGTGATATATAGCATGTGTGATGCATATATAAATTAATTTTGTGAAATATATGTGTGATATATGAATTTTAATTTGTGTGTGTATACATATAGAGTAAAGATACCGTGAACTTAACTCAAAAAATATATCAAATTATCTCCAAATTTTAATTTATCATACTCATTAAATTATTTATATAAAATTCTTGTGGGATGCAAAAATTTGGAGTGTTTTGAGCTTTTTAAGTCGTCGTTTTTAATTTTTTAAAATGATGTTCAAGTATTAAACATATTATTATTATTATTATTATTAGAGCTGATTTTTAAAAATAAAAAACCATGACATAAAAAACTCAAAACACTCTAAATTTTTACATTCCACAAGATTTTCATATAAAAAATTTTATGAGCATGATAAATTAAAATTTGGAGATGATTTGATATACTTTTTGAGTTAAGCTCACGGTATCTTTACTCTCTCTCTCTCTATATGCTAGCAATCTGGGCTAGCGGCGAGAAACAACCATTTTTAAAAAATATATATATTTAACAATGGTTCTAATAGAAAATCATTGCGGAACATTATTTAAATTAAAAAAACACATTTGATAACGGTTCAAACTTAATAACCGTTGTAAAAATAATGTTTCACAACGGTTATCATCTTAAAACCATTATTAAAATCATATTTAACAATGATTTCTGTGAAGAACCGTTGCCAAAGCCTACTTCCTATTGTGTTGTCACCAAATATTTGACAACGGTTTCCAATACTTTTATTGACAACCCTTTTACTAACGGTTCAATAACCTTTGTTATATTCAATCAATAACCGTTGTCAAAATTTTTCTCTCATAATGACCGCTTAGTAAAAATAAAAACCCTAAATATTTAGTGCGAAAAGGTAAGACCTTTAAGGAAAGCAACCTAGCACAAGACCCGTGAGCCCGTGACAACACGAGACACTATATTTTGTGTGCACGCAAGTCCCTATCAAATGCATTCTCAATAAAATTACGTGACAAAGATATATAGATCCGTATCCTTAAAAGAATATCTGTTAATACGCTATAATAATAATTTCTAGCTGCGGAACATTGAATTGCAATTTGTTGAGATATTTTTTTTCTGGGTTTGTCAAATTATAATTTCAGATTTCGTGTTCATTATACATCGTACTCAAAATTTATATCTGATTTCACTTATTGAAAAATATCGTATATAATATCTTGTATAACTTACAATATAGTTCGAATTAATTAGGGGCATCATGTGCACCACCTCATCACACCATCTCTTCATAACTTGCCCGACCGCACGAGCGCTTCGCGGAAGGCTGCATGCACCAACAAGGGGGGTCACACTCACACATGGCACACAATCAATCACATACAAGTATAACATGCATTCCATTCCGACACAAGATACGGAACGATCGACCGTCTAGGGAGATATTTAAGAGATAATAAACTATAATGTAGCTCAAGAGAGCAGTTTCAATTCAATTTGTTTTATTTCTTTTCAGTTCATTTCCTCGTATTACATCTCATCCTTATCTGTAATCACTATGTAACTCTTCTTTATTTTCATTAATAAATTATAATAGTAGTCTTTCGCCTGCTACTAAAAAAAAATGATACTCGACGTGTTGGATAATTATTATCTTATTATTTTTTATCCGATCAAATCTGATTTATTTAAAATCATGTCATTTTTTATCCGACCTAATTCGTACAAAATAATTAAATAATAGAATATTAATTAATATATAGTTAATTTAAATTAGATCGTATATACATTTTAATTAGTATTAAATCACAAAATAAATTAAGAAAATAGTTAAAAATTTCGGGTAAGCCCTTGCCTGATCCAACCAAAGACATATTAAAAAAATCTTAATCCATAATAAACCCATTTATTCTCGAGTTTGGTTGGATTCAAATTGGTCGGATTGGCCCATCAGGTCGGGTCAAAATTTTACATCCCTAACTTTAAGCTTTTATAATATTTTTATTCCATCTCTAGCACCAAAATAGTTTATATTAGAGTAGTTATACGCAAAAGACACAATCAAGACACTAATGGTTGAAATTATTTGAGGTGCAAAGCGCGTGCTTGAATAATCTAAGGCACATAATTTTATTTTAAATAATTAGTATAGTAAAATATGGTAAGAATAAATTTGATAATAAAAATACATTATTATTAACTATATAATATGTTAGAATACAAAAACATATATAATATACTTGAATTTCATTTCAAAAAAAAAAGCAAAATATGCAACTGAAAATTTTCATTGCAATTTAGTATTCAAAATATTTAATATCGGAATCACAAAATAACATAACAAAACTTCAATTTTACTTCACTATAACTGTTAGAATAATATAAATATATTAATGATATACAAAATAATAGTATATTACGTATAATACACAATATTACTCATTATCTCAATCAAATTTCTAACTAAAATAAAATTAATTTATTTATCTTCTATAATGATAGTTTTAATTATTACTTTATTATTTAATTATCATTTAGTACATATTATATTGACAGTTGGAAAGTTTTGGAAGAATGGTAATTTTGGAATTTAATCTATAATTACAATCATAATTATAATAATATAATAATCATAATCATAATCATGATAATAATAATTATAGTCATAATCATAATAATATAATCATAATCATAATCATAATAATATAATAATAAAAATATAATCATAATCATAAAAATAATTATAAATAATTATAATAATAATAATAATAATAATAAATTAATCATAACTATAATCAACATATAATAATATAATACAACATAATAAAATAATAATAAAGTAATAAAAAATAATCATAATAAATAATAATATTATAATAAAAATATAATAAAAATATAATAAAAATATAAACATAATCATAATATAGTAATATAATAATAAAAAAATTATAATAATATAATAATAATAAGTAATCATAATTTTAATAATATGATTATAATATAATAATCATAATAATAATAATATAATAATAAAAATATAATCATAATCATAAAAATAATTATAAATAATTAATTATAATAATATAATAATAAATTATAATATAATAACATTACGTAATATTTTATAATAGTATATGATAGGATTTATAATATTTTTCTTTTTACTTTTGCTAACTTTTTTCTACATATTATATTATGACAGTTCAAAAGTTTTTAATTTAATCTAAAACATTACGTAATATTTTATAATAGTATATGATAGGATTTTTAATATATTTCTTTTTATTTTTGATAACTTTTTTGTATATATTATATGATGACAGTTCAAAAGTTTTTAATTTAATCTAAAACAATACGTAACATTTTATAATAGTATATGATAGAATTTATAATATATTTTTTATATTATAATAAAATAAATTTGGATGTAAAAAAATATCAGATGCATGCCTCATATTGTCTCTTATTTTTTGCGCCTCACCAAAAAACACACAAAAAATACGTGCTTTTATAATTACGCACATCTCTTAATCCAAAAATTCTCTTAATCCAAAAAAGGGAAGATGATTTTTACGATGCGCCTTTGCGCTTAAGCTAGCATCTTTTATGTCTCTAACCACATTAGTTCATATATAATTCCACATGGATAATAAGTTGATAATTGTAGCTATAAGTTATCAAACTTTATTTTGATATAATTAAAAATAATATATTTTTTTTCAAAAAAAAACATATAATATACCCAAACATTGTATTGCTAAACAATAAAAATATAAACATTCCGAACAATTTAGGGATAAACAACAAATGTCAGATATTATTCAATAAATAATAAAATTTGCAAATGATACGAATACCGAAGATTTGCAAAAACCAAAAACAACTAGCCCGACTATCCCATTTGAAAAAAATGTTTGCAAAAATAGAAAGTAAATTACGAAAATAATTTGAAAGTCTTTTCTATATCGATGGATGATAACTTATTGGCGATAACCAAACCCTCTTAAAATATTTGAAACTTTACAAGCGAAGAAAAGGACACTTTCGTCTTTATTTAATTTTTTTTTCCGGGCTTCGACCTTTCTGTTGCATCAGGAGTCGGGATTCAGGACGAGACGCACCAGCAACGAGGGGTTAAATCGTCCAAACAAATTCGTGAAGAAATTGAGATCCTATTGTTCACACCGTCACGTGTCTTATAACACAACCGTGTACTGTTCGTAGCGCAGGAGCAGTCCACTTTTTCTCATTTCCTTGAACTCTACGATTGCCTCGCAATCTCCGCTACTAGTAGAAAGGAAAGCGGCCATAAATCTATTGGTTTAAGCGCAGCTGCGCAGGTAAGGCAAATTCCTCTTTTTTTTGTTGCTTATGCTTGCTTCGTATTTCTACGCAATCTCTGTGATTTCTTCTTTGGATATCTTAAGGCAGTAGTAGATTCTTTTGTTGTTCTGGATTCGGTGGTAAGATTGCCTAATTTTTCAATCTTGAAAATTTCATATATTGTTTATTAAGTAATTATGAATTGGGAGTAGATCGGGTCGTTCAAGTGGAAAAGAGGTGAAGGTTGTGTGTCGTCTGCCAATCCATCACCTTAGCGTCGCATTTTTGGTAGCTGATCTTAATCCATCGGTATTGAATTTTGCTTGATGTATACTAAATCAACCCATCCAGCCTTTTCTACGTGGATGAAATCTTTCATCTCTTTTCGACCCTGCCCATGAAGTGTTCGATCCAATGCCCCCTTTGTAGTTTTTCTAGTTTGTGAGCTTGCATCCTTGTCTGGGAATGAAAATTTTTATTTTTCATGGAAGGCTGTAGTTATATGAAGGGACGATGGATGGCCTTCTCATTTCTTCTAGCAAACCAATTCTGATTGTGTAAATGTTTGAAAACATCATGCAATACTCAAATCAAATTGTCTATTTTGAATAATTCAGTTTCTTGTTTCTCACAACAGAGATGATGCAAATAGAGTCTCCACTATTTACTGACAGGATCAATCCGACCAATCCATGTCCACGTCAACTATCTAATTTGAGATAGCAAGATTGTCAATCCAATTCTGCTTATCTATAACCTCGTTTCATCCCTTCCCAATAGGAAAGTTCAAAAACTGTGTGTTTGCTTTCTGGGCATGGTGAAAAATCTTATCAATTATGCTTTGCTAGGATCATGTGCTTAGGTGAAGAAAGAATTCAAAAATGCAAAAATCAAATTGCTACTACTGGAAGAAGGGAACTGTGGGATGACTTACATCAGCTTAAGCCTTTAACTATCTCTACTATGTAATGTTGTATAACATATATTTCATTGCCTTGTGTATTTTTTAGGTCAATTCATTGGACACTTAACTGAGATGGCATCAGCAGCTATGATTACCATGTCGATAGGTTCTGTCAGTGCCCAATCCCGTTTCACCACCAGATCCAAACCCTCCTCAATCCCTCTTGGAACTACTTATTCATCCTTCAACCATCTCATTCCATCCCCTCTCAGAATTGATTCCACTTCAACCTCCTTCTCCACATTTTTTCATGCCACTGCCATTAAAAAACCCGTCCCAAAACTGAAATCTGCGAAACAACTTTCACCCCAAGCATCAGCCTTCAAAGTTGCTGTTCTTGGTGCTGCCGGTGGTATTGGCCAGCCCCTTGGACTTCTTTTGAAAATGTCACCTCTCATCTCGGATCTTCACCTTTATGATATTGCTAATGTGAAAGGAGTGGCAGCTGATTTGAGTCATTGTAACACACCTGCCCATGTGGCTGATTTCACTGGGCCTACTGAGCTGGCAAACTGCCTTAAGGGCATGGATGTGGTAGTAATCCCTGCTGGTGTCCCCAGGAAGCCTGGCATGACCCGTGATGATCTGTTTAATATAAATGCAAATATTGTAAAAACCCTAGTTGAGGCTGTTGCTGATAACTGCCCAGAGGCTTTTATTCATATTATCAGTAATCCTGTGAACTCTACTGTGCCTATTGCTGCTGAAGTGCTAAAGCAGAAGGGCGTCTATGATCCAAAAAAATTGTTTGGTGTTACTACCCTGGATATTGTCAGGGCTAATACTTTTGTTGCTCAAAAGAAACAGCTGAGGCTGATTGATGTTGATGTGCCAGTTGTTGGTGGCCATGCTGGGATTACAATTTTGCCCCTTCTGTCAAAAACAAAGCCATTCGTGGGTTTCACTGATGAAGAGGTAGAGGAGCTGACAGTTAGGATTCAGAATGCAGGTACTGAGGTCGTAGAGGCGAAGGCTGGTGCAGGATCAGCTACACTATCCATGGCTTATGCTGCAGCACGCTTTGTTGAATCATCTCTGCGTGCATTGGATGGTGACAGTGAGGTGTATGAGTGTGCTTTTGTCCCATCCGAATTGACTGAACTGCCCTTCTTTGCATCAAGGGTCAAGTTGGGGAAGAAGGGGCTACATACGTTTATTTCTGATGACCTCCAGGGGCTCACTGAGTATGAGGCCAAGGCGTTGGATGCACTGAAGGCTGAGTTGAAGGCCAGTATTGAGAAAGGGATAGCATTTGTGCAAAACCAGAAAGCTGCCCCTGCAGCTGTCTGAGATAGATAGTGTTATTTCTATACATGAAGTGATGTCAACTATAGGCTTTTGGTAGAGAGACCAGTGGTGTAATGGTCTTTAACTGCTTGCAGTTTTGCCTTTCGTAGCGGTTTTTCCTTCTTCAGGTCTGTTAGTGGTTGGTTTTTGCTTTTTATGTAGCAATGATGGCCTGGATTTGGAGGGATTGAAATAAGGAACTTTTTCTTCTTCTTTTTTTCATTTTCTTTGTTTCTTTTATTTAATTTTTTGACTTTTGACGTATCCATCATGGCATGGATTCGGAGGGGGATTAAAATTAGCAGCTTTTTTGTTGTCGTCGTCGTTGTTTTGATTTTGGCCGGAATAAAACAGTCAGTAATTGGCCTTCATAATTTTACATAGAAGATAGAACAAATTTTCTGTGATACATTTTGTTGAGTTATGTTTTTGTTTTGTTGGGTTTGCTTCAGCATTCTGCTTTTGAAATAATTGGCAGCTTGTACCGTCAACAGAGATGTTTGGCATAATGAGAGTTTTGCTGCCCCCGTAGTCGCATTTATTGTTGTTGATGTGTTCCTATTATTATATTGTGAAGTTTTGGATCAATTCATGAGTTCAATCTCGAACGGTCCATGAAAATCTATGATGGAGATGTCAAGTGTCAACATCGGTCCCACTGAACAAGAACACGGGCCTTTTGCGGGGTGACGTCAGACATTGTCTAACAGAGCTTTCAACTTTTAGTTGGCACTTAGCAAAAAGGGAATTTCGATTGTTAGATATCACAAACACCGCCCGAGATTCAACTTTTAGTTGACGAAAAGGGACTTTTCAGATGGGATTCGACCGAAATCTGAATCAAAGATGCAAAATATCGGTGCAAAGAGAGAATTCTGTTGTAGCTTTATTCTTGAATTTTATGGGATCAAATTCACTTCCCTCTGTTTTTTCTCCGATTTTATAAAAATATCGACTTCAGCACAAACATAGTATTTTATATGGGTAGTGATCCAAAATTTTGCTAATATTTATCAACCGATATACGAACGGATCTAAGTTGCATTTTTCATATTCAAAACGTAGATTCAATAAAAACAATTCATACAATAGTTTGTACAATATTATTTTTTTAATAGATTCAACAATTATTAAAATAAAAAATATAGATATATTATTAAACTTGTAGGTTATTTATATTTCAAATGTCATACCACTTAGTGTCAATCAATATTTAATCAAAGACCATTAAATATACGGTCTACAAAAGTTGTACAGTGTTATAATATCAATATATAATTTCAAAAATATGTCTACAATTTTTAAATTTTACTTAAAAAAATCATTATCAATTGTCATATTAGCAGTGTGAATAAATTTTCAATCCACGAGATTAGGGGCTGAGCCAACTTGTGAAACAAATATGGGCACATTAATTTACACATGAGATGGGTTTCACCTCATGCAATGCATAATAATAATAATAACTAGGGCTGTTCATTGGTTTCACCTCAAGAAAATATAGCATATATAAATAATTAAATATTTAAAATAAAAGTTCTTTCTATAAAATAACTTTTGTTAGGAAAATTTTGAAAATAAATATATTTTAGAAGAAAAATAAAATAATATGAGTCATTTATTTAAGATAAATGAAGAGAGAAAAATAAAATCAATGATAGAAATTGTAGAAAGCATGGATGATATGACATAATTAAAAAGTTTGAAAAACTAATCAAGGACAATAGTACAAACGAGAATCAACTTTGATTTAATGATTAAGATAATTCTCTTAATGTGAAAAAATTCACTAGTTGGAAATCCAATAACTGTCTGGACGTTTAAAATAGGATAACGTTACCGAATCTACATCATTGAATGGGACAACAGTACAAATAACTTAATTTATTTGCCAAAAAAATTTACATCGGGCCTATATATTTAGATTATAAATATAATTTTAATATTATATTATTATATTATGAATATAAATATAATTATTTTATTATTATATTATTATGTTCAAGATTATTTATTATTATATTATTATATTATGATGATTATGATTATGATTATGATTATTTATTATTATTTTATTATGTTGTATTATATTATTATATGTTGATTATAGTGATGATTAATTTATTATTATATTATTATAATTATAATTATTTTTAATTATTTTTATGATTATCATTATATTTTTATTATTATATTATTATGATTATGATTATGGTTATAGTATTATGATTATGACTATAATTATTAGTATCATGATTATGATTATGATTATTATATTATAATTATATTATTAAAATTATGATTACTTATTATTATTATATTATTATAATTATGATTGTAATTATAATTTTTTATTATTATATTACTATATTATGATTATGTTTATATTTTTATTATATTACTATTATAATATTATTATTTATTTGAATATTGTGAATTTGCAGTGAAATTCACTAATTGATCCCCCATTAACTTCGAAAAATAGACGGTCTGATCAGGTTGTTCTGATATACTTCATAGATATAGAGAACTTAAATATAAGCTAAGATGCAGAATTATTAGAAAGAGCAGAAATGAGTGCAATGTTTCATACTTAATAGTTATGGACTTATAGTAAAGAAAATGATGATCACAGCAGTTTTGTCGATAAGTAAACTTCTATTTAAATTCGGAGGCAAATTGCAGGAAGAATGGTAATGACAAGATCATGACATGGGCCCCGAGATAGACTTTATGAGTCATAGTGATGCAATTTAAATTCAAAAGTTTGTACCCCATATGGAGAAACAGGCCAGATTTTCTCAATTTGTATAACTACTGATTAATTGAATCAGAACAGAAAAAAGTGAAGCCAGTAGCAACAAATCTGGTACAATTGGATTCATAACAATATCAAATCAAATCAACGCTAGCTATTGCATTCATAGAAATTTAATAATTCAATTCTGTTTATTTGTTCAAATAAACTATCGAGGCTCTTCAGTATCGTTGCATCAATTTAGAAGGCAGGGAAATCGATCTGTGAACCGCATCTGCCTCTTGGAAAAATGGGGCACTCAAGCAGTTGTGAACCAGAACTGTCGATGCAGAAGTAGACCTGGTACAGTTGGCTGTTGCCATATTCATCTACATTGCACTCGATATACGGTTCATAACCAGTACCTTGTTGGATGGCCTCCTTAATGCCTGTTAAGCTGTATGACCCACCATCAGGCTGAATGCCTACATATTTAACAGTTTTTATTATGTAATGTAGATAAAAACAACTTAGCCTTTAAGCACTGAACTTGTGCTAAAAACAAAAATTTCCATGCAGTACCAGCAGAATGGAGAGACTTGAGAACATTGAGTTCAGTCTTGAGATCCAGAGCCATTTTGAAATAATGGTACTCATCAAAAATCGATTCAGCGCATGTGCCGTGTTTCACCCACTCATGTGCCCAGAAAGTGGTTCCGTCGTTGCTGGGGCATGCTAGTGTTGGCCAGTTTGATTGGAGACTGTTCAATAGAGCATGAACCTACAAGTAGGATAAAATATTTGGAGGAAAATTCAAGGCATTATCATTAAATATAGAATGCCAATTAATTTCATATAAAATCAGGCATGATAAATTATCTTGCCTTAGATTCATCAAAAGGTTTTTCTGGATCACAATTAGACGGGTAAGAACCATCATTATTATTCGGCCAGAGTCCATGGATTCCGAAATCTGCCCCCGGTTTTCCAGATGACGGATAGCAACAGCTCTGCTTGGTGTCACAGTATGATCCAGGCCACTAATTTTATTTTATAAAGCAAATAAACTAGTAATTCAATTCAATGTAGAAGTCCAATTTATGTGTTTTTACGCAAAAAAAGAAGAAGAAAGGTTTATGATGTTGTGTACCTGGAGAACAAAGTAGAAGAAGTCATAACCTTGTGCGCTTGATACTGCTGCCAGTACAAAGAGAGTAGGCAGGGAGAGTAACGCCGCGCTCCTCATTGTACAAATCTCTCTTTATCGCTTCTCTAACTATTTCTTGCTTTGCCTCTTTTGAGTATTTGATATGGAATGCTTCAATTTGGGGGAAATTAGAAATGTGACGTTTGAGATGTTTTTAGCTTGATAAGGAAGGATAAAGTGTGTACATATTTATAGGCTCAATTTGGGAGGTGAGACACGAAAGATATATTCAGGAGTGGACGCAGGATTTAAATTCAGTAGGGTACTAAATAAAAATATTAAAATAATATTTTTTATATATTAAAAATAATAAAAAATAAAAGTTAAAATAATAAATAATAAGAATGAACGTGATAGCGTATTTCATCAGTATGAACGTGCATCTTTTGCTTTTGTATTATATCAGGCGTAAAGGAGGGAATTTTAATGACATGAGTCTAGTAACTGAATGATTGGTACCAATCATGCGTCTCCGTTCATTCTGATTTGAGGTTTTAAAAAAAAACAATGATTTGTTCATTACGTGGAACGCGCTCCATTTTTTCTTCAAATGGAGAGGAGAATGTCTATTGCATTTATTGGCAGTTCTACATTCGTTCAGTCCTGTGGTTAATTGGTTTTGTTACACTTGAATGAGAAAATAAGTTTGGGGTAAATTGATGAGAAATTAAGTATTATTGAATATGATAATTTTCTTTTATGTGAAAGGGCATAGGTTTGAAATTTAGTGCTTGTGTTGCAGTGAGTTTAAAAAAAATATGAACCCATTACATTCTATCCAAATGAACTCAAAATTATAGTATAAAGCACTGACAATTCTCAAAACTCTCTATATAGACTAAATTAATTAATGGCCAAGCAAACATGTGAAATTAATTAATTTGGTCATAGATAAAAGGTCAGCATAGATACGGCATTTATTGCTGCAGCATTTAAGTTCCAAAAGAAAGAAAATTGCAGGAACCTGACTATAAAAATAATATTAGTATGATATATAGGAAAAGTAGCATATGATAAAATCCGAACCGTCTGTTTGGGTTTGGGATCTTTATTTAACTTTTTTTTTCCCCAAAGATGGCATATATTGTCTATTTCATTGCTGAAACATTAAATTATGCATCATAACGTAGCAAAGAAAACACCTAATCCGTACTAGCCCCAAAAATAAACCCCGAGAGTTTGGATTTTTATTTAACTTATGAACAATTATTTTCACAGAAAGAACTACTGGATAATTAATTACAAAAAAAAAAACACCAAATCTTACTCCACAAAAATGTCAAAATGATAATAATTCAATCACAGTCACAGTAGAGGGAGGCATATGCTTTCCCACACGTTTGTGGCTCCGTGAAGCACAAGTGCACAACCAAATTAACAAGTTTTGGCAGGAGATCCCAAATGGTCCCTGTTGTTTAAATTTGACACAATTTTGCTTTCGAATTTGGGGCAGTCCTTTTTACTCAGAACGTTCATGTTGCCACAGTCCAGAGAATAATAATAAGAAAACAATTAGATGATTTTTTTTCTGTTGAAATATGATGCAAGTTTACTCTTATTGCTCGCAAAAGACCGTTGCACAAACCGTAAACCTTCAAAAATTAAAATATGTTGAAATTATTTGGGTAACAAATAATCATCAGCTCTGATTCTGCACACCCCAAAACTCCGAAACAGTTCCATAAACTCATGACAATCGATCAACAGCATTCTTGACAACCTGTAAGTTCTTTTCTGATGGGCGTCATTATCATATTCATACCAAATGCAAATGCCAATTTTACACTGGCTCAAACAAGGGAGTGAATCGGGGTCCATCTTGGTGTGAAACAGATTGAAACACCTGAGCATTTAACTCTATTGTGGATCTAATTGGGTGCATATAGGAGCCCTTTTATCCTTAGTGACCTCTTGAAATCCACAATTTCTTGCTTCTTGACATTGTCATGAAATTGGCAACCTCTGATAAGAATTATCAGAATGACAGTTTCAGGCTCGACTCCCATTTCATTTACACCGCATAACTCTGCTAACATAACCCAGTCCAACCCATTAAATACATCATAATTTGTACATGATTTGTAATGTATTTCTCATATTGAGGGCACTTCTCTTATGCTAACCAGCATAACAAAGAACACACCCACCAAATTCAAAGGTTTGCACAAGGTTTAGGCGCCAATAAACATGTGACACTGTCTGATTTTAAGCAGCATCTCGACACAATCATTTCATCGAACACTTACAATGCATATTCGTCTTCACTTTATTTATATTAACAAAAGATCAGTAAATATACATCCCAAGGTATTATATCCTCCACTGGCATTTCGTCAAACAATACATGAATGATCCCTTGCCAACAGCATTGAGGTTGCCTCAGAAGTAGCCATTCTTTAGAATCCTGAATGGTTCGTAGCTTTAGAGGCAGAAAGAATCACGACTTTGCTCGACGAATGGAAGAGAAAACTAATGGCGTTGTCTTTCAAGTGGATATAGCAGTATAGGTGTAGCAATGAAAAGTATAGTGGCGATTAGAAAAGGAAGGAGATAACCATGCCATAATGGCATGGCGATTGGCGAAGGAATTAAGCAATTTTGCGAGCCTGCCACGCCAACTGCAGTGATCAGAAAAAAAAAAAAAAATAGAGAGATTACGATTTTATAAACAGCAAGTTCAAATGATCAATCATATATTCACTGTTTAAATTTTTAGCAACTTCAAATTAAAAACTGAAAATATCAAAATAAACAGTTAAATTTGATTCATATTATAATTTCTTCTTACACATAAAATATATTCATTTTTTCATTTTCATTTTATGTAAATCAATAAATTATAAAATCAATATTTAGAAATTAATCACATTAGTGTATTTTTCATAAAACTCTTGATATCACATAATAATATTCAAACATAATATTTTTTAATTAAATTTAACGGTTTTATTTTGATATTTCAGTTTTAAATTTTGAGTTATTAAAAATTATAAAACTGAAGGCATGATCGAGATACATAAAATTGAAGTATTTGAACCATCTTCTTTTATAAATTAACCACTTCAATTATTTTGTATCGACAAATAACTAGTCCGAGAAAGGAATTACTCTATAATATAAAATAAATCATCAATTGCGTATGAGCAATTTAACCATCTATGTGAAACTATTTTTTTAGTGGCAAAACACGACTCAAACAAATTGGGAATCCGAATATAACGTTTTTTTTAATTAAATTAGCATGATAAATTAGAAAAGACTGAAATAATAATTTTGTAACAACTTCAATTCCCAACTTCAAAAATCTTCAAGCTCTGTGTTCTATGAAGCATAGAAGTATTCTGCTAAAGTGTTTTATAAACGATTGTTTCCCAATCTTATCTACATAAATAACATAAGTAACAAAATCAAGATTCCACAAATTATTACGTGAAAAATAATATTGTAATTTGCAAACAATGCGTCTAATTAGTGAAAGAGTGCTTGGAAAGAGTGCTTTCTTCCAAGGCCCGTCACATGCAAAAGAAGCCCTTCAATTTAATCAGATTAAATGGATGCGAAATTTAGTGCCCAATTTTATACCTTCTATTAACAAACCTTGTGCAAACCTAATAGTCAGAAGTTCATCCTCTCAACTAGAACTAGTTTTTAAAAGAACTTAATAATACAGTCACCAAAGAATTCAAATTGTTTGAACGGTGTAAACTGCGGTCCAAAACTTACAGATCTGTTTGAGAATAAAAACTCAACTACACTGGATTAACATAAAATTAGTGAAATGATCTAATTTATCTAGGGAGAAACATATATATAATTGACAAGCTATTGCAAACATAACTAAAAAACAAAGCAGAAATAGAAAACAAGCACCCATATATTCCAAACCCCATCCAGTCATCCTACATGCACTAATTCCATATTCTACATGATATCCAAACCTAAATCTCTATCAATTAATGTACAGCTCTCTGCCTCTCTCGTCTTTTCCGGACCTGAGCTTTCTTTTCTTGTAGTTTGCCTTAAAACAAGCTTGCCTAAGCCTTTTGGTACTATCGTTCATTTGAACCGAGGGCATCTTCTCCATCAACTTCTGTTCTTGGGCCAGTTCCATTAGACTTTTCACCTGTAACTTCCCTACAGATCCCTGTGTCCATCCCAATTCCTATATCAAGACATCAAAAACAAAAATGGCAAATAATTAATTACCAAATTGATTATTTTTAATAGAAAGTTAAAGTATGAAATACCATAATATATATTGAATTAGTTCATCTACATCCAAATTAACTGAAAATTACAAATTATGATAAATTACATGAACATTTCTCATAAGTGTTTGCATGCTTTTCATCCTCCGATGTGGCCAACGCGGGATGCCGAGTTCCCTGCACTTCTTCTTCAATAGTGTTAACCCAACATTTAGTTCTTTGGCAGCTTGAATTATTGGCATGTAGAAATACTGTGACACTTCTTCCAAAGTCAAGACCCGCTCTTCTCTCGCTTTTTTGTTGCTCATTGGGCTCTCTTCCTTGGTACTGTGCTGCAAAATTCTGATATCTCCCTCTTTCAGCATGTAAAAGTAATACTGTGGCACTTCTTGTAAAGTCAAGACCTGCTCTTCTGTGGCCTTTATGTTGCTCATTGTGCTCTCTTCCTTGGTATTATGCTGCACAATTTTCACACCTCCCTCATTCAACACGCTTGCATCCGTTAGTATATCATCCAAAAACCCATCTAACAATGTGGCAAGTTCATGATCTGATGATAATAAAAAAAAAGAGGTGATCAGTATATACAATGTAAATTAAAGGAATTGGATTTATTTAATGAAAAAGAAAGAGCTTCACTTATATATAAAAGTACTTGCCCTGGAAAGGATCAGAAGGATCTTGGTTAAAGGTGTTTGAACAGGAACCCCCATGCATTATTGGATTAGTTCCATAGAGATTATGTTCCCACATCATGTCAGGCTCATGATGAGGGAACACTGGGAAATGCATTGCACTGAGAAAAAACGCGTTAATTTAAAAGAGTCAAGTTATTTACGAATATATTGATTATATATAATGAAGCTTTACAACAAAAATAGTAAATACATACCTGAATTCCAGATCTTCTTGTACTGATTCATAGTTCATCCAGTGTTGGTTATCCATTTTAATTAGAGAGAGAGGGAGAGAGGCAAATAAGGGATCTATAACTGCTGAGTTTATATACAGGAGACCTCGGGACTCAGGGAGAAATAATGATGAATAAAGGAAAAATCGTGCGGCGCGCCATTTTTGCATGGGAAATAAAAGCCATGCAGAGATCGAGGGGAGAAATTAATTGAGTGGAGGCGTGGATAGGAGTTACACGAAGCCACTCATTGGTGGGGATAATTAATTTATTAATAACTAACTGTCGTTAATTAAGTAAATATCATTCGATGTATTATTGAAAAACTAGTGATTATCTGATGATCTGATCCACTATCCCTTGGATAGTTGGATAATATCTCAGGAGCAAAGCACGAGGCATGCCCTTTTTTTCGTTCGATTTGGCATGAAATGATCATGCCTTTCCAAAATATTTTGTCGTTGGTACTTTTGAAATATTTCTGTCTCGTAGGATAAATGAAAAATATATATAATTAGTCTTCGCACGATCAAGTACTTTGAATTTTCCTCCTGATTAACACTAACCAAATTTAGTATTTAACATTATGTATATACATTTTTTAAGGATATAATAAATCTAAGATGCTTGCATATCACAAATAATAGCTTAGCTAATACATTGGCTTAAAGTTACGAATTAACAAAATATAATTTTTATTTAGACCTTTTTCTGTAGGGAGATTATCATTAATATTTCCTGGTCTAAAATTTTGAATATAATGATTTTCTCCCCCAAAAGAAATAAAATTTAACTAAAAGTTCGTTTCATATATATATAAAGAGATATTTCGTTGGACTCGGATCAATGATGTGGCTCAAAACATATAGTTCGATTAAAAAATGAAGATTTGAAGCACAATACAAAGAATCTGTAGTTTCCAAAAGCATTTTAATTTAGTCGAACATCGTATCTTAGTTGCATTTAAAATATAATTGGTAGCAGTGTCAATACACATATCCTTAAAAGAACTAATCGTTGTTTGATTTAGTTCATTCATAACATTATTTCCATTCAGATTTTGTTGTCCCTAAATTGCTAGTCCTATCAAAGTATAATTAAACCCTTTCGATTGAAATTGGTTGACCACTAGAAATTACAACGATCCCCAATATCATAATCATAAGATATATAAATTATAATGTATAAACGTGAACTCGAAATTTTCATTAATTAGGCAGCTAGGTCTGCGACGTCATAAAATATAACCATGTGTATTAATTAATTAGATTCTAAGATTCATTTTTATCCTGAGGTAAATTCTCTTTCACGAGTATAAAGAGATCAGCAACAGGATTACAACTTAGAAAAGGAAACACAAAATTATAACAGTACTAGTACTACTGCATGCCTCTAGGTTTTGAACATGTAATTTCAACGCCCATTGGCAGGAGCATTGTGTAATAGGATATGACAAGGATTATTCAGGATTTGCAAATCCAGAATGGCAGCGCGTATATCAAAAACCGGCTTCAATTTAATCCATAATAAATACACGTAGTAATTAATAATAACTGTTACAAAAATTAGAGTAATCTATTCTAAATTAATAATAAATTAAGAAAAAAATTCATTTTTGGTATACTACTTTTTTTATATGCCAAATATATTTCGTATACCTATATGTGGGTTCCAACTCCATTCTGGTATACTAGAAAAAAGGAAGAAGTAATAATTTATTATTATTATAATTTAATAAATTAATATTTTTGAAGTAGAGATTTATATGAACATAAATGTTGTACTATATATATATATATATATATATATATATATGCAAAAGAAACACTCATTTCTATTGTTCTCTATTGCTCTCTCTCATTTTTCCAGCAAATAAATTTAGTAAAGATTTAAATTGTTCTTAATTATTCTATCTTAAATAGTCCATACAAAAATAGATTAATTAGACTTGGAAAGTGATTTAAGGAAAGTAAACGTTTCATTTGGTCGTTTCATGTTTTACAAAATAGATGGACAAACTGTATAAAAGTACTATATATCCAGAAAAAATGGAACTCTTAGATATAACCATTATACTACCCTACTAATATAATGTGCAACAATATTTTGAATTTTCTAAGTACTAATTTTAAAATTTTGAAACTGATCTAGAAAATATGTATTATCATTATTATTATTATTATTATTATTATTGAATCATCTTAAAAAAATGAAGAACAAATGCTTCAAATATTTCAAATATAGAAATTTTTTCTATCCTATAAGATTTTGATATGAAGAATTTATTGAGACCTATAAATCAATCAAAGTTTGAAAATGATTAAACATACTTTTGAGTTTGTAGTAAATTTAGTCATTAACTACGCGTAATATCATAGCCTAACTTGTGTAACAATATTTATTTATCTTCATCTACTTCTATATTTTACACATTAGCTTTTCCCTACGTACCATTTTATTTCATTTACAATTCTAACTGCTGTTGTAGTACAGTGATTTAAGAATAACTTAACTTGTCAAGACAAATAATGGGAGGTTTATTCAAATTTCAACATAATTGATAACAACTTGAAGTCTTCAATGCAACAGGAGATCCTGGCCTTGGAAAAATGAAAACGGTCTAAGGAGAACTAATATGGGCTCACAATTCACAAATATGCCAAAGTTCATTTTAGGCACTGTAGCAAGACCAGCACATATTATCAGCATTTCTTTAAGCGAAGCTCCACACGCCACAGTGCTCATGCTTGGCTCTTTTTGTAATGCTAAACTAGACAAATCTTCTGTCTTTTTTCAGGTAAAAGATTTCAAATTTCACCAAAATTAAGGTACTTACAAATATATGGTTACTTTTTTTTTTGAATTATCCCATATCAATTGTTATAAAAAAATCATCTAAAATCTCTGTACATTTTAGTAACTATGGTTTAGAATTTTGAGCGGACTAACATGGAAAAGTAATATAATAAGGTTGTCAATTTACTGAGGGTATCCCTATAATTGTGCCGACCAAAAAATAAATGAATAATTTGATCATGTACTAACATTAACTAGTGCTTCATTCGAAGTGCTCGTGATTCAAATCAAATTAATCTAAAGTCCAGAACAACTCAATCATCCGATATAATACACACAAATATTTAGTACAGTAATAAGTTTCGTATGTTTTAAAACTTCCTTTTGGATCATCAGATTAGCTAAAGTTTAATTCATAATTATCAACATATTCTGTTGCAAAAGGTGTTAGAGATTTTATTAAATTTCTATAATTAAATTTTAAAAATTTATAGTTATATCCTAACATATTTTTGTTAGATTAGCTTAAGTAATTAAATTCTGATTTCTAATTACAATCCAATGATAAAGAACTATAATAGGATTGCCCACACAATATACTTTTTTTTTTAAATAATTAAGAGCTTATGTTAGCGCCAATATATTTTTTTGATCCAAGTTAGTTCCAATATTTATTACTTTTTAGTTTTTAAATCATTTTTGCAGGACTTGACTTGCATCTGGATAGAGAGGTGAGGCCGATCACTCATTAAATTTTCTTTTGAGGCAAATCTTCTATAGATAGGTAGGAGTATCGTTAACTTTGTTAATCAACCGTAATGTTTTTACTCATCAACCTCCATTCTCTAGTCACATCAAAAAGAAATTTATCTTAACCATGTGATACTCAAAATTAAACAGTAAAAAATTATTTTAATCCATAATAGTATCTCTCATATTTTAATATTTTTAATAACAGAATTATGTGAAATTCTACACTATTCTCCTTTTTTTTAATGTGCATAAAGATCCAAATTAAATTTCTTGACCTGGTCGAAAAGAAACGTTTGAGTCCAAAAATATAATCGACAAAACATTTATAATTATTGGTAAACAGTCGGTATAATCGTATAAGGCATTTAATTAATTTATTTATTTCAGATCCCCACCAAATGTCCCTTTTACGTCTATATAATCAAGGTGACGATATAATACTCGGTGAAAGAAAAAAAAATTGAACAGCGAAAGTTAATCAAAGAAATCTGTCTGAAATATTTAGTCTGAATTATTCCAAATCATTTTAAAAAATTTCTTAATTATTAATTGTTGCAACTAAATTCAGTTTAACTCCTTATTAATATGACATCACCTAAATTCAGGTTAGTATCTTACGTGGAGCACACCAATCAAAGGAGACCTGAATTGAAGTATGAGAAAATGAAAATCACCGTAAAAATATAGAGCAAACATTTTTCTAAAATTAATACTTGTGTTTTTATGGATATGATTCGATAGTTTGATTAGTTAGGCACGGTTGCTATGAACCCGTCGTGTACAGTCCATAGCCGAGCCTCAAAGTTACTAGATTACAAGTGGGGTGTGGGGTCAGATCATCATCATCATTATTATTTTTAATCTGATCAAACCCATCCAATTACATTTGGATCAAAAATTTTGATCCATACTTGATCCGATCCGTATAAAATAATAAAATATTTATTAAATTTTTTATATTATTATAAATATTTAAATATTAATTAATTAATAGTTAATCTTAATTATTATATAATTAATTTATATTTAAAATTTAATTAGTACTAAATCATAAAATTACTTCAAAAAACATAATTAATCAGGTCGGGTTGATCCGAACCCGACCCAACCCGATTCGAGTTGACCTGAACCTGACTCGACCCGATTTGGGTCAAAAAAAATAGATTCATATCTAGGACTGTCAATGACACTCTTTTGTCCGTTTACCCGACCCATTTCATATCCGATAAACGAGTATGTGTAAGATTTTATTTTCGTTAGGTCATCGGATATGAGTATGGGTAAGAAAAAAATTTCGTTAACTTATTGGGTATGGATATGGGTAAGAGGTTTTCGTTATCCGTTATCCGTTATCCATTGGATAAATTATATATATATATATATATATAGTTAAATATATATAAATATAATTATTTTATATTTTTAGTAAAAATATATAGTAATTATTATATGTTTTCTATGACAATTGACATGAAAAAAATATATGATTTTTGTTATATCTAAAATGATAATTATTATTGTACTTTATAAGTATATTTATTTAATGCTATTTATTTATCTAAATCATATAATTTTTTTCATTGAATTATTTTTATTTTTATCCGTTATCTACCGTTACCTGAAATTTTTAATGGATAAGAGTAGAATATGGGTAAAGAAAATTTTAATAAATATGAATAAGGTATATGTAAAGAAAATTTTAATGAGCATGAATATGAAAATATCTCCATCTGTACTCGATCCTACTCATTGACAACCCTATTCATACCTGACTTATTTATATTCGAATCGGATTCGAGTTGGATCGGGTCATAATTGATACCCTAATTACAAGTCTAATTAGAATTCTCTAGCTATGCTCTCTGATTGATTTCCTTTTGATTTTGGTTCTATCGTCAAACATTTACCGACTTTTTGACATGTTTCCTTATCATGGAAAAAATTGTAACATGTGGCAGCTTATCTTTGCAACAACACATTATATTATCTAGAGATCAATATTTACAAATTAAGAAATAAGTAATTAAAAATGCAGTTAAAAATGCATACTACGCAATCACTCAAAAAGAAATAAAATAAATAAATAAATAAATACTGCCACTAAAGAAAAGAAAAGCTAGTCAAAGATAACATCTACACTATAAAAGAGGGTTGAGAATTAACTCTTCTTAGTACTCCATTTCTAATATTAAGTCTTCATTAACACAAACATGTATCTGCTTACAATTGAATATTATTTTCAAGTTCATTATTTTTTTCTTTTTTTTTACAAAAATAAAGGGATCAAAATAAGTCGGACTTCAAGTTTATAAAAATACCGGATTCATCGTTAAAATGAATATATATATATATATATATATATATATATATATATTGCATGTTTAAAATTGCAAAAGTAATAATAAAAAAGTGGCAACAGCTTGTTGCGTCGCTAAAATCTGTGAGCTCTATTTTCCTCCTCGGTCAATACAACATTGTTGAAGTTGTAGATACATTTGTATAAAATAAAAGAAAAAAAAGAAGCAGAAAAGAGTTCAATCTTTCACTTGCGTATCCATCATCCTCCATTTTCAAAAATATAATAGGAATTAAAAACTCAAATAATAAAATTAAATATTGATATTTGCAAATCTTGCCACTATTACTATTATTGTTTTTTTTTATATATTTGAGATCTTTGATCTCTATATTTTCGAATTGAGTTTCATTTCTAATCTATCCTAATTTATTCAGGATTAAAGACTTTGTTGTTGTTGATAGATATTTTGCAAATCTTGTTTATTTTAACAAGAGATGTATCTTATTGGCTTTGTAAAATGTAATTTTACCTTATTATTTCGTTTAACCTGATATAAATGCTGCGCCTTCATAAATTTGTGTTGAGGTTTGCAAAATTATATTCCTCGAGCAATTTTTTTATGCAGCAGTTCTTTTCATTTATTTTAGAATTTAGATTTGTTTTATTTCTTGCACGGTCTTCTGATCACGTAATTAACGTCTAATGAAAATTTGTGGCTTGATCTCATCTTTTTCTAAAAAAGAAAAATAAAATTTCAGGGGAATGCCACATTAACCTGAGCAAATTAAAAATGACATGAAATGAATAAACTTTGGAGTAATAAAAGTTGTCTGGAAACGTTCTACCTCTAATAGAAGACTAATCCGTTCACTGATGCTGGGTCCCACTACGCCAAGTCAGTTCCCACCTGAATCTAACTGGTCCAGGGGACAAGAATCAAAGAATCCCATCCGACGACAAGTCTCAGCACCAGCACCAGCACCAGCACCACCTCCTCCTCACCTGAATCCACCACCACGACTCCTCTCTCCTGCCCCATTGCTGGAGAAAACTAAATGTTTCATTACTAATTAATTTACAAGGCGGGTAGGCGTATAAAAGAAGATTGCGCTCAGTCTGTCGGCCTAAGCTTTGGACCCAGACAATGCAGGAAGATCATTGATTGAATCGATTGATTTCGCAGAAGAGATGGTGGTGAAGGATTGTGGGCCCCGATTGAGTTTCGGCTAATGCCTACTGATGGATTGAGATTGCTCGATGCAGGAATTACTGAGAGGATTTTGGATTCTTGTAGAAAAGTTTTGAAGTTGTCGGGTTTTATCTTCAAGGATAATTGGACTACTGTACCTTCAGGCATGCCATTTTTGTTTCATTCTTGATCTTGTTGTATGTATCTTGCGTGATTAACTATCTTGCATTGAAAAGATGATGGGAGATATAATAAAATTGCAGGGGCCAGGAGGGAATTTATGCTTGGATAGCTGCTAATTATGCCATGGGAACCTTGGAGGCAACCCAGAACATACCACTGGAATCATTGAACTTGGTGGGGGTTCTGCACAGGTTTTTGATATTTTTCTTTATATTATTTTGATCAAGTTACTTTATGTATACGATACAGTCTTTTCTTATTCTTCCATAAACATTCTCTTTATGGAATCAGGTGATGTTTGTCAGCAGTTAACAATTGCCAAAAGAATTCTCTCATGAAGTCAAGTCTGGAGATGTCAAATACAACCTGTACACTGTTATGAACTAAATACAAATTAAGAAGGATTCTGGAATTTGAGAGAGAAAAGATATAATCATAGGCTGAAGAAGAAATATTGGATAATTTGTTTCTTATTAACTAGATAAGAAGAAGAAGATAAAATGTGGTAAAGTTCATCAGATTCGTAAGTATTACACAGGCACGCAGGCCTATTAAATGAAAAGCAAATTACAATAGTAAATATAAATGAAACTAGTAAAAGTATCTAAACAGAATTCTTACATCCAACCATATCTTCAGAATTCTCCAACGGCTCTATCAACGCTATCCAACTCTGTAACTTACGTGTCCTTCTCCGACAATACAACTATGGACTCACCGACAATACAGCTATGGACTCACCTGTTACCCATAACTCTAATTTACCGCCAGCCTCTTTTATTCCATTAATTGGGCCTTCTGCCGCGCGACCCACCATTCCAGCTTCTGCACCCTTTTTGAATTTAAATTGTTGCTCAACGGTCACCAACTTATCCTGTTCCAGCTCCATTGGTATCATTCCTAACAATACCGCTCCCTTCTCTTTAAGCTTGTCCTCAAGCTTAAATTGAGGAAATTGCTTATAGAGAAATACATAGTCTTCCCAGGTTGAGTCTTCATCACTTAAGTTTTACCATTTAACCAGAATTTCAGTGGCAGTCTTATTATTTCTCTTTACCAGTCTCCAATTAAGGATTTGCATTGATTCAATCCCCACCCTATCACCTGTACCAATCACTGGCAATGTACCACTAGTATCTCCTTTATGCCCATGGCATTTTTTTAATTGAGAAACATGGAATATAGGGTGTATGGCTGAACCAGATGGTAGGTTTAATTTATATGCCACAACCCCAATTTTCTTGAAAATTTCAAAAGGACCATAATACTTGGGTTTGAGTTTATGAGTACATGTTTTGCCCTGGATTGAAACTTGCTTGTAAGGCTGCAACTTGAGATACACCCAATCTCCAAGTTGGAATTTTCTTTCAGTTCTTTTCCTATCGGCAAGCCGTTTCATCCTTTCCTGTGCTTTAGTTAGCTGCTGTTTAAGCACCTTCAGTGTGCTTTGCCTATCTTCTAGTACCTCATTGACTGCCTGATTGCTACTCCTGGGAATGGCTCCTAATGATAACTGGGGTGGTGGGTAACCATACAAGGCTTAAAAAGGGGTAAGCTGTATTGAAGTATGGAAGTTTATATTGTACCACCACTCGTCTAGTGGTACCCATTTCACCCATTCTCTGGGTTTTTCAAAAACCATGCATCTAAGATAGAATTCAACACATTGGTTTAATCTTTCAGTTTGACCATCCGTTTGTGGGTGATAAGCCATACTAAAATTCAATGTAATTCCCAATTTCATCATTAGTTCTTGCCAGAAATGACTGGTAAAAACCGGGTCTCTATCTGTGACAATGGCCTTGGGTAGTCCATGCAGTTTATAGATTGAGTCAAGAAAAACTTGGGCTACTTCAATAGCTTTGAAGGGGTGTGAGAGCGGTATTAAGTGGCAATACTTTGTCAGTTTGTCAATGACAACTAACAGCACATCTTTTCCATTACTTTTTGGGAGGCCACAAACAAAATCCATCGAATGCATAGACCATGGGCCTTCAGGAATTGGCAGGGGTTGTAAGAGGCCAGGAGTTGGTACATGCTCCCCTTTATTTAATTGACAAACATTACAACCTTGACCATGTTGTAATACTATATCTTTTAACTTAGGCCACCAAAATAATTTCCTGACTCATTGGTATGTTCCTAGGATACCTGAGTGTCCCCCAAACTAGAATCATGAAGAGCCTGGACAACCTTGCTCCTCCAATTATCATGGTTACCCACATATATTTTTCCTTGTTTTCTAATGATGCCTTGGTGGGCAGTCACTGCCTTCTCCTGAATTTTTGATGGGTTACCACTTTCCAATACTATAGCAGCCCATTCATCATTAATGTAGCTATTTTTCAGATCTTCCAACCACGTCGGAATTAATTCAGTTATTGCCAGCACTTGACTCCCTTACTGAACATGAGCCCTCCTGGAAAGAGCATCGACCGCCTTATTCTCAATTCCCTTTTTGTATTGTATGACATAATTTAAACCTAGCAGCTTACACATTCCTTTGTGCTGGAGTGTGTGAGTGAGCCTTTGCTCGAGTAGTTGCTTAAGGCTAATGTGGTCGGTCTTGATAACAAAAGGATTGGCTTGGAGATAGTGTCTTTATTTTTGGATTGCAATTAATAATGTCATCAACTCCTTTTCATAAGTGGAGAGTGATTGGTTTTTAATTCCCAATGCTTTACTCAGATATGCAATGGGTCGCCGGCCTTGCATCAGAACTGCCCCCACCCCCTTATCGGAAGCATCTGTCTCGAGCACAAACTCCTTACTGAAATCAGGAAGTGCCAAGACAGAGCCTTGCACATGGCATCTTTGAGAGCTTGAAATGCTTGACTAGCAATAACATACCACTTAAATCCATTCTTCTTTAATAATTCAGTCAATGATTTGCTCAGAGATCCATAATGTTTAACAAATTTCCGATAATAGCCCGTGAGCCCCAGAAAACCCCTTAATTCCTTCACACAAGTAGGTTCAGGTCATTCCATCATGGCTGTAATTTTAGAAGGATCAGTGGCTACCCCATTTGCAGAAATTAAATGGCCTAAATATTCAACCTATGATGCTCCAAATTCACATTTAGACCTTTTAGCAAACAAGTGATTATCCATCAAGGTTTGTAGTACCATAGATAGATGTGTTAGATGAGATTTCAGATCTGAACTGTAAACCAGTATATCATCGAAAAATACAAGAACAAATTTCCTCAGAAAAGGCTGAAAAATCTGGTTCATTAGTGCTTGAAAGGTGGCCGGGGCGTTGGTCAATGCAAAGGGCATGACAAGGTATTCATAATGCCCTTGATGTGTACGAAATGTTGTTTTATGTATATTAGCAGAATTCATACGAATTTGGTGATACACGGAACGAAGGTCAATCTTGGAAAAAAGTTTAGCCCCATGTAACTCATCTAACAAATCATCGATAATTGGTATCGGGTATTTGTTCTTGACCGTGACATTGTTAAGTTGCCGATAATCCACGGATAATCGCCATGAGCCATCTTTCTTTTTGACAAGAAGGACAGGAGATGCAAATGGATGGTAGACGGCTGAATAATTAGATTCTGCAACAGTTCTTCTATTATTTTGTCCAGCTCAAGCTTTTGGAAGTGGGAGTATCGATACGGCCTCAAGTTGAATGGTTGAGCAAAGGGCAATAAAAGAATGATATGGTCAATTGCTCTTGATGGAGGTAGAGAAACATTGCTATCAAAAACACAAGAAAAATTTAGATAATACCTCCTCCATTTCAGAATGTGTTGTCACTGTTGGTTACACCCTAGGCTGCATTGTTAACCCTTCACAAAATCAGATATGAACAACTACCAGATCACTGTGGGACTTGAGCTCCTTATCTACGTAGATCTCCTCACATAGTTTCAACATAGCAGTTTCAGAGGAAACTTGCAGCCGAATTTTATCTCCTTGCTGTTGAAATTCCACCCAACGATTATGCCAGTCAATGCACATAGGACCAAATTGTGAGAGCCAGTCTAATCCCAAGATAACATCGTACCCTTGCACAGGTAACAAGCGCAAATCATGGCAAAATTGATAGCCTTGAATAGAAAACAAGAGTGCTTGACAAGTAGAATCCGTCACCATCCGATCTCCATTTGCCACCATGACAACCATAGGTTTGGTAGCAATAATTTGGGAAGTATGATCAATGAGAACAGATGGGTTGACAAAACAATGGGTGGAGCCACTGTCTATGAGAGCAGAAATAAGGAATTTACCAATTTGCCCTTTGAATTTCATCGTATTGGACCCGAGGTTAGTGCTAGTGGCATGCATCGACACTATGGCTTCCTCCGCTTGAATTTCCTCTGGAGGGGTTTCATCAATTTCAACAGTAGCACACTCTTTCTCGAAATCAGAGGTCTGCCCTACCAACATTTGAATTTTGATCTTGCACTGATGTTTCGGAAAATACTTCTCACCGCATTTAAAACACTGCCCAAGTGCTCTACGCTGTTCTATTAAGGTTGGTTTGGAAGGAGCAGTAGCAACTTTAGGTGGTACATAAGGGTTTTTATCAGAAAACTTGAATGAATAGGTGGTATCTTAGGTTTAACACTGTACTAGAGTCGTTTCAGTTGGGATTCAGTGGCTTGCTCCATATATACCGCATACTCAAAAGCTTCTTCTAAAGTATTAGGCTTGAAGATTTTAAGAAATGGTTTAATCTCACCCTTAAGACCACCAATGAATATATCCACAATATCAGTTTCAGTGAAATGCCGGCCTTCTAATAACAATTTGGACTTCAACTGTTCAAACTGTTGGAGGTACTCTAGCATAGTACCGGATTGAGTGAGGGTCTTAATGTCATCCAACCCAGTGTTAGCAATACCAAGTTGAAAACGCTTTTGTACCAAACTCACCAAGGTAGGCCAATCCGAGGGTTCGTGATCCATAAGGTACCCATCGTACCAATCATTAGCACTAGTATGAAATTGAATAGTAGCTAAATGAGTCTTGTAGTTGTTAGGAACCTAATAGAGAGCAAAAAAACGAGTTGCACTTCCTCACCCATTCAACTGGTCTGGCGCCGTTAAAATTCGGACAATCGGCTCTTGGAAACTGAAAACGAGAGTCGCGGCGAAAGCCATCAGAATCATCATTAAGGGAATTTCCCAGACCCATAGAAGTACACCTATGGAATGCTGACACCGTGTGTTCCAGGGGAGATTTACCAGTACCGGATGAAGTACCGATATGCCCTTGAGCAAGCTTGGACACCATTTCGGCAAACCTATTATTCATTTCCTCTCTGATAGATATGGAAAAACGATCTTGAGAGATCTGGAGCTGCTGAATAACAGCTTGAACCAATAGTGATTGGGTATGTGCATCAGTTGATTGAGCCTGATTGAGAAAATCGGCAAACTGGCGCTCCTGGCGTACTGAGTAATCGTCCAGTTTGTGATTGGTAGCTGTGTGAAGATTGTCAAACTGAGCACAAAGCCCATCAATAGCCTTATCAACTTCCGCCTTAGTCCCCTCAAGTGCCTTATCCAACTCTGCCCTAGTCACCATGGAAACCGCCAGAACAATAGCAGAGATGAGAAAAATATGGTGAAATCAACCCCAGATGCGATCTAGGGCTCTGATACCAATTGTTATGAACTAAATACAAATTAAGAAGGATTCTGGAATTTGAGAGATAAAAGATAGAATCATAGGCTGAAGAAGAAATATTAGATAATGAGTTTCTTATTAACTAGATAAGAAGAAGAAGATAAAATGTTGTAAAGTTCATCAGATTCGTAAGTATCACACAGGCACGCAGGCCTATTAAATGAAAAGCAAATTACAATAGTAAATAGTAAATGTAAATGAAACTAGTAAAAGTATCTAAACAGAATTCTTACATCCAACCATATCTTCTGAATTCTCCAACGGCTCTATCAACGCTATTCAACTCTGTAACTTACGTGTCCTTCTCTGACAATACAGCTATGGACTCACCTGTTATCCATAACTCTAATTTACCGCCAGCCTCTTTTATTCCATTAATTAGGCCTTCTGCCGCGCGGCCCACCATTCCAGCTTCTGCGCTCTTTTTGAATTTAAATTGTTGTTCAACGGTAACCAACTTATCCTGTTCCAGCTCCATTGGTATCATTCCTAACAATGTACACCCACAACTTTCTCCACCTTGGCCAGGTAAGTGCGCTATACCTTGTATATGTTTCTACCATACAGTGAACTGTTCATGTCAATATGTTAATGGTAACAGTGTTACTGTTTTTTTGGCTAAGCAGAATGTGGGATATGAATCACTTCATATCTTGCTTCGCTTAAGGCAGCTATGCTCAGCTAAGCTTCTTATTTCTAATATGAGCCAGATTTATTTTGATAAAGATTGGGCAAAATACATAAATAATTTTTAAGAAAACCTGAAATTGTTTAACCACATTTTGTACTGGAATATAAAGAACATTTTCATTTGTCTTTCTTTCATTAAAGATTGAAACATTTGAAAAATAAACTGTTGTGGACAAATAAAAGGCACACTATTTTGTACTCTCCGTACCACACAAAATCTTGTGTTTGTAAATATAAAAATTAAGTTTAATGCTTTATTTGATTCATGAATTCTGCATCTTAAGTTGTGCTATTCAAGAGCCACCAAGAAGCAGCGGTATATAGTCACTCGTATTTCAAAGATGTAATAATGGGAAACTAAAAATTAGATCTTGGTTTAATGTAGCTGATGAGTCAATTGAGCAAGCAATATATGGCGATCCATGCACACCTAAAGGTTACTTAAAAGCCACATCGGGTCAGCATTAATACTTAAGCTAAATTGACGGTTTTTAGCAACAGAGAACTTCTAGCATACTTCCAAGGTTAGTAGTAAATATTTCTATTTTCCTTGCTTCTCTATTCCATTTTTTGTTTTATGTCATTTTGACTCGTCCCTTTTTTCTTTTACAAAACTTGTTGGGTAGTTACTTGGCCGGAGATCATTTCTTACTGAATTAATTTTGGCTGGTGAGCAGTTTTGTAGTGAAGAGTGGTCAAAGCTTAAGAAAAAATATGAATTAATGGATGACAAGGAATTGCTTTTATATTGCTTCTCTTGAGCTTGCATTGTTGTATTATTGCATGAAAGTCTTGGAATTTCCTTAAATGATGAGAGGTTAGTTGCTTTAAAATTATCACTGATTTATTTGGTACACATATGTGCTTATCTTTTTGAGTGGTACAAACGAACAGTTTTCATTCAAGCCTGTTTTTTAAAGCCTAAATTGTAAATTGAATTTGCCTCATTATACAACCACAATGTTTAAATTGGCATACCCATAATCGTCCAATTAATTTTAAACCAAATGTGGATGTCCCAAAAAAGGAAAAACAATAACTATAGTCGGTTTGACCACTAGGAAAGCTATAGACATACCTGCAATGGATGAAACATTTTTATTATAGTAATTGGGAAAATATAAAACTGTATTGTTTGGCAGTGTCTATTTTGCAAATAAGGTGGGTGATGTACCACTGGACTGGGCTTTGAGTGCATTTCTTATGCTCAAAGCATCTAATGATGATAGAAGAAACCTAAATTGGATAAATTTACTTATTAGAAATGACTTATCAGGTGTTATCTCTCTCCTATTTTTTCCATGCTGCCTGTTTTTGCTGCATGGTCAATCCTGAGATGTAGGAAGCCTCAGTTTAAAACAATATATGTCTGGAGAAAGGCCGATACATCATTGCTGGGATCAAGCAATAATTTACTGAATGATATTTTGTTGTACGTCCTGATTATAGCCATCTCCAATTTTACCTTCGAGCTCAGGAATATTTATTGGTAGATCTCGGTCTTGGGTTGATTATGTAAACATATACATTTAATTCTTACTGCACCTGTTAACATACCTCTGCCCCGTCCACCATCCCTATGCTCCTCTCCAAAATTAAATATTGTGGGGGATCTGACAGAGTGTATAATACCTTATTTAACTCCATTCTAGGTGAAACCAAATTTTGTGAGGAAAAAAATCTGGACAGTGCATTAAATACATAGTTACAAAACTTTGTAGACTGAGAATGCAAATATTTTCAATATTATGTAAGAATGATGATGTGATAGCTTCATTGACTATTCATGCCACTATGAGCAGCCACTTTTAGTTGTTATTGCTAATACTTCTTTTCTTCAACGGTCTAGATACTTCTAATATTGGCATGTTTCATGTGGTCCACGACATAAATGTGCTGGTATTGGCTAGTTACCATCTGACAGAATTTAGTGCTTAAAGCATATTGTGATATGACAAGCAAAGTATAGTCTTAATCAGTTACAATTTATACAGAAAAGAAAAGCTTACTTTTAGGTTGCTACTGGTTCAGGATTAACATACTTGATGCCCAAAAGGTCAGTGAGCTGTTGTAGTCTCGTTACCTGCATGTACCAGATCGTTACAGATGTAACAATGAATTCAGCATGTGACAGGATAATTGTTTTGTCGAGATATGTTGATTGTCATGCATCTCCCGCCCCAACTGTTTCTGTACACTCTTGGGAACTGCCTGGTCATATCTGGTACATGTGGATTTGGTATCTGATGGTATTGAAACTAGCTTGCACATGCCCCTTTAATTTGCTTGTTACTAGGTTAACTTGCCAGGTTTGATTCTTCTAATCTTCGTGCATTCACCAAGAATATGAAATGGTAGTTACTAGGTTAACAAGCTAGGTTTGGTTCTTGCATCCACCAAAATCTGAAAAATTACATACATACGGAAGGTAAACTGTAACTGCACACAAGTTTCACCGGACAGGTAAACAAGAAAAGTATTGTGGTGGTGATCTTACATATATATGTAGAAATCGTACGAACAATTATCCATTATCAGGTATACTGATATGGACCACAATCCAAATAATGTACCATCAGACTATGATTTATCAGGTAGCCTTTAAAAGCATCATCTACATACATCATTGCGGTTCCATGTTAGAGAATACATGATTTGACTAGAAGACGTATAAGCTGTGTGCGGTACATAGATTATCCAAGTGACAATGGTACCATCTATCTGATGTTGCCAGCACTGGAGCAGTATATCTTCCAGTTTCTTTCTTGATCTTCTTTTCTTTTCTTTTTTTTTTTTTTTAAAGAATGGGTAGTAAATCATTTGGAAGTGCCCAAATGTCTTCCAGATTTTCTTTCAAGTAGGGACCAAAAAAAAAAAAGAATTAGCTCTATGCGCAGCTTATTTTTATCCCATAAGCAAACAGAACATACAAAAAGTAAAAAAAAAAAAAATAGTGAAGGGAATGTAACAATAATTTCCAGAACAATATCAAATGGTAACGGTAGTTCGTATAGTTGACACTATTAATTTGTAAGACATTTCTCCTTTCAAAAACGAAGCATGCAAGTGCATTTCTTCATCATACTCCGGCCTCGTAATAAAGGGCAAAAATAGTGCCATGCAACAGTAGTTTTACCTTCCTTTCTTTTTCTTTCTTTTATTTTGATGTTCACGTATCATCTGGGTGGATACTGGATACTATTCTCTGTGCACCATATGTAAAGGGCATATCAATACAATCGCGGTCTCGATATTTTAATCTTTTTATAGTTCGTGAAATGGACTGGTACAAATGCTCTTGTCGTGTCTTCAACTGTGCCAATGTACATTCACACATTTAGCATTTAAGTCAATAGAGACACCACGTTTAAATGTTTAATAGCGACAGTATAAATGGACACTAACAGAAACACTTGTTCACACATCTTTTTTTTTTTTTGTCATTCCAGTTAATGACTCTAAATTGGTTCCACAAATTTTGCAGGGTCTTTTATAATACATATTTTTTAGCAACGGACCTTTAATTATTTTCTTTTATCTTTTAGTCATCTAAAGTGTGCAATCATTGAATTAATTTATGTAGTCTTTTTTTTTATATTTTGATTTTTTTTAAATGTTCCTGCTAACCCGGTATATATTACGTTGGGTGGAGATCCATTCACAACTAATTATTTTAATAATTTTGACAATAAATTTCGTATCAAATTTTAAAAATAAAAAAATTATAAATATATCTTTGAACATATGAATTGATTGTGTTTTTTATATGACAATCATAATGATCTAAGTTATTAAGTCTTTAATAGAATTATTCTACTCAAATTGCATGAAACATAAAATACAACCAATTCATTAGAATACGCTTGTAAAAAATTTCTATCTTTAATATTTTTATGAATTTATATGAAATTGATTGTCTTAAAATAATTTAAATAATTAGTTGCCAAGAATCCTTAACCTGTTACTTTTTATACGCTTTTCTTTGAAATTTGTACATCCACCGTTTTGTATAGAGACAAATTATATCAGGCGCGGATCCACCATATATTAGGGTAACTGCTCGTCTGGATTGTGAAAAATAGTGTTTTTCGTTAATGCTTTCGGTAATTTGTCCCTATTGAAAAAAAAATTTCCCTCTGGATTGTCTGATTAATTTTATTGAGAAAAAATATTTAATATCATGTATAATGAAATAATTATACAAAGATATCAAAATATAAAGTTTCGTAGACAGAAACTTTCTTCATCAACTTGATTATCTGTTACTTTGACCTTTATTTTGTTGTTATTTTTAATATATAAAATGTTATTATTTTAATAATTTTTTATTAGATAACAATATATATTAAATTATTAATTTTTTATTTAGTACCCGATTAGTTAATGAATTTAAACCCGATAAACTATTATAATCCGATAATTATTCCCTGACCAAAATCCAGCATCCGCGCGAATTCTATTATCATGTGTATTTGACTGGTGATTCATTAGATAGCCTCTTTTTTTCAATTATTATATTTAGACTGGTGATTCACAGATAGTCTTTTTTTTTATCTATTATATTTTGATAGTGCTCACAGGCATGCCCGTCGGTTCAAAAGTAGGGTCTCTTTACATTCATTGTTTGATCTATGTTTTTCATATAAAATTTGATTTTGATGATTTTAAATTTTAAAGAAATTAGATTTCACTTCATAGAATTTTCTACAATTTGCAAATATATAAATTTAACGATCCTTCTAAAAATGTAATATGTTAAAGTTGTCATATATCCTTAAAAGACTTTTCTAATTTCTTATTTGCCTCTTTACTCTTTTATTTTATCAAATTATGCCTGCCTTCAGCTCTAGTCTCTTCGTCATTTAAAGCTATTATTTTCATTAATACCCTTACCCCAATCTGATTTGGCTCCATCTCAGACATCTCTCATCCGCTTCGTCTCAAGCTTTTGCAAGTTTTAACACCAACAACAGTCAATAAACTATTCTGATACAAATATAACCTTACAATGTTACTAACTATCATATAGTTCTTCTTCATATATAGTTGGCATAAAAGTCATCAAATGGATCTCAAAATGCAACTTTTAATTTTTGTGATTAGAAAAATAAAATGTGAAAATAGGGGTTTAAACAAGATACAATTTTATTTGAATATCAAACCCAGAAGAGCTTATATAAAACGCAAAATAACTCTGTTTTATAATCAAACAAGCACCTACAGTTTGTCCCTACCAGCAGCAGCGCTACTTTTTTTTTTTTATGGCTGGTATCTCAGCTCAGTTTGCCTCTGATTGAGGGAACAGGAGTTATATTTAGCATAGGTATCTCATATTTGATGGCAGCTATCTACTAGTTATTTCTTTATCCTCTGCACCTACTGACCTACCATAAATTATTATCTCATCAAGGATTTTTTTTATTTTATAACTCAGTAATTTTGCATGAAAACTCCTATGGGATTCTGATTTAAAATTTATTTTTCATCTTTTTCTAGGGAAGGAGGCAGGCGAAGATTTAAAAACTTCATTGGAATTAATTACTGCTATAGGAATTTTGAACTCATGATTGGGCAATTAATTATTAAGTTCTGCTAATTTTCAGAAAATTGAATTCAGCTGAAGTTATCCTATCTATGGGATTCAGCTGACATAATAACTTCAGAGCCTATCTATGCGATTCAGTTAAAGTTATCCTTGAGCAATTAATTATTACATAGAATATGACTTCAGAAAGGAATTATAGCTTAAAGTGATTCTGATGGAAGAGGCACGTGGAACTAAATAGAGGTTAGGAATGAAGTGGGAAACCATGAAGGACAAAAGGGAAAGTAATGGGGGTATAATGGGAATAATAGATCTACATGACTCATTTTTAGTACACTCCGATCGAGCTTGTGCTAGGCCTAGAATTTGTTTGATCCAAGTTCTAACCATGGAAAAGGAGAACTATCTTTTTATTGGAGAATGTGTACTATATGTATACTGTTATACTCTATACATACTATACTATTCAGGCTCCTAAGTTACTCCTATGATTGACAAACGCCGGTCACAAATGGATCAAATCAATTTGGATTTTGGGCTACATGGCAAGGTCCATTAGCGGATCAAAAATCCAACCTAGTTCCTAAGAGGTTGACCTCTGAACTCTGGTTCACTTAAACGGATCTAAATTCGCCAGGTTTGGCTACCCGGTTAGTCAACAGAAAGAACCTAATCATCATGCGTAGCTTTACTTAAACTGTTGCACTGATTTGCGTTTCATTGGACTAGTGGAGCGTAAATATATTTATAATTATTAATTATAAGACATAAAATCCAAAAACTATTTCATTGAATAACAAAAAAGTAGTTAGTACCAGTTCTTTATTTTTTTCAAGGGGAGACAAAAAACCTATCTATTTTTTCCATTAAAAAGAAGCAAATTTATAAAAATGCAAACAGAAAAAGAGAAAAATGAAAATTTACAAGACTTCTACAACTGGTGGCAAATTTAAAAAGAAAGAAAAGTAAAAATAAAAATAAAAGGGAAATGATCGTCGATGAGTTGGAGTGGTTGTCGTCGTCGAAGGCACAAGCAGGCGGACATAGGTGCAGGAGGGCAGAGGTTGACATCGTTGTACATGTGGTCGTCGCGGGCAGAGGCAGAGGTGGGCGTCATGGTGATCATCGCGAGCAGAGACAGGCGTGACGTTATGGTATTCGCAGGTTATGCAAGTGGTTAGATTGTAGGGAAGAGGAGAGAGAGGAGGAGGTAGGGAAGGAGAGGAGAGGAAAAGAGAAAAGGAGGGATGACGCCGCTAACCTCCTCCTTCTAGAGTTTTGATTTTAGGGTTTTGGTTTTTTCCTGTTTTCTTTGACGCTATCGCCTCTCGAAGGCGGGGAGGAGAATCTTCACTCTTGTTAGTATTAGCTCAATATATTTTTTTAAATCAATAATTGAAGAGTCTACAAATGACTTTGCATATCGGAATGACTCAATATGACTAGCCTTTTGAATTAGTACTAATTACAAGCTAGTTATATTGAGTCATTTCAATATGCAAAATCATTTGGAGACTCTTTTATTATTGGTTTAAAAAATTTTGAGAATCAATTTTGGTATGCTTGGTGTTTTTCATTTGAAAGATGGCACATCCGAGTTTAATGCGAAAGGTTCAATTTTTATGAATATTTAAAATAGAAGATTTTGTCTCCAGTTTTCATCTAAAAGGAAATGATGCAGGGTATCCCTTACCTGTTAACCCATTTGATGAGTCATCAAACTTAATCCCAGAATAGCTTGTATTGCTGAGCCTTAAAACAGCAGAAACAGGGTAATTTGGAAGTGGGGTTAGCGCACTTCACTTTTTTTTTCCCGCAAATGATTTATTGTTGGGGGCAATTTTTTCCAGGGTGTAGTGGTTAATTTATCGGTATAAAAAAAATTTCAACATGCATTTTTAATAAATCAAAGACCAATCCGAGTCCGACTCAGAGGGTAACACAAAAATTTTTCGGGGTGTGACTTAGTGGATCTATTACCCTTTATTCTATTGGTTTTTAATTTTCCAGGGGGTAACACTTGTACCCCCGGGGTTATATGGCTCCGCCCCGTTGGGGGCAAATAGTGGTTTGAAATGGACCGGACGGTCCAACCCGTCTCGGACCGGATCGTGACCGTGGTCCGATAGTGGACCATCCCGTGCCCTACCAGGCTACCACGGTTCGGTCCAACGGTGGGTCGGTCCTCCCTTCACCCGAAAATGGACCGTGCCGATCCATCCCGTGTGGACCCATGGACCGGACCGGACCCCCCCCCCCCCCCTCAAACCCTTCCAAAATTTATAATTTTTTATATTTTTATAATTTTTTTTGTATTATTTAATTTTTAAATTATTAAAAAATACAAAATTAATTCGATGAAAATTATTATTTAAAAATTAATAAATTTATTTTTAACTTTTATTATTTTTTATAATTTTCTGAAATTTTATTTTTTGCAATTTTTTTAATTATTTTAGTACTATTAGATTTTTAAACAATTAAAAATAATAATTTGAATTAGTTAAAAATTATTATTAAAAAATATGATAAATTATTATTTTTCCCAATTTATAAAAAAAATATTTCGGACCGAACCGGATCGGACCGTGGACCGTCCCGTCCCGTGGGGTCCGGCCCCCGGGGTCAACGGTGGGACGGGTTCGGTTTTTTCAAATTTGGACCGCATAGGACCGACCCGTATGGACCGTGCGGGACCATGAACCGTGAACCGTAAACCGTACGGGACCGTAAACCGTTCGGGTTTAAACCGGACCAGACCGTCTTCAAACCACTTGGGGCAATGCAAGGAAGAATCCTTTCAAATTTCAGATGGGTCATGGGTCATGGTATAACTTAACTTTTAATGTGCTGAGTAAACTTTTCAGAGAATAACATATTCACACAAGACTTCATCTTTTTCTAGAAATTCAAGCTTATTTTGGAACAAAAGCACAGTGGTGGAGTTGTTTGCTTCAGACCACTTGCATTCTGTAGAATCTTCTATAGTTCATGTATGCTTCAATTTTGTTCATCCAACCCTTCAAACTGGAAAAAAATGAGACCATTTTGCATACATATGTTATATGTATATAAACAAACTTTCTTGAACGCCAAATTAACCCTCCGAAGTCCAAACCCACCCACACCACACATATCTGGGGCGAAATCAGAAACGATTAGTAGGGATGTTCGGATTAAGAAAAAAAATGTCCGGTCAAAAAAATTATTTTTTAATGCATAAGCTTTAATTTTCAATGAATCAAGGAAGTATTCGAGAACTGACTGACACCCACCTTGATATCGCCTCTGTCACACACTAACACACATTATACAGAATCAAAGCAGTATATTGGTTTTCTGGCAACAACAAAACAACACTATAGCACAATATCCATGAAAATAACATATATTTCAGCTGAAAAAAAAGAAGAATAAAATGCAGAAAAAGTTTTGGCGACTGGAACAGAATAAGCGGGGGTAGGTGTCAACCTTACATTGTAGGTCAATTGGTACAGTGGCCCACTCCACTTACCACTACTGATGTAAAATTGCAAAGTCACTGAACCGTCCTGTCCTACGTCAATTAATGAAAAGCTAGATGCATGATACAGGAGGGGCTACCCATTACCAATATATCTGGCTGGAAATAATAAGCAGCTCCAATTTTGTAAAAAAAGAAAAGTCTGAGAAATGGGGGAAAAGTTCAACTAATGATGGTGCCAGTATTAATTCTGGCCTTTAATTCCAATTCAAAGGCGGGTCTAGCGTGGAATGGCGTTGGTTCATGTTTAGTGCTGTCCGTTATTTGGAGGAGGTTGACTTGTGTGGGTGTGCAGTGCATCAATACTCAAAATAGTCACATTCCTTATCTTACTCTTACAATGCCTTACCCTATAGGTATCAGGTATGGACCCATGGCTAGGGAACCAGAGAATAGTGCATTTGGACCTTTCACTAGGACCCAAGTAGGTCCCTAATCACCATTTAGTTCCAATCTTGTTTTCGTTTGGCCATGGGGAATTATATGGCATGATAATTGAAAGAGAACTTCCTCTAATTCCATTTGAAAGAAGTGGAAATACCTGTTTTCTTTCATATGAGAAGGAAACTTAGGAAAGCAAATTTTTAACTATCAAATCTTACTTTAATTTCATATTGGATGTAAGCCCAACTTTTTCCTAATTAGTTGCATTTGTTTTCATAGTAAAACATGTCTTGATGTTCTAGTCCCTGTATAAACGCAAAAAAAACGGGGTTGTTTTTATTTAGAGATAATATGTCAAGACCCCCTGAATTTTTCACTCATGACAATTACCCCTGTACTAATAAATTCAAGTTCAAGACAATTGTTTCCCCAACTAATTATCAAATTTTGATAAAAAAAATGATCAAACTTTCTAATATTTTATCTAAACTAAAAAAACGAAATATTTTTCAATGATTAAAATTAAACTGTATAACTGAAAAATACATTATAAAAGTGGACTATTCATGAACAAAAGTTTATTTATAGGGCCTTGTAATGTATATATCAATCCGCATTATTTTTCGTATGACATTATTTTCCAAAAAAAAAATGCTTTATCGTCTCCAAGACTATCGAGTTTAATATTTTTGTGTTTGGAAAATATTTTAATGATCATTTGTTATTATTTTCTCTATCTCCAGATTAGTTTGCATAACTTGAAATGAGCCTACCAATTGAAATAAATAATCCTTTTTATACATGCTTCTCTTGTGTACTCAGTACTATAAAAAATGTCGATCATACAATTCGATAAATTTTATTCACGAAATCCTTTATTATATTACACAAAAAGGAACAAAATATTAATTATTTTTTAGGGCAGAATATCGTAAGATAAGGCGATATAGTACGTCTCTTAAGTGTATGCTACATTAGTACCTCTTTTTCTCTGATTCCAGACTACCTTATCTTGATATATAGAATAATCTCTATCGGTACATTTAATATGAACGAATTTTGCAATATTCGACTCAGCCAAAACATCCACCTACTGTTCTTGGAAAAGATGTTCATCATTATCTTTCATTGTGTAAGGTTGACTCACTGTACAAACTTTCATGTGTACACATTTATAATTTCATAATTGAAAGGGTATAGCGTTTGTGCAGTTTCTTTAATAGGAGTTATGTATATTTAATTCGTTAGTGTTTGTTCTGTTTTTGTTTCTTGTTACATTGGCAGGCACTGCCAATCTTTAAAAAACAGCAAGAAGTACACATCTCGAAAATTGACCTTCTCTTCAACTCACCCAACTCGATCTGTTTTTTTTTATAGAGTTGAGATGTTATCAGTTTGGCTACAAGTTGTGATATTTACTAATCCAATATATTGAGTTGTATTATGAAGTTATTTTAGAAATCCATCTTCATCAGACCGACAATATATAACCATAGTTTACATATTTTTCAACACACACACACACACACACACACACACACACACACACATATATATATATATATATATATATATATATACATATATAATATTTTTGAAAATACCCCAAATTTGAATTGTTGAAAATCAGCACTAAAATAATAATAAAATATTGAATTATTGTCGCTGATTTTTAAAAATCCAAAATAAATACTTAGAAAACTCAAAATAGCCCAAATTTTTGTATCCCTCAGTATTTTGATATGAAGAATTTAATGAGAATGATAATTTTAAATTTTGGACGTGTTACGATAAAATTTAAACTGTATGCACTTGGACTCGAAATGCAAACGTTTTCACAATAGTCTAGCTATATATATATACATGACTTACGATGCTTTACAAAGGCTTTAACAAGAGATTTCATATTTCGACAACTCAAACGATCAATCTAAGTTGCTCAATAATATTTTATATCAAAATCTTATGGGATATTAATTTCATGATTTTTTTGAGCTTTTTAGCTATTTTTTAAATTATTTTGAAAAATAATCCTGGAATAGATTATTTTCTTATGTTAATAAGGTTATTTTTAAAAATAATTTAAAAAATATCTAAAAATACTTCAAAAATTATGAAATTTAATATCCCATAAAAATTTTGCATAAAGAAATTATTGAGAAATTTAGATTGAATGTTTGAGTCATCGGGATATGAAATCTTTTGCCGAAATAATAATCATTTTTTACTTTGCAAAGCAGAATAATGCATCTCTTATATATATATATATATATATATATATATATATATATATATATATATATATAGAGTAATGCTATGGTGCTTCGCGAAGCAAAAATCTTTTGTGCTTACGCGTCCGTATCTCGAATGCATAAAACAAGCATCTCTTATATATATATATATATATAGAGAGAGTAATGCTATGGCGATAAATAATTAAATAATCATTTAAGTGGTGAAATTCTATTTTATATTTTAATTATTTTTACATTTTTTATGAATGTTATATATCACTCTTTTTTTCATTATTGATTTTTAGTTAATTTTTCATTTATGAGAGGTAATGAAAAATTTTAATCCATTATTCATGTTTAATGTTGAATTATCTTTATGTATTATTTTTCATTTTTTCATCTTTGAATCGCAATGTCATTAATATAATATTTGTTAACAAAAATAATAATAATAATATATAATATATTATTCAATTGAAAATGACAACTCATTTAATCCGTCTAACTCATATAAACTAGCTTGTAAGAATTATATCAATCGGATTGAGTTACCGATGGATCAAAAAAATGAATTTTTCAATCCGATACAACTGGGTTGAATCCAAATTTTAATAAACTATCATTGACCTGGCCGTTGTACAATTCTAGAAAGATGAGTCCATATTCGTTGTCATTAAATTAATTTAACGTTGGAGATATTATAGTATACTGTATGACATGATATTTTAATTATTGGAAAAGAGGTGTGATAATTGCATATCATTTTTGCAACACCAATCTTGTACATACGGATCTCTCCGAATCTCCAAACACGAACATATTCAATGTGTCCGCCTTTCAGTTCGCGCGCTCAATTTGCCCTTTAGTTCAAGCTTTTCATAAAGTTATATGACACAATATCTCAAAGTTTAGCGTGCATAAACACATTAAAAAAATACTAGAATATTGACTACGTTGCTACCGTGATATCGTATAAAAATATAAAAATTCATATTTTCACATGAAAAGAAAGAAAAATAAAAATAAAGATAATTTAGCAATTAATATAAATTTCAATTATGAATACATAATTAATGAAAAATAAATGCAGAATTGAGAGAAAACTTGACATTCAGAATTTAAGAAAAGTTACAATTCATAATTGATGGCAATTTAAAAAAAATAAAGTAAAATAATTGTAATCCTAAATTATGCAGTATTTTGTATAACAATCAAAATTATGAGAAAATTATAACTTCAATACAAATTGTCATTGAGATAATAACATTATTTGACGAATAATTTAATTCGATGATTGATATAACTCTAAAACTTCAATAAAAAATTTAAACCGCTGCAAAATCAGAACACTTACGTGCTTAATAAGGAGTAGAGTTTTATACTAGTAGCCAAATATATTTTAGAAAAAAATACAAACAACCCCTTGTAGAGATTTATACTAGTAGCCAAATATATTTTAGGAAAAAAAAATACAACCAACCCTTTGCATTTGACTCATAGGTTCAAATATCTCTCTACATTTCAATTTTAAACAAACATCCTCTTACATTTTTTTAAAGAATGTCAATTACCTCTTTTATCTAATTTTAACTATGTCATGACATCAAAATTGCCATTTAAGCACAATTTTTACCACATTATCAAAATTATTCACTACAAGCAAAGTTGTCGCATTTCACTTTGTAAATTACTTAAAGCAATATATTGATAAAAAGAATATTTATAGAATTCACCATTGACCCGCAAAAAAGACGTCATTTTCATTGTAGAGTTTAATGGTTGCAGGAGCTTTTCGTTCTCTCTTTAATTTTGAGAAGAAAAAACTGATGATGTGATAAAAATTGTGCTTAGATGACAATTTGATGACGTTAAAGCTAGATTTAGGTGAAGGAGATAGTTGACACTCTTACAAAAATGTAAGGGGATATTTGTTTAAAATTAAAATATAGTGACATTTGAACCATGAGCCAAATGCACCCTTTATATTTGTATTTATACTTTTTTTCTATATTTAATCAAAATAAATAAACTTATTAAAGTTTGAATATAATGCAAACGTCTTGAGAATATCAATGTCTTTATATTTAAAAATATTTATACTAATTCTAAAATATCTTTACATTAATATTCCAAATGTCTTTATATTAACGTAAATGAGTTGTGTTATGATGCTTTTTAAACTACCGTGGGGATCAATACATTGGAAGCAAATCAATAATTTCAAATTAGAAATAAATGATCTGAACTATTCAATCTAATCTCTATATCAAAATGAGTTAGCAAATTAAATTTTTATAATTTTTGAAATTTTTGCTATATATTTTGATGGGAAGTAAATTATTATTTTTTGACAACTAAAATTCTCAGATAGAATTATTTTCCCTCCAAAAAAGAATATAATAAAAAATTCTAAAAAATATAAAATTTAATTCGCTAACATATTTTGACATCAAGATTGGATTAATCATTTTGAATTGTTCATTTTTTATTTTACATTATAGATTTGAATATAAAATAATATCCCCACGGTCACTATTACTATCAATTGACCATATGTATTTGTACACAAGGCAAAAGATATTTCTACCAATATTCAAATTTGTTTACAAAAAGAACAAGGCAAAAGATATTTCTACCAATATTCAAATTTGTTTACAAAAAGAACAAAGAAAATTTCGGTACACATGAAAGAATAATCTAAAAAATATATTGTTAAGGAGTGATATATATGGAGAGAGTGTGTGAGGTTATGGTATTTCGTGAAATATAAAATTTTCTGTGCTTTATTTTTATATCTCAAATTTAAAAATCTAAATGACTGATTCAAACTTTTGAACATGATCTTCATATTGAAATATCTTTGGAGATCAAATTTTATATATTTTTATATTTTATTATTTTTTAGATGGGTACAAAGTTTATAAATCTAATGATTTTTGTACTGTCCAAAACTAGTGATTTTGTACCATCTAAAAAATTATAAAAATTTTCAAAAGAAATAAAATTTGATCTCCAAAGATATTTCAATAAGAATAACAAGAATATCATGTTCAACGAATTTGATCGACCGTTTGGACTTTCAAATTCAAGATACGGACGCGAAGCAAGAGAGATTTTATGCTTCGCGAAGCACTATAACCTCATTCTCTCTCTCTCTATATATATATATTATAGTGAGAGAGACTATTGTGAAAATATTTGTATTTCAGTCGATATGTAAACGTATCCAAAAATATATTTTAATGTCTCAAAAAATTTAATTTATGGTTTTCATTAAATTTATCATATGAAAATCTTATGGGATACAAAAATTTTGAGTATTTTAAGTTTTTTAAGTCAATATTTTAAATTTTTAAAAAATAGCTCTAAAAATAATAATAAATATTCAATGTTTGTGTTATTTTTTTAAAAAATTAAAAGTGTGACTTAAAAAACTCAAAACACTCTAAATTTTTGTATCCAAAAGTTTTTCATATGAATAATTTAATGAAAATCATAAATTAAATTTTTTTAGATTTTAAAATATATTTTTTAATGCGTTTGCATATCGACTAAAATATAAATATTTTCACAGTAGTCTATATATATATATATATATATATATGATAGAAAATGAGAAGAGATCGAAGAAGAACAATGATCGATAAAAAGATTGTGCTAAAGAAGAGAGTAGAAGGAAAGAAATAAGAGAGAGGTGTGATAGAGGAGGGAAATAAAAAATAATCGGAGAGAGATGAGGAGGGAGGCGGAGGGAAGTGTATTTTCCAACTTGATAATACGGTGTGAAGATTAGTTGTGTAAAAAAAGTTATGTGCAAAAATAATTTATTTTTCTAAAAATATTCTTTTAAGATGCACACATTTTTTATAATAATTGGTTTAAATTGGGATATGTGGAATCTTTTATGAACGTTTGAATCTCAAGTAACAGATATAATTTAAATTGTGTAGCATAGTAACAATGTATAATATAATATAATTGTATATCATAGTAACAATGTATCATATAGTTTTAAAAACAAATTAAACAACATGACGAGAACACTATAACGATAGCATCAGCTATCTGATATAATTTTAAACACTAGTAAATTTTTTGCAAGATTCTAAATAGCGATTATCGCATCATCGCGACATAGTCCTAAAAAAATCTATCGCGTTATAGTGTGCTATAGTGAAAGTTATCCGGTATAGCGCAAATAAATAAAATTAATATTTTTACTTAAAGATTGAAAGAGCAAATAAATAAATAATATAAAATCAATTAAAGGATAATACTGACATTTAACAAGTATAATTTTTAAAATAATATTAAAAAAAATCGATATAGTAAATTATTAAATTAAATAATATATAATTTTTCATCAAGCGCATTTCATTATTAATTAAAGTCGATGATGAATTGATTAAAATGCTAAATTTTAGATTAGATTAAGTCTCAAAATAAAAAAAAATTAGGTTATTTTAGTTTAAATTATATTTAAATTGCTCAAATTCAAGGTATTATCTAATTTAGTTGTTATTTCAAATAAAAAATGAAATCCAATAAGAAAGCAAGAGAAATACACAAGTCGGGGTCAAACTAGAACGCTGATAACAAAGAAGGAAGAAATTTTAGTCCAAAATTTATATGGAGTAATAAGATTATATGTCAATATTGTAGATCTTGTTCTTAGCTTTCCAATGCACTTTGAATCATCTCTGTTGGAGTTTGGATGAAGAAAATATGATTGTTTGAAATTTATTATAAACAAAAGTACGATAGCGTGCTATATCGCCGCTACACGCAATAGTGGTCCGCTATCAACGCTATAGCGCTAATAGTGCAATGCAGTTATATAGTATAACATTTGGGTTTAAAAATGTTATAACATCACTATAGCACGCTATTTAAAACACTAATTTCTTAAGATAAAAATAGACAATCTAACTTTAAATGTCTACTAGTATCTTGCATGTGCGTTACTATGATGATCTCTTTTAAAAATATAAAAATATATATTTTGATGAGAAAAGAAAAGAAATAAAAATGAAGATAATTTAGCAATTAATATAAATTTTAATTATGAACACATAATTAATATAAAATAAATATAAAATTTAGAGAAAAGTTAGCATTCATAATTTAAGAAAAGTTAAAATTTATAATTGATAGTAATCTAAGAAAAAAGAAAGCAAATTAAAGCAATTGTACTCCTAAATTATACAGCATTTCGTGGAACAATTAATTTCAAGAGGAAATTATAGTTTCAATACAAATAACCATAAAAATAGTAACATTAATTATTTGATGAATAGCTCAATTTGATGACTGATCACGGGTCGACCCGACCCGACGGATCACGGATCGACCCGACCCGACGGATCACGGATCGACCCGAGCCGACGGATCACGGATCGACCCGACCCGACGGATCACGGATCGACCCGACCCGACGGATCACGGATCGACCCGACCCGACGGATCACGGATCGACCCGACACGACGGATCACGGATCGACCTGACCCGTGTAAAATAATTAATTATTTATTAATTATTTTTATATAATTTTAAATAATAAAATATTTATTAATTTATAATTAATCTTAATTAGTGTATATTTAAGTTTTAATTAGTACTAAATCACAAAATTATTTTAAAAAATATAATTAATCGGGTCGGGTTGGGTTGACCCGAACCCGACCAGACCCGATTCGGATCAAAAAAATTGAATCCATATCCGACCCATTTATTTTCAAATCGTGTCGAATCAGATCAAATTGGAATCGGGTCAAATTAAGAATTGACATCCTAGTATTATCTAACTTATTTCGTAGATAATGTCATGTTCTACCCTTTAGACTTTAGATCTATAATATAGTCCAAATACAACTCGAAAATTTTCAAACGTCAAAATGCACGAACTTGGCTTGATTTGAACTGAAATGACACAAAAAAAAACGAATGATTTGATATGAAACTCAACTTGATACAAGTCTCTAATATTGGTCCAAAATTTGACCATAGATTGACACAAATCTAATTCATCTCGCCTTATCGCCACCCCTAACAATCACTTTCATGCCTTGCTTTTAAAAGCTGGTGAAAAAAAAAAGATGAAGAAAGTTTAAGTCCATTCAATATCACATTTTTACGGTGAATATTATTTCGATAAAAAAAAAATTTTTTTTGCAGAAACCACATAGCTAATTAAGAACGATTCTATATTAGATATAATAGATATGAAAGATGCTAGTTGCCTAGTTCCGTTTTCAACACTAAATATCTATACTATTATATAAAGCATTTAAGAATTGGAGTATCCATTTTTTATCATGGTATTTTTTATTATACCCATTTTATCTCTCAATTAGACATATAATATTTATTTTTAGTTGATCGAACGTATGTGATCGTGTCCATTGATCCCCTTTTTCTCTTCATTTATTTCCCATGTATACTATTATTTTCATAATATTATTTTTTTATTTAGCAACCTTATGCATATTTGATAAGAAATTAATGGTGATAATATATGTTAGAATAATTTACTTTTCTTTCCATAAAAATCATAAATTATTAACTCATATTATGCAAAAATCTCATCCAAGATTAAATATAATCTTTATTATAGTTTTTTTCTATAATTTGGTGAATTTATAATTTAATATTAGGTAAATGTGAATTTTTTTATCTTATAATGTTTTAATGTTTTAATAAAAAATCTGCTGCAATGCGCAGGCGTAGAATATACGAAAAGAACATAGAGATGGATTCGTTCATTCACGCTGGTTTATTGGTCAGATCGGTGGATCAACAAGTTCAATCGCTGGTTTTTAATATTTATATAATTATTAGATATTTTTATTAAGTATTGAGGATCTATATAAAAAGAACACACTTCTACGTACTTTTGATGAAAATTGACACATACATAATGATTAAAATATTATATATAAGTGAATTTACACGAACAAGAAGCAAAATAAAAAATGAAAAAAAAGAAAGATGATCCGAAAGTACCAGTAGATTATCAAACTAGATTAGGCTCCGTTTCAAGGCTTCAAACACTGTTTCAGTGATCCAGTATATACTAATTTAATTGTCGAAAAACTCTTGATGCGTCTCATGCAAATGTCACAAAGTTAAGGAGATCGACTGAGATTTTACGGAATGTTGTTTATGCATGACAAATCATTCATTCGTCTATGCTGCGTTTTATGTATATTTTATTGATTTTAGGATACAAATGATAAACAAAAACTCTAACAGACTAATTGAAAAATTTCTCATCAAAAGTACATAAAAGATATTATTAACATTGCAGGATTATAATAAAAATTAATAGAGGAAAAATATTCAAAATAATTTTGTGCGGTTCGTATAATAAATTCTTAACCTTGTAATGATTATAATAGAAACTAATAAAGGATAACATAATTTGATTATTTTGATTATTTTATTTATTAAAATGAAGTAACAAATGAATTAACATTTAAATAGACTAACATACAAAAATATTATTTAATACAAATATGTTAATCTTTTAGCACAATTTGGGTCATAAAAGCTTGATGAGCTCGTAGTGATTATAATATAAACCAATAAAAAATATCATTAAAAATAATTTTATGTACTTTAGTGATTTTATTTATTAAAATAAGACAATAAATAAATAAAACTCAAATAAACTAATAGAAAAAATAATTTTAATGTTTTTATATTCATCTTTGTGCGTAACACGTATCATAATATCTTGAGCTTACAGTTATCATAATAGAAAATAATATAAGATAGTTTTCAAATAGCACTGAGTATATTGACTATTTTATTTGTTGAAATTAGGCAATAATAAAATAAACTAACATAAGAAGTATTATTTTTTTTTGTTAATCCTCTATAGAATTAATGCCATAAAAGCTAGAGCATATAATAATTATAATATAAAACAACTTTCAAAATAATTTTGTATATTTTGATACTTTTTATTTGTTGAATTAAGTTGATAAATGATACAAAAGAAAAATAAACATTCAAAAAATAGTATAATTTTGATGCTTTTATATTTATTTTTATGCGTAACTCATACCATAAAGTCTTAAGCTCATAGTGATTATAATAAAATTTAATATAAGATAATATTCAAAATAACTTTGAATATTTTTATGATTTCATTTTTTAAAATGAAGCAAGAAATTATACATAACTCGAATAGGCACCTCTTGGAATAACAAAAAATAGAAATAGCATTGTTATTTCAACAAATAAATTTGCCAAACAAATTTTAGACTAAAGAGAAGAGTGCATAAGAGTGTTAAACTAGTATATCATTCTACAAATGGTATCCCGGTTTAGCTATTGTAGAATAGCGATTATTATTTAATTATATTATATTATATTATTATATTATGATTATGATTATGATTTATTATTATATAATGATTAATATTATTTATTATTATCATAATCAATACTAGTATTATATATTACTATTATTATTATTATGACTATGATTATATTATAATTATGATTATGATTATGATTATTATTATATTATTATATTATGATGATGATGATGATTATCATTATTATTTATTATTATTATTGTTGTTATTGTTATATTATCATCACTGTTAGTACTATTATATTATATTATTATTATATTATTATTTTTTATTATGATTATTATTAATTATTGTTGTTATTATATTATCATTATGATTATTTTATTATTATTATCATCATCAACATCATCATCAATGTCCTTTTGATAGTACCATATTATCAATATATTAGCTATTCTGACTAATAAATGCTAAATTATTATATATTTTGATAATTTTATATAACAAAATACAAAAAATCGCCTTAACTTTGTTAGAGAAGGTGATTTTACACAACTTGTAATGCTTCTCATAAGGAATGCAAAAAATGGAATACCTGTACTTTTAACTCCAACAACTATTGATAGATAAAAAGCATTTCATTTTATCGTGAAAAACTTATTATTTAATATCATAGTTACCCACTAAAATAATTTAGTTAACTCATAATTCTATAACATAGAAAAATCTGGTTTAGTCATTTTATCAAACACCACATGAGCATTGATTATTTAAAATATAAATTAAATATCATAGTTCCAACTATAATTTATATAAACAAATTTAGAAAATAAATGAGAAATTTACACATCCAACCATCAATTGAGAATTCTAAACTAGTGGAAATGCAACTTAAATGGATTATTTTGGTTGTTTAGTTTCAAAGCACATATTTGAGGTTCTTATCTATGTTCATTGGGATGGGCTTAGATAGTCAAGAAATTCATATATATAACACACCTAAAGCGATTTAAGTGTGTTTAACAATGAATTGGATAAAAAAAAGGTGGGAGATGAGATCTTAAGTATTTGGGAAATTTTAGGATAAATTTGGAGGATTATTTGATATTTTTGGGTAAAATTGAATGAATGAGAGAGATAAAAAAAATGAGACTCAATATAATTTAATTCATTTTATTTCTTCCATATAGACAATTATCACATCTAACTTCTTAATTTTACTATTTTTCCATTAATTATCTATTATAATATCTCTAATATAATTATTCTAGAATATGACATTATCTCCCCTTCAAACAGTCCTTATCCTCAAGAATTTTGACAACATACAAAAAATAAAAGATATTAGATTTTAGAGATGGTCTTCTATAGCATAAGAGAAGAAATAAATGACCAATTAAAATATTAGACTTTAGATGAGATCTTCTTGGTCAATCAAAAATAGGACTCAAGAATGCTCGTTCTGCATCAAGATGGAAGCACTTTCTTATCGTCAAGTAGGTGAGATAATTTTCTTCATAGTGCAAGTTTGATAAATGACACATAAGGAGAAATGGGTCATTATACAAAGTGTCTTGGAGAATTTTTTTTATTGAAGTCTCTTGTTGGATTGAATGTGACACATTATCAAGGGAGGCTTGATCTTTTTGATGAGTAGAATGTGACAAATTATTGAATTTATTGTTGAGTGAGTCTTGATTTTTTTTTTTTGAGGAGAGTTTTGATCTTCTTGGTGAGTAAAATCTTAATCTTCTTTCTTGAATTTGAAATCTACATTTGTCTTGACTTTAAATTTCATATTTGAGTCAAAATATGTGTGTGCTAATCATCATTCCATCTTGGATGTTCTAATAAAGAAATTGATAAGGAGGATGTTGAAATTCCGAGTCAAATTGTCGGGGAGAGCAGAATCCATTGCTATGAGGAGAGTGAGTGGTATTATGCTTGTGGCTATAGGGTGGTTGTTACGGTGTACAAGTGTGGAAAGAATGTGGTTGAAATTATGTGTCATGCAGAGAAGAATGAGAAGTGATAAATGTGGGTGGAAGTGTAGATTAGAGCTCTTGCAATTCATCCATGAATGTAGTGAATATCTCATTTCACTGTTGTGCCACATCTTCTAGTATAGCAAGTCGTTGAGTTAGGTCTTTCAATGTGGTAACAATGATGACAATTAATGATGTCATTCTTACGAAGTTCTTAGGAAGAAGAAGTGAACTCAAGATTCAGATAAGATCGTCGAGCTTTGATATCAAATGTAACACACCTAAAGCGATTTAAGTGTGTTTAACAAGGGATTGGATGAGAAAAAATAGATGGAGGATGAGAGTTTGAATATTTTGAGAGAATTTGAGATAAAATTGAAGGATTATTTGATATTTTTCCATAAAATGAGAGAAAGATAAAAAGAAATGAGCATCAAGATAATTTATTCATTTTATTTCTTTCATAATAATTATAATAAGAGGGGTGAATTTATATAGATAATTATCTCAATTATTTTTTTAATTTTACAAACTATTCCATTAATTATCTATTATAATATCTTCTATACAATTATTTAGAATACGAAAACATAATTCTCCAATCGCTCAAATTAGGTTTTCCAATCTCGTGAGACAAGCAAAGGGTGAGATCAGAAGAAGACGAATCCAAGAAGAATAGTTAATAAGTCAATGTAACGCCAAACCAATTTTTTATTGAACGATTTGATGGTAATTCTTTTGTAAAAAAAATGGTAATTTTTTTTGTAAAAAAATTGAACGATTTGATGGTTTTTTTATTCAATGCATATTAATTCTCTAGATCATGTTCGTTCAAACTAAGCCTATTTTTTTTTTTAAATGAACTATTTAAGACAATATTTCGTGATCTGGATCCTTCAATTTGAAATGGACGGCCCACAACTAAAGATCCACCAATCACAGAAGGGCAAATTGCTTACAGTGGAGAAGCGATGGACCTATATATTTCAGAAAAAAAAAAAAAGGGATTTTTTAAGGTTGCTTGATGACCCGGATGAAATTCATTGTATTTCTCTCAAATTCTGATGTTGGTATGAATCATTAACTCACCGTTCGATGTTGGTACGTACATCACATGCTCAATTCTATATGTACCACTGCTGCACTGTCAACCTTGTTTTCCCCTCGTGTAAGGCAAGTCTTTTTTTATTATTATATGGGAAAATTAATGTTTGTTTGCTTAGTTACACTGCCCGCAGGCAGCATTCAGCATGTCATATGAAATCATGAAACAGAGGATACAAACCTTGGAATGCCATTTTTGCTATCTTCCTTTTTTGGTAGGTGGTGCTCTGGATTCTTTTAGAGGGCCCATGTTATAACTGTAATAATTGTAGCCTGAGAAAACAAATTCCTCCCTTTGAATTTTGTTACAATTTTTTTATCAAAAAAGAAAATGTATAAATTTGATTAAAATGGTGGATGTTTATTAAAAAAATGGCATATCATAAAGTCCTCCCGCAGGATCGGTTGTAAATATTAAAAAAATATATCTATGATTATATGGTTCTTTGTACATGTTTAAATTGGATGGCTTGATTCCATTTTAATTTAAAAAATGTTATTTTTTTATTAAATTTTAAATTCGACTTCCTCTCATGATCTAGAGAATTAATATGCATTGAATAAAACTTGATCGATATACTTTTCAGAAAAGTATGAAGACATGTTATTTATGTAATAAAACTGAAAAATATTTGAGAGAATTGGATAGCTTGAACTCATCTTTATGTAATAAAAGATTTCAGAAAAAGGTAAAAAAATTCAAATATTATATATAATTTCAATGGTAAGACTTAAACACTAATGCCTCCAATAATTCTTTGATAGTCCATTTAGTTAAACATTGTAATTTGGAACCATATCGCTTATCACGACAAAATTGAATAAAATTCTAAATTATGGTTCCTTGTATAAGTCAACGCTATGGTACGCAGAATTCTGAATTATTCAGTGTGAATTTTAATATATCCGCTCATTTAAATTTGCCAATGAATTGTGTAATGCAATGCTAATAACTTGGTCTCTCCCTCCATGTCGTTGAGCAATACAGAGGATGCCCCCACTTATATGTAGGCAAGATTTTATTGAAACCAGTGTGTGGTCAATTGTCCTTCATCTTTTTTTTAAAAAAAAAAAAGTTGTATCATTTTTTATATTATTTATATCAGTTTCATTCCAATATTTTATGTTAAAATTCTGTTCATAAATATAATTTAGTTAGTAAAAATATAATGCTCAATACAAAGTAATTCATTCTTATTGTACTTATAATCATACAATCTCAATTAAAATTTTCTACATATATGTCAAAAAATATATGTGCATGATCTGAACCGTACGTGTGGCATATAGCATGAAATTAAAAAAAGTGGTCCTTTTCTTTCAGTTACAAAAAAGACCATTTTTAATTGTTTGATTCCAACACAAACTAAATTTAATTTGAACGTCGATAGCCTCCTAGATTGGAGCTATTTTCACTCACTAAAAATACCACCTTCAATAAATTAAAAGAAAAAAAAAGTTAAACTAAAGTCGTCACAAACGTAGCCATCATCAGGTGCTTTACCATATTTTCCAATTTTCTTTAGGAAATGTAATTCTGACATGTTGATGTGATAAGTTGAGAAAAGAACTGTAAATTATTGTTGGGACAGTTTCACTGTCATGTTGCCCGTTGCCGGGGTCAACATACAACATTCTATCTGCCAATTATTAATTGCGTATTAATTAATTTGACACTAATTGAAATGGGTACCTGATAAATTGACACGTACGATTTAAGGGTTAATTGATAAGCCATATCCTGGGCTCATATTATTATTAACCGTAATATATAAACTCAGAATAAATGAAGTATGAAATAACTCGCAAATGCAATATCAAGAACAATGACAATGAAATTACTCTACCTGATCACCACGGTTCTCCTAGTGACTCACAACTCTGATTCTCTTAATCAATCTCATATGCATATATAATTAATTTTTCTTTTGGGTAAGTTTATTTTAATTATTTATTAAATCAAGAAAAAAATTAAATTACAAAATTGAGAAGTAAAGAAATAAGAAAAGAAATTGAACTACAAACATATCCATGAAAAATAAAATAAGAAAAAAATAAGTTGATGAAGTTCGATGATTGTTGCACGATGCTGTTCTCTTTTATACGATATATTTTTGTACTTGTCTAAAGTGCAATAATAAGTACTCTTAATGCAATGCAAATATTGTTGCTTCCTTCTCTTAATTACTGCACAATAATCATATTGTCTTCAGTACTATTTTGAAAAAAAAAATGTCTTTATCATTTTGTGATGATAATTAGTTTAATTGCTTGTTTGTTACGAAAATCAGTAGGATCTAAACATAAGTTCCAAATAATCCGGGCCATGAAAAGATTTTGAATGCGATGGTGAGCAGAAGATTTGCAGCATCCAAATTCGTTTTCAAATTTTGGTTTGAGCATAACAACGCAAAGACAATATATTTGCATTTTTCAATCTCATCATAACAATTCACAAGAATCTAACGAACAGAATATTATTTTTATGCAACTTTGTGTTCACGATTAGAGGCCTGATTGTGATATAGATTTGGTCTCAGATTGCGTTACATCCAATCCAAAAGTGACTTCGAGATTAATGGTCGTAATAACATACAATAAAAACTTGCACAGAATCTCTTCATTCATAAAACTGCGACATAAACCAAAAGTTCATAATAAATAATACGGTTTAAACAGAGAAAAAATAAATAATGATAAAGCAAAGTCACAATATACACTTACATGAGGATAAAAAAAGTAAAAGTCAACAAAAAACATTTAAGTATGTACATCGATACTTCAGAACAAAAATTGTGGAACAATTAGAAGAAATTTTTGTCTCGAAAAAAATTTAAAGATATTGATTTTGTTTGTTGATAATTTTTTTCAATTTTTTTCTAATACTGAATTAATATTTTTCCGGTTAGGAAAAAAGAATAAATTATGTAAATTTGAATATCAACCTGGCATGATTTTTGTAACTATAGAAAAAGATAAATAGTTTTTGTGGAGAAAATATAGGTAAAATTCTTAGACTGATAGTTAGCAACCTGAGGATAATTTTGAAACTTGAAGTCGCTAAAATACTGCCAAAATTTTAGCAAAAGACTAATTAATGTGAAGTAAATATCAGCAATTCCGTACAACGAAAATCATCAACTTTTTCATGTTCTTTTTTATCGGATAGATAGCAAAAATTCACAAATCTCATATACAAAATTTATACTCCTGATGATTATTAATTTGGATTTCCTGCTTCTTGAAGTATGCTGAGATTGCCTCAACAATAGCATCACTTGTTGTACTTCCCTATTCTTTCAGAATATTTCTGACAGCTTCTTAGAGCATTTATTCTGTACAGTTTTTCAGGTGGGCAATTTGCGGCCCTACAAACTGATAACAGAGAGTAAATTTATTTGTGAAAACTATAATGAAGTGCAAATAATGAATATTAATATTATAATATATACTCAGAATATTTATTGAAGAAATTCAGACCAAACAGATGTTGAAGGGCCCAAGCATAAATAATGTATATCAGGATTACAGCATCCTCTTGCAAATATAATCATGGCAACTCATACTGTACATTCTTATTTACTGTTAGCGGGTCTCATTCGCTCGAGTGTCTGAATCTGAAATGACTAAAAGTTGAATGATGCACATAAGGAAGATACAGATTATTTTCTTGGTCGAAATTCAGAAGTCATTTTCATGATTCACCAGCATCCACATAAGATAACACTCACTTGCAGTCTGTAGTGATTTGAATTTCTCTTTCATTCTTTTTTCCTTTTAGAAAACATTTACAGTTCCTTGAGAACTCCTTGAAAGTTACTGTCGCTTAAAAACATAAATTAAGCATTTTCATTTTTTTTTCCTTTTCCCTCTGGACAATTCTTCAGTGGTACCAAATTTTTATAGTGGATATTTTGCATTCAACTGTAGTCTGGGATGGTACCTATTCAAATTACCAGACCATCAAATGCAGACCAGAGCACTACAAACAAGAACTGGAAACATTTGCAGTTCCTTCAAATTTGAAAATACCTTCAGAAGTTGCTCTCTCTGAGAACATAATGCCACTTCCTGTTTTTCAATTATTTTCCTCAGTAAAACTGCACAGTAGGCCTAAATTCTCATGGTTGATATTTGTATTCAACTTAAGTCGGAGACTGTCACTTATTCAACTTATCATACCGTCAAATACGGTATGTGCACTAAAAACTAAGAACTGTCACTGTACTGGTTGCATTGTGCTTTCTCGTCTGGAAAGAGTGGTGTGTGTTAGTTCTAAATTTTGATGATGTTACTCATTTTCTCTAATTATACTTCGCTCTGAGATGCTAGTCTTGTATTTTATTTTTCTAACGTTCTTTTTTATATAAGCTGTATCATTCTTTGCGATGGTGCGTGGGTGTTATTGTCTACTTTTTTAAAAATGAAAAAGGAAAGAAGGAGAATTACTTTATTAATAAGGAGATAAAAAATTGAATCAGTAATTCGTACCAGTATATTCAAAACAGAGACCATGCTAGCTGGCTTGGATGATTTTAGTAAAATTCAATTAATCACCTGTTCTTAAAGTAGTGTCAAATAATTGATAAAAAAAATGAGAACATTAGCACAGCTTGTATATTATCTAATATCAGTAACCTATTAGGAAACACTTGGCTTAGAGATTTGCCAGGAATTTAATATGTACTTCCTATTTAATACCAAAAGAAATTGATATATTTGTATACATCCATTCCTAGATATCAAGGTTCACCAAACGGATCAAGATAAAAAGTTCTGCTCAATTTAGCTTCATCTCAAATAAAGCTCAGGTAGAAATCAATTAAGCCAATCTTGATCGAGATGCTTGGCATCAACGAATTCATTAAAGCAAAAATTTATCAACATCCTGCCAACTCTTTATGTCAAATATTAAAATTATATGTTTCCTTTGCTCTGAAGTTAGCTCAACAATAGAAGGCAGAAGCAATCAACATCTACAATAATTAATGATTCCCATGTTGCTCCTAATTCAAAACCTTTTGGACAAAATTAAATTAAAACTAAGCATTGCTTGTATTACATGTGTAATGGAACCAAACTTGAGCCTTCGTATAAAGCTCAAAAACAAGATTTGAGTTTAAAAAAAAAATTTGTTAGCTATGTCTCATTTACTGTTGAACCCTATCATCCTGTTTTTCTCAATACCTACCAGCAGAAGGCAGGAGAAAACGCGAGAACGATGCATAGTTCTAGTTTTCACATGATGATATGTTCATCCGTAACAAAGTTCAAGCATATCAACAAATTCACCTTTTATCCAAAAATTAAAAAAGTAAAAGAAAAAAACAGAGATCTTCTCTGATTCTTTGATTACCTGTCCTGTTGCACATTTGATAATATAAAAGAATTGGACTACGGCTAGACTAAACTTAGTCTTGTCATTTTCCCAAAAAAAAAAATAACACTATATATAAAAAGAAAAAAAAAGAAAAGGTGTGTTCTAAATCTGTCATGTTACCGTCTTCTCTCCACTATATGGGACTCAGAAAACGCAACCACACAAAATAATTGGAGAGTGTAGTGGAGAAGTCCACATTGTATCAATTAAAAGGCAAAGAGATGTGTTGTCGCTTGATTATGGGAAATTAAAGCAACTCCACTCATAAAATCGAGCTGTTATATAGCTTAATTTACATTGTAAAACATGCTTGATTAATTTGTATGCCAAACTGAGAGACCTTTGATAGAACATGTAAATGGTTGACGGGCCTAACATCGACCTACCAATATATCTGTGGTTTAGGTATATATATATATATATAGAGAGTAAAGATACCGTGAGCTTAAGCTCACGGAGATCTTTTATGAGTTTAACTTAAAAAATATATCAAATCATCTCAAAATTTAAATTTTTCACTCTCATTAAATTCTTCATATTGAAATATTATGAGATACAAAATTTTAAGATATTTTTGAGTTTTCTATATCGCTCTTTTCAATTTTTGAAAATAATATACAAACATTGAATATTTTATTATTATTTTTAGAGTCAATTTTCAAAAATTAAAAACAACGACTTAAAAAACTCAAAACATCCAAATTTTTGTACCTATAAAATTTCAATATAAATAATTTAATGAAATTGAAAAATTCAAATTTGAAGATGATTTGATATACTTTTTGAGTTAAGCTCACAATATCCATCAATATATATATATATATATATATATATATATATATATATATATGCATGACTGCTTGTACGCATGCAAAAAAGAAGACGCGGTAAATCTCATCGATCCTGAAGAACAATGATAATATTATCTTATCTGTTGGCGTGGAGGTTCTGTCTTATATGTGCGTATATCAGATATAGTAACGAGATTCACCGAGTATTTGCCGAGAATTAAAAAATAAAAAGTTCCATGTACTTTTAAGTGGTCTTTCATAAAGATGAGTACAAAGTTGAGAGTCTAAGTTATCTAAGTTTAAATGTCCAAAAATTATTTATCATTTAAGTTTAAATGTTCATAAAATGACTCATCATTTAAGTTTTAAATCTACGATATTTCATATGAAAAGTATTATATTTGCCACTAAATTAAAGACTAATTCTCTTTACTTCAATGACGGAGTCATATGGAACCCAGTTGAGTCACAATATCCCACTCAAATTTTATAAGCCCATTCACTACGGTAGAACCGAGATTTACTAACGATTTTTAAAGTAATTTACTAACGGTTTTGCAACCGTTAGTAATGAGTGGTTAGGAAAAGTATAAGCAATCGTTAGAAAAAGAGGAGCGTTGGATTGACATTTACTAATAATTTTTAGCCAAAAACAGTTAGCAAAGGGTGCTGCGATTTTTTTTAGTTTTGCTAACGGGTTTTTAGCAAAAACCGTTAGCAAAGTGTGTTGCGAATTTTTTTTTTGAATTTTTACTAATGGTTTTTGCTAATAAACTATTAGCAAAGGGTTTTAAATTATTTTTTGAATTTTTATTAACGGTTTTTGCTAATAAACTATTAACAAAGGGTTTTTAATTTTTTTTTGAATTTGTGCTAATGGTTTTGCTAATAAACCGCTAGCAAAGGTTTTTTACAAATTTATTTTTCTATACAGATGAAAAATACTAAGAACATTAAATTATATAAAAATAGATGACAAATGATAAGCATTGTGACATACATCATATTATTCATTCAATAATTAATATAAAATATATATAATTATTCATACAATGAAAAAAAATATTTACTGAACAATACATTTTGATTACTCAATAATATGAAAACCTATACAATTTCTAAGAAAAAAAAAAAAAAAACTGAACTAAAAACTTCAAATAAAATTTGAATGCATTTTTGAGGGTCAAGACGATGTTTTTTGGCCCCAAAAATGGCGATAACGACAATAGCAGTTAACCCTGTAAATCTCATCGTAAACTTTCTGTGGCCGCATAGCACGCCTCAATCGGAGTTTTCTATCAAAAGTTATGGCTATTTGAAATTAAATGGTCGGATTTCGGTTTTTATTTCTTCTGTCTCTCTTCTTTGTTTCTTATTTCTTTTTTTTTCTCTTCTTTGTTTCTTATTTCTTTCTTTTTTCTCTTCTTTGTCTCTCTCTCATCTCTCTTTTTATATATGAAAATAAATGAAAATGGATTGGTGATCCGTGGGGTTTCTATTTTTGAATTTGGATTTTTTAATCGTTGGATTGAGATGAACGAACGATGAGATGGACAATCCGTGGGAGCAAATTTTATTAGATGAGATAAGATATATTAGATTTTTTTTTTGTGCATTAACCTTTTCTATTGGTTTTTTGTAAATAATCGTCAGCAAAACCCAGCGCAAAAAGTTTTTCTAATGGTTTTTTTATAAGAAACCGTTAGCAAAATTCAGTGTAAAAAGTTTTCCTAACGGTTTTTATAAGAAACCGTTAGCAAAACCCAGCGCAAAAATCTTTCCTAACGGTTTTTTTTTATAAAAAAACCGTTAGCAAAGGTTGTCCGATATTTTTTTTACACTTTTTGATATATTTTTGTAACGTTTTCTTCTTCCAAACCATTAGAAAATAATTGAACTTATTTTCCAAAATGTCACCGCCTAATGTTACTAACGGTTTTCACTAAAAATCATTAGTAAATCTCAGTTCTGTTGTAGTGATTCATAATCTTAGTTATACATTAAGAATAATAACCTCATAGTTATATATAATAATTCTAAAGAGAACCGTATTAATCAATTATAATTTATTTTCAGTTCATTTTAAAATTATAAATATAATTTCACTTGTGACAAATGTATATATTTTATGATAACCTCAGTGAGACAAAATCTCAGCTCTGCCCCTGCTTTACTCTCACACATGTGACATTGGAAGAACATGTCTTGAGGCAGTAAGAGTATCAAATTTATGATTTATGTTTCATTTATGAAAACGACAGAGAGAGGGATCCGAATAAATAAAAGTGAGCAATCAAGAGTGGAAGGTCCAGGAAGCACTCAAAGGAAGTAGGGTTTTCCAGGTTTTTGGCAGGCTTGGGGAGTAGCAAGGTAGCCGTAGGGAACCTTTGGCTGGATTGAATTCTGAAAAAGAAAAAATGAAAGGCGCAAGTAAACTTTAATAATTTTCAGAATGGATCTACTATAAAGATCATTTATTTAGAAATACAACAGAATAATATACAAAGTCAACAGCACATAGAATAGAATACAAAGTCAACAGCACATGCAATGGAGCTGTAGAAAGTCAAATAAAATATAATCCACGAATTAATTTGATCTATGAACGACATCGTTGTAGTAAAGATCGTAATGCCAGAGGAATCATTACCGTAAAGCATAGAGGGGGTCATAAACGTCTATACCATAAAATCAGTAAATAACTATTCTCTTATTCATTTACTATTAGTTTTGGATAAAAAATCAAAAAAAATGGGGATCACTGGTTAAAATACAGAACGGGTTTGTCAGCCACATCATCAGGGGCGGAGCCACATAAACCCAGGGGGGTACAAGTGTTACCCCCTGGAAAATTAAAAACCAATAGAATAAAGAGTAATAGATCCACTAAGTCACACCCTGAAAAATTTTTGTGTTACCTTCTGGAGTCTGGACTCTGAATTGGTCTTTGATTTATTAAAAATGCATGTTGAAAATTTTTTTATACCGATAAATTAATGGGTTTTAACCCGCTAAGATATTCAATCCGATTGAGGCTACACCCTGGAAAAATTCCTGGCTCCGCCCCTGCACATCACGCAGACCTTCTGGCCAGAGAATATTATGTTTTTATGTTATATTTTTGGTGTTATTAAACTGGGATATCCAGAATTGTGTTTTGCTGCTTCTGATGTTATATTCACAAGTAAAACCGATTTCTCTGTTTTAGTGGCAGTAAAAGAAGAGTGCAACACCTTATATTGAAATCCATGATCTAAGACGAGATTTTATCCATAAAATTTCTATGGCTGGTAGTTCGTTTTTCATGTATAGGATGAACTTCATATGTATATGATATTCGCTTATATGGAATTAGTTACTTGTGTACAGAGACGTGCATTCTGTATACTAGCTGCCAGTCGTCTCTGTTTCGGGAATAATTAATTATAAAGATTATCCTGCTAGTTCACAATTTGTATTTAAATGAATTGGTATTGATGTACCCAGAATGCCACTTAGAACTTACACAAGCAGCAACCAACAGGAATTTATATCAGATTCTAGATTTTTTTTTCTTTGCTAGTTGCAACTGATACAGAACTGATACTGAAATTGTGGTCAATAACTCAAGACACCGGTCAATTTTATTTTTATATGCAAAAAAAAGAATTTTGTTATTAGCTTATGAAATAAAATAACTACAAGACTAATACATATATGAAAATCCTCGTTTTATATCAGCATTTCATATACAAAATTGTACAATATGATAAAAGAAATTCAAATTAACCTTCTCCATAGGTAAAAATTAAATTATGCAAGTGTGATAGCCTTTGATCACCATTTTGGCCATCTAAAGAGAAAACTAAGTAACAAATATACATCAAAATTAATTATTTCACTCAATTTGTTTGAACTTGAGCAAATATGAAGCAGAAGAATTAAATTCCAAAACTTTCTAATAATTTTCAACCGAATTTCCAACAGAAAAAGTAATGATTGGGTGCTAAATGATGCCATATGACTTGAAAGATTGAAAGCAAATTAAAGCAGAATTGATGCAAGATCATTCCAAGCCAAGAGAGCCATCCCTGGTAAATGGATGGCTCTAATTTTTCCTCTGCTAAAGAGCGGGAGACAGAGAAGATACCCTGATAGGGACTGGACCCCTCCATTGGTCCAAATACTGTTAAAAGTTGACCAAAGTCATGCGTCCAGCAAAATATGTGCATTTAACCCGGCTCAAGCCTCCTCTATAAATACCACCCCACAGAAGCAACAGATATCATACGATCACACATCACAGAATTAACTAACCAAGTGAGAAAGTTTTAGTGAGTGAGAGAGAGAGAGAGAGAAGCAGAGATATGGCCTCAAGTACAAAACAAGGGTTCTCTAATGAGATTCATGACATAGACACCGTCCATAGCTCCTGTGCTCCTCCAAAAGAACACAACATTTCAATCGCACATCTCTTCCCCCCTCACCTCTTTCAAAAGGTCCTTTCAGCTCTGATGCTCCTCCAAACTTATAGCATTTTGTTTTCACTCTCTTTGTTCTGAACCTTATATAGCATTTTCTACAATATACAACTTATTCTTCACTTCACTTAAATTCAGATATTTCCACTGTCATTGCATAGTTAGTGATGAATAGTACATCAATAAATAACCGACTCATTTTCATTCGTACGAACTCTTGTAGGTGGTAGCTGAAGTGGTTGCAACTTTCTTGCTAATTTTTGTGACATGTGGAGTAGCAGCAATAAGCAACAGCGATCGGAACCGGGTGTCTCAGCTCGGTGCTTCAGTTGCCGGTGGTATGATTGTGACCGTGATGATATATGCAGTTGGCCACATATCGGGTGCTCATATGAACCCAGCTGTCACTCTTGCCTTCGCTGTTTCCAGACATTTCCCATGGATTCAGGTTAGGACATGCTCTATATATGCACCTTTTGCTTTCCTTTATTTTTATTTTTGACACCCATTTTTTGTTATTTTTATCTACATAAGTTATTACATAACAACAAGAACTAGCTAAAATAGTTTAATTGTCGTCTATGCTCAATATTAGTACACCAACATTTAAATTTTTTATTCTTTTACACTTGCATAGTTATAACAAATCCGATTTCCGTTCATTTTTGGCATTTCAGAAAGTTTACTTTGTAGATTCATTTAACTCAAACAAGTAGAATAAAGGCATCTAATGATCCATCTATCTATATGAAACGTGCACGTTCACTGTGAACCCCATTCTGAGAATCAAGAATAAGAGGTCAGTTTTGGAAACAAACAGCATATATAGTTACTGTTTTCTTTTCAGAAAGACAAATGCTATTTTTATGGTGATTAGAACTTAGAAGTGGCCTTCCACTACACAAGAATAGATAAGACTAAGCAAGAAATTTACCCTTGCAAGGATATTCCTATTTCACCAACCAAAAATAATAAACCGTTATATAAAGCACGAAAACTCATAGTATTTACTAATTATATAATATGTTTAAATTAAGCAGTTCTAGGCTTCTACCTAATACATACCTAGGAATTAACGAACAACTAAATCAAAGCACATGGAGTGACATAAGTGCATGAAGCAGTAACTCTTTATTAGAATTAAATCAAGATCAATTGAGTGAATAATTTTATTATTAGACAAAAAGAACAATAGTTGATTCGTCATATCAGATTAAGGAGATATTTAGTATTTACAGAAGCTAACTAAGCTTTTTGATCTCTCCAATGGTTTAACACGCATGGACCGACAAGGTATAAAATAATGAAGTGGTGCACAGTTTAATACCAGTTGCCTCAGTTCCCACGGCATGTGCAATCTATATCGTATCTATCTTCTCACTTGTTATCTTAGCTAAGATAAAGGATTCACTTTTCTACAAATATCAAGGATCATTTTTTAACTGCGTTTTGTCTCGTCGTGAGCATTTTTGGTGCACCCAGGTAAAAACCCAGAAGGGGTATTTCTATTTGCGAGTTTGTCAGTGTCCATGTTATGTAGAAATGCATGATGTACACTTTAATGGGTCACCACTAACCAGACCATTTCAACTATTTGGTGGTTCAATTTATTAATGCAACAGAGGAAAGTTCCAAATCGAGCTTCGACAAAGTGTATCATGATTGCTTGCATCTATTGTACGGTACATGTAAAAGCGTTCCAAAAGGGTACATTTAATACTATCATTTTAATTGCCTTTTGTCATTTAGGCTAGCTGATACATAGCCATCCATTGCCTGATTATATTCACCAAACTTTAGTTGCCTTACTTTCCTGTTATATGTCTTAACTGTTAATGAGACACAGTTACTGACTTACTGTACATGCTGGCAATCCGTAACCTTTCATGTGATAGGCCACACCTAAGGGATCTTTAGTTAATTCATGCATGTATGGTCCAAATTCCCACCAGTGAAAGGTCCCCCATGCACCCATTTTATATGACTGTACGAGCAAATTATTGATGGCACAATTAAAAGGCTGGTGTACTTGTATGCACATCTTGGGGGCAACCTCAATGCCGGATTTATCCTGCATAGATCAAGCAAAAATGCAAAATAACAAGGACAATAGCCTAATACCGTGATTGCTTGCTTCATTAAACTTAGCTTAGAATATCATTTTCCTTACATTAGTATGCATAGATAACTAAAACATGCAAATGGGTACAACTATACAATAAAATATAATTAGAAATAAATATCGTAGAAAGAAACAAAGGTTTAGTTGAATACAATTCATTTATCTTTTATAGAGTCATGTATTTATATATTTATATCTCTGTGCATTTATTGCATATATCTGCATCAATTAGATCGCGAAAGTCCATGAGATGAGCTTGCACTCAATTATAGAACTTATACGTAGGAATATAATTATCAACTTTTTTGGGTTATATCTATAAATAATGTAGGAGTATTGAATTTAAAATAGGAAAATCATTTTATGTTCAAAGTCATTAACCAGTCATAATCAAATACCAATATTCAAGTGATGCATTTCAAGCATTCGGATGCAATATCTGAGAGAAAAGGACTCTTTTATTCTCTTGAACTCTTTTCATTTCTTTCCAAGTATGGTCGGCTTCCATGTGCTGTTGATAAGGGGAGATATTTTGGGACCGGAAAAGCATTCAATAAAGTCCAGGACACAGGTGCATTAAATATTTTGTTTCAGTTTCAAAAGAGACGTTAGAAGATCAATCTTCTAAACCGTGTAACACATAGCCAATCATGTGCAAACTAAAGTAGTTTTGCATGGCCCGATTTTTTCTCAAAGTGATTTGATAATATAATTTATATTGGCATATGGTTTCTACTTTTTCTTGTCCAGATCATCGCCAGTGAGCTGTGGCACCTTTTTCACCATGATAAAAACTGATAGTTCATGTATACCAGTAATCATATCACGACAAAACCGAAGCAGTAACAAGTCAATAAAGAGGCTCACAATTATTGCCTTATTGGCATGAAAAGAAATCTAACAACTGTAAAATTATCTGCAACATAAATCATATTTCATCAGTAAAAGCTCCTTGCTTTTATTCTAACTCCACATATACTTTTCTTAAATTTAATTAGTTACATGTAACTTTGTGCATGAATATTTCTAATTTTTTTTCTTCAAATTTTGTAGGTGCCCTTTTACTGGTCAGCTCAAGTAAGCGGTTCTATGTTAGCATCATTCACTCTTAAAGTGCTCCTCCATCCGATAACAAACATCGGCACCACCACTCCATCTGGTTCAGATTGGCAAGCACTGATCATGGAAATAATGGTTACTTTCACCATGATGTTTGTTACCGCTGCTGTTGCAACTGATACCAGAGCAGTAAGTACTTATCTCTGTTATCAATTTCTAAAAAAAATTAATTACGCTTTGTTATTTATCTGTATCAAATTGTAAGTATTAATATACCGTACTGGTTTTGCGTGCAGGTAGGAGAGTTAGCAGGATTAGCAGTTGGATCAGCAGTTTGCATAACGTCCATCTTTGCAGGGTAAAATAAAAATATAAGCTAATTAATTGCAACTAATTAACTACTAAATTTACGGATACATTCTGCAAAGAAAAATAGCCCACTTTTTTTTCACCTACTAAGAATTAATTTAGATCTGAACAAATTTACAAGCCCAAATTAATACTTGAACTGTAAATTAAATATCTAAAGGCGCAAAAATCCTAAAATGCTTAAAACAGATTGTTGATATAAGCCCAAAATATCTCCAGGCCTAATTAATCAGTTCATTGCACGCCAGGATGTTAATAGAAATTAAGCATTTTGTTCTCAACAAAGTCCTCCAGAAACCTGAATAGAAACATACATAGAAACTCGATAAACTGAAATAAAATGCATTAGCAAATGAAAGATAGTTTACACGTCCTGAGATATGGTGGAGTAATGCAGGCCAGTATCAGGCGGGTCGATGAACCCGGTAAGGACATTGGGACCAGCAGTAGCGAGCCACAATTTCCATGGATTGTGGGTTTACTTCATAGGCCCGGTTGTTGGTACATTGTCCGGCGCATGGTGTTACAATTTGATCAGAGTACCAGATAAATCACCAGCCCCGAGAAGCTGTCGTCATTTAAATTACGGCGCATGCAGAGCCAGCTGTCTGCTTATACTGACGGCGGCCGTGATGTTGAGAGTGTGTGAGTGTGTTATGCAATAAGGGGTGGACAAGTACTCAGAAATCTGGTGTAGTGTTTGTGTGTGTTATATGTGAGCAGCTGTGTTAGCTGCCATTGTTACTGTGTCCTTCCCCTTTCTTTTTTCTTTTTTTTCCTCTCCTTTTTAGCTGATTGTCAGGGACCCGATGTTCCTACCAGCTCCTACTTTGCAAGATGTAATCTGGGCATCATGCTTGCTTCATAATTTTGATAATAACAAGCAATCTTTAATTTACTAAATGGGTGAATATGAGTGCTCTTTTATAATTAATTGTGTATAAAAATAATAATTTTGATTGAACAAGCTTCGCCGTAGAAACATTGATGAGAAAATTTTATAATTTCTAAGAATAGAGAAACAAAATTTTATACTCTTAACCTCTATACTACATTTCGTACCACAACTATTTTAACTCATCAAATTACTTTTACACTATTACCTGAACTATTTTAACTCATCAAATTACTTTTACACTATTACCTGATTCATATTTGTAAGAAAAGTGAAAAAAAAAAAAAAAAAAGAGTCATGAGCTTGATATGTTTGAACCCAAACTCTAAGGATATCTCTCTCATATTTAAGAATTACTCTTTATATTATATATCTTTGAAAATCTAGTGACGAGGAGAGCACAATAAACTAAATTACACACAAAATGAATTAACGGTTCAAGAAAAATCAAGTATCTTAATGTTCTAAATATTTGAATCATCATTTTTATCAGTTAGATGTGACTCACAAATATTTTCTTTTTAAGATCTATGATTATTCTCTCACCTTCTTTGACCTTAGATTCGAGTCTAATATTTTTTGTATTTAATTCCTCAATTGTTCTTTATTTTTATGAGTAAGATATTATTTGTATCATCAAACATAATTTGAAACATGTCACTATTTTGTCATTTTACATTATTATTTAAGGATATGCCTGGATTATCTGTTGCAATTCTACTATCAAGGTCAAACTCATCACTATCATAAAAATAATTTACGAATATCTCATTTATTTGCTTAATGAGATTGATCCACTCGGTTATTGTTTTGACTTCATCACGTTTGGTGAGGAGTCCTCTTTAACATTCATCATGAAAGCTAGATTTTATTATTTCTCATCTCCAGACTCCGAGAGAGATCTTTCACTTCAGTCTCAACTTGATTATTATCTTCATGTACATTGATTAATACATGCCACATATCATGGGAACTTGTCATATCATCAAATAAATATCTCTTTGACTCGTTAATCAAGTTAAGGATGATATTTACTGCATAATTATTAATTTTCTTATCTATTTTGGACTATGTAGATAATTTCTTAGTGTTTTCATCCAATCTTGATATATACTCATTTTCTACAATGTCCCAAACACTTAGAATGTTCAAGTAATTAACCATAAATTTTTAAATAATTTTTTTTGATATTTTGACCAAATATTAGAGATCTTTAATATAGTTGATGTGTGTAATTATGGATCTAAAATAATTAAATTAAGTGTGTCTTAATTTAAATAACATGTTCTGATATCACTTTGTCGACTCAAATGACACTAATAATGCAAAATAAAAAACATTGGGATGATTTTATAGTTCAATATCAAGAATTAAAATAATATAGAAAGAAAGAAAGAAAAAAATATGCGATGTAATGGAGTTCGACAATGAAGAGCCTACATCTCCGAGATTCGCAATCAACAACGTCGATTGCGCTAAGTAACTAAAAACCATAATTATTTTTATAACTTGAATCCCTTACACCAAGTAAACAGATAGTGATCGACCAAGGAAATAATGATGACAACACCTCTAAAAATAATAAGTCTCATGAATGAGAAAATACTCAATAATTACTTTAATCTAATCTATTAAAGGCTTTAAAAGATTAGCAATGACGGCTATAATTTTTCAAAGATATGACTATAAAAAATTGTCAAATTCTGAGAAGATGGAAGATGTATATATAGAGATACACCAAAACTGATAAGAAATATGGTATATCCGTTGTAATGGTAAGGTCGAAAAAAAAACTTAGCGAGGTTAACCATTACAACGAATGAAAGATCTATTACAATGGATGATGAGAGAAATCGACTTTGGAGTTTTTTGATCAAGTTTTATGTACAAATGATTTAATTTGTTATAACGGATATTGAAATTCGTTATAATGATTAGAGGCTAAATTTGTCTCGAGGTCATTCATTACAATGAGATTCATTGTAACGATTAGGGTATGAAAAGGTTCTAGAATAATTTGGATAAATTTTATACATAACTAATTTAATTTGTTACAAGGGCTGGGAGATTCGTTGCAACGGTTAGGGTATAAAGTCTCTATTTTGGCTAGTTTAATCTCAAGACTATTTTAGTTATCTTTAATTATTATAATTTTCATCTAACCAAACTATATCTTGTATTCTTCATGCATATAATATTTTTTTACGCTCTGTATCTACATTTCATTAACTCTAAGAAATTATTAAATATTTATGTGATTATTTTATAAATTGATAAATATAATTTTATATCATTTTGTGAATTGTTTACAACAACATCAATAATTTTAAGCTCCAAACTATTGTTAAATAAATCTTTAGAAATAATTTTGATCAAAGAATCATTGTTAAAAGGTTTTTAGCAATGGTTTGGAGCTCAAAATCATTGTTAAATAAAGTTTTAACAATTGTTCCTTGTCTAGAACCGTTGTTAAAGATCTTTTCTATCTTTTCTATCTTTTCTATCTTTTCGAGATCGATCCTACAATATGGAGTTTAAAAGTATTTAAGTTTTTTATATCCTTCAAAATTTAAAAATGACTATAACGTTAAATATTAAGATATCAAATAATAGTTCTTAGAACTTTAAATATTAAATATTAAGATTTTTTAATATAATTTGTGAGGTGATTTGGAAATATTTCAGAATATATTCAACATCTTTTTAGTTGGGTACAGATCGAGATACAGTAATCGGTTTCTAAAAAATAACACGACGCATTGTAATTTGTAAATGCAATTAGAAGAAGCTCCTACGTACTGTTCTATGTATCTTTTTGTTTTAGCAACAAATATGCATTAATTAAATGAAGAAACTTTTCTCCAATTTAAATAATTTTAGGATCATAAAAAGGAGCCGATTCAGCTCAGTGAGGCACTGGTCGAATGTCGGACTAAATTTTTTCAACATTTAAAAAAAAATCGAAAAGATATTAATTAAAAGAATTCTATAATCCAAGAAAGTCAACGCGATAAATCCAAGCCCAAGTCTATTTTCCCATAGCTCAACCGATTTTTTTTGTTCACCAACGTTATGAATTGAATATTGTATTTAAGATGGATGGATGTGTTATAACTCATAAGACTGATTTTCCCCTTAAAAACAGGAAATGATCGAGCTTCAGATCTCTGTATTCAGGGGCGGATCCATACTGTATCAGTTGTCCCCCTCTGGATTTTAAAAATTAGTGTTTTTCAATAATTTGTCTCCTTTGAAAATTTTTTTTACCCTCCTGGATTGTTTGATTAATTTTATTGAGAAAAAAATTTTAATATCGTACATAATGAAATAATTATATAAAGATATCAAAATATAAAGTTTTATAGATGAAAACTTTCTTCATCAACTTGATTATCTATTACTTTGAGCTTTATTTTATTATTATTTTTAATATATAAAATATTATTATTTTAATAAAAAATTATTAGATAAGAATATAAAATAAATTATTATTTTTTATTTAGTACCCGATTAGTTAATGAATTTGAACCCGATAAGATATTACAATCCGATAATTACCCCACACCCCCCACAAAATTCTTGCATTCGCCCCTGTCTGTATTTAAAGATCGAACTTTTTACTTTGTTCCTTAAAAAAATAAACTTCTAAATAAATAATTTGTTTACACTTTTTTACCCTTATTATTTTCGTTATGAATTGAAAATTAATACGGACCATATATTTTTATTCTCTCTTTTCCCTACTTAAAATTCTCTAGCCTAGATTTTTTTTTTTTGGTGAAATGTAACTTATATTATATATTTCATTAAAAAGAAATTGTGCAACAAATAATAAGATATGGTTTGGACTTCATCTATATTTCAAAAAAATGCTGATATAGTGCCCTCAATCATTTTCTCCTAACTTCATGTACTATCACTCTGTATGTGGAACTCAGTCCCACATTTTTTTTGGCTCTTTAGATCATTTTAGAGTGATAATTGAGGCATATGTAGGGCATTCTATATTTTTTCCATCCAAAAGCAGCCATCGAAACAGGTGGGAGTCAAGTTTGTGGGATCAGTTTTCATTTTAAGATTTCTTATATCCAAATCTATGTACATCATGCAATATGTCATCTGATAACTGGGACCCACCGGTGCGAATTACAGAGAATCCTTACACAAATATTATATATCTTTATGTATGCAGAAAATCATAATCATTCTGTTCAACTGTAAAAGCGCCTCATGCCGTCATGCCTCAACAGATATGTGCAAAACCCGGATCATCTCTCCTTAAGAAAATTATAGTATGGCCCACTTTCAGAACCTGAATGTGTCTTTCAGAGATGCAACAGGTTCATTTTATTATTTATAAGGATTTTTGTTGCTCATCCTGTATAAATACTCGTCTCCTCTCCGCGTGCTTCCCGAGAGAGGAAAACCAAGGCACAGAGAGAGGAAGGGAAGGGGGTCGAATTCTATTTCTTTCCAGGTAAATTAATCTTTTTTTTTACGCTCTTGGAATTTTCCTCTGCTTAATTTTATTTTGTGTTGGATTTTTCTTGTCAGCTCAGAATATCTTGTCCAGCATTTAGTGGAACGTATATTCGCATTTAGTTAGTTAATCTTAGGTGAGGATTTTGGTGATTTTAGGGTTCATCTATTTGATTTCTCTATCCATACGATTCGGCATTTTCCCTCCGTTGTAGGGGAATAATATCTCCGATTTGACTTGTCGTTCTTGCGATCTCAAGTTAAATTGGGTTTTGGCTGCCCGTGGATCGGATAATTTCTCCGTTTTCTTTTTTGCTAGAGTGAAATTAGGCATTTATCTAGGCCTTATGATGGTTAATTAGTTTCAATTTAACAAATTGAGATCAACTATTGTTAATTTATCATTGGTATTAGATTAGGTGTTCTCTCAATAAAATTCAGATTAGAACCAAATTTCAACGCCAGAACTTCTTTAGAATTATTTGCTGAATACTATACTTTTTTAATTAAAATAAATTGATTTTCTCTTTTCATCTTTTAGGAATTGAGATTATCAGTGTTTACTGATAATCTCACCTTTCTTCACATAACTCGGCCATCCAATTCCCCTAAAACAATTTCGAGCTTAATGTTATTTTGGTGTACCCTTGAAGAAAAAGAATGGGAGATCTTATTATTAGTGTCGACAAAATGGTAGTTGCTCCGCAGGTAGGAGTTGCCCCTTTATCTTCCTTACTGGGGCCCAGTGAACAGAGAGGAGAGATGGAGGTAGTCTTTGATGAGGAAGAACAACCTCTTGTCACCATGGCTGAGTGCCGCATTTGTCAAGAGGAGGATCTTATCCAGAATCTAGATAACCCTTGCGCATGCACTGGTAGCCTAAAGGTTTTTTTTTTCTTTTGAAATTTTCTTTTGAAATATTATTGAATGTTCATCTATTAGTCAAAAACTTATCTACCCAATGGGATTATGGTTCTAGTTTGTCCAGATGTTATTGCTTTAAACAAATTTGCTTGTTATACATTTGATAATGATAGCCCAGCAACTTCAGAAGTAATATTTCCATTTAATGTGAAAGAAGAGTGATTTTTTTTTTTTTTTTTTTTTTTTTTGAAGTAGCAGGCGAAGAGCCTACTATTAAAATTTTATTAATGAAAGGAAAAAAGAGTTACAGAGAGCACAAGCTTAAGAAGATTAATAAAAGAAAATGCAACATTTGATCGTACAGAATTCTATTGTGCCCTCAGCCAGTATCCTGGTTTGAATTTAACCCTAATTACAAAGTTGGTTACTACACCCTAGACCCTAGTTCGTTCTGTTGCCATTGCTGTGACAGAAAGAGAATGATTTAAAGTTAGAATTTAACTTTAACAAGTAAATTCTCATACACCTAGCATACACATGCTATATAACAGAAAAAGCACATACAATTTTTGGGCTAAGAACCAAGCTTTTTTTTTTTCATGACAATGTTAATATTAGCTATGGTTTTCATTTGTGCCTGATATAATTATTTAATTCTCCATGGCACATGTTAACATTTTCATATTCCTTACTCCATGTCTGATCTAAAAGTTTCAACATTACTGTATATGTTACAGTATGCCCATAGGGCTTGTGTGCAGAGATGGTGCAATGAAAAAGGGGACACAACATGTGAAATTTGCAATCAGGTGAGCTGACTTGTTTGTATTTTGAGATTCTGACAGTATGTTAATCCAAAAGCTTGCATTTGAAGTTGCTTCATTACAGTCCTACAGAAATGGATACACCGCGCCTCCTAGAATTATTCCAGATGAAACCACCATTGACATAAGGTGGATTCTCTTTTTTGTTTTAAAAATTTCTAATTTTATACATATCCTGTTTTCAGTTAAATGCACGCTAACCTTATTTTATTCATTATTATTGCTTTGTACAGTGGTATGTGGACCATAACAGGAACACCATTAGATTTGCATGATCCTAGGATTCTTGCTGTGACCACATCGCAAAACCAGCTACTTGGATCTGATTATGATGATTATGCTGCCAACAATGGCACCTCTTCCTTCTTTCGTACTGCCGCCCTAATTGTAAGCTATTTTACCTTGAAGTAATATTCTCATGATTAATCTCAAATCTGTTCTTTAGTTAGTTCATATTTATTTTTTCTCACCTTTGTACATAGATCTCAAATGTAGAAACTATCTCCTTAGATGTGCAAATTACTAATAGTTAAAGTTTTCTGCAAGAGTAGGAATCCATTGACCATGTTTTAAAATGACTATCTTGAAAATACTTCTCCAAATCAGATCAAATAATTCTAAATAATAAAAAGAAGATTTGTTGTTAGAATGTTAGTCATATAAACTAGTTGTGCATCAACCTTTTTGCAATTTATCATCTGATATTCCAATAAAGGCTGTTAATTATAGCCTGGTGTGAATCTCAAGTGATTTGCTGAACAGTACAAGTGCATTAAATTTCTTGAATTTTCATATGCATTATTAATATAGTATTGGTCACGTTCCAAACATTGGGTTTCTAACTGAAAACCATTTTGATATTGTCAGATTGTCAAGTTAACTCATCATTACCTTAAAACCCTATAAAAGTGCTCAAGTATCTGACGTGGAACCCAAAATAATTGTTAGCAAAAGTTACTTTCTTCAAGATGTCCCAAATTGTAACTTATTTTTTTCACTTGTATCATTCTTCTGAACTTATATCAGAATAAAAATTGTGAACTTATGAATTTAACAATTAGAAGAAAAAAAATTGAAACAGTTTATCGGGCTGCTTCTATTGAAACCTGCCTTATTCATCAATGATGAAGATGATGATGGATACGCAATATTCTCTGTAAGCAAATTGGCACTATTCATGCATTATGAGATTATTTTTATTCTAATGTTCGCTGGTTGGTCATCATTATTCAACTAATGACATCTTGTGTAAATTGAACAGCTATTTGTGTTGAGGACTTTGGGTTTTCTACTTCCCTTTTACATTATGGCATGGGCTATTAGCATCATTCAGCACAGAAGACAGACTCAGGTTAGCAGAGCATACCACATATCACTCTGCATCTCTTTCACAATGAGTTGCATGGTCTTGATAAATCTTGTTCTTCAATTTGAATCTGAGGAATAACTTCCAATAATATGTCATCACATATGCTTGTACAAAACACGAAACTTTTTGTATATTCTTGAAAAAAATGGAAGGTATTGTGTGGACAACATTACTATGTCTGCACGAGCTAACAATTTTTGTTATTCCAAAAAGGTCTTCTTTATAAATGTCCCCTTCCTCCATATGCAAGTATCTTTGGAATGAAAATAAGAAAAGATGCACTTATATTGTGTAAAAGCACTATATTTATATAGATGTTTCTATGGGTAAGATGGTCTGCTAAAAACATTTAACTCGGGTAGATGAACAATCTAGAAGCATTGCACCATGGAATTTAAATTTAAATTAATGTAGCTTGACGAGCCATAATGAAAGGGTTGTTGATGATATTTTACAAGTTGCATTATATATTTTTTCTGAGGGCCTGCAGGGGTACACATGAAATATGTCTGGAAAACAAAGATCATGAAATTTGTTTTCTTCCCTTGGAAGCTGCTTTATCAAAACAATGAGATAGGAGTTGACTATCTTAATACAAATTTGGAGTAAAGAGTTCTGCAAATTTATAAGACCCAAATATCTCATAAATATATTAGAAAATGACTGATATCAAGAAGATATCTTATAACCTTTTGTCCATAAATTTTGTTTTTCCAAATGTATATACGTCATCTGCATTGTCTCTCTTCACAGGAAGCAACAGAAGTGGCGTTTATACTTCAGTCTGGTCAAGGAAGTGGTTTACATTTTACAATCGCACCCGACTCTCCCACCACTCCTCAAGGCGAACCTTAATTCCATTAAGTGCTGTAGTTAGTGGTTGCAGCTCGACATAAATTGTCGAGCAGAGCCTTGAGACCGTACAGAACATGTTTGCATCTCACTAGGCTGTGTAAAGATTCATGATTCCATCTTATTGTCTTCTTCGCTGCCTCTTTCTACTTTGTTTGCTGACAAGCTTCGCTGATTTTCTGTACATAGCTCAACCTTTCAAGAGATCATAAGAACATGAATATTGTGTCTACTAAGAGTTGCTGGTTGTCTTTCTTGTGCGGTGCTATGTTGTCTGTTAGGCTTCAGTGCTTCTAAGTTTATTTGCTCCAATATCTTAAGCCCGATAATTTATTTGCATGGACCAAAATTAGAATGATTAACTTGCAAATAAACAGATATAATCATCCAATTTTTCTGCTTTATGCACAATTGTTATATTTTGTGTAGTACGCACCGTTATTTAGGCCAATGTGACTTTCACATCTTGCCCTCACTAAAATCAAAATTCTTATTGTGAAACTATAGTGCTTTAAGTACATAATCTTCCTTACATTTTAATTCACAACTCCAGTGCAAAACTAAGAGCAAAATAACTGTACTAACAGAAAAATCAATAGTAATCATGGGAGCAGTCAACATCATCTCCTTCACGGCCTTCAACAAAACCAGCACTACCACCATAGTCATCTTTTCTCCCACGTCCCATTAAACACGCCAGCTGCCGGTTGTCATCAGGCTGCACACGTCCAGTTATCTCTAGAAACATGCCACTATTAAGCTTCAAGCTGTTCTCTTTTCCTTTAGCTGGTTTCTTGACCGGCCCAGTGTTGACAAACATGGGCTGCATTTTCACTGTGGGGTTTGGTTTTATACGGTTGATATCTCTCTCTTCTGGAGCTGGTGGCCTTAAAATGCTGAAATCTGATTCTAGTTCTGAAGCTTCATCCTTGTTTACAACCACCTGCCAAGAAAATGGAACAGTAACTTCATATGTTAGAGGGGAAAAAATGCTTTCTGTATCTAACCCAGTTTCAATTCTTGTACTTTTTTTATTCCTTCTTTTCTTGCAATGATATCAGTATTCACAAGTACTGTCCATTCAAATGTACAAGGATTCATGTAAACTAACCTTGCGACCAACCAGATCAAAAGTAATGATCACATTTTTTCGCTTTGCTTCAGCTGCTTCTTCTGCTTCCTTCTGCTTTTGCTTTATAGCTTCTTTCTCCTAATTAAAAAGAGAAATAAATAATGCAAGCATTCATGCAAAACCACCTTCAGCTCTTAAGGATTAAGAATAGAGCCAGAGTGTGTACCTGAGTTGATAACCAGCTATTTCCTTCTATCTCATAATAATCACTTTGATCGTCTATAACTTTGGTTCGAGCAGCCGCGTTTCTATCATAATCCACAAGCCTCTTAGCATATTCTTCAGCTGCTTCTTCCTCTTTTGAAAGGGGGGCATCAAAGTCAGTTAGACCAGCATAAGTGCTGCCTTCTTTCAGCACAAGAGCCCCACAAAATCTACAAGGCCCTTCCCCTTCTTGTTCACACACAATCTTGCCACATGACAAGCAGTTGCTCACAAGGGCATGCCTAAAAGAGGTAATATGTATAGTATTTTGGGAAGAGCTCATATGCACAGCTATGAATTATCAATTATATATCCCCAAAAAAATAACATTCATGTTATTCTATTCTGAACTTCCACAACAACAACAACAACAAAGCCTTTAATCCCAAATAAATTGGGGTAGGCTAGAAATGAAACCCAATCGGAAAGCTATATTCTGAACTTCCAATTTCTGAAAACAGAAACCAAATTAGTTGTATTCTCCTCCCATATTTACATTTAGGAGAACAGTGAGGGAACATCTTAAGTTTATAAACTCATCTCAACAAATTGTCAGTGCATTATAAGTTCCATGTTTTCTTGGCTATCAAATGATATTTCCTGTTTCATAGGGCATATATGATATTATTCTGCATGTTGATTCTTCTAGGGTCATGCAGTGTCATTGTGTCAATATCCAACAACAGCACATGTTTCAAAAGAAATTGAATAAAACTTGATGTGCAGTATCATGTCATACATAATGTCGTGCTGGATACTTATGTCCATATTAATGCTATTTCATACAGAATAATATTTTCTGTGCATATATGAGGAGCTGCTACATATTTGTACTGGCACAGTAAATGTAATATTGTAATCTATAACGGTGATACCTTCGGGCCTGACAAGCACAAGGCTTTCCTTGCTTGAATACAACAGACCCCTTTGCAGCTTCAGCAAGGGAGATGGTCTTTCCTCCTTTTTTCTTTTTTGTATTAGTTGATTTTACTCTAACCTCTGATTGGCTCTTCAGATTTTGTGTTGCAGAGGGTGCTGTGACCTCTTGTGGTATCCTTGACGGTTGTTTACTGGAACTGGATCCACTTGAAGATGATTTCGTGTGAATTTGTGTGTTATAAGTATGTGATTGTGAGGTTTGGATGACAGCTGAAGGATCTAAATGGCCCCTTTTTTGTAGGTACCCTTGGATAACATCATGACCTGCCTCTTCACCAATTATATTCTGTTGACATAAAAATATATAGTTATTATCTTCGACCAAAAAGAATATTTACAGAGGACAGAAGATACAAAGAGTACTATCAATAAATTTGTAACCATAAATAAAGGTTCACCGTACAACATAACAAAATGCATGCGAACTACTGGTATGAAATATGAACCAGTATAGTACCTAGTTTTCATACAACAACTACATTTTTAGAGCATTGATCCATCATCCATGTATGATATAAAAGGTAAACACCTTAGCAACTAAAAGAATATCAACGAAAAATAAATAAAAAATTAGAAAAAAAGGGACTTCAACGAGATCAATTAATCAATGTATGTTGCAACCACGCCAGTAGATAACCTGACTACTAAAGTGCCAAAATCTAAAATCTAGAGTGCTCCTACAAAGATGCAAAAAATAATTCCACATAGCAAATATGAAGCAGACTAACTCATCACCAATTTCTTAAATGAACTTGTTAATTTGCAAGATGCAAACATTACATGCCACAATATTCCTCTGATCCATCTAACCTCAAAGTAGAAAACAAAATATTTATCACTAGCTGTAACGGATGGAGGAAGTATGCACAAACCTTGATATAATCGGCGGCGTCTAAAGGAGGAGCGAGCTCGCAAAAGGAGACGAGACCGGCGATGAGATCGCCGTCCAGTTGAAGCCCGCTCTCAATCTTCCCGCTCAGTTCCTGCAGCGCAGCCTCCAACCATTGCCCCGACGCCATCATTCTCTCCTCCTCCCTGATCCTCTCCCCCCTCGGGTAAGACTAGAAAGCTAATCAGGCGTCGGAGACGGAGATGGCGGTCCAAAAAGAGATGCTATTCGTGTGGGCTCTTGGGAAGATGAACTGGACTGGGCTTGATGAGGTTAGAAAATCTTCCTTTCTGAGCTGAAATATCGGCTTGTTAATACAACATTCGCTGGAAGACAAATTTTTATTAGAAATAATTTTATTACCCTAATTAACGTACTTATGAATTTATCTTTAGTTTTTTATCATATTGATCCTTGTGACAAAATTTATTTTCAAGTTGTCAACATAACAATTTTGAATCTTTGAAAATGTCCTATAGACAAAAATAAAAGATTATACTTAGTTTAGTCCTTAATTTTCATTTAAAAATGTAATTGGTAGCTAACTTTTTACTTATATTAAGTCAATTCTTGAACTTCTTCAAAAAAAAAATCTTTTATTTTTTTAGAAAAATAAAAATTAACCCTTAATTTTGCAATACATGAAATAAATCCTTCAACTTTTGAAGAAAAAAATGATAGAAATTAGGGTTTAATCCATGAACTTTCTCAAAAAAATCGAATTGGTTTCTGAACTTCCATTCGTGCCTAGAAGTGTTAATTCTAGACTTGGTCCAATTGGTCGATCTTATCCAACTCGACCCACTCGCTAAAAATTTGGATTATATATGAGTTTAGAATTTCCTTTTTGTTTTATGTGGGGTCGAATCAGATTAGGTCTGATCCGTATAATAAAAATATTAGTGATGACTTGACCCATTTAAATTATTTGCACTAGTTTTAATTTATATTGTAAAAGAGAGTTCTCTTTTATTGTTTTTCAAATTGAAGTAACTATTTAATATAACTTTAAATAACTGAAATTTAAGGATCGACTTATTTAGGGGGAAGGTTAATAATAAACTTTGAAAGATTTTGAAGGAATTTCTGGCTTAAAAATAAAATTTGCTAAATCTCAGTTGATTCCTCCTAACATTTCTAACTCTGACACAACAACTCTTGCTGCATTATTCCAATGTAAAAATTACCTTTAAAATATTTAGGCTTTTCTTTACATTGAAAAAAACCCTTCTAAGACATATTGGGATGTTTTAATTGTTAAGGTCCAAAAACGTTCGCATTCATGAAATAGTAAATTATTGTCTTTAGGGGAATAATGTTGAGTTATGTCTTATCATCATTACCTCTTTATTATCTATCATTATTTCAAATTTCTAAGGGAATTTTACACAAATTGGATCAAATCAGGAAAAGATTTCTTTGAACAGGGATGGATAATGAAAATAAAAGAAAATATTTCTTTGAACAGGGATGGATAATGAAAATAAAAGAAAATATTACTTGGCTAAGTGTGATTCTTTGAGCTTAAAGAAAAACTTTGTGGTTGGGACATTAAAATCTTCAGCATATGAATATTGCAGTAGTAGAAAAATTATGATCGAAATTTGTGTATAAAGAATGTCAAGGCATTTGAAAAAAATATTATACCAATTAAATATTCAAGGGGGAAAGGGTAATATTTCATCATTTTGGACAGGGGTATCGCATGTTCACTCGTTAATTTAGGAATTCAAAAAATTGTAGGGAACGGTCAGAGTATTAGTTTTTGGCATGATATATAGTTTGATTTTACCACTCTTGCATTTTTGTTATAGTGCAGCCAATTCATATATTAGGTATTGGGAAGGGATCACTTGACAATGGTTATTTTGACGGTCTTGATAATGAATTTTTAAATAAATATGAAAAAAATCTTAAAAATAAAAAAATTTATGAATATGTTTTTGTACTTATATATTGATGGTGATTTAAATTTTATGTAATTTTATTATCGTTTAATAGTTCATAAAAACCGTCAAATTATAACTGTTGTAAATTATATAAAATTTTGATGGTCCTTGATGGAGTATCAAATGATAATGAAATTATATAAAATTTGAATCACCATCAATCTATAAGTAGAAAAACATATCTATAAGTTTTTTTTCTATTTTTAAGAATTTTTTTAGTATTTATTTGAAAATTCATTGTCAATATTGTCAAAATAACTCATTGTCAAGTGATCCCCATCTAGGGTGTAAATTATTGACCCGACCCGACTCGACATAATCCGAAAATAATTGGATTGGATATTTATTTAATTTTTTGATCCAAATCGGGTCAGGTCGGATTCAGATCAATCCGACCTGGCCCCGATTAATTATATTTTTTGAAATATTCTTATGACTTAGTACTAATTAAAGCATAAATATACATTAATTATACACTAATTAAGATTAATTATTATTACACTTAACAATTTCTTTGATTTTGTTGTTTTGCAAAATGTTATTGAATTTAACAAGTTTTTCTTTAAGATTTGATTGTAGGATCCTAAGAAGCTTTAAGGAAATGAAGAAGAAATGATCAAGGTCAATTCAGAGGCTTCTATAAAGACATAGGATTATATTCAATGTACAGGTATAATTCAAAATCTTATATTCTTCATAATTATGTAAGGAATAACTCTCTGTCGCAGAAAAACGTTATAACGATTCCCCAATCGTTATAACGATTAAATACACATACTAAAAAACATTCTAAGTTCTCTGTAAGCGAAAATGAACCAAAATTAATAGAGTGTATCGTTATGTAACGCTTCATCAAGCGTTATAATGACTCAATACACCTACTCAAAAATATTTTAAGTTCTTTGTGATAAAAAATAAGCCAAAATTAATAGAGTGTATCGTTATGTAACGCTTTGTAAAGCGTTCAACATTTAACGATTCAAGAATCGTTATAACGTTTCGATCGACTGCCGTCGAAGGTTGGTCAAATAGTCAAAACGTTGATAACGTTTCTGTAAAGCGTTCAACATTTCTTTATATCGCTATAACGATTCATTCTCTTCATTTCTAAAACGTTAAAACTTTATATATAATTCTGACAAGGGGTATTCTTGGAAACTCAAGATTCACAATATAGAAACGTTATAACGTCTCCCAGCGCAAGAATACAAGTTCTCTCTGTTAAATGGTTTATAAAAAGTGATGTTATGGGAGTGTGAATATTATTCAAAACAATCAACATCTTTAGCAACCCAGAGCACTCAAACTACAAACAAAGAACTATTTTTCCTTCCTTGCAAATTACAAGAATCAAATATCTTGAATTAGCCAAATCTAAAGGAATTCTTGTATACTTTCAATTTAGCGTTTCATTGAGATTTGTCTCAAATCTTTCCTCAGTAGTTGTGTTGTATTTTGAGTCTTGAGTGCTCCTTTGTTATTCTCTTTTTATAATTTTTAGTCTTCTTGCACTTGTATTGTGAAAAAGCTAAAACTTCTTTGTTGTAACTGATTTTTTTAGTAATAAAGTGGCATCTCGTAAGTGGGGTGAGACCTAGAGACGTAGGTATTTTAAGCCGAACTCCATTAACATTTTGTATGTTCTTTAAATTTTTGCACTTGACCAAATTAGTCCAAAATTATCATTTTTGATAAATACCATCAACCTTTATTAAAGAATATCAATTATAAATTAATTAATATTTAATAATTTAAAATAATATAAAAAAATTTAATAAATATTTAATTATTTTATATGGACCGGGCCGATCGACCCGTAACTCGGTCGGGTCAGGTATGGGTCAATATTTTTTGACCCCGAATATAATCGAGTCGGGTTCAGATTGGATAAAAAAAAAATAATATGATCCGATCTGAATCCGAACCCGACACGACCCATTGACACCTCTATCCCACCCTTAAATAATATTCACATATTAGTTGTTTTTATTTTTAGGCTTGACATGTAATGTTTTTGAAAAACAATAAAAACAGATGACACTTATGTCACTTTTTCAAAAAAAAAAAAAGATCGACTTATATTTCTAAGAGATTTAAGGATTAGTTTTAGTTTTTTTTTTTATTTTAAAACATATTAAGTCAGTAGTAGAGGGAGAAAATAATTTACTGGTGCAATAATATTAATTTTGAAAGAATTAATTAAAAAATATTTAATTCGTTATATATATAAAGTAAATTTTTAAATTTGAGTTGGGTCATTTGCACTCAAAATAATAAAGTACAAATAAAAATTTGATTTCAATGAAATCATTGGTTTTCCTTACTTTTATCAAAAAAAAAATAGTGCAAATTAAAATTTAGAGATTAATTTTGTCTCTTTTAACAATAGTGCAAATAATACTCATAAAATATTTATAAAATATTAGAAATATTTATTATCCTAACTAACAGAAAATAATTTATTTTTAATTGTATTTTAATGTTGATGAAAGATTATTGTGAAGGTGTGAAAATAATAAATAATTTCTTTTGACAAGCCGGAGTGCAGGATAGACGGAAAGGCCTTCTCTTTTCGGATAAAATCACAGCCACGGAGCCACCTCCTTCCAGTTATATTATATCGCTGCAGCACCAAAAATGGCTTCTCACCTACTTCTGCTCCGGGCAACTCCCTGTCCGCGTGTACTGATTTCTCCGCTTGCAAAGCTCCCTTCTTTGCGAACCCATAAATGCGCTCCGTTCTCCAAAAGCTCGTCGACTTGCCCTCCTTTTACTCTACACAATGGACTCAAAGATAATATTTTTCTCCTTTCGCGATTCCAATTTGATCGAAGGAGGGGAAACTCCATCACTTGCTTTTATAATGCCAAAGAGAAGCCTGAATCTGTTTCTTCGGATGAGGTACGCGCGAATGAATTGCTGCATTTACAGCCGTTATTTGTTTTTTCTTGTAAAAATGATTGTCTGGTGATACTTTAATTACCAATTTACCATAAACCAAGATTTCATTGAAGTATTGATGATTGAAAGCAGTGAAGTAAGCAGATAAAATAACTATTTATGGTAAAAAAATGTTACTAGATTGGAATTTTGTGACTTAGCTTTGCTTCACCTCCATGCGTGCATTAATTTTGTCCACCATAAATCATAATTTCTTTTTCCTGGCAATGATGTCTTATTATTATTATTATTATTATTATTTATTTTTCGTACTCAAACCATTTGTCTGTACTTTAAAAAATATTCTTTTGGTATTTCAAAGAGCAGCATACTGGATCAAACAAAAAAAGCAAAGGTCTTTCTTAATCAGAATTCTGTTTGACCCTGTTAACTTGTTTCTAGAAGAAGATAATTAGAGTGAGAACATTTTGAAATACCAATAATTATAATATTTTCTTTAAATTGTACAGAGTTCGAAGGAGCAATGGCCTATTTTCAAACGATGGGATGTGCCTTGGGGGTGGCAGACTAGTTCTCTTATAATGGTTGCGTGTGCTGTAAGGTATGAATCAGGATTGAGCAAAATTATTCTTATTAAAAATGAAGCCTTAGTTCAATTTTTGCTTATACACTTTATCTGTTGTTGCTTGTATACTGACACAAGACCAAATATGTTATTTGCACAAACACCTACAAAACATCCGATAGGTACAGAATTGTATTCCTGAAGTGGAAGAAATATATATTGTGCATCTATAAACATGGAAAGTATGATGTCTAACCTTTTCTGTCCTTATTTATTCAGATACTTGTGTATCTTGAATTCCTTACATCATTAATTTAAAGAGATAAAGAGATATATGCTAGATCTGTAATGTTTTAGCCTCAACTAAAGAAGACTTATGTTGAAGCAGAAAAGAAGAAAACAAGAAAACAAGTAATAATTGGTACATTTGGTAATGAAATTGACATGTAAATGAGTTTATCTTGCCTCATATTTTGTTCCTTAATGTCTGACAACTTGTATTTTACTGAATAGCCTTTAGACAGTTTTCTTCTGACAGGGTTAGTAGAGCAAGCTATCTTGCCCTATCTAGGGTTCCAAGCTGCCGAGGCATCACTGGATGAGAAGGCTGAAGTGCTTCTTATTGGCCAGTTGTATGTAATATATACATCCTCCTACATTTTCCTTTAAATTGTTACTTATTGAGTTTTCAAATTCATTTCTCATGTCAATTTTAGTTATTAATATTTATTTATTAATAGCTTTTTTTAATAATCTTGTACAGAGGCGTGACGTTGGTTATTCTAGGCGTCATATTTGGCATTACTAACACCTTTAGACCTTTTTCTGATGATATATTTCGGTATGGTAAGAACCTATCCTCATTTGACAAGCCTTTTAAATTGTATAATGATTGTGTGATACTACTTCTAGAGTGGTGTGTCCTGTCTTTTTTATAACGCCCAAAAATTTTGATATTTGCAATTAAAAACCTACTATTTTGAGATATTTGCAATCACTCATCTTTAATGTTATTTAAAGGAAAAGAGACATGAACACTTTCGATCAAAATTACATCAATATCGGATTATTGGATTTCGGGGCATGCTACCATTTTCGTTTTCAAATTACTGTCAATTTGTCAATTTTGTCTCAGACTATTGTTATTAGGACTATTATGATTATTATTAGCATTATTATTATTACTATTACTACTCTTATTATGGATATTTGTATTATTGTTAGTACTATTCTTATTATCATCATCATTATCATTGTCATTATTATCATCATCATTATCATTCTCATTGTTCTTATCATCATTATTATCAGTATCTTTGCCACTATTACTATCATTGAATTTTTATATTTGAGATCTGTGATCTCTATACTTTCATATTGGGTTTCATTTCTAGCCTATCCCAATTTATTTGGGATTAAAGGCTTTGTTGTTATTGTTGTTGTCAATTTTGTCTAAGTTTCATACAAACCTTCTCTTTAAGAAATACACATCGAAACAAAATATCAACAAGGGATTTATATGTCGGCTTGTGCTCTTTTCTAGCTGTATAAAAGTAAGTTGCCTGGGTAAAGATGGAGTGCGAGTTTCAATTTAATAAAACTTCTATTAACTTGCAAACATCACAAAGGTTGTCAAGTTTCTGTTGCCAATCTGATAAACCTGGGTACTTCTTGCTTGTTGCAAGGTCTTATGTCTGTTGCCCTTTTCAGATGTGAGGGAACCTTTCAAATTACAAAATGGTTGGCTTTTGTGGGCTGGTATTGGGCTCGTAGGTGCTGTTGTCGCTGTTGCTCTACTTGGCTTTGTTACTGCTTTGTTAAATGGTGAACCCCCACAAAGAGAGGTGCAAACTTTTTATTTTTATTTTGAACAGTTTTATTTATGTACACAAATGAATATGTCATGCCTATTCTGCCAAAGTAGAGATATCTCATTTACCCTTTTGAAACATTGAAAACATCACATATCCCTCTTGTTACTTTGTTCTAAGGGTATATGTAATATCACCTCTCTTTTGGTAGTTATTTGTGATAGTACAGCTTGTTGCAGCTACTACTGAACTGTTCATTTATATTGGTTTTTTATTTGTTTATTTTATTTTTTAATTTTCAGACTGATGCACTGACTAAGCTGTTACCATTAATTGGCTCTTCAAGTACAAGGTAATAATGGGTTAAATTGTTTTATAAAATGAACTTGTTTGTTGCATTTTTCTTTAAATATATATACACTCTTAAATGCCATTGCATCTGTGCTAGTACTGCTTGCTTGGTAATTGTAACCGGAGTTCTGGCCCCAGTTCTTGAGGAGACTATATTTCGAGGTTTTCTCATGGCTTCCCTTACAAAATGGTAACTTCTGTTTCTGTTTTCCAATTTTTGCTTCTTACATCCACCAGGGGCTCAAGTAAGGTTTGGCTGCTTGTTGAGTCTCGAGTAATTACAAGTCATGAGTTGGGGTTACATACAGATGAATGTGTTTGCTCTTACTAAATCTCAGTTTTCTTTTGGAATGTGTGTAACAAAACTATTGTTTGACAAAGCTTGGGTCTTATTCTGAAATTTAAACTTTAAAATCTATGTCATACTTCTATAAGACCTATCAATTGGTTAAATTTTCTTAACAACATATGCAGGGTTCCAACTCCGGTTGCAGTGGCTATAAGTGCAGCAACATTTTCTCTTGCTCATGTCACCCCTAGTGAATTTCTCCAGCTATTTGTTCTAGGTATAGATGCGTTGTAATCTCTCTCTCTCTCTCTCTCTCTCTGTCTCTTTCTCTCTGATTATATGAGAATTTGTTGAACTCCAGAAAGAAAAACCTTACTATTAATGGAGGAAATATTTCCCCCTGGCTGGAGAAATTATGAAAGAACTATGGTTTCTGCTAATAGTCAGTCTTTAACATTTATATTCTTTCAGATGAGAACAATGAAATTCAAAAGTAACCTAAACCCTTGGCAGCCATAATATGGCTAATGGTGTCTAAAATATGTGGATTTATCTTGCCCTTTTCTCATTGAATAAAGGAGCTTTTTAGTTTATTTGCAATTACTTGATAGAATGCATACTTATCTGAGAGTTGCAGTCTTTTATCTTATAGTCAATTTATTAAAGATTTACTATGGAGCTATTTCTTAAATTCGTGCAGTGGTTACGTCACCTTGGCAACAATACCAAAATTTTATTTTTATATTTCTTTTACAATTGTCTGATGCTTCAAAGAAATGTGTGATATTTAGGCAGTGCTCCAGATGGGGATAATTGGGGGGGGGGGGGGATTATTTATCTTGTTCCTGAGTTTGATTTTAATAGGTGACTTGGATGTGTATGGAGGAAATGGGTGAATTCCTCTATTCATTTTTCTAAAACTTCTAGCCTTCCATTTTGGAGTCCAATAATAATCACCTCCCCTCTATTCTTCCCTTCCCCCCTCCTCCCTCAAACTTGAGAGCAGAGCCTTACAGTGGAGCTTTTATTCAAATTGACTAAGAATTAATTTTTGGACCTCAAGTGTTCAGAACTTGAGGAAATGAGTAAAAGATTATAATATTTCTTTTGTTTGTTGTTTAAATCAAAATAGGAGCTGCTCTGGGTTTGTCATATGCTCAAACACGCAATCTCCTGACGCCAATTACTATTCATGCATTCTGGAATTCAGGGATCATATTATTGCTTACATTTCTTCTGGTAATTCTTTGTTTCGTAGTAAATTGTCCTTATATTTTATTAGTATATGTTTGATACTAAATGAGAATTTGTTGTGGTTTTTCAGCTTCAAGGATACGACATAAAGGATCTATTGCAAGCAAATTAAGGCCATGGGGCACTCTAACGCTTTAATTCTTTTGTGGCATTTTGTGCTGTTAATATTTTGATTTTTCACATCTGATGTGTAATTGCGAAGAAAACTATATAGATAGGTCTATTTTTTTATGTTCGTTTCGAGTCATTCTTCTTTGTTCAACAAAGCATACAAGTCACGCCATATGGCTTCAACTTTTTTGACATTTTGAGTTTCTTGATTTGGTAATTTTGGCAATTAGTTGCATATCCATGACTTCTTTAATCAAATATTTTCTCACGCAAATATCTGACTCTGTGATGGTTACCTGTGATACAAAAAATCTTATTTAAATAAAAAATACAAATAAATTTTGTTAAATTGATTGTAATATTTTTGGAACGGTTTCTAGGTGATTTATATGTATCCTTAGCGAATAAGGATAACACAAGAATAATATTTATATACATTGTGAACATTTGAGTTTATAAAAACAGATTAGAATTGTTAAATGTTTTAAAGTAAGGATATTGTTTCTATTGTGGGGGGAATCCAGATGCTATGAGTAAAGTTTAGCTAAACAGATGTCAAGATGGCCGAGTTGGTCTAAGGCGCCAGTTTCAGGTACTGGTCCGAAAGGGCATGGGTTCGAATCCCATTCTTGACAACTTTATTTTTTATTAATTTTTGTCAAGCCCCATCAGTTGCAATTAATGCAAGTACATGTGCTGTAACTCCGGAATATTAATAATATCATAGAGTACTATAATCTGATTCCACGAATTATTAACAAATTATCCTTATTAAAAAAAATTATTTTTCTGAATTACCCATGAAATTATTTTAACTTTTTAAGGAAATTTGAGCTAACCAGTATGTGAATATTGAGGATTTTTAATCCCTAAACAATATAACCATAAATAATACGAATGAGGGCTAATTTTATCATCTAAATCTATCTCCAAACAAATTGATCCTGAGATCTACCTTCACTCAAATTCGAAATATATAATGAAACATTACATAACAAATCCAATTGTTGCCTTAAGAATGTTAGGTGTCCCATTCTTATTCTTTTTTTGTCCTACTTATGACTCTAATGGTTCTATTTATAGCTCTTTGTATTCTATTCATTTTTCTGTTATTTATAATAATTAAATTTTGTAGGGTCTTATTTATAACTTTGTAAATACTATAATAAACATAGAAAATGAAAAATGGGGTGTATCTGATTCCTGACAAAAACACTCTCTCTTCTCTTTGTTCTCTGATTCGCGATTATTGTAGCACCAAAACCCTAGTTGTGCATCGCCAGCATCCCGATCCTCTTTGGATTGCTGATTGTCCTCTTTGTGGTGATTTTTGTCCTTTTTAGGGTGTTCGAGCTCCCAGCCATCAGCTGGTATCAGAGCACTGGTTTGTGCTTCCGTGTCTTCAGCTAAGTTTCCTCGCCATCTTGTTGTTGTTCATTCAGTCTGGTTTGTTCTCTCGTTGTGTGTTTGCTCAAACATCGCTTTGGCGATTCTATTTTGGTGAGATTTGCGAAAATCAGACTAGCTAGATGTGATTTATCTTGCGAGTCGCATGAGTGGACCAACTTTTCATCTCCAGTTCGTGAGGCCAGTGAGTCGCGACAACACCACTGCATATTGTTCCTTGCGTGTTTGTTGTTGTGTGAACCGCGTGGATGCACCAAGCTCATCTCCAATTTGGTGACCTACCATCTCACACTCAGTTAAGAAAATTTTTAATTATGGCTTTTATGGCAATTAGATCAAGACTCTTAATTAACACTTACGGTACATCAAACTTCAAGGTAATTTAGAGGATTGGTGTTTGTATAACCGATTTGTGGTAATTTGAGGTTTATATATTGGATGGTCTTGATTTATGTAGCTTGGGTGATTTAGTTAATTGTTTGGAGATTTATTTAGAAATGGAGATGGATTTATTGATGACGAATGTGTTGATTTGAGTATTGTTTAAAGGTTTGAGTAGGGTAATTTGGGTGAGATTTATTTAACTTCAAGAGTTTGAAAATTTTGTTGTTCTTGTAGATAGAGTTTTATTTCGGGACATTGTAATTGTGTTATCGGTGAGCCGATTTGCATATAAGTTATTTTGTGCAATAATCATCTTTGAGATCGATATTGGCATGGTGATGGTTATGGTGCATGACGGGAGTGAGACACCTCTCGAATTTAATGAATAACTTGATATGTGTTTCAATGCTTTTGGATATATCAATATTTGTGTTTGAAAGGTGAGTAAGGTCATTTAACAAGCTCATTTATCATTGATAATTCTATCTCAGATTATGCACCAAGTTGTTTCATTCCCAATTCGTTATACACTACTTGATTCACCTCAAGGCTTTGTGCATTATGTGAGTAGACTCTCACTTCCGGTTTGAATGGTCAGTGTTTTTGTTCTTTGATTCAGTTTTTGATTAGTATCAATATTTGTTGGATTGGTGTTAAGACATGAGATTGTGCATTCTAGCCAACCATTAAGGAGTTGAGACAATCATCAAGAATGTGGAGTTGTGTTGACATGTGTTATGTATGATGAGAGCTTGACATCATCTATCTTTTTATGATTTAGATATTTGGATGTTGATTGTGACCTCCATTTCGGTTTTGAAGAGTAACGGTAGGTATGATCGGATGTTCCGATTGACATAGTTTTTGTTAGTGTGGTTGATGATACTTTTGTTGTATCGGTATTGAGATGTTGATGCTCCATATGATTTGAAGATTTGGATTGGTACCATTGTTGTCCTAAATTTGAAGATTTGTATGTGCTTCATGTGATTTGAAACTTTTGCCACCTAATAGATTGTATGAATGCGTGTATTGCATTTTGATACTATGTCATTGTCACTCGGAAGATTATATAATTTAGATTTTAACCTTTTATTCATCGTTAGCCAATCATTAATATTGAGTTTGTGGCAATCATTTGAGATTATGAAAGCATTGAATCTCGTTCAGATTGCATAAGATTCTACTCATTTTTCGGTGTTGTGTTCATTGTGCTTGGTCTAGCAATATTTACTTGGAGCACAATTTCGGCTAAAGTGGATTTTGATGGGTTATTTGTGTTGCTTTATTTTAGCCTTGGGCTAACTTTTATTGCTAGATTTTACTAATTGTATCTTTATGGTTTTAACATTTTATTTAGATTAGTTTTTATGCTTAGTTTATTTTTGATACAATTCGGTCCAAGGTGGAGATTGTTAGAATATTGTCAGAATTATTTTATGATCCGTTGGGCTTGTATCTTTATTTATATATTTATTTGTAATGGACAAATATGAGAAGAGAGAGAATATATCCATTTGAGTTTTTGCTACCTCTTGTTTTCTCTCCAACACATGAAATCCTAAATCCGTCGGGAGGCGAGGAGGTTGTGCGGCGGCCTCCCCGCCATCGCCTATCCAACTTACAAGAATCGCGATCCTCTTTGCGTTGATGATTGTCCTCTTTATGTGTGAGATTGTCCTGTTTAGAGTTATCCGTGCTAACAAACTAGTATCAATGCTTTCGTCAACTGCAGGATCCAGCTTAAGCACTTGATTGTCCTCTTTGTGACGCTCATTGTCATGTTTAGTCCCGATTCACGCTAATAAAAATATCAGTAATTGGCCTTCTAAATGATAAATAAATGTATTACGCCCGATAACCTTTACTCAAATTTAAAATATATAATGAAACATTACATAACAAAAGTAACAAAGAATTCAAATGTTGGCATAGAATACCAGTAACTGACATCTAAATGATAAATAAAATCTATTACACCTACCTTCACTCAAACAACATTTATTTCCACAATAAAATATTTCTACTTTCCATGTGACATCTTAATTATCACTGCCCTTTTTATTTTTAATTTTTTATAGCGCCGTTCGTCACACTGCGTCACGACTTACGACATGCCAGCAGAAAAAGTCAAAACTCAAAATTTAAGTGGGGCAGACACTATTTCTTTTAGAGGTGGCAGAACCCGACCAGACCCGACAAACTCGCCCGACCCGTCCGGACCCGAACCCGACCCGACCCGATTTTTTAAGAAAGTCAAACTGACCCGACCCGACCCGAACCCGACCTGACCCGAGATCAAATGGCCTTCAATCGAATCGAAATCTATCAACGATCTGAAAAAACACAACATGTAAATTGACCCGACCCGACCCGACTCCCGACCCGGCTTTCTTCCGAAAAGTCAAACGACCCGACCCGCCCGACCCGAACCCGAACCCGACCCGACCCGCCCGATTGCCACCTCTAATTTCTTTACTGGCTGCTTAGTTGATTGGCGCAAAGATTAGTACTAGGATACGCTTGAGAAAGAAATACAATTTAATTGATCTATAGACCATTTCGCTTGGCTTGCGGAAGAAGTACAATTGAAATTGACATTTTGACCGAAAGCTCCAAATTTCCATGATTTTTAAACCAAAACTTAACTAATCTCTCTCTATAAAATGGCTACTTTCTCAGGCCAAAGCAAACCATCCACAAATTCTTACTCTCTTTTGGTCAAAACTAATAAACAAAGAACAGAAACAAGTCCCACAAACATGGCAACACCAAAGGAAGTCAAACTTTTCGGAGCGGCAATCAGCGCCTACTGCACCATGGTGCACCATGCGCTCCGGCTCAAAGGTGTGGCATATGACTATGTTGAGATTGATCTGAAGAACAAGAGTGAAGAGTTTCTTGAGGTGAATCCAGTGACCAAGAAAGTGCCGACTTTAGTGGTCGATGGGAAACCGATCCCTGAATCACTAGTTATATTGCAGTATGTGGATGAGGCATGGAAGGAGCCTCCATTAATGCCCCAAGATGCTTACTTACGATCCAAAGTTCGTTTTTGGGCTGATTTTATCTACCAAAAGGTACTACAATAAAAACTTAGCGATAAAATGATTCAGATTTAGATTTTTCTTAAACTCAGTAAGGTTGTATCTAATTATTAGAATATCAGCTATCAGCAGAATAACAGAGTCTAATCAGTGTTCCTTTCTCATAGATCTTGCATTTTCATCCGAACCAGTACAATTTTTAATTATTAACCCAATAAGATTTCTATTTATTTATTTTTACCAGATTAATTTGGATCTTCACCAAAAAGAATAAAAGATAAAACACTAAAATTTCACGGGATGATGATTGTGCAGATGGTGCCAGTGACCTATGCAATTAGATTAAATGAGGGGGAGGCACAGAAGAAAGCAGTTGAAGAATTTTTTGGCCTGATCAAAATACTAGAAGATGGCATTGACAAGGACTTGCGCGTGGAAGGCCTGTTCATCCATGGGAAGGAGCCTGGCTTGCTGGATATAATCCTTGGGACCTGTATGACCGGGCTAAAACGCCTCGAACAAATGTGTCCGGGTATAAAGCTATTGGATGAGGAGCATGTCCCACTCTTGTGCTCCTACATGGAGGCTTATGCAGAGCTTGCTGTTGTTAAGGACACAGAACTGATGCTGAGTCAGTATGTGCATGCCTGACCATAGTTGAGTTTGATGATTGTTTCTTTTTTACAGTGTGTCAGAAAATAATCTATTGTTGTATTTTGTAATGAATAAATGATTTTCTTTATTTCAGAATGATACTCAACCAAAACTCAAATCTCAGTGGGAAAATTAGAATAAGATCTCAATTCTATAATTGAAGCAGACCAGAAGAGTTACAAAACCCCAGAGGAAATGAAAATGTATACAAATAAAGTACCTTTTTCTGTCGAATAACATTACTTCGTACAAAATACAAATTAGAAGAATTATCAGGATATACTACAATTCTACAATGCGTAAATGACTGCTGAATTCTGAGATTTGTGCTGACAGAAAGATTAATTGAAAAGAACAGAAACTAGTGGTAACAGATGAATGATGATAACAATATTTCTTATTGTGTTTCGTACCGTTGGTACATGAACTTATATATGGATGGTACCTAAGAAAATCTAGAGTAGAAGCAGTTATTTACAAATTGCTCCTCTAATTTTCTAAAATTGGGCCAATGATGAAAATGCTACAAGCTTTGAGGTTCATAATTAAATCCAATTACCCTATTGTATTTTAATTAATTTCTCAACAATGACTTAATGTGTATCAATGAAAGAGTTACCAAAAATGAGAAAGGGACAGATGACAATAAAAATCTTTAGCGGGGGCGGAGCTAGAAAACCGAGGGATAGTTATGGGCAGCGCGATTCCGATTCGTATATGTTACTATTTTGAATATAAAATAGTCCTTTTTTTTTACACCATCTTGTTAGATTATTTGATGTTTAATATATGCTCATCATTTCTAAGTTTGATCATTTATTTTGAAATTAGAGTCGACAAGTTGATTGTGGAATTGAAATCAAATGACTTGGCTGAATCCGATTGGGAACTAATTATTTCAAAAAATATATATTTTGCATTAAAAGATCGTAAAAAGTATGTCGTTAGGACAAAAGAATACACTCAAATAATCTACTAATTTAAAATAACACAGTTATACAAATTTTCAAAACTGAGAGTGTAGCTTTGATACATTCTCACATAGAGTACATATGGGAAAGAAAATAAAATATTACATATTTATATAAACACAACTCAAAGTGCATATCAATGATATTTTTCGAAAATTAGATTGTATGAAATTACAATTGCAATTAGAGTACTCATTATTTATTGTCAGAAATTATATTGTACGAAGTGGGTGGTTCTAAAATTCATTCCGCACAGACCCCAATATTCAATAATGGAAAAAAAAACTTTTTGCTTCACGATGCTTGATATACCAGTGCTGAATTCAAATTCTAAAACCTTAGTTATCCCAAAAAACTATTATAAATTTGCGTCAGTAATAATGATTAGTTAATATTTATATCTGTTCATTGAAACTATTATAAAAAACCGGTTGCTTGCTTTATTAAAAAAGAAAAGTTAGAAGCCCAAAAAATCAAGTCCAATCATTTGAACCATTAAATAGATGGTCTCCAGAATTATCTCTTCTGACACTTCTCTCTCTGTGAAATGAAGAATTAATGAAAAAATCGATAAGTTTTAAGCTATTTCGATGATTTCACACAGTTTCTATCCTAAATACGATGTTAGAAGTTCTACATTATCAGGGTAGGACAATTTATGGCTTAATCACAATCTATTCAAAAGATTTATATAGCCATATTATACCATCATTTATATTTTATAAAATCCAAGGGTCAGTTGCCCATCCCTGGCAAACTTTGCTTCTGCCCCTGCTTCGACTCCCTATCACACCCGTGGACAGGGCGGAGCTACAATAAGGCAAGCCCCGACTGATGCCTGGGCTTGATTTCGAAAGCCTGTGTAAAGTAGTAAATTTATCTTTTGAGATTAAAATAATATAAACAAAAATTATATGAGTACCTAGACTTAATTGAAAAATTAAACTTATCATATCTAAATATTTGAGAATTTAAAACCTACCTAGTACCTTGTAATAAAACAGGTTGAATCCGCCACTGAGCATAGATAACCCCTTGCCTCTTTTAAATTATGACTAGAACAACCATCATTAGTGTTCCTCAATGATTAAATTCATCAGCACGCAGTTATGGTACTAGTAACAGTTGATCAACGGGATACGGCCAATCTACAATTGCCAATAACTAGTGAATATACCCACTCTTATGCGCGGGCTTCTATATATATAACATGTTAATTTTTAACTACAATCCGTAATTATACTTCAATTAATTAACGTAGTGCTACCAATGCATTGATTCAAAATGAAATTATGAATGAAACTATGATAATTATTTTCGTGGCACATACCATCTTATTTACTGGAAATACTTTTTTTCTAGAAGGTCCAGTTTTATTTTGAATTTGATCTTATAGACTGGCAATTAATAACTTTCCTGGCACATGCCCCTCAAAAAGTATAGCAAAAAAAAAAAAATCTAAGAAACATAAAATCTAAAAAATCTGTGAAAATACCTCAGTGTAGTTTGCATCTGTACCATCTGATGGAAATGGAGGCACCAGACCATCATATTTATTGAACCTGAAAAAAGGCATATGTACCATCAGAATATTGGAGACCAATCTAAAACTTGAGGCTTTAATGTGGTTAGGAGTAGTCAGTATATTTACTGCCAGTACAGAACTGAACATGATCATATCAGACTGCCAGCTTATTACCTGTCATGTAACCAGTAAGGTATCTTCCCTGCTATCTGATAACTACACTTTTCTGAGGAATTAAGTGTCAACAAGGGCATATTCACTCAAAAAAAACAAGGGAATATATTACCAATATTCATGCTTGATACCACCATTAAAAAAAGGTAAATTATGCAGTTAATTACCAGTTCAGGCTTCTTCTTGTTTCTACTTGGTGTTTTTCTCCCCGGTGTACTATACCCAATTAGACCGTCATGCAACCTCCCAGTTCCACTGTTCTGAGACGGCTTTGGGCTAGCATAGCTTGAGTAACTTTGGTTAATGGGTTTATGTGCATTACGGCATTACCTGGTCTGCTATTGCCACATGGACCACTCCCGCTGCTTCCTTGGTGGTGGACTGGAGAATTCCCGGCCGGCAAATGGCTCTAGTGTAATGGACTTTCTGTAACACGAATTAAGCCTCAAAATTATGTAATCTTCTGAATTAAGGACTTAATTAAAAGCAATATCAGAATGCACATTATGCATGAAAATATTGAAAGCTTTTAAAATGTTATGATCTAGGGTTTTCAATCCGACAAATAGAGAAAGATTTCTAACCTTGGCAGGATTTGCAGGTCTTTGAGAGAGAGAGAGAGAGAGGCGGCAAAGATTAGCGAGATAGAGAGGCAAAGCAATGCAGAGGCGATCAACAAGGGAGATGGAGTGCGAGCGACATAGAAGCCTCGAGAAAGAGATAGGGGGCAATGGGGCTTCTGCAGAGGGCACGAGAGCGGACAGGCGGAGCGGCGGAGGGAAGGGTCATAGTCTTATCGCTGAGAGAGGGTCCCCCGTCTAGTGTTTAGCTGAGAGAGGGTTTTCGATTTGAGGAGGGCAGGGTTGCGACTTGCCCATGTCAAGAGCAATCTCAGAAATTGAGAGGGGAGGCACCAGCGGAGAATAAGAAACTAACCGGAGAGTTTGAGAAGTTTTGGGAGAGTGGCAACAGAATGACAGAGCCGAGCGCGATCGGAAGGGACGAATCCAACCAAAATTTGTTGTCCGCTCCGGTCCTTAGCTTTACTATGTTTGCATGCACACCCACTAATATCCTGCCCGTGATGGTTTTTAAAGAACAAAATTTCTAATTTTAATGAGAAAATAATTTGATAATTAATCTAAATTTTAATTATAAATATAGAGTTAATATAAAATAAATATAAAACTGAGAGAAAAATTATAATTTAAAATTTAAATTTTAATATTCATAATTGAGAGGATTAAAAAAATTAAAGTAATTGTATTTTTTTTATTATATAAATAATCCGAACTAAGAAGAAATGATAACTTCAGTACAAAAAAATATATAGTTAGTAATATTATTTGAAAAATTATTATTGATACAATCTCAAATATTTTGTACAAAATTATAATCATTATAAAATTAAAATATTTAGATGCTCAATAAAAAATAAAGATACATGATGCAATAATGTGTGTTCATTTTTCAAGGCCCTGTTGAGAGTCAACCCAGACAACCCCTCTTTACAGACCGATTAGGATAAGCTTGAGAAAGAAGTACTATTTAATTGATATATTACGCTATTACCCTTGGCTTGTGGAATAAGAACAATTGAAATGGACGTTTTGACTGAAAGCTCCAAATTTCCGTGATTTTTCTCACCAAAACTTACCAGTAACTCTCTATAAAATGGCTACTTCCCGACCAAAGCAAATCATCCACAAATTAACCTCTTTTAGTCAAAAACTAGGAAATATGGCAGCACCGAAGGAGGTCAAACTTTTTGGAGCAGCAATCAGCGGCTACTGCACCATGGTGCACCATGCGCTCCGGCTGAAAGGTGTGGCATACGACTATGTTGAGATTGATCTGAAGAACAAGAGTGAAGAGTTTCTTGAGGTGAATCCAGTGACCAAGAAAGTGCCGACTTTAGTGGTCGACGGGAAACCGATCCCTGAATCACTAGTTATATTACAGTATGTGGATGAGACATGGAAGGAGCCTCCATTAATGCCTCAAGATGCTTACTTAAGATCCAAAGTTCGTTTTTGGGCTGATTTTTTCTACCAAAAGGTACTACAATAATAACTTGGCGAGAAAATGATTCATATTTGGATTTTTCTTAAACTCATTAAGGTTGTACCTAATTATCAGAATACCACAGAATAATAGAGACTCTAATCAGTGTTCCTTTCTCATAGATCCTGCGATTTTGTCACAACCAGTACAATTTTTAATTATTAACCCACTAAGATCTTTATTTATATTTATTTTTGCTAGATTACTTTGCGTCCTCACCAAAAAGAATAAAATATAAAACACATTAAAATTTCATGGATGATGATTCTGCAGATGGTACCAGTGACCTATGCAATTAGATCAAATGAGGGGGAGGCACAAAAGAAAGCAGTTGAGGAATTTCTTGGCCTGATCAAAATACTAGAAGATGGCATTGACAAGGACGTGCACGTGCAAGGCCCGTTCATTCATGGGAAGGAGCCTGGCTTGCTGGATATAATCCTCGGGCCCCGTAAGACCGGGCTAAAACGCCTCGAACAAATGTGTCCAGGCATAAAGCTATTGGATGAAGAGCAGGTCCCACTCTTGTGCTCCTACATGGAGGCTTATACCGAACTTGCCGTTGTTAAGGACACAGAACTGATGCTGAGTCAGTATGTGCATGTCTGACCATAGTTGAGTTTATGCTGAGTCAGTATGTGCATGTCTGACCATAGTTGAGTTTAATGATTGTTACTTTTTTACAGTGTGTCAGCAAATAATCTATTGTTGTATTTTGTATTGAATAAATGATTTTCTTTCTTTCAGAATGATACTCAAGCCAAATTCAAATTTCATTGGGGAGAATTAGAATATGGCCTCAATTCTATAAGGGTCCGTTTGGCAAATGAAGGAATAGCTTTGGAAGAGTGGTAATTTTGGAAGAGTGATAGAATAGTATTTTTTTTGGAAGAGTGGTAGAAGAGTGGTATTCTTGACTATTCGGAAGAGCGAAAATATCGTTTGGCGGTTGTTACTCAGAATAGTTAAAAATTAATAATTATAATACTAATAATGATGATGATAATAATAATAATAGTAAAATAATAATCATAATAGTAAGATAATAATAATAATAATAAAGTAATAAAAAATAATCATAATAAATAATAATATTATAATAGTAATATAATAAAAATATAAACATAATCATAATATAGTAATATAATAATAAAAAATTATAATTATAATCATAATTACAATAATATAATAATAATAATAATAATAATCATAATTTTAATAATATAATCATAATCATAATCATGATAATAATAATTATAGTCATAATCATAATAATATAACCATAATCATAATCATTATAATATAATAATAAAAATATAATCATAATCATAAAAATAATTATAAATAATTATAATTATAATAATATAATAATAAATTAATCATAAATATAATCAACATATAATAATATAATACAACATAATAAAATAATAATAAAGTAATAAAAAATAATCATAATAAATAATAATACTATAATAGTAATATAATAAAAATATAAACATAATCATAATATAGTAATATAATAATAATAAATTATAATTACAATCATAATTATAATAATATAATAATAATTAGTAATCATAATTTTAATAATATAATCATAATATAATAATCATAATCATAATCATGATTATAATAATTATAGTCATAATCATAATAATATAACCATAATCATAATCAAAATAATATAATAATAAAAATATAATCATAATCATAAAAATAATTAAAAATAATTATAATAATAAAAATTAATCATAACTATAATCAACATATAATAATATAATACAACATAATAAAATAATAATAAAGTAATAAAAAATAATCATAATAAATAATAATATTATAATAGTAATATAATAAAAATATAAACATAATCATAATATAGTAATATAATAATAAAAAATTATAATTACAATCATAATTATAATAATATAATAATAATAAGTTATCATAATTTTAATAATATAATCATAATATAATAATCATAATCATAATCATGATAATAATAATTATAGTCATAATCATAATAATATAACCATAATCATAATCATAATAATATAATAATAAAAATATAATCATAATCATAAAAATAATTATAAATAATTATAATTATAATAATATAATAATAAATTAATCATCACTATAATCAACATATAATAATATAATACAACATAAGAAAATAATAATAAGTATTAATAATCATAATCATAATCATCATAATATAATAATATAATAATAAATAATCTTGATCATAATAATATAATAATAAAATAATTATATTTATATTCATAATATAATAATATAATATTAAAATTATATTTATAATAATAATAAATAATATAATAATACTAATGGTAACGATAATATAATAACAATAATGATAATATTAATTTAATAATAATAATAATATAATGATAATAATAATAATAATAAATGATAATCATAATATTAATATAATAATAAATTATAATCATAAATATAATATAATAATATAATAATACTAAATCTTAATCATAATCATAATATAATAATATAATATAATATAATCAAATAATAATTGCTATTCCGACGAGAACTAATCCGGTATTCCACCTATAAGTTGGTATACCGGATTAGCACTATTTCGCACTCTTCTACTTAGTCTAAAATTCGTTTGGCAAATTAATTCGTCGGAATAGCTATTCTATTCTAACTTTTTGTTATTCCATTGAGTGTCAAACACTCCCTAAATGAAGCAGACCCGAGGAGTTGCAAAATCCCAGAGGAACACATGAAAATTAATGCATACAATTAAAGTACGTTTTCTGTCGAATAACATTACTTGGTAGAAAATACGAATTAGAAGAATGATGAGGACACATTACAATTCTACAATACATAAATGAGAAAGTGTATCAATGAAACAGTTACCAAAAATGAGAAAGGACAGAAGACTAAAAACCTTCAGCCCCACTTGCGCCCACCAACAATCCCTTGCCTCTTTTAAATTCTAAGCAGAACAGCCATCATTAGTGTTCATCCTTGATGAAGTTCATCAGTGTTCAGTTATGGTACCAGTAACAGTTGAACAACTGGATACAACCAATCCACAATTGCTAATAATATAGATGGTGCGACATGGAGGTGTGTGGTATAGCACTAATCTTGGAATTATGGAAATGTTGTTCATTTTACAAGGGCCCTCTTGATAGTAACTTAATCAAAATGGTGACTCTGAGAGCTTAGAGAAATTTCTCTGTGCTCCTGTGATTGATACAATAGTTGAAATTCACATGGCCTGCATTTTTATATAAAGATCTTAACAGGAAATAAAGAGACTTTTCTCTCCACAGCAAATACTATTCCTATGTTTGAAGTATCCAATGTCCAACACTGAGAGTAATTTTTTTCTTAATTTATTGTTTTGCAACAATTCGACATTGTGATGCCATGCTCCGAAGTAATGGTGCCAGTACTAGAAGATACTACAGGAAGCAATGGAAGCTATTAATGCAATTGAGAAGCACAGAAGAAAGCAGTTGGAAGAACTGTACGCCATTTCAAAATACTAAAAGATGGGGTGAACTGGGAAGTCCTCGGATCCCTGTGTATGCATTCGCCTTGATACAGCTGCTGGATGAAACGAACACGATCCAATTCGTTTTGCTCTGCAGCTTAGGATTGTCAATGGATATTCGAAATCTAAAAATCCGATCTGAATCTACATGAATAAATCCATATATAAATTTAAAAAAAAATATTCAATAGTTATTGAATCTACATATAGATCTTAAAGGAGAATTCATTTTACTTTTTGAATTCACATTTAAATTTAACATGATCCAAATTCGAATTTGTTATAATTTGATAAAATAATTATCTTCTAATTTTTAATATTTTTTAAAAAATAAAAATTATAATAATTAGATTAATCTTAATAATAATTATATTATATTATTTAAAAAATATATGTCATACACTCATACAAGTTAGTTCAATTAGTATTTTAGTATTACATAATATTTTATGATGTGTATTGTATATATTTTATTCATATTAAATATTAAAATTATTGTTATAAATATTTGAATATAAAATTTAATTATGATTCGAATCTGATATGATATCCGCTATATAAATAAATATGAATCATTAAATTTCAAACCGATTTGAATCCGCATTTAAATCTTATAAATTTTTAATATAATCACATTTAAATCATACAAAATCCGATCCGAATCGAACCCAATCCATTAACACCCTAGCTCTGCTCCATTTACACGTTGCACGGATTGTTAATTTCTTACGGAGGCAAGCAAATTACTTGACATTTCTGTTTTATACTTTTATTTCATTTCTGTGAAATGTTAGTCTTCACAACGAACCAATTTGCGGAAACATGCAGTGTAGCGAACTTTGGTCTCAAAACTCCCATTTCTGTTTGACGTACAAAATTCACCCAGCACAAGTTACTACAATTGATATATCATCATAAAGGGAAATAATCAACAATGCAGTTTTCTTTCAATCCTTGACAAAACTGCATGTATCCTTTTGTTTCAGCGGCCTAGCAATATAATTATAGTGATATCATTCTAGAGTTCATTGCTGCAATTTATTTACTGCGCTCAGCGCACAAGCCTTAAATTTTAAACCGCCAAAATATAGTTACAGAACTTGCATGATATCAAGAGAAGATATTAACTACATAACCAAGTAAAAATAACATTGTCAAAACAATGATACCAGTACTATAAAAAAAGAGAAGATAAAGAGTATAGTCAAAAGGGTAACGGACAAACAAAATGTTTAGAGAACATGCACAAAGCAACAAAGGGATCAAGTGTCCCAAAAACTCCTAGAGAGATGGACATTACCACTACAAAGAAAAAAGCATAAACGCTCACTAAATGAAACAGTTACCTCACCGTACATAAGAAGAGCTACGACACTTTATAAACCACTAATCATATGGATAATCCACCACAAAAATATATGAGCCTAAAGTAAGACTCAATTCTCAATTTTTTTTCTTTTCAACATGGATTTAGCTCTTGGATACCTTCTCCTTGGCCTTTTGGAGTTTCAAAACCTTCTTCACAATTTTCTGCTCTTCAACCAAGAATGCCCTGATGATTCTGTACAAAAAGATCAAAATACTTCTTCATGATTCTGGTATTCTGAGGAATATAACAACAGCGCTAATACAAAATTAATCAGCAGCAGTTTGAACAAAATACTTTTTAGTATGAAAAATACATGAGTGCCAGCACAGAACCACATACCATCACAACTCATGTTTATTAAAGGTCAAGCCTGATACATTACACAGTACTCAACTCTTGTGTCATCTTCAACAAGCTTACAAACATGTTTTGTAAGCTTTAAATTTAAACAGAGTAATAGACCTATCCCATTCAACACCAGAAACCCAATAGGTAGATAATATAAATCATATTTGTGTACAAAAAACTGTCCAATCTAATATTTATCCTCAAAAGTAAAACGGAAAGGAAGATTAAACCAGATGCCAAGAACAAGAATGTGTCATCTGCCAACTCATAAGAGATGTTTTGATCCCATTCAATTTCCAACCCCACCATACAAAAATTGATAGAAAGAGAACAATATACCAACAGAAAATATATTACCCTAACACAGTCTTGGTAATATTTTCATGTAATGGTTTTGTTAGGTAGAGTAGAGCATTTGGAGATTTTGCACAAGTCCAGATGCACAAGACAAACTTACAGAACTATACATTACCTTTCTCTTACAGCGCTTCCAGATAAGACACCACCATAAGCACGGTTCACAGTTCTCCTGTTTCTAGGCAACCTCGACCTCTTGTATTCAGTGGGCCTCAAGTGAGGAATCTGCGCCAAAGTGAAAACCATTATACAAGTTTTTTGAGACTTCTATACAGCATAAGTAGTTGTCAGGAATTCAAAACAAAAGGTGCATTATCCCAACAATGATACAGTCATAACTACTTAAATGCATCACAATTGAGTTGATCCCAATTACTTCAAATTATAGGAAACCAAGCAAATACTAGTTACAATAATCGCGAAAAGAAAGACAAGAAAAGCATTGCTTACTCCTTGAATCCTCTTTCCAGTCACCGGGCATTTGGGACCACTAGCTCTCTTCTTCGTGTACTGGTACACCAACTTCCCACCTAATCAACGAAATTACACACATAATCATAAACAACCGAACAAAAAACTCAAATCACACAACTCAACGGGATCTAAATTGGAGATTTGCCACAGGAGAAATGAAAAGAAAAGAAGAGAGAGAGATCGGACCTGGGGTTTTGACAACCCGGGTCTGGTTTGATTTGGTGGCATAGCTATGCCGCTTACGATAGGTCAACCGCTGAACCATCTCGCCGCGCCGCCTGATTTATCGTCGCTCTCACGGTCTCACCTCGCCTCAGAAAGAGTTACGGCTCCAGAAGAAAGAACCCTAGATGATAGATTCTATTAACTAATCCTAATAAAAGGAAAACATTATTATAATTATATTTATATTCCCTTTTTCTATCCAAGGAGTTTAGTTTATTGATTTGTTCAGATTTTAATTTTTAAAGGTTAAAATCTTTTATTTTTGCAACCCAATTGCTCTTTTGATTTTGGAATCCATCCTTTTTATCAATATACAGTTTCTTCTACACATCCATCTCCAATTCAAAATAAAGAATAATTAGGATTCATTTTTTGAATGAATCAGATCAAAAATTCAATCATAAAAAAAACTCATTCATCTTTTCCCGGATTCGGTACTAATATATTTTTAACATCTAATTAGATCGGGAAATCGTTCCAATACTCATCTGAAAAAGAAAGAGAGCTAGAAAACCTCAAGTTTTATTACCACTCGCACTTCTTCATTTTCAAAATCTATTGTTTACTCTCTTTTTTCAAAAAAAAAAAATTATCCTTTAGGCTAGGATACATATGTACTATAGAGTTGTACCCAAGAGAAAGTGTGTTCAGGTTAAGTCAAACTCCTCAACAAATCTCACATTCTTAAATCACACGTTTTAGTATTCTTTCTCTTCTCTTGAAACAAGACTATGAACGTAGAAGACATCAAAAATAAAACCCATAAAACTGCATACTAATGAGATATATTGACCATAATATTATAATTAATAAACAGCGGAGCCACATGATATGCACATCTCTCTCTTCATCACTATTATGAGTATGATTGTCACTGTTATTACTACTGATTTTTTTTTATATATTTAAGATCTCTTTTGGATTAAGTTTTATTTTTAGCCTACTCTAATTTACTAGAAGTTACTAAGTTTTATTTTTAGCCTACTCTAATTTACTAGAAGTTACGCTGAGGTTGTTAAAGACTCCTTACTTCACAAAAAATCATATTGTTGTTAGCTTTTTACTGTCAGCTATTGTTAGGAGTGTTAATGGGTCGGATCGGGTCATATTATTTTATTTTATTTTTTTTAACTTGATCCGATTAAATTCGGATCAAAAAATCTTGACCTATACCCGATCCGATCGGGTCATGGGTTGACCCGACCCGATCCGTGTAAAATAATTAAATATTTATTAATTATTTTTATAATTTTAAGCAACTAAATATTAATTAATTTATAATTAATCTTAATTAGTGTATATTTAAGCTTTAATTATTACTAAATCATAAAATTACTTCAAAAAGTATAATTAATCGGGTCGGGTCGGGTTGACCCAAACCCGACCCGACCTGATTCGGGTTAAAAAAATCAAACTCATATCCAATCCATTTATTTTCGAGTCATGTCGGGTCGAATCGGATTAAGTTCGATCGGATCGGATCAATAATTAACACCCCTAACTGTTATAGTCTGAGTTCTCTTGTGTTCTTTTTGTCATTCTTCCTCTGATTTAGGTATGTTTTCTTCTTCCTGTTATGTATTTTGCTACAAGTCGATAGTTTAATTGGGGCTTGCAAGAGCTAACATGGTATTTTATTTGCATTTAGGCTGCAAAAATGGAAAAAATGGAATTGGGCATCCAAGTATCTTCCTCTCTTGTTGTATCAACAAACAATAATACTATGCAACTAACTGATCAAGTTCCTTCATTTTTCATTCTGAAATGATATTAATATTTTTTCTATCAGACAGGTTACTTTAGCAACTCCGATGTATGTGCATCATTTTCATTTATCTATACTATTATATAAAATAATTAAGAATTGGATGGGTTCATTTTTTGTTATTTCCTTCAAAAAATTTATATCCCAAAATATCATTCATCTAATGATTTACATTAATTTTGATTAATCAGACGAACACGATAGCATCCATTATTTTGTATTCCTCTTCATTTATTTGCCATAGAGGAGAAAAAAATTAATAATTGAGAGAAATTATATGAGATTATATTTGATATAGTATCTATAATTGATCTTGCATTTATTGATTTTTTCCATATTAGAATGACGTACATATTATCATATGATATTTTTTATATCTAAAATAAAAAAATTCGCTGCAACACACGAATACATAACTAGTCTTACTTAAACCTTATTTCTAACCTTTAAGGTAAAATGATCCAGTATCTTTTAGTTTTGGTTCCCTCTCTTTCAGAATGAATCATTTTTTATGTTCAAAGTTTGATACAACTTTTTAAGGTAAAATGGTCCACGGTATCTTCTATTTCCAACTTTTTTTCATTTCCTTATAGGACAACAGAGAATTCATATCCGCTGTCATAAAAGTGATGGCAGGGCCCTGCCATTGAGTCAATGGCAGGTGGACCCCACCCCTTCCTATTTTGTGGGTCTCAGCTGCCATTGACTCAGTGGCAGGGCTCTGCCATCACCTTTATGGCAGCAGATGTGAACCCGGACAACAGATATGTGATAGTCAAGTGCATCATTTTCAGATTTTGTTCTTCTTTTGTTACGATTTTATTGGTACTTTTTATTATACATGTGTAGTTTATCTCTGGCATGTGATTATATTTCTATCTGTAAACTATATTATGGTGATGAGTAATGTCATATTTAGACTGGTACACTTTATTTTGTGTATCTGTTAATACTTTTGTATTCTACCTGACTTAATAATTAACCAACGAAGATATGTGCAAAGTTGGCTCCACAAAAAAATGAAAAAGGTGAGATTTAAGAGCTAGCTAAAAAGTTTCTCAAAATTCCATGAAAAGGAGATGAGATGAGGTTTAAATATTTTTTTGTTATTAAGTTTGTTAATTATAATTTGGTTCCTTGATTTTACCATTAAGTTTTTGAGGTTTTTAGATTTATTTCTTTTGCTTCTGAGAAAAGAGTAATTTAATATCTAAAAATATGTTTTATTTTGTGTACTTTTGGAAGTAATTGTTTATCTTATTGTCTAGCTATCACATGTTGTGCTCTAATTATATCATGAATTCTATTTTTTATTTTTAATATCTCTTAGTTATTAAGTTTAATGATAATTTTAAAAAGACAATCTTTAATGGATCGGTTCTATGTACCGTTAGTTTTTTAATCAAGGGATAGAACATTCGCTCATCTATCTCTGACGTTCGACAGCGTCAATTAAATATTTATTAACCATCCGATGTTAGAAAATGAACGATCCACAATTATTCTAATTCATTGCAGAATTAACCTTTTAAAAATTATAGATATCAACTCACAACAAACCTTGTCACCCTGTAACGAAGCGCAAAGGAATAACTCTAGTAAATATAAAGAACATAAGCTTGTTTCTTTTTTTTTTACTATCTCTTAAATTTGGGTCTAGGTACAAGAAGGGAGGGGTGATTTCATAACTACCATACCTCTTCTAAGATAGAGAAGGAAAATAGTACTTACAGTTAAAAGAAAAAAAATAGTAATGTGTCAATTTGAGGTGAAATTTTCTGATTTATAAATTTTTAATCTTCTTAATTTTCTTCTCTCTCTAACAATGCATCTATGATTTTTTAGTGGAATCCACCGCTAAAAAAAGTTCAACGCATTTCACCAAAAATAATTTAGTAAATAAAAATGGAAAATGAGGGAAATGATATGAGTGGTCTATTTTTTTTATGTTTGTTTATTTATTTGTAGTCAAAAATCAACACGAAGCACGAGTTTAAAACTTGATATCAGATAATTTATTTATATATTATCAAAATATAATTTATATTTAATAATGTGAGTAAAGCTAGCATGCTCTTAGGATCATGGAGCCCTTTCGTGATTCTAATTCAAAAAATATATCAAATGATCTTCAAATTTTGATTTAACACTCTCATTAAATTTTTCATATTAAAATCTTACGGGGTACAAAAATATGAGGCGTTTCGAGTTTTCTAAGTCACACTTTTTAATTTTTGAAAATAAACTCTAAAAATAATAATAAAATATTTAATGTTTGTACATTATTTTCAAAAATAAAAAAGAGCGACTTAAAAAATTCAAAACACCCCAAATTTTTGTACCTCACAAGATTTAATATGAGGAATTTAATGAGAGTGATAAATCAAAATTTAAAAACCATTTGGTATATTTTTTGAGCTAGGATTACGAAGGAGCTCTGTGCTCCTAGGAGCACGCTAGCTTTACTCTTAATGATGTAGTTTTTAAGTTTTATTATTAGAATTATCAGAATCATTTGATTTTAATTATTGTTATAATATTTTAATTTTTATTTCATATTATTGAAGAATAATTTAATTTCACATTATAATTCTCAGTCCATACTTCATACTGATTTTCGACTATAAATAAATAAATAAACATAAAAAAATTACCTCAGACTAAATTTAAAATTCAGTCCGAACACCTGAGACTGAGTTATAACTTGGTCCAAACTATTAACACAAAAATCCAGATCACTCATATCATTTCTCTTATTTTTTATTTTTATTTACTAAAAAAAATTTGCATCTCATCCATCAGTTGGAATGAAAGATGTTATGAAGATCAGTAGTTATGGAAACAGGGGAGGTTCTCTAGACTTCGGACTAAAAAAATATTTCAAAGGTCCAATCGGCCGTTGATTTTTTCTTAATATTCATAATTTTTTTTTAATTTGATATAATGATTATTATTAATCTCGATGCAATTCAAAAGCTAGAAGAGGCTTTGAACCCAAATTTATTGATTCAAAGTCATGCATAACCCCCACCCCAATCCCCCCCAATTAATATGTTTTTTAGATTTTAGATTGATTTCGATTGAATTGTAAGTTATTTTATTTTGAATCTAATTAAATCGGGTCAATTTGACTATTTTAAAAAATCAAGTTCGGTCGAACTTGTAGACGAATTTCTTGATCGAGTCAGATTTTATCACCCTCTACGCACAGGCCAGCGTCCTAGGGCCAGGCCTAGTTGCCAACACAGGCCGCCCTCTCCAACAAAAATCCCTCCCACAGCCTGCCAACCTCAATTTGAACCGCCCTGGGCCTTACACCGCTAAAATTCGGGCATGTATCCCTAACCAAGGCCCTACCTACTTACCCAAGTGGGCTGGGTTTACTGGGGATTCATCTCAATCCAACTGCCGTGGGCCGTCTACCGTTCACCCTCGACCTGTTCCGGATCCCCAACCTCTGGCCCTTCAGCCCCTGGCCCCACAGCCCCTGACCCACCCTCGGACACCAGGTCATCCCCTGTCTTCCCCCTGAACAGCCTAGTACACAATTACGACCTAGTCTCTAAAAATCCAAGTCCCTCAGGCCTTGGAATCCCACCCTGCGGGCCCGCCAGCAATCACATTAAATCAATATGGCACCAACTTCAACTCCGTGGAACTCCTTGCACCCCCTCTAGATAATATAGCACAAACACCTACCGATGCCTCTAATATAAAGAGAGTCCTATACATATGTGTAGTAAGGCCCACCCCCACCGTCAACACCCCTGAAGACTTTGACACCAAAGCAAAGGGGCACCCACAATATCCCACCTTCTGCCAAAGGCAAGACCATAGCCAAGCACCAATCGGAGCCGACCCTGAGGTGCAGCACTCGCAAGCCAAAAAAGACCATCCTCTACCCGGGGCTCGTGGCAACTCCGACCAAAATCAGGGCTAAGGCAACTGTGAAAGTAACTCCCTAAGCCCTCAAGTTCGCACTAGCCGAGGCAGGCCTAAAAAAGAATTTGGAACAAGAAGCAATGGAGGTCAATCCACGTGAGGACAACACAATCCAGAAAATTGCAGACTTCGTGTCAATCTCCCTCACCGATGCCATGAACATCTGCATAGCTACTGAGGAGACAGTAGCACCGCCGACAATGCCAGCAGCACCGACAACGCCCTTCTTGGCCACATATGATAACAACAACAGCAACTCTGCCAGGCACCTAACCATGCAAGATTTAGGGTTCCCACCCAGTGACGATGAGTGGAGGATTACTTGGACCTCGAGGGTATCAACTTGGAGGACATTGATCCCGATTCCGAAGATGAGAACTTGCTGGATGATTAGACGTGAGCCGGGCAATGCAACTTAGGTGTAGGGACTTTTGAAAATTATCTTGTCCTTCTGATTAGCTCAAATTAGATTGTTATGTTGGTTTGTCACTCAACTTTTGAGTAGTGTATGATTAACTACGTGCCTACTATCATTTTTCCTTTCTTATATCCCTTTTATTATCTGTCATTCGGGTTTTACTTTAAGGATGAATATTAGAAACTTATCGATTTTGAGTTGGAATGTGCGGGGTCTTGGCGACTCAACCAAATGTTATTTGGTTAAAGACACATTAAAACAATTTAAGGCAACCATTCTCTGTCTTTAGGAAATAAAGTTGAATGCCATACCCTTCACTAAACTCAATTCCATTCTCCCACCCTCTCACTCCAACCACAACTTCGTACCGGCTGACGAATCCCGGGGTGAGACGTTAACAGCATGGGTCCCATCACTTAGGATAGCCCAATCTTAAAACCTAACTTTTTCTAACACGATAGTACTCACTAACTCCCAAGGCCTAAGTTTCATGGTCACTAACGTATACGGTCTCGTCGACAACAACCGCAAAAGCGACTTCCTCATGGAAATTCAAACTATTTTTTGCCTCAATGACCTACCGTGGATATTATTGGGAGACTTCAATATCATTAGGGAACTATCAGATACAGTTGCCGTAAATCCCAACACCCACTCCATGCTCGCATTCAACACCCTCATTGCTGACCTTGAACTACAAAAACTTACCCTATTTGGTAGGCAGTACACGTGGTCAAACAAAAGACTCACCCCATCCTTCTCCAAGCTTGACCGAATCCTGCTATCCAAGCACTGAGAATCTCTTACATCTCACGCACCCTACCTATGTGACATTTCAGCCCCCACATCGGACCACGTCCCGTTACTACTCCAATTCAAAAGAATAGACAATCTACCCTACAAAACATTCTGCTTCGAGTACTTTTGGCTACAATTCCGAGAAACTAGAGAAATAGTGCACATGGCTTGGCACTCAGTACTAGTAACCTAAAACTCGGCAAAAGACCTCCTGCTCAAGCTAAACAATGTTCGAAAATGACTCAAACCCTGGGCACATAAACGATTCCAAGGCTTCAAAAATATGCTTCAAAGGACCAAGTACATAATCCAGGTTTTAGACCATATGAAGGAAAAATAAAGACTATCCGTCCCGGAAATGAGATTGCGTGTGCGTCTGAGGGAACACGCTTTACGCTTGGCCACCATCTATGAGATAAAATGAAAATAATGATCAACCATCAACTGGCTTCGAGCAGGAGACAAAAACTCCAGGTTCTTTCATGGAAGAGGGATAACTAGGAAAACCCTCAACTTAATTCCCCAAATAACCATCCCAACCCAGAATCCGATCGAAACCCCAAAAATAGTTACACACATCCCCACGATTGTATGGGAGTGCACAACCCACTACATTGCTCTCCTAGGCTCTCCGCACCCCATGTGAAATAGCCAAACCTTTCCGCCCTCTATCAACTAAACCAGCCACCACAAACTAATTTACGGTACAATCTATATTCCCTCGACAACGACTTCTTGTAGCCCTTAGTTGACCAAATATCAGTGACATAACTCAAAAATACGGTCTTCGCGATCCCAACAAACAAAGCGGTCAGCCCAGACAAATTTCCCATTAAGTTTTTCCAACACTACTGGAACATTATATGGGAGGACCTATACCGAGCGGTCATCGCTTTTTATCTAAATAAGTTAGACCTCTAGAGAATCAACCAGGCTTATATCACCCTCATCCCCAAGAAAACCTCGGCAACCACGATTTCGGACTTTCGACCTATAAGTGTCTTATCGGCCATCTCGAAAATCCTAACCAAAATATTAGCAGCCAGATTATAACCCTGCATCCCTGTTCTCGTCGACAAACATCAGACGGCTTTCACCAAGGGTCGACACCTCATGCAGACATTCCTCACCACGCGGGAAATGCTACACCATCTGTCCAAAAACAAAATTCCGTCGATTTTCCTAAAAGTGGACTTCCAAAAAGCTTTTGACAACATCTCTTGGGATTTTCTATTTGAAGTCCTCCGCATAAGAGGCTTCCCACCACTGTGAATAGCATAGATAGGAAATCTTTTGATCTCATCTACCTCCTTTCTTAGAATAAATAGCCTAAAGGGTTCCTCCTTCCACCACAGATGAGGATTACGACAAGGTGACCCTCTCTCGCCGCTATTATTCATCCTAGCCACAGACGTCCTGCAAACTCTATTCAATCGGTTGAAAAATGACCTTGTTTCCTTTCCAATGATCTCAACAACGGTTCTACAATTCGTAGATGACATAACCATCATCATCCCAGCACACCTAAGAAACCTCAGGATCATCATAGCAACCCTTCTATTGTTTGGCAAATCTTTGGGCCTAAAAATCAACCTTTATAAATCAGGCTTCCTTCCTATATTAATACCAGACCATCTGTGGCCTATCACGAAATCACTACTCCACTGCCAATAATTAGACACACCAATTCAATAACTAGGTCTCCCCTTACCCTCAGAAAGCCGTCACGTACTACCTTCTTACCTCTAATAGGCAATGTACAAGAGAGATGTCAAGGCTTTATCAATAATCGTCTATTAGTTGTGAGAATGGTGGTTCTTACAAACTTCATACTCAATGCCCTCCCGCTGCATTACATGCAGGCTTTCCTCTTGCCAAGTTGGGTTACCAAAACTATCCAATCAATCACCATGAGATACCTCTAGCGGGGCATAGACCTTTCCTTCTCAGAGGGGGTCATTGTCTCATAGCCTGGCAAACAATGACACTCCTCAAAGAAAATGGTGGCCTCGACATCATTGACATACACTTGCAAAATAACTGCCTACTACTCAAATGGTTATGGGTTGCTATTAAACAACCTGATTCATTATGGGGTGACTCACTCCTAAATCTCGGAATTACCTTCTCATTCAACGAAGGTGCTCCTAACCACCCCCATAACCCATCCCACTTCCTTTGGGATCTGCTCACCCTTCTACCCCTTCTCCAAGCATCGCTCACAACGGACCCACAAGGAATCCTACTGTGGAAATGGACGCCAAACCAATCCTTTTCTACCAACTCCACATACCAAACATTCATCAACCTAGGCATGCCCCGACCATAATTTAACAAAGTTTGGCACACAGAAGCACCATCGTGTGTCCAATTCTTCCTATGGTTGCTGTTGCATGACAGACTCAACATAGGCCAAAACCTTCAAAAGAAAGGGTGGCCGACAATCCATTCGTGTATCCTCTACTCTAATAACACGTTGGAGTCGACGAACCACTTCTTCTCCAATTGCCCAACAGTCGTCTCCATACTCCGATCCACATTAGATGCCCCTCCACAACAGACAGCCTACGACACATAGTCCGCTCTAACACACAGTCGTGAAAGGCAAAACTGGACATCCACCACGTGGACTATTTGGAAAGAAAGGAATACGAGGGTCTTTCGACGCCACGCCCGACCAATCAACGCCTTAATACACAAAGCAAAAGAGCAAACCATATTGTGGAGGTCCACTTACTAGCATGACACAACCATTAATATAGGGAGCACATTACAATAGGAACTAGTCGAAATTTGATGTGGTTGTAACCCTAATTCTTTTTCTCTTCTTTTACTCTATCTGTAAACTCTTCTTAATTTTATTTAATGAAATCTCATAGGAGACTATTCGCCTACTACTTCAAAAAAAAATATTCCAAATTAAATTTGGCAACCCTCCAAAGCACAACAAAATTGAAGTGCTGCATACTTCAAACACTTTATTTTGGAGCCTGTTCATGCATACCCCAACGAGACATATGCGTTTGTTCTTCATAAATTTCAACAACTTTGGAGTCTCTTTTGTGAGAGTTCCTGTTTAGTTCATGTTCAATCATGATGCATGTGATCAACCTTATTTCGTGACAGTTTTACACTTTGTTTAGATAATATAGAGTGAAGGGAAATAAAGTAAAAGATAAAAAAAGAAGGGAATGAAAAGAAAATAAAGTTATAATATTTTATATTATTTAGTTTAGTTCATATTAGTAACTTCTGTTACGCTTGACAACTTGTTTGAATTAAGAGTAGAGAAAGATATAGAAGGAAAATGAAAAATATTTTGTTTGGATGTGTTGTTTTAAATAATTTTTAATTTTATATTTATTGATTAGTAAAATAATTATAAATGAATTAATTTTTTTAGAGTATGTTAAATGTAAGATATTAAGCTTTAAGAAAATAATATTAAATTTAGACCAGATTGCATGAAGATCTCGAGAATGAAGTTAGGTTAAGTTAAATTTATAATAAAAGGTAACTAAAATAATTTTAAAGAAAATAATGAAAATAAAAATATTATATCCTAGCCATGGTAATAGATGACATCAAAATATCTTTTATTATTTTTTTCAGATAACAACTATTGTAACGGAATATATCAAAATCTATTCAAAACTTATCCAAAAATCACTAAGTGTAATTAGTCAACAACTTTTACAAATGTTATCATAACTGTTGCAACTGATAGCTTTCTGTTGCAATAGTTATAATTCTGTTGTAACTGATAGTTTAAATTTTTTCAGCATTCCACAACTGTTATAACACTTATATAACTATTACAATGGGTAGCACCAATTTGTTGCATGTATTGCTGCTCAGCTGTAAAAAGATAATATCTCTCTCTTCCCTCCTAATTAGCGATTTTCATAATCATACCTCTAAAAAAACCCTAGCCCTCAACACCTATACAATCTAGACTCTTATCTAGTTGATTTTGTTATTAAGAATACTTTATTATATTTTTATAAAGTGAGATTGAAAAATTCTTTATTATATTATTTGTTTGTTTCTTCATTGTGACTTTTTAGATGTATTATCCTCGCGTTTCTATTTTGTGAGTTTTCAGAGGTATTGTCCTCACTATTTTTTTGGTTGATGACTGCCCATTTACTTAGTATAAAAGATCAAAGGTTCACAGTTATAAAAATAATTATGTTTTTTAGTGAGTTAGCACATCGACATTGGTAATTGTAGGTCTCAGAAATATAGACTCGTTATAACTGAACTTCGTTACATTGAGTATTGTCTCTTTACTCTATATTATTTTTATTTTTTGGTATTGAATTGTAAAACTAGGCCAATATTCTTTTATTGTGCATTATCAGTCTCATTGTTCTTTTATTTTGCATTATCAATGTCGTTAGAAACAACATGATGAAAATATAATTGAAGATTAAAGTTGATCAAAATTATTTATTTAACCTCTTTTAAACTCTTACAACTTGTTTGGATAAGGAATAGAGGAAGGAAGAGAAGAAAAAGAAAAATAATTTTTCATTATGATTATTTTGGTTAGAAATTTAATAATTTATAGAAGGTTATGGTTAATGAAAGTTACTCATTTAATTTTATTTAAAAATTTTGCTTCAACAAGAGATTTTATATTCGGACAGCTTAAATGGTCAATCTAATATCAAACTTTTATGGGATATTAAATTTCATATTTTTTGAGCTTTTGAGCTTTTTTTTTAAAATTATTTTTAAAAATAATTTTGTTTAACATAAGAAAATAATTTATTATTGTTCTGTTTTTAAAAATAGTAAGAAAATTCAAAAAATCATGAAATTTAATATTTCATAAAATTTTGCAAAAAAAATTATTTAGCAACTTAAATTAACAGTTTAAGACATTAATATATGAAATCTCTTGCATAATCAATAATATTTTTTTACTCTACAAAGTACCATAATTCATCTGTCTATATATAACATCAAACAAATTAAACAGTATTCTTATTTCTATAAACTCAAATGCCTCCCAGCAACAAGTGTACAGAATAGAAGTAATATATCTACAGATATGTAACCGTAATGCTGTACCAAAATTCTTCACTAGATATTCCTAAACTTAAACTACCTTTTATTGTACATGTCATCGCCATTAAACTATAACAAAAGGGCAAAATTAGTAAAATCAGTATGTCAACAAGGGAAGAGCACAAAGGAAGGCTCCCGCTGGATTTTTCTACCTACAAACGATATCTTATCAAGCTTCTTATGGCACCATTGAAGCTGCTCGCTAGTGATTTTCGGCATTTTGAGCACTCTGGAGACCAACTTAATGTCTACATGCGAGAAGAAGAGGTCTTGATTTGATCGATCTTCTTTTGGCTTTTTGAATTTCTTAATGAGGCAGTTACCAGTTTTCAGAAGGTCTTTCAATCTCTTCTCCTTCTGCACCATGACAAGGAATCACATGTATTTAACTTAGAATTGGTTAATTGATAAAGCCTCATAGAAGCTATCAACCTTGCTGCCCGCCTTTTGACATATACCGAGCTATTTTACCAAACCCAAAATACATTTAAAATTTTATATCGATATTAAATTGGGATATAAATGAGGCCCTGTATTGTAAGTGAATTTCTGGTAAAATCTGAGGATGCAACATCATATACTTTGTTCTTTTGAGAACCCATATGGAAAAATTAGTCAATACCTTTTGCAATGTAGAATGTAGGCGCATCATTAAACTATAGTCTGATGGGTCCTGAAGCTCAACTTGTGGACCCACCAGACCCTTCAAAATTGTGGGTGTTTCATCTTTGTCACCTTTAACAAATTCCCAGAAAACCCGAATACTCTCCTCCATTATATCTTCCAATTCTTGGCTTGTAATGATGTAATTCCGTTTTTGATCGTCTTCCAATTGCTCCTTCAAATTATCCTCTGCAGGAGGATCATAATTTTAGTCAATTTTCTTTGCTGCCTTCTGAAATATCGTGAAGGGGCAAATCCTCAAAGGACTCCTATGTTTTTTTTTGACTTAATATATGGTTTGAGAAGAAAACCATACATGTTCAACTGAGATTTTTGCAATGCATTGATATAATGTTCCTTCATTACTTGTTTCTGACTTCGCATATTTATCTGTTCATTTGAAATATTTCGTCCAATTTTTGAATTGTGGTTTCATTTCTTACCAAGTGAGGCTATTTGAGCACTCAACTCTCAGATATCAGGATAATACCACATAACTAAAGAAAATATAAAAACTGTTGTTGCTGGTTACTAGAAAATACTGCTAAAAGAAATGTGAATGAAAATGAATATACTCAGCATTACCTTTTATAACTGGCACTTGCAAGAGATTTCTCAAAACACAACGGTTTTTTACATAGTTAGGCAACCTTGGTCCTTGAAAGGGTTCATTCTCCACGAATCTATTGACAAGCACCTGGAACTGTTGGAATTCACCGGCTGCCTGGTTGTACCGGTGGGAGTGGTATGGATCTGGCTCAGGCATCTCAAGCACCTTCTCATATTGCCACCTCAAGAACTCCCAAGAGAGACACATTTGCCCCACATAAACCATCTCTAAGTCACACCGTAATTCTTTTATGAACCGCTCTGATGGGTCATCAGTTGATTTTCGACGCCTGTAGATGTTTTGTGAGAGGATAGAGGTTATCGTTGGGAGCAACGGTTTGTGGGAGCCCATTGATTCTAGAGGGTCCTTTAGATGTAGAAAACCTGATGAGAAGAATTAAAAATAATGCATTATGAGTTCTCAGAAAAGGAGCTATGGGATTACAAATTATGCTCTGTGAAGCAGTAAAATTAGCTCCCAATGCTTTGAAAGTAGAATTCAAGATTAATAATTATAAAGTCGGTATTATTTGTTTTGCACTGGATAGGCACTTGCAACACCAAAAGAAGTGAAAACAAATTTCAAGTAAACTAACAACGAAATTCAGATACACATACCTACAGCATACATCTTTTGGTAGTTCAGGATATCAAACTTGCGCATCCTCTCCCTGTAGCTCTTATAGAACTTATTCAATTCATCCATAGGATCTTCGCGTAGGAATTTCTCATCAAAATGCCATGCTTTGAATTCCTCAATGGTCGTTTTAGGGGTCTCTGATTCCTCCAAAATTGTAGGCAGACCAATTGCTCTTGCTTTCTTGATCTCCATCTTCAATTGCTCAATCAAATCTTGATGCTCCCAAAGTGACTCCAATTCATCCTCCTCTTCTTCATCCAAAAGTTCTTTACCTTTGTCTGTTGACTTGCTTTGATGGCTGTCAATTTTCTCAGTATCTTGTGTTGGTTTCTCAGTAACAAAATCTTTTCTCGGCGAAATAGTTCCATATTCATTTGAAGCTTCCATGTGGTTTTCGCCATCCAAAAATCCACTCATTGCTTCATCCTCTTGGCTTGAAATAGATATTTGGGTCTCTTTACTCAAATCCTCCTTTGTTACCAATCTGGCAAATAATCTATTGTTTTCTATGTGTGTTTCATTCAGACCCACAATTTCTTTGAATTTGACTCTCTCTGATTCTTCATGGTTTAGCACATCAAATTCAGGTTTGTAATTGTTCTCTAATAACTCATTAACTTCATCTGGTTGATGGTGATTGTATGAAATCTGAACTGCAGAATTTCTCGAATCTGTTTCAGAGCCGTAAAATGATTGTGCTTGGCTCTTTTCAAGTCCTTTGAGATGATCCATCAGTTTAGAGGTATACCTCAGAAGATTGGTTGATTCCTCAGTACTGTAAGTCTTGTGTGGGGAATTATCAGGTTCCTTTTCTGACAAGAACCAATCATTGTCTGAATCAACAACCAAATCCTTAACGGAGTACCCATCACTTACACTAGATTGAGAATCTGAATCAAAACCAGAAAAATCCTCTGACGCATGTCTCCCTGATGGCGTCCATCTGCCTTTCTCAGTACTTGAAACCGTACTCGGACTACTACTGCTACTGCTTAATTTTGGTTTTTCGGAAAGCATTTCCTTTTTTATGGATCTTCTTTTCCTTCCAAGTTTTCTCCTGTTTGGTACAGAAGTAGGCTTATTAATTGACCTCTTTGGGATCTCCAAGGGTTTTTCTGGATCAGAAAGCACATTCTCAAATTCAGTGGGCTCATTCATTGGGTTAAAAAAACATCGTTCTGAGGTTTTTGTCACAGATTCGGTTCTAACATCATCAATTGAGGATAAAATATCAATAGCCAAATAAGAAGGTTTCTTTGTTTTCTCATAGTATGTATTTTCTAGTTTTCTTTCACTCCATGATTCTCTGTCAGAACCATCACTGAAATCATTTTCAGACTTAGCCTCTGTATCACATCTAACACCATCCAGTGGTTCTGGTCTCAACTCATGTTCCAGTTCCAGGTCTGGTTCTGGTTCTAGTTCATGTTCATGTTCACATTCATGTTCTTCATCTTGTTTTGGTTCTTCTGGGTCTAGTTCTGTTTCATGTTCTACGTTCATGTTCATGTTCACGTTCATGTTCTTCATCTTGTTTTGGTTCTTCTGGGACTGGTTCTGTTTCATGTTCTAGTTCATGTTCTGATACATGTTCTAGTTTTGGTTCTGACTTCGATTCTAGTGCATGTTTTACAGCTTGTGATGGTTCACATTCTGGTTTTAATTCAGGTGAGGATTCATGTTCCAGCGCCATGTGAACTTTGGTGTCTGGTTGAGATTTAGTTTCAATGCCAAGTTGAGATTTACTTTCAGATTTTTGCATGATGTTAGATTCGGGTTCAGGTTCGAAAACCTTTTGCAGTTTCTCAGTTTCACCAATTATTTGTTCTCTGGGATTAATGGTTAACCTCTCCTCTTTGCTGGCAAATTTTTCAACTTTCAGTTCCGTAGAAAACTCATTGACAGATATGGTCATGTTTTCAGGTTGTGGGATAAACCCTCTCAAATTCCTCTCAAGTGCAAATTGGTATTTTTGAATGCTTGCTGAATTTGGGGTATCATTTGAAATTGGTGATTCGTCTGAAATGGGTAATTCAGTGAATTCAGGTGATTTATCTTCCTTGACTGGATACAATTTTGGATCGCAATATTCTTCCAATGCTTGGTGGTCAAGTTTTGAACTCAAACCTGAACTGAGTTTCTCGCTATCATTGTAACCATTGGATTTCCCACCTTGTATAGAGTTGTCTTTGGCTAACTCATCTGTACACTTTGGAGCATTTACACTGTAATAATTCTCAGTGATATTGTTCCAAAATGTCTCATGATTATTCTCCCATATGTAATCGAATCCTGTGAAGCGATCTTTATCAGATATATTCTCAAACTCAGGATAAAATCTTGGTCCTGTCTCATTCTTCCTCAGCCTAAACATAATTAAATTAGAACCCTTTTAGAAGGAATTTTCTATAAGGCAATTAATTAAGGATTTAAAGTGGATCATGTATATACCGGTACCAGTCCTAGCCAGGTAGTATTCCATTACAAGAGTACAAGGCTAATTGGTAAAACTGAGTAGTGACCATTACACACAACCTCAATTTGGTGCTGATTGGTACACTTGTACTTTCAGATTGACCTGACATCCTAAAATAAAATCTATATTTATTTCAATTTAAATTAAGTAGAGATTAAATCCTTCCATACCTGAAAACATATGCGAGTATGAAATGTATCAAAACAGCCACGGAGATAGCAACCCAAAACACTGACGAGCTTAACAGAATTACTAATAATTTAAAGAACAGTCTGTTAAATGACCCTCCTGAGATTGAACTTGCATTGTTCTCATTTGTAGTTGAGTTCGTTATATCCATAATTCAAAAAATAATTTGGGAAATAGAAGCTTTTCTCTACATCCCAGTTTGTAGAAGCATCCCGCGATCAGACCAAGTAGACTCAGGTAAAACCTAAAAAAAAAAGCAGGGAAATAAAGAAAATTGTATTAGAAAGTCAATGGTCAGTCAAAAAATTACATGCCAAGTTTCATGCTGCATGTCAACAAGAAAATGAATGCAATAACTCTCGTCATTTGTTTTGATATCTCAGAAGGAATAAGGTATATACAATTCTTAAGAAAAAAAATGTATACTTTTCTTTTCCCAATATAAGGGTTTCCTTTAGCTCTCACAACTTGTACTTTTCAAATGTCTTTTACAAAACGTGTTCTCCATAGAACAAAAACTTAAGTAGGACTGAATAGTTGGGTAAGAAATTTTAGTAAGTTATTCTATACCACTAATTACATTTTTCTCATTTTTAGTTTGCTAAGAAAATTCAAATTGCAACTGGATCATAAAAAGGGAAGTGAAGTTCCACCCCTTCCCCCCCCCCAACCCAAAAAAAAAAGAAAAAAAAAAGAAAGAAACAGAGAGAGTAAAGTCAAATACAACAAGTCAATAACTATTCCTATATATGAATTGGAACTGATGTAACCATAAAATAAATGAGCCGAAATCGCAGAGCATACGCTCTGCACGTACTCTGAGTACAGAGTTACTTAATAATACAAATTCTAAATGAAACTCCACTAGATTCATACATGAGACAGAGCATCAATATTAATCACACTTGAGGAAATTTGTATTGCATAAATATGAAAGTAATTCGGAGATAATAATTTAGAGATAATTGTAAACTGGAGGAAACAAGTCCTTTTTGATGATTGAAGGAAAAAGGAATAGAGAGTGCCATACCAGAAACATAACAGAGTAATCGCCGATATCAATCTAGCAAGAACCCAACTTTAGGAAGATTCTTTGAATACCCCTCAATTAATTGGAGCTCATTTCACTTCACAAAACAGAGACTCCCCACCTCTCTCAATATTCGATAAGCTGCTCTGCTCAATAACCAGACAAAGATAAGAAGATAAACATGCGGAGGGAGAGAAAGCAAAAAAACGGGAATCTAAAAGGATAGGTGTGAATTGTGAATTTGGCTCTTAAAGGCGAGAGAAAGAGAGAAGTGGCAGGAGCACCAAAGTGTGATGGGGATAGTAATTGCAAATTTAAGAAACCAGAGCAAGGACTGGAAAGCCGAACCACCTATGTATAATCAAATAAAAGCAAAGGGCACCTCAAGAGAAAATAACGTGTATATATCATCATTAAAGTTTAGAAAAAGCATTATTCAATTTCAGGGTGAAAATTGAGTAGAGTCCTTTGGTTAGGTGGTCTGTGCACTTTCAAAATCTGAGATGCATATTCTTTTAGAGGGTTCATATGTAAAAACTGACAATGAAAATGACAACTTTTTTGTGATCGATGTAGGCTCGATCTGGGCCCCACCAATGGGCCTAAAATTGACAATATTCCCATTAATACAATTTGTTCCAATTGACACATTGCCGGAGGCGCCTTACTCTTCTGTACAGTGTATGTAAACTGTAAAAGCATCTGAGAAGTGAGAATAGGGCGGTTAATGATAATATTTTGATCGTTTATCCGATCTATATTGTATTCAATAAGACTGATATGGATAAAGTTTTATTTTTTTAAGTCATTAGGTATGAGTATGGATAAAAAAAAATTCGTTAATTTATCGGGTATAGATATGGATAAGAGGTTTTCATTACCCATTATCCAATTGGTAAAATATATAAATATATATAGTTAAATTATATATATATAATAATAATTGAGTAAATATACCGTGAGTTTAAGCTCACAGAAATTTTCATGAGCTTAACTCAAAATCTACATCAAATCATCTCTAAATTTTAATTTATCATGATCATTAAATTTTTTATATGAAAATCTTATGGGATGCAAAAATTTAGAGTGTTTTGAGTTTTTAAAGTCATTGTTTTTAATTTTTGAAAATGAACTCTAAAAATAATAATATGATATTCAATCTTTCAACATCATTTTTTAAAATTAAAACAGTGACTTAAAAAGCTCAAAACACTCCAAATTTTTGCATCTCATAAGATTTTCATAGAAAGAATTGAATGAGCATGATAAATTAAAATTTAGAGATGATTTGATGTACTTTTTGAGTTAAGCTCACGGAAGGTCTCCGTGAGTTTAAACTCACGATATCTTTACTCATAATAATTAGTATATATTTTTTATGACAATTGACATAAAAAAATTATATGATTTTTTTATATCTAAAATGTTAATTATTGTTGTATTTTATTAATATATTTATTTAATACTATTTATTTATCTAAATCATATAATTTTTTTTATTAAATTTTTTTTATTTTTATCCGTTATCTATCATTAGCCGTTCGTTACCTGAATTTTTTAATGCGTAAATATAAAATATGGATAATTTTTTTAATGAATATGAATAATATATAAATAAAAAAATTTAATGAATACTCTACCCTACCCATAACCTGGGACGGGAGATATCGGATATGTAATGTAAATGCCTTTTTTTAGAGCTTTGAATTTTCCTATGGCGAAATAAGAACACCCAATAATGTAACAAGTCTTTATAATCTGGGACCGGATGAATTTTTTTTTTTTTTTTTTGCCTTTTAGGTAGGAAGCCACACAGTAGGTTGATGTAAGTCATCACTGGAGATCAGGCTTTCAATTATGTTGGTTCAGACTTCAGATTCCATAGTGATAATACTTAGGATTTAACCAATTCTTGGATAGTTCCATGACACCTATATATATTATGAATATTTAATACATACTCACTCCTATGTATGTATATATCGAGTATTTTTGTGTTGTCAATAAGGTATTTTATATTTATATCATGTATTTTGTATAGCCACTATGATAAGTGACTGCTCTTGACCTTTTATCATTTCATCCCTCCTTTATTTTATTTTGATTTGATTGGGATCTTTAATTTGCCCTAAATGAGAATTTTCCAAATAATGTGTTGTTGGCACAGATTAATGAGTGAGGCTATGGTGCTTCGTGAAATACAAAATCTTTTATGATTCGCGTCCGTATTTCGGATTTAAAAGTCTAAACGACTGATCTAAACAGTTGAACGTGATATCCATATTGAAATATCATTGAAGATCAAAAATTTTATTTTTTGATACTTTTTACTATTTCTTAGATTAGCAGAAAATCACTAGTATTTGATGGTGCGAAAATCATTAGATTAATAAATTTTATATCCATCTAAAAAATAGCAAAAAAAATTTAAAAATATAAAATTTGATCTCTAACAATATTTTAATATGGAGATCATATTCAACGATTTGGATCGACCGTTTAGGCTTTCAAATCTAAGAAACGGACGCAAAACACGAAAAAAAATTATGCTTCGCAAAGCACCATAATTTCACTCCGGATTAATATTACTTTTCTCGGGATGCTACTTTATATTTTTTTTTAGCTTGACGATATGTTGAAACCTTGACATACCAACATAACTCATGGTGTTAGGACTTAGGACCATTAAGTGAAAAGGTAGGGGATTAATTTATTTAAAGGAACGATCACAAGTCAAGTTTAATACTAATAATGAGTTTTCTCTCTTTATATGGTTCAAAAAATATATATACCGAATATTTAAAAGAGTCCTCATATTTTTCTTGATATGACGTATGTTAAGGATCAGTTTTCAGAATAATATTTTTTTTTCTTTTTTCAACATTAGAGCTGCATGAATCTAACAGATGAGAACATGCTGGAAATTTGCTGTGCAGTAACAAGTCTGAAGTGTATTTAAACTTAAAATATGTTTTATTAAAATGGGTAATCTGCTATGGATCAGTCCAACTATCGTAGATTTATTAAACAACGGTCATATTTTCGAAGTTGAAATCAGCAGTTATATTTTTCGCTGATCAACTTCCCCTTCCTAATTTTGTCAAATAAATACATATTAGTCATCCAATAATTGAAATTTTTCAAATTTTGTGTTTATTTAATTTAAAGAAAAATAAATTATACGCTGATGCTTAATCATATAATTTGTTTTCTGTAAGATTTCGGTACTTTCAAAAGTATTATTTTGGTCCTAAAATTTTTGAATAATTTGCGCTGAACTGATCTTATTTACATTGCAGCCTCTTAAAAATTAATCCCACAATCAATTTTACTAATGCAAATAACATAGATAAAATCAAATGAAAACGGCTGGCTTTTGTCACTTTGTAGAAAAAAATAGATAAAATCACATAGATTGATTTAGAAGTGCATATGTTTATCAGGAAAGAGTAACATAGAAATAAGATAAGACACGCTATATTGACATTAATAGAAGCATAAAGAAATATTTTTTGTTTGTGATGATTCATGAATAAATAAAAAAAATGTTTGTATTTGCAATATTGTCTTGCTTTAAATCATAATATATATATATATATAAAATACAGAAAGGATGCTAAAATTTGTATTTTTTTTTTACTGTGCTGCACTTTCCCAAATTTTTTCTTTTGGGTGTCTCCTTAATGCTAAATATCATTAAATAATTTTACCAACAATGACCATATTCATGAATTAATTAAATATAACGTTTATGATTTTCATCGTTGGTATTGTCGTCATATGGATGTTATTATAAATTTTTACATATTTTTTGACATACTTATCATGGTAGATCAAGTTGACATAATTTTCTACATTTTAAGGATCGAAATAGCACTTTCAATTTTTTAAGGACTAAATAGAATATGAGTTTTATTTTGAGAATATTCTGTTTATACAGATTTTTGCACTTAAATGTTCCAGCGAAACGACAAACTTTTTTCTTTAGTAATTAAAATAAAAAATATAAAGGAATAAGATTGCGTCAAAAATTTCACTAACTCGGGACCGAATTTGAAATTCGGTACTAGCTCTTTCATGCATTTTTTTCTTTCGTATTTGCAATTCCAAGTCCATTCCATGAAGTTTATGTATTGTTTGTGTTGATATACAATACAGAACAACTCACGTGATTGTCAGATAAAACACCGACCCCTAAAACAATCACATGTCCATTCAACAAAATGACAAAAGTTGAAGAAAAATATAATAAAGAGAAGAAAAAAAACACGATAATTAATACCTTATTAAACTATAATGGGATTTTAAGTAATTAATTAACATGTATATGTAAGGTTGACAAAATATTATTTATTTTATATTTGTGGACTAACAAGTAAGAAATATGAGTTGCAACTCTTGGTGGCGGCCTCTAATATTGATTGCAATATTGATAGAGTGCTCCTTAAAATAAAATTAGATAATAGATAGACTCGTATAATGAAAAATATTAACAAATAACAACGAGAATTAATTAATGAGATGGCACTAGCGCCGTTTATAGGTCAGGACCACTAGATGATCTATAGGAACTAGCACTAAATTATATATATATATATATATATATATATATATATATATATATATATATATATATAAATAAGTCCGACTATAATGTTTTGTAAAAAGTACGAAACGTTATGTGTTTTACTTATTTCTATTTTTTATTTTAAGTTAGAAATAATTAATCAAAACCGTTCAATCTAATCTTCATATCAAAATCTATTAGTAAATCAAAATTTATATTTTTTTTTGCTATTTTTTCTAATGAGGAGAAAATGACTTGATATGAGAATTATGGTTCGTCCAAAAATGACGATTTTCTCCTTATCCAAAAAAATAACAAATGAATTCCAAAAAATATAAAATTTAGTTTACTAATATATTTTAATATGGAGAATAGATTGAATGGTTTGGATCGATTATTTCTGACTTAAAATTAATAATAAAGCACAAATCATATAATGCTCTTATGCTTTATAAAACACCATAACCTAATTCTCTCTATATATATTATTGACATCATCTGAAAATAAAATATTTATTTATTTTAATTTTATCGATTTACATGTTAAATACATTTTAGGAAGTGTATGATGCATACCATTATTTACTATTTTTCACTGATCATGAACAAGCTAGACATGTTATTTATTTGACAGCTGACTGGATTAAATATTGCATATTTCTTTGACGAATATAAAATTTACTTTAACTACTCATAACCAAAAATTCAATGATTGTATTTTAAGTAATTTATGAACACTGATAATTATATCATGTTAACAAATGAGACGCCATCACATTTTAATGTAAAAATCTAGAAAATGAATCTTAGCAGTTAGCAATTAATTAAAATTCGTAGCTAGATTTATTAAATATAATAAATAAAAGGGGAGTATCAACAACAAAATATGAAACAATTCCTACCGACGCCTTTCATTGCCTGATCTACACGTATCAGTGGAGCAATGTAAATGATCCGCGTGTCTCCGAATCCCCACCCCCCAGTCGGTTGCAAACTCGCAACTTTTGATATACTTGCGGAGAACAAAAAAAAGATACATGGTTTGGGACCGAGTTTAGAATGGAAATTCTGACACAATCTTACTTTTTTTGTTATTTTTCTTATTTTAATTACTAAAGAAAAAAATCTGGCGAAACGATCTTCGTTCTGCCAAATGTAAAGAATATTGTGTCCTTTCTTTGATTGTTCCAAAGACCCATGTCATGTATTATGATATTTGTTGTTTACTTGTAAGCTTTTATTTGCATATATATTATAATGTTTTTTTAGATTCTCCACTGTGTACAAGTTTTTAATTATATTTATGTGGGATCCATCCTCTTATGTCCAAGTGCTTGGTTAAGATTAAAGTTGTCGGAGAACAATTCACCATTAACTTTACAAAGCCTAAAGTACGACACATACAGAAACCACTGATTATTCTATCTAATAATATGAATAATTCAATTAATAATGATAAAAAATTAATAGTAGAAATGACAGTGCGATACTGTTAGTGGTGCTTTGAAAATGCGTCACTGATAATAATATTTTTTTTATTATTTTTCAGTTAGCTTTGTAAAAAAATCACATCAATAGAAGTGGCGCACTCCTACTAACGGAAAAAAAAAAATATTAAATTTGAATATAAAACTTAGTTTAATGATAGGGAAAAAAAGAAGACGCTACTAGGAGTTACGTCTTTTCAAATGCGTCGATCAATGGCGTATATATTTATACATCGATCAGTAATTCACAAGACCGCCATTTTTAGTATTAAAATTTAATTTTTTTGTTGTTATTATTATTAATAATAGAATTAATTTAATTATTATATTAAAAAAATCGATGTACGGAAACTGAAGGTTAGTTCTTCAAACACCTCAATCCACGAAAAAAAGGTAAAAAAAAAAGAGGTTAAGCATTCAAATAATCAGATCAGTGAGTGTCTGAGTGAGGACAAAAAAAGGTTAGGAAAATTATAGTTATATATGTTAACTACGTTAATGAAATGATTAATCAAGATGTTTTATTTATCAAGTACATAATATTATATAATGTTAATTATTGACATATGAAAAAAATAATTAGATCTCTCCTATAATAGATGGATGGATGGTTAAATGTGGTGGACTCTATATATTTTCCTTATAATTCTATAAATCCATCACGAATATACAAACTGAAAAAAGAAAAAAACAAGGAGGGCATTGACGAAATTAAATATTTCAATAATGTTCCCTATCAATATCATGCCCTTTTCATGACTCGACGATGTGAACCCACGACCTAACGCACGTTTAAATGCAATTAAGAAAAAGTAAATAGGAAGATTAGTTCCTAAGAATGTGGTTTTATGCGACATTAAGTCTTCAATCATTTGTGTGCCGTGTGGGGTGTGCGTGTTCTTGTCCCTTCTAAAGAAAATACCTAAATAATGACAAATCTATGAATACAATCAAAATTCTATTGCAACAGCAATCGTTGTCGTCGTGAGTGAGGACAAAAGGAAAAAAAAAAGAATGTGAGAAGCTTATAATCGTCGTTTCTAAGAATTATTGTTAGTAATTTTTGACCAGTCAACATAATCAATAAAAAAATAATCTACTTTGGCAAATTCCGGTTAATTGTATTGTAACCGAGTTCCCACGAATTTACAGTTCTATTCTTGTATATATGAACGTTAAATTAAAGTAAAATCTAACTTTATGGTACATATAATATTTGTAGTATATTTTTTTAAAAAATATTGCTCAAATAAAAAAATTTAAAATCATAATTTTTGTACGTGTATCAAATTTCCAATAATTTATAAATTAATTGATTTATCACAATGTCATTGAAACTTCATCGTTAAAAATTTTAAAATTATACGACAAAAGGCAAAATCTCTTTTAAATTGACAAAAAAAATGATACACTATATATCTCATTAATAATACATCTATGATTTTGAAAATTTCTTTTTAACCAATATTTTTTCTAAAAAGATGTATAAAAAGTGTTAGATCTATCATAGAGTTGAATATATACTACAATCACTCTAAATTAAATATGTTAAAATTTTAAAACATTTTAGATGAAAGCTATTGTCAAGAGCGTAGCTTATAGGAAAGTTGAAATCACGGAGTCTATATTACATGAACACTATGGCCAGATTTTTTTTCTCTCTCTTACACATGGATGCAGGATTTTTTTATAATATGGTCAAAGTCGTCTTCTTATTATAATATTATTTTTAATACAATAATAATAATAAAATTAATAATATCAACAATAGTCACTGTGATTATTATAATTATTTTTTGGATATTAGTAATCATGTTATAATAATAATATTTATTATTATTATTGTTATTATCATTATTCTATCAACTCAGATCAGTCTAACTCATATTAAACTTATTAATTTTCACGAAATTGGAAACCAATAAATAGGTCGATAAGTTGATTTGAGAGAAAATATTTGATTTAATAAATGATAAAGTGAAGTGAAGAATAAAAAAATATAATAGAATCATACATAAATACATCGAGAGATGTGATATTTGAAGAAGATAAAAAATAGAAAAAGAGCTCTGAAAAAGAAAAGAGAGGAGATCAAAGTTCGAAAAGGGAATGATACAATAATTGAAAGTTCTATTTGATATGAGAAATATAGAAGTGATATAAATACTCATTCGTACGCAAAATCATAATTATCTCATATACGCTCTTTACAAATTTAATGGGGTCAACAATAAATTTTTTATAATATGTAATTTAATGGATTATTAAGATTTGCTTTCACGGCTGGTAATGAATTAATTCATAAGAGATTTAACTTCTTAGTCTTTCTAATTATGTCAAATCATCTATATTACTACCATTAATGTTATTTAAATCTCTTTCTCTACCATTAATGTTATTTAAATTGTATTTCTTCTCATTTAAAATTAAAAAAGAGCGTTGAATGCCTAAGATAGATAGATTTTACTTCATAATTAAAATGATCCAAGTTCTTTGTATTATCATGTGTTATATTGCATATCTTATTATTATTATTATTATACTCATCTTTAGCTTTTGAAAAAAAAAAATGTGTTCAAATTTTGCTCAATATGGAATTTTTATTGAAAATATTTTTAACTTCATATTTTTAATTATCTATTTTAACTATTATTCTTGAAATGAATCCTAGGGGCAATCCTAGTTTGAATAAATGTGGAACCATAATAAACAACCTAATGCTAGGTTAAAATGTTAGATAAAAATGAGAACAGTCTAACTAAATATTAAGGCTTGATGAGGTGAATATCAAACTCAAATATGATTACTATTATATCTTGATAAAATGAATATAGAATTAATTGAGTCTTATTCTAGGTAAGGTTAATATTAATGCACTAAAGTGAACAATAATGCAATATATATTATAATATGAAAAAAATATGATCAGAATACTGAGGGTAGTGATGGAGCTTGATACAAAATTATGGGAGGTAATTTTTTTATATATACCTTAAATACTGTCAAATTTTAGAGACTAAAATGAAAATTTATCATAATTACACTATAAAATATTATAAATCTTTAACATATATACTAATTTTTAAAAATTTTAGAGGCCGCGGCCCCCTCCGGTCCGGTCCTCATGAAGCTCCGCCTCTGACTGATGGTATACAAGATGAACGCCATAGCAAGGAAGACTAATGCAGAACATTGAACATAAAAACTAGGTAAAGTTGAACTAAAGAAATTAAACATTAATGGTGTTCGTTGGGCATCACCAATAATTTGTCGAAGATTACAAAATTTAAAAGAGATAAATTGTTGGAAAAAATATTAATTAGGCAAACTAATTAACAACAACCATAATACATAAACTTAGTAGGAACAGTTCGACGTCACCTTTATTCATGAAAATATGTAGTTATTTTAATCTAGTAAGAAATATTTCACCAGATCCGTTCGGCGTACATTTTCTCCTTTCAGGGATTGGGAAAATATTTCGACAAATTCCCATGATTCAACGTGTTTTCTCACGAAAAAAATTAATCGAGTCCAACTTAATTTTTTTTCCAGCAACAACTCGATTACGGATAGATTTTGTAATGTCACTGATCAGTAGATTTTCATTCCCTGAAGAAACTATTTATTTCACATGAATGTGCATGTGTGGTTGCAGAACAGGGCCTTAATTAGTGTTTTTATATGTAAAAACATTCTTCTCTGAACGTTATATCTGTCAAGTGATATGACCGATTTCTTTTTGTCATCTTTTAAATATGTTTTTTTTTGTCATTAGAACATGTAATGTTACTTCTGTGGTAATGCATATAATTAAATAACCCAAGCGTATGATTGACCTCGTCGTCAAACACTTGTATTATTATTTTCTAAAGAAGGGAATCAAATCCTTGAGCTTTCTTTATTTGAAAAAAAAAGAAGTAAACAGTCGCCTGTGTACCACAAAATAAGCAAGCAAAAAAGAAGAAAACAACCAAAGCTACAATTGTTAGCCTTAGTAGTATATTATTAGTGATTAAACTAAAATTAACAAAAATAATAAAAACTAAAGTAGGATATCTGTACTCTCTGTGCAAGTTATGGTGTATTATATATAACTGTTACGAGAAAAAAAAGTTGGTAATAAAATGCACTTGACAATAAGGACGAAGGAAAGCAACAAACATGCCACATTAAAACAAGCCAAGTTGAAACAAATTAATGGCCGTACAGAAAGATGGATACCCAACCTTAGCAAAACACCATTGTTATTATCTATTTGACATCAATGAATTGTAATTAATGTTATGATGTCTACGTCATCCGAGACAAATTTGTCTATTGCCACGTCATCAATCAATTACTAGCTAGCCTACTCGATAACATTAACAGTCACCAGTCTCCACTTACCTAACAACCTATGACACGCGAGGTAGGCCACAGCTCATGACATAAACACACATAATCCAATCAACAACAGAAAAATAAAATAAAAATATGATTCCTTTCTACGCAAGATCGGCAGCAGAATGAACGATAAATTTATTCAGGGTCACAGTGACACACGCGGAAGGCGCGTTTTATGTTTAAAATTTATAATTTTTTACGGTAATTTAGTGCGGCCACAAACGTACAATTTATGTTTAGTATAGTAAGAATGTTGAACTAGAAACAGCAAAAATCACTAAATTTGTTTTACTTTGGACCTCTAGACGTGAAAAATAACTAAATTAGGGGTTTGTTCGGAAGAATCAATTCTGAGTATTTTAAAAGACTAAAAATAAATCAATAAATATTTTTGGTTAGTTTTTATATTAATTCGATAAATATTTCTAGTATGCTCTCACATATGGCCCGTAGGGAACGCAACTAAGTTACAACTACCAATCAAATGTCATACTCTCTCACTAGCTGTGTGAATTCTAAACGAACAGTACCTAGACAACAAACCTCAACTCTCGCATATTGGTTTTTTTGTTTAGTTGATGATCAGTTTAGGATTTTAAAGTTCACATAAATCTAAACTCCCGCATGTTGGCTTAGATCCCTTAGTTTGAGTGCTAGTTTTTTGTAGGCACGCTCAATCTCTCGATCTAAGCGGGGTTTAACCTCTCAGACACAACCTGATCTACCTTCTCGGGTCCCATATCTATTTATTGTACTTTGAATGACTTTTGATAAACTACTTGAATCTTAGACGGTCAAACCTGGAGCTTGACTACGATTCGGGACCTATCCTTACAGTTCATCAACAAACAAACAAGCATAAAAATACTACTCAGCATAATCAAAACACAATAATAAAATGAGAAAATCTCTAATAAGCAATCATAATATGAACAAAACAATAAAGATACAAAAAGTGAGTACTAAAAATATAACAGTAAGAGTATCAAAAATAATAAAAAATACAATAATAAAGTAAAGCAAACTCTATATCTGCTCCTGTGCCAGTTTCTCATTACAGTCTCTATCTCCTCTCAAGTGTTTGGACTCCTCAATCTCTTGATTTGTCTCGGGAATGGTCAAGGAATACCGAACTGTAGCTGTTATAATTCTAGGGTTTGGAACATCCAAGAACACCTCTAAAGGCTGCTGGAGGTGTTATTTTATAGTGGAGAGTCAATAAAATTAGAAGAAAATCAATCAGATCAGTTTCTGTCTTCTTTATTCAGGTTTCCAGAAACAGCTCATACGGTTCGTAAGGTACTGTATACGGCTCGTACGGGTACTGTTCACATTGCTAAATGGTTGGTATTTTGACCATAATTTATTCGTCCGGACTCCGATTTGAGTGATCTAAGAATCGTTGAAAAGTTAGGAACAAGTTCTATAATATTCGAATATTATCTTAGTCATTCCATGATAGTATATTATTAGAATTGGGCGTAATTTACTGCTCATGATATGTCTTGACTCCGTTCATATTTATTTTTTTCTTAATTATATTCAATTGCTCTATTTTGCTCCAAAGTGTGAAAAGATGTGTTTGAGTCTCAATTTCTCAGCTACTTAACGCGTATTTTTCTAAAATATAAAATATAACCAAGACATAATCAAATCCAATAAAAGAGATATAAAATACAATGAAATAAAACATGAGTTATGAGAATTAGGTCTTAATTTTTGGCACAACATGGGTCAAAATATAGATATGAATGTGCTACATCAAATCCCCCCAAACTAGGATCAAGCAAAACTTTAATTCTAATAGTGTAGACCATACTTAAATCTAGACATTGACTTTTTGATATCTAATGAAATAAGAAAATTAATTATTCAAATCAATCAAGTTTGGTTGCGATTATCCTCCTTCACCCCACAAGACACGGATTGAAATATAATTAGGTTAAACTAAGTGATTCTTGAGCCAAAAACAACCCAACTTTGAAACTTAGGACCCTACCTCATCTCATCATGGCATGTCTAAAAATTTATTTTGTGACCAAAACAAGAGATACCACGACTTAGCTAAAATACCTCATATGTTAAAATTATTCAGACCTTGTAGGTTCAACAACCGGTTTCCACTTCTACGACAAAAAAACAAAATATAAAAGTATATTTAAAAAATAGTCTAAATTAAAGGGTTGAGCGATCAGATCCTTGTCTTGTACTGGAATAATACACAGCGGCTTAATTTATCTAGACTATCTAAGGTGTATATTGCATACATTCAATAATAACTCAATTATTATATGTACAAATGAGCCAGTGGAGTGTCAATCAGTAAGTTATTAAGTTTTAAAAAGCAAAAAAAAAGGCAAAATTTTTATATATTTTTAATATTTTTATTTATTTTTGTTGGACTTCTATGGCTAGTCTCAATCAAAGAGACATGACCCTTACTATTTGAATCTTTCAAGTGCTGGATAACCCCAACATACAAGGCGTCCCGGACATGTAGGCATGTCAATTCCTTTATTCAAAGATAAAATCAGTTTAAGTGCTAGACATGTCAAAATATTATCAAGCAACCGATTTAGGTTGTAATTTCTAAAATTTTAGATCATCTAAGAGACTAAACGTTATAAATTTTAACCTTCGATCTTAACACACTAGTTCATGGGGTTATTATAACCGAACCGAACTAAAACAAAATCAACTCAATCCATCAAATATCCTCAAATCTTACCTAAATGCAAATTAAATGATCCTAAAAATGAAAAAAATGCTAAAAAACATTAAAAATTACTCTTAAATGTATGTAATGTAGATACAATCTCAAATACCCTCAAGCTTAAATCGAACGTTGTCCTCAACGTTTCAATTAAAAATAAAAAGAAGGTAAAGAGATACTCACAGATATATTGGTGTTGCGTGAATGTGATATGCGGCAAACACACCAATTTATAGGCAGATCTCATGAATATGATGAGTGATGTGATTCTGGTGGCATGGGGTGCGGGTTGCATCCAGAGAGTTTGCCCAAAATTTTTCTAAGTACCCAAACGCTATTTCCTCCGCTATGGGTTGCACCATGCACAAGTGTGGTCCATATGACTTTATTTCTGTTTTTAAATTTTTTAGATTAAACTCGATCCTTTGCCTTGTTTCTTTCTTCAATGAATATCTATGGGTATTTATTCCTACAATGAAATCAATAAAATAAAATACATTAAAACACGAAAAATTACCTAAAATAAATAAAACCAAAATTTTTTAAAAGAAATATTGAGTCGCCTCCCAAGCAGCGCTTTGTTTTAAGTCATTCAGCTTGACCCTTATTTCATCATTCATTCAGTGTGTCAGAGAGAGAATTGATATTTTCATGAGCCACCTTAAAAGCTCTATCTTTGACTCTGCTGATGTTCTCCGAGTCATCATGCCTTGCAATCATTTCGGTGGATTCTCCTTAATATTTTCATTGCCCTTCTCCTCTTTAGGTGGAACAACAACTTCGTCCTGCAACAAGAATTATCAGGAGGTTTTCCATCATATTTTGTGACAACAAAGCTACCAGGGTCCTTAAGCTTTATGGGTAGTTTATCTTACACCCGAACATCACTTTGCCCCTTTGTCAAAATTTTAATTTTATCTTTTTCAACCTATTTTTCTTTGGATACAATTTCCGTCAAGTTCCATTCTTTCTCCAAACTCTCATTTTTACCAGTTTATTTAACTAAATTAGCCTTGACCAACCTCTGAGGAGAATGATCAAACATATATAGAGGTACGTACCTTAGTATTCCCTCCTTTATCTATTTTGGCATAGACGCATTGATATTATCCTTACCTTTCATTTGCTCCACCTCCACTTGAGATTGAGACCTGTGCTGCGTCTCAGTACACTTCTCTTACTCTTTGGGCTTTTGGCCTTTCTCCTCACTGCTCAAGAAAATAACATTAATATGCTCTCTTTGCATGAGTTCAGATTGAACATGAAATGTGCTCGACTGTTGTGAGGGACGTGTCACCAACTGTGCTACTTAGAGCTCGAGCATCTTTCCATGAGTCGTCAATCGATTAATTTTTATGTCTAAATCCTTGATCTGATCGATAACTTGTTGATTGGCGACCTTTTTCTCTTACATGAATTCCTCCTGGCCACGCACCAATCTTTCGATCATCTGCTCCTGTTAGACTTTGAAGGCGCATTTAACTCAAATGGTTGTTGTCTGAAGCCTTGGTTGGGTTTGTTGAGATGTTGGCTCAAGTTTTATGGTGAGTTATTATTGTTAGGTCTGAAATCATTATTGTTCATTACATTAACTTGTTCGGCTTCCCTTCATCTATTCCTCCTCAACCGCAGTTGACTGTTTAGTCAAATCGAAATTGAATTCGCTCATCTCCCACTCCTCACGGTGAGTGTGTCTTCTCTCATGTCGGCAATCACTCTTGATGTCCTGAAAAATGATCTTCCAAGGATGATTGGTATTTCCTTATCGTCTTCCATTTTCATTATCATAAATTCTCCTGGCACAAAGAATCTACCTACTTTCACTGGTAACGACGCCAAAAAGCTTGACGCATGCAGAGGGCGTGTGTTCTTTACCTTTAAAATTTATAATTCCATACGGTATTTTAGTTCAGCCGCAAGCGTATGATCTACGTTTAGTATAGTAAGGGTGACGAACCACAGGGACAGTAAAAATCACTGGACTTATTTTACTTTGGGTCTCTAGACGTGAAAAATAAGTAAATTAGGGGTTTATTTAGAAGAATTAGTTCTAGGTATTTTACAAGACTAAAAAAAAAGTAATAAATATTTTTAGTTGGTTTTATATTAATTGAATAAATGTTCCTAGGATTTAGTTCTATTTTCACTCGAATATGACTCATACGACTCATATGCTTTCACATACAGCACGTAGGGAGTGCATACGAGTTACAACTACCAATCAAAGATCATACTCTCTCACTGGTTGTGCAAATCCTAAACGAATAGTACATAGATAATAAACCTCAACTCTCGTATGTTGGTTTGTTTGTTTAGTTGGTGATCAGTTCAGGGTTTTAAAGTTCATATAAACCTCAACTCTCGCATGTTAGTTTTGATCCCTTAATTTGAATGTTGATTTTTTATAGGCACGCTCGATCTCTTGATCTAAGCGGGGTTTAACCTCTCAGACACAACCTGATCTACTTTCTCAGGTCTCAGATCTACCTATTGTACTTTGAATAACTTTGATAAACTACTCAAATCTTAAACAGTCAAAACTGAAACCTGACCACGGCTCGGGACCTACCCTTATAGTTCATCAACAAACAAGCAACCATAAAAATACTACTCAGCACAATCAAAACACAACCATAGAATGAGAAAACCCCTAATAAGAAATCATAATCTGAGTTTCACATCCCTAACCCATAAGAACTAGACTACTCAGCCGCTCATGACAAAATAGAACAAAACAATAAAGATACAGAAAGCGAATACCGGAGACATAACAGAAAGAGTATAAAAATAATAAGAAATACAATAATAAAACAAAGTAAACTCTAGATCTGCTCATGTGCCAACTCTCGTTGCAGTCTCTGTCTCCTCTCGAGTGTTTGGACTCATCAATCTCTTGATTTACCTCAAGAATGATCGAGGAATGCCAAACAGTAACCGTCATAATTTTAGAGTTTGGAGCATCCAAGAACACCTCTAAATGCTGCTGGAGGCGTTCTTTTATAGTGGAGAGTCAATAAAATTAGAAGAGAATCAATTAGATAAGTTTCTGCCTTCTTTTTTTTGGTATTGTTCATGTTGTGCAATGATTAGTATTTTGATCATAACTTTTTTATCCGGACTCCGATTTGAGTGATCTAAGAATCATTGGAAATCTAAGAATAAGTTTTGCAAGATTAGTATATTATTTTAGTTATTCCATGATAGTATATTATCATAATTGGACGTAATTTTCTGCTCATGATCTGTCTTGACTCCGTTCATATTTAAATTCTTCTTAATTATGTTCAATTGCTCCAAAGTATGAAAATATGTGCTCTAGTCTCAATTTCTCAGCTACTTAACATGTATTTTTCTGAAATATAAAATATAGCTAAGGCAAAATTAAATCCAACAAAAGAGACATAAAATGTAATGAAATAAAACATGAATTGAAGAATTAGATCTTGATTTTAGACACAACATGAATTAAAATATAGATATAAATGCGCTATATCACTGAGCATGACAATATAATTATATCAAAATTCATCATATTATATATTTCTATAACACGTAGGATGTTCTGTCTTTAATTAACTTCAACTTTTTATATACAACTTTTTAAGTACAAATGTATTCTCTACTATAATAAAAATATATTCTCAGAGCAGAAAGTACAACTAATTAAAAAATAAATAACGCCATGAGATCTCTTTGATAAATCTAGGGGTGTCAATGGGTCGGGTTTGGATCGGGTCATATTATTTTATTATTTTTTTTATTCCGGTTAAATTCGGGTCAAAAAATCTTGACCCATACCCGACCCGATCAAGTCACGGGTTGACTCGATCGGATCCGTATAAAATAATTAATTATTTATTAATTTTATTTATATAATTTTAAGTAATTAAATATTAATTAATTTATAATTAATCTTAATTAGTATATATTTAAGTTTTAATTAGTATTAAATCATAAAATTACTTCAAAAAATATAATTAATCAGATCGAGTTGACCTGAACCCGACCTAACCCAATTCAGATAAAAAAAATCAAATCCATACCCGACCCATTTATCTTCGGATCATATCGGATCGGTCAATAATTAACGCCCCTAGATAAATCTCTCTTCAAAACATATATCACTGCAAGTTCTCTCTCTCCAAACCTATCATTCGAAGACAACCAACCATCTAAATATTAATCTCACTTTATATTTTCTCAAACTTGAATAAAAAAATAACATTCATCTAACTCGAAAACAAAATGGACTATTTTTAACTAGCATTTTGTCCGTACATTACTGCTAGGGGTGTCAATTATTGACCCAATCCGATCCGAACCCGACCTGTCCTGATATGATCCAAAGATAAATGGATCGAGTATGTGTTTAATTTTTTTGACCTGAATTGGGTCGGGTCGGGTCGGGTTCAGGTCAACCCGATTCGACTCGATTAATTATATTTTTTGAAGTAATTTTATGATTTAGTACTAATTAAAGATTAAATATATACTAATTATATATGAATTATGATTAATTAAAAATTAATTAATATTTTATTGCTTAAAATTATATAAAAATAATTAATAAATATTTATTTATTTTACACAGATCGGGTCGGGTATGGGTCAAAATTTTATGATCCGAATTTAATCAGGTCGGATCAAAAAAATAATAAAATAATATGACCTGACCCGATCCGATCCATTGATACCCCTAGTTGCTACGGTGTTATCTTTTAAAAATATAAAAAATTATATCTTCATGTGAAAAATAAAAAATTAAAATAAAGATAATTTAGTAATTAATGTAAAATAAATATAAATTTGAGAGAAAATTATCATTCATAATTTAGGGAAACTTAAAATTAATAATTGATGATAATCTAAAAAAAGAAAATAATGTAAAGTAATTGTACTCCTAAATTATACACCATTTCGTATAACAATCAAAAAAAAAATCTAAATCTTTGCAAAATTAAGACACTTATGTGTTTAATAATTTTTGCGACCTCGTCATCCCTTCATAAAGGGTGATGACTTGAATCATTGGAGGATTAGAGGAATCTTTTGTTGCCTTCGCATTATTTTTATTAGTTAGGTAAATAGTTCAATTATATCTTTCTAAATTATGAAATTACATATTTGATATCTGAAATTCGTACCACTTATTTTTCATTCAGAACTGCTAGAATTCTCATCATTTTTCCGATCTATTATTTTTTTTTCTATTAAAGCTAATTCCACATTAATAAGTCCTTATTTATCTATAGCATAACGAGAAAAAAACAATATTATTTTTAAACCAAACTCTCAATAGATAGACTACGTTTGTCAATTAACCAGAATAAGTGACTGTGTGAAGCAATTTTTTTGTTTTTTAATTTGAACCTCAAAACGTACCGAAAAGGGAAGAGTTTCACATAAGAATACTCCGACATGGGATGCAATTACATGCAAAAATATGCAAGACAATACAATCATCGCATGTTGGGGATGGATTTCAAATAAAATCGATCATTTGCACAGGGAGGCAATACAAATGGCTACACAAATTATAATTCTAAATTCTAACAGAGTAGAATTAAAACGGATGAAAGAAAAGAGCAAAGAGCTGAATCAACTCCCAAGATCAATCAAGTCCATTTCCTCAGACGGTCAGACGGTCAGACCTGACAGAGCAAAAATTGTGCGCAGCTTAGCGTCGTGGGCTGCCCGGCCTTCACACGGAAATATATATTATTTTTTATGGTTACTGAGGCTGTAGAAAGTACTAACTGTCGATGAAGTTCTATATAAAATATGACCGTTTGTTATAAATTTAGAAATTATTAATTTTGTCCTTTATAAACCTGTCTTCCATTAAAATGAATGATCCAAATAGTAGTTGTTAATTATTATTTCACGTACATGAGACAATTTAGATGTCACGGACTCTCCAATGAACATAGGCAATTCCAAACTGTTACATCTTTTCTTCGATAATATAGAAACGATTAAATGAAATCACAACGAAAGTTAAGATTTATTATTATTAAATCAGAAGTATTGATCGTTGATTGACGGTTCAAAAATAAAGCATCACACTTTAAGGAGTTCTTTTTACATCCGCAGAAAATTTTATTCCATTAGTTTATGGGGATCGATATGCACATAAAAACTTTAAAGTACTAATTTACTTTTATTTCTATATTTTTGAAAAAAATCTGAAGGACAGCTTCAAACAATTTGTTAGACAGAATGGAGATCAATTTAGAGTTTATGTAGCATTTTTATATTAAAATTGTATTAGATAAAATGATATATTTTCTAATTTAGGAGTACATACGATATTGTGAATTTTTAAGAAATAAAAATGTATTTTTCAAGTTTTTCAAGAATATAATCATATAGGTGAAAATCTATCTAAACAATAAAAAAAATATCATGCTTTTACATTCTCGTTCAGAAAATTAATCATGCGCCTCCGCTCCACTTAGTTATTTTATTTTCTTTAATTTGTGGACCTTCAGTCTTGAGCTGTACCACATATATTTTTTAACGCCGTTATTAACTTATTTTAGACGAGAAATAAATTAAAAAATTAAGTAACTTCTAGCAATTAGACATTAACTGCTGGAATTGTAAACTGGACATCCCCAGTTGTGGAGATTCCCACTTTCCCAGCGTAGCAGTAACGGAGAGGTCGTGACGCATAGGGATGAATTGAGAGAAGTTTTATTGCATTAAAATGACAAAAAAAATATTTTTCAACGGATTAAGAAGTGCTTGGGCGTGAAATCGGTCGGTTTGGTTCAAATCAAAGTAAATATATATCGAAGTTTTATTTTGTTTATCAAATTATGAATTGAACTAAAATTTAAAAAATATTAATTAAATATTTAAAAATCAAATAAATCAAAATTTTATTCAGTTAAACTATAATTATATTAGTTAAAGAAAAATAAAAAATATCAGCGATTATAAAAATTGATAGAAAAAATAAGTAATTTAAAAAATAAAATAGCCAACTAAATAAAACCTATAGAAATTAAATATATGCAGATTATATTTGATATGATCTTTATTTATATCAAATAAAATAAATTTTCTTGGTGGAGAAAATTAAATTAATAGGGTACAATGTGCCATTGCGTGCATGCATTAACACATGACACTAAGAAACAAGTGCAGAGAAATTAGTCAATGTAAAGATGGCGTCGGTGGTGGAAAAGTTGATTAGTGAAAGCTCTTGCGGCGGCTGTCGTTGTTGATGTAAAACCTCGAGCTATCTCCACCTCATGTGGTGCAATAACCTATTTTACAAGTTTTGTTATATATGTAGAAGTACTAGCAAATTAAATGATTGTGGAAGCATGAACCCATCTTTTCATTGCTCTTCAAGATTAGAAAGTGCTTTTTGTGAGAAAGAAATAATTTTTTTTTTCTATATGCTAATATGTGCGCATCTAAAAAATATAAGTATACTTTTTAAAACCTAGGGTAAAACATTGATCCTTTAGTGCACGCATTTATTCAAAATGTATATATTAAGTGAATTTAAGGCTGCAAAACAAAATAAATTCGATCGAACCAGTTAGTGTTTGAGTTTAATTTGAAATCTAATCGAATTAGTTTGATTTAAAATAGATATATAAGCAATTTCAAACTAAAATGAGAGTTTAAAATTTAATTTATTTAAATTCGAACTAGTTTGAAATTGAGTTGGAAACTAAATTTCTAGAGCTTGATATTAGAATGTATTCATCTTTCATTAATATTGAACCCAAATTTTGTCCTAATTAATTGAAAGTCTATGTTATCGGATAAAACTAGAATTTATCAATAACGATCTAGAATTTAAATATTTTCTCATATATCATATGGTCCAAACATCATCAAAATTCAAACTATATTAGTTCGTGAACCTGTTTCGATCGAACTATTCAGAATTTAAGTTTAATTCGTGTCTAATTTAAATTGAATTGATTTGTTTTATAATAGTTTTGAACTCAAATTGAATAAACTTATTACGATTTTTTTATAAAAATTAAACGCAAACGAACTACGAACTGCAATTTTCAAATTGTACTCCTCTTTATTCCATTAAAAATGGACGCTTCCATCAAAATTGCCCCACCGACAGTTTTTGGTCAAAGTTGAGATATAGCCGTTCAAATTTTATTTCACTTTTATATAATCTACCAACAAATCTCACTCACGTAACTTTTTTTTTCAATTAAAATTTTAGCTATTGCGTTGAGAATTTAATCATCAATTTTCATTTTGCACGATTTATGATGTCATTAACTTTTTAATTATAGTTTAGTGAAGACATCTATATCGATCTCAATCATTTATAAAGTCCGCTTAATTACATTCTTAGTGTATATAAAGTTTCGTTTGGTGGTTTAGGACAAAATTTGCTTGCTTGGAAAAACATTAAAATCACTCAAATGATCTCAGCCATCCAATGTTTTTTGGTACTTTTGTCCAACTTCCCAAAAGTGATAATAAGGAAGAAGGATGTACTTATTTCGGTTTTAAAAAAATGTTCATGTTAGCTGAAAATCAATGATCTTCTCTGATCCAACTGCCAGATTTTCGAAAGAATAATTAAAAAATAAATGTATTGTAGTTTAATAAAGTGTTTATTTCAATAAAAAATAAAAATTAGGGAGCTCCAATAATCACTCTCGAGTTCAAAACAACGATTAAAATATACTTTTATTCTTGTTTAAACATGTAGCATACATTCGAGCTTATATTTTAACCTAAAATGAGTGTGCATTTAGGATATATGGATGATAAACCGTATACGTATGATCAGGGGTGGAATCAAGATAGGCGTCAGAGCATCCACTTCGGTTCACTGAAAAATAAAGATTGAATGATAAAAAATATTTTTTTTTGACCCGAACATTCTATTTATTTGAACCGGACACCCTCTATCAAACGTTTCTGGTTCTGTCCCTGTGTAAGATGTTAATTATCAGCCGTGTCATTCAAATTATGAATCGACAAATAGATTTGAAGTTCCTAAATTATTTAGATGCTGTTGCAATTTCTATCATTTCTCTTTCCATTCTTTATTTCCCTTTTTTGAATGATTTCTTTATTACAAGAATTCGCATTAAAATGGTACGACCGTGTATTAGGGGCTAGGTCCAAAATTTCAATTGGAGACAAACTTTTCTGGTAAGACTTTCAAATTTTGAGACTAGATGAGTCGCATGGATCTTGACTTCTAGCTCATATAAGGTTTTAAAATACGGATTTCAATGTGCGTGCGGTTGACCATTGCATAATATATATACGACATATAGGTGTATATACGGTTCAGTATGCGAATTATATGTGTGGATATGTATTCTAAAGAATTCTTACAATATTTAAATTGTTCATTTATTTTTGAAGAGTTTTAATGTAAAATAAGAAAATATAATAAGATATTAATATAATTTTAAATATTTTGTATCAAAAATATAATATAATTAACTTTATAGGCTTCATATGATAAATATTTTAAAAAATAATGCACATTGTTAAATATGCGCATGCATACTCTTATGCATGCGGTATCACACCGCATAAGTATAAACGGACCACATATACGGCCATATGATCGCATTTTAAAACAATGGGCCCATATGATATCTTCTTTTCTAAGTGTTGAAAAATTGTTGGTTATCTCTCAATATCTCTCTTAACCAAAACGCCATGCAATTTTCTTTTCAAATTTCATTATCGCGTTCACATTTGGAATTTTGTGTTCTGGAATAACATAAATCGTACTTGATCTACCCTGATAAAATTTCTTGCTGAGGATGTTTTTAGAAGAATTTTCTCTTCAGAATGCCTTAATTTCAACTAATTTTGGATAAAATGAATGTGTTTACCATGGAAATGACGTTCCAGATACCAAATCTTTACTCATTAACAGACTGCCAATCTAAAAATTAACAAACTTTGTTTGGTTTTCTAAATTACCAAATTTCATTCCGAAAAAAAATTACCAAATTATTTTCTTTCCGAAATAACAAGCCCGTAAGATTAAATCAGGCTGTAATTCAACCATGTAAAAAAGCCCACTGAGTGAGCACTTAGGCCTTCCTCTATTTTCTACAAACGGCCCATATTACCAAAATACTTTACACACAAGCTTTAATAAATTAAAAGTATGGCCCATTTGGAGAAAATATCAATTTCCTCTCCGTAGTAGTGGCCACCAAACTATCAACATGGAAAAAACACAGTCATAGATTCATAGGTGTTCTCTAAGGGTCGTTTGGCAAATCAAGGAATAGATTTGAAAGAGTGGTAATTTTGGAAGAGTGATAGAATAGTATTTTTTTTAGAAGAGTGGTAGAAGAGTGGTATTCTTAACTATTCTGAAGAGCAAAAATATCGTTTGGCAGTTGTTACTCAGAATAGTTAAAATATGAATAATTATGATACTAATAATGATGATGATTATAATAATAGTAAAATAATAATCATAATAGTAAGATAATAATAATAATAAAATAATAAAAAATAATTATAATAAATAATAATATTATAATAATAATATAATAAAAATATAAACATAATCATAATATAGTAATATAATAATAAAAAATTATAATTACAATCATAATTATAATAATATAATAATAAATAATCATAATTTTAATAATATAATAATCATAATCATAATCATGATAATAATAATTATAGTCATAATCATAATAATATAATCATAATCATAATAATATAATAATAAAAATATAATCATAATCATAAAAATAATTATAAATAATTATAATTATAATAATAATAATAAATTAATCATAACTATAATCAACATATAATAATATAATACAACATAATAAAATAATAATAAAGTATTAAAAAATAATCATAATAAATAATAATATTATAATAGTAATATAATAAAAATATAAACATAATCATAATATAGTAATATAATGATAAAAAATTATTATTACAATCATAATTATAATAATATAATAATAATAAGTAATCATAATTTTAATAATATAATTATAATATAATAATCATAATCATGATCATGATCATAATAATATAACCATAATCATAATAATATAATAATATAATAATAAAAATACAATCATAATCATAAAAATAATTATAAATAATTATAATTATAATAATATAATAAATTAATCATCACTATAATCAACATATAATAATATAATACAATATAATAAAATAATAATAAATAATCATAATCATAATCATAATCATCATAATATAATAATATAATAATATAATAATAAATAATCTTGATCATAATAATATAATAATAAAATAATTATATTTATATTCATAATATAATAATATAATATTAAAATTATATTTATAATAATAATAAATAATATAATAATACCAATGGTAACGATAATATAATAACAATAATGATAATAATAATGATAATAATAATTTAATAATAATAATATAATGATAATAATAATAATAATAAATAATCATAATATTAATATAATAATAAATTATAATCATAAATATAATATAATAATATAATAATACTAAATCTTAATCATAATCATAATATAATAATATAATATAATATAATTAAACAATAATCGCTATTCGATTTAGAGCTAATCCCATTATTCCACCTATAAGTTGGTATCTTCGGATTAGCGCATTCATACTCTTCTACTTATCTAAAATTCGTTTGATCGGAATAATCCTATACATTACAACTTTTTCTTATTTAGATTTAGGTGCTTGAACGGACCCTAAAAGTAGAATTCTCCAAAAAAAAAAAAAATCATAAATAAAAAAGTTCCCACTTCCCAGCTCCCAGCTCTCGCACTCGAGCTCAGCAATGGCGCATTGTTCTTCGTTGTATTTATCTCTCGCACCAGCGAAATCGTATCGGGTTTTCTCGTTCTCGCTCACCCGATCCCGCTTGGTTCGGATCCAGTGTTTCTCTTCCCCTTCTCTTGATTTATCCTCCAAGGCGGCCTCGTCCGTGATAGAACGAGCTTCCTCTCCGTCCAAGGTAAAATACCAAATGATCCTAGTCGTGGATTTATTATAGATGGCTTCGTTGGGTTAATTTACAATTAGTTGAGTTTAAGTAAAGGAGATGGGTAACAAGAATGTACAGTTCTTACAATTGAGAGTGCCATTACATAAATGAAGAGAAATTGTAGTGATTTCTGTGCTCATTGGGAAATTATATCCATTGCATGCTCAATTGGTACTATTTATTAGGTGATTGAAGGAATGCTCTGTTAGTCTGTTTATTCCCAATTTTGTACTATACCCAGTAGAATTGACCAAATGCATGTCAGTTGGTTTATTGATCACAGATTTTTATGAGGTCAAATTAATTCAAAAATGTTTCTTTAATAATTTAAAACACCATTCTTTATTGCTCAATGAATAAAAAAGATTTCTTTGAGTTACCTCAAATGGCCCTATTATCATCCACCTTTCCTTTCAGACCGGAAAATGGCAGTGGAAATTTGAGGACAATTCAGTCAATGTTTACTATGAAGAGCACACAGGGAAATCCTCTGAAAATGTTAAGAACATCCTAATGGTGCCAACTATTTCTGATGTGAGCACCGTCGAGGAATTTAGGACTGTGGCAAAAGATATAGTCAACCGAGAAGGAGCTGTCAATTTTCATACAACTATTGTTGACTGGCCGGGATTGGGTTTCTCTGACCGGCCCTCGCTTAATTACAATGCTGATGTCATGGAGGATTTCTTGGTCAAGCTCATTACCTCTCCTGACAGTCCTGTGAAGAGTTCAGGTAAAGATTGTTGCATTGTGTTATGACGGTTATAGTATTTTGATGAATTGGTCTGATTACCGCTTCTTGAGGGACATCTTTGGCTCATTAATGTTGTTGTGATTTGTGACTATGCTCCTCAAAATGGTAGAGGAGGGGAGGGATGGGGAGACAAAGTGTGACTGGGTAAAACTTTCCTTGTCCAATTTAATTTACCTGCTCCATAACTCAATAATTTGGAGGGGAGAGAGTGGTAGAGGAGGTGAGAGGAGGGAAAGACTTCAATAGAAACTTCATAAACATTTTACCTCGCAAATTGGGGTTTTAGATTTTACTCTCTCCCTCTCACCCATTTAATTTCCATTCGCTTCCTCCCCTCTCCTTTTTGTGGAGCACAGTGTGGGAAAATCATTTTAAACTGCCTGTTTATATTCATCTTTCTAAGTATCTTACATCTGTTTTGTTGGGATTTGGGACTGATAAATGACTAGCTTAAGTGATTCATACTATGCTTGACGACTTATCAGTGCTTGGTAGCATGGTTTGGTAAAATATTTGTATATGAGGCATTTGTCTTTGTTCTATTTTTATGGGATCTGCTTTCTGTTCTAACTTGGTCAAGGTGAAACAAAATCAAGAAATGATAAAATAAATTGATAGGGCCCAATTCGCTGCAAGGCCCATTGTTGCTAATGCCTTGAATACCACCTAGGAGACAACAAGTACAAGGGCTCAACCGCCCGGTCGGGACAACTCCCCGACAAACGGCCGAGCTTCTGTTGCGGAAGCCTATATATAGAGGCCCTAGGCCTACAGGAAATGTGGTTCGCAATCAATACACTTACACTCCAGTCTTATAGGCCTTTGGTACCTTATACTTGTACCAGAGGCACATCATAAATCAAGATTGATCACAGTTAAGAGTTTGCCAATGTATTTGTTAGTCTGCTTAATTATCCTCATTTAATATGCCAACATCTTGGCATGAGCAGATGGAGAGTTGATAGTTTGTGGAGGGGGACATGCAGCGACAATTGTTGTTCGAGCAGCTGGAAAGGGTTTAGTTAAGCTGTCAGCGATTGTGGCTGTGGCACCTACTTGGGCTGGACCATTGCCTATTGTCTTTGGTCGGGATTCCAGCATGGAAACCAGGTATGGCTCCTTCTTTTTCTTGCATTCCCTTCTGGTAGGTTTGATCTATATTTGTGTGATCTTTTTGCCATTTAATTTACATTTGTCTGTCCTTTCTTTTTCTATTTATCTGGTTTACCTTGAGATTTATAGCAAGTATAATTAAATTTGTTGTACTTCCTGAGTACTGAACTGTTTGCCCCAGATCAATCAGTTCTTTAGAAAGAAAAAAAAATTGTTCAAGAGTAGCACCCGAATATTACAAGTATATGATGAGATTTGAATAACCTATAGAAATATGGAAAAATAAGAATTTTGGATACAACTGATGAGTTGTACGCTACTTTCATGATATGAATTGTCCAGGTGGTGCAAAAAATCCTTGAGGTCGCACAGTAAATTAACTTTGTTTACCTTAATTTTGAGTTTTAAATAACATATATATTAAATTAACAATTCATGCTCTATCGGCTAGTGCTACTGGTGTTAATTCTGAATATGTTATTAACAGGTATGGTCTTCTAAGAGGAACACTGCGGGCCCCAGCTGTTGGTTGGATGATGTACAACATGCTTGTTAGCAATGAAAAATCAATCCAGTCGCAATACAAATCTCATGTCTATGCTGACCCCAACAATGTCACACCTGCCTTTGTGCAAAGCCGGTATGAGCTTACAAAGAGAAAAGGCGCCCGTTATGTTCCAGCTGCCTTCCTTACAGGCCTTCTTGACCCAGTGAAGACTCGTGAAGAGTTCCTTCAGTTGTTTGCTGATTTGGAGGGGAAGGTGCCTGTCTTGGTTGTTTCTACTACAGGGGCTCCTAAGAGGTCGAAGGCTGAGATGGAAGCCTTGAAAGGTTCGAAAGGGGTTACGAAATTTGTGGAAGTACCAGGTGCACTTCTACCACAAGAAGAGTATCCTTTAACAGTTTCAGAGGAGTTATGCGGATTCTTGTACAAGTATTTTACTGGCAGATAAATGGTTGGTTCATTTTAGTTCCATGGCAAGCAATGGTTGGTAAAATCTTGAAAATAAATTAAGTATATGTTGGCATTGATTTGTAATATAACCTTACATTTGGGCTGAGGACAATTTTGAACATAGCGATATAGCCTTCGACAAACTGAAAGAAGCACCAAAAGTAGATTCATTTGTATCTTGATGCTATGTATAGGAGAATCTCCACCAATCTCACACAGGAGTCACAGGTAGAACTTTCCATTCTTCAAGAAGGAGAATTTTTTTTGTTGAAATCTCAAATCTGAACCACATTCGTGTTGTGTTATTCTGGTAACTGCTTTCCGAGCAACACCTGCTGAGACAAGCAAGAACAATGTCAAACTTTGCAGTCTAACCTATAACAAAACAAAGAACCACATTCATGTTCCGAGCAACACCCGCTGAGACAAACAAGAACCACATTCATGCTGTGTTAATTTCTCCTACATTTTAGTCTATTACCAGAATTTATTCTTATAACGAATGACAATAATAATATCCCAATATAACTTTTCGTTATCAACTTGGAGTTGGATTGCTATCAATGAGCAAAAAATATATTTGGTATGGTACCCATTTTAGAAAAGATGTTGATAGTCCCTGTGCAATTGGTATGGTGTCCATTTTAGAAATAATACAACCTACAGCTGTACTTACAGTTTAAAACAGTTTTCTTTTTCCAAATGCGTACAGTAGCGCATAATGAGTATCATGTTATACCAGTCAAAGCTCAACTAAACTCGCCTTCTAAGCAAAATGGCATCGGTCCTGGATTACTTATTTCAGCGATACTTCTCCTTACCAATAGACGAGTTATACAGGAAAATAAATAAACTTTGGTATAGGCAGCAAAATCACCTCAATTAACCAATTCATACTTCTATTTGCATTTTTATGGGACAACGGACACTTATTTCATTCATTCCATGCTTCAACATTTTTTTTCCAGTTCCAAAATAAAGTCGAAACGTTTTTCAAGTAAAAGTTTCCTTAATTTTTGCTTGTGAAATTTATTATTCCTTCTTAGTAGATATTGATTCTGAACCCACCATTAACGTTATGTTCTTGGTCTCGGAGATCATATGGAACTAAAAATAATAGATTCTACATTGTCATCAAATCAATCGTAAAAATAAACTATGTTACGACTTCCGGTTTTGGGCCTTCCATCTGGAGCAAAGTCATTACATTAGATCTGGGTCTTCGTTATTTGTGAACATGTTATTAAGAAAATACGATTTTGAATTTGTTTTCTTTATTATCTGGTTTGTTTTTTAATCCAATGGCATGCCCATCGATTCCTATTACAAGTGGAAATAGGATGCAAACTTAAACGGATAATATTTGATTTTATCCGATTCGTATTCGGAAATTTAGACATGAATATCTGTATTCAAATATCCGGATGAAAGGTGGTACAGATAAAATTTTCAATCTTAATTATCTGTGACTGAATACTAGATATATAATATATTATTTAATATATATCATACAAAAATAAATATTTATTCACCACTCTAATATTTGATATATATTATAAATTTTAATATATTTAAAATTAGTAACATATACTTTAAAAAAAAAAGAATAGTATTGGAAATTTTATTTTATTTAAATTTGAATAGATTTTATAAACTTAACGGAATTTTTTGTTTATCTTTGATAATATATGCATAATATATGTATTTATATATGAAATTATCTATATTAGTATTTATATCCGGGAATATCCGTATTTGTATTCGTATTCAGAAATTAAAACAGATATATCTAATCCATTTGCACCCGTAAGTGGAAACCTAATACAAAGTAAAATTAAAGCAAAATAAAAGCCTACAGATAGCTAAGAAGAAAGAAAAGGGAAGCAGATCGGATATTATCCTAAAATATCCAGATTCGAATTTGGATTTTAATGGATACAAATATTTAAATTCGGATATTTTCGGATACGGATACATATACGGATTTTTTTTGACGGATGCAGATATGGATACGGTATGAAATTTGGAACCGGATACGGATGCAGATACGGATAATTATTCGGAACCGATACAGATGCGACTACGGATAATTATCCGGATCCGAAAGATTTAAAATTTCGGATATCTATGACTTTGAAATATATATAGATGGTCCAAGTATTGATCCAATACAAAATTAAATATTAATGAACATATTCCATAAATAATATAAATATTATATTGACTATATTAAATATTAAATATTAATGAACATGACTCATAAATAATATGAATATTATATTGACTATATTAAACAGTGTGATGCCACTGGATAAAATTTTATTGGCTCAGTACTAATAATGCTTTATTACAATTTTTAGAAGGACTTATTTTACACAAATATTATATATAAGAAATATTCTTAAATTTTATGATCGAATCATGATATGTCAAAGTTTTTATTTTTTATGATAAATTATTTTGTTTAACTATCCGAATTATATCCATATCCGATAATATCTGATTTGTATCCGTATCCGTATCCGTATCCGAAAATCCGTATCCGAAGCTATATCCATAACGGATATAATAACGATTTGGATACAATTATCCATCCGTATCCATCCGTTTGCATCCCTAAGCTCATGAGAAGTGTGGTTCATTTCCTGTTAAACCCCACATGAAATGTTAAGTATAAGGCTACGCTGGAAAATTAAATGTGCATTTACTTTCACTCTGTTATATCATTTGGTTCAGGCCAAAAGCAAGGGAGCATAAGCAAACCCAGCTGTACATCTGACATGCGTCTCTCCTTCGATAAAGATAGTATATATAATAATATACATCCGAGAATTTTAGAGAGATCTCCCCTCTTTAGCCTTCACTCTCACATGCCATGCCTTCTCCATTGCTTGGCCCATAATTGACCCATGATTTTGAGGAAACTCTGGAAAATAGTGTTAGGGGGAGCAAGCACGCATGATTGACAACACTGAAATTAATTATGTGCATGTGGATAAGGTGTGAATCTGACTTATTAGGCTGGAATAGCATTTACTTTTTGAGCTTACTTATAAGGATGTGAAAGAAATGTTATAGTATATTGTGTAATCATAAACTGAACGAAGCAATTGCAGCTATTACCGATTGGTTACACTTCTTTGGTGAGCTAATCTTGTAATGTCATATAAGTTTTAGCTTCTTATTTTTGTGGTTCATGATTTTGGCGGCCTGGATTTAGGCACCGAAAGTGACTTAGGTACATCCATACATGTACAATTAACATTAGTGATTAATACTCTATGATACATTGATAATACACATCTGGCGACTTGCATCCCCACAAATAGCTATGGGTTTATGAGGTACTATATCATTAGATCTGTGATTACAACATTTTTGATAGTGGTGGCGGTTGGCGGTCGGATCGGGTTGGAGTTTGGATGGGTTGGGTTAAGTCAATTTATAGGTTTTTTTTTCTCAGATCTTAGAATACTTTCAATTGGATTGCTGGTTATTTTATTTCAAATCGGATCAGGTCAGATCGGATTTGAACAAATTCGAATCAATTTGATTTTTTTAAAGAATCAAGTCATATTCAGTTCAAGACCAGATGAGTTTTTCTAATTGGATCGATTTTTTCCACACTAATTTTTTGAGTTAGATCAACCGCTCATATGCATATGGACGTTAGAGATATCAACCAGCCCAATTGAATCTGATTCTATTGAAATATGTCACTTAATGGCGCCTTAATCATGAAGTACAGAATCTATAAGTACATAACTTACAAGTGGACATTATTACCAAACAATCCTGGTTATGGCTCATATTAATAAACTGTGAGAACTGAGAAACATTGACTGGTAGGCACTAGTGTATTCCTAACTTATGCCTTAAAAATTGTATCACTACCAGAAAAAAAAATTTAGAATCGGTTTTATAAATAATTTAGCACCGGATATACAACCGGTTCTAAAAGTAGGCAGTGCTAAATTTTTTATAACCGGTGTTAAAATGGGAGAGTAGGAATCGTAGTTAGAGCCGATTTTTTCGTAACCGGTTTTAATATATGGCGCCGGTTATAAATAACCGATTTTAATTTCTAGGCTTTAAAGCCGGTTTTAGAAAAACCGATTCTAATTCATAATCAATTAAAGCCGATTTTAACTCATAGCGGTTCTAATTCAATTTATCAATTAAAGCCGGTTTCAATGAATAACCGGTTCTAAAATATATATATTTTAAAATAATTTCCCCATTTTCGGTGGCCAGTCCATATACTAGCCATATATATAAACAGACACATATAAACAGAACAACTGAATAACACAAATAAACAAACACACAAATTTCACATAACTCACATAACAACTGAATAACACAAATAAATATATAATAACTAAAAGTATTTAGAAAAAATATTTACAAATAATCGAAAAAAATATGAAATAAATTATTAAATATTAGATGCAATATAATTTACAACCATCTCCTTAATTTCTTCGATATCTTCTTGTGAATAAGATTGAGGAGTTGGTTTGATAGCCTGTTAAAAAATAAAAATTTCATTAGTTTGATTAATCAAGAAAATATATAAAAGAATTAAAGACTAATATGAAGTTGAATTTTTATACTGTGGCAAATTTTTGTTGCCGTAATATTTAGTTATTATGTTATGCATCGATCTCATAACATAATAACCGTACTCTTTACTTCTTGGCTGGTTTGTACTCTAAAATTTTTCTAAGAAAAAAAGTTAAACTCAAACCCTAAACCTTAATTAAAATAATAAAAGTTGTTAATATCATAAATTGTCTAATTATAATTTAAAGTTCGAATTACATATCTGAATCATTTTCCAAGTGAACTTGAGATTATTTTCTTGAGCGAATTATTTTTCAATCCAATAATAGCGTAAGGCCCTTACATAAATTAATGATATGGGTTATTAATTATAGTATATACTAAAGTGTTTGTAAATATGAAAAAAAAAAAGTACTGACGTATTTAACGCTGCTTGGATAATATATGTCTGATTTTCACGATTCAAGGAGTCCACGACATAAACAACTGAGTGTTTGAGCCGCACAATCAAAAGAATCCAATGCCCCTATAATTTATACGTATTAATATGGAGAGATCAAGCAATAGATAAATAAGTAAATTAATTAAGTTTTGAAGTTCTAACTTCTCAATGTACGGAAGAAACATGTAGGAGTTTATATTCTCACATTTAACAAAGCATTGTCCTAGATAATTGACCGTGCGCTCCAAATCACTTTGTACTTATGTTTCCGTGCAAAAATATGGATCGATAAAATTATTGTTCTCAATTAAGAAACTCTTGCACGTATCGCGGGAAACCCTGCATTATATACATTAATTATTCCTCAAATTATTAATTTTTTGGAAGAAATATTATGCATCTATTCTTACATGTAGAAAATATGTAGAATCGAGACATTTAGTCATTCATCCTTAAAAAGCTATATGATATCCGTCACGTATACATAAGCATCGCCATCGTAGCCGAATAACTCTGAGAATACAATAGGAAAATAAGTCGTACTGATGGATTATATCATGATCACCTTATACAAAAATAATGAACGTCTAGAAAGACGTTGTAAGGTGTCATCATCGAGAAGCGGCTATCTACGAGATTTTAAAATTGGGGCTGACTCGAATATTTTCTTCTTTTTGGACATAGATTTTTGTGGTGTATTTTTCTGCATTTAAACATATTAGTGAACAAATAATTTATGAATTTTATATTTATAGAGATAATAAAAGATACCTCACAAAGCTCTACAAGGTGTATATAGACCATTTGATAAAGAACCCAACAAGATCACCGAGTCACTTCGGTCCATTTGGCGGCGGAGACGGAACACAAATGTGGGGAAATCCTTTTTAACCTCATCGGGAGTAACACAGACCTCATCGAGTAAGACTGGAGAGCCGTGCATGTACTCGGCGAGTCCAGTCGGAATAATCCTCCTGATTGCCACCTGATACCGTTTATCATCTATCTCAACAAAGATATTATATGGTGTAGATTCCTGAAATAAAAAGTAATTAATAAATATATGAATTATGCTCTAGTAGTCATTAGAAACTTGAATTAATTGAGAATAAATACAACTAAATTGACCTTTATAGTCCGAAGCAGATGTATGGTATTGAAGCTGCCTTGAGTTGGGAGTATAACTTCCTCCATGGAAGGTGGTATGTATACTGAATCAGCGGATATTTGCCTCAACATTCCCTAAAATAAATCGTTAAACTGCATTGTCATTTATGCCCTCTGTTGTCCCAATGCCTCTTTGAACTTAGCTTTGCTAATGCATTCAGCGTGAGATATTTTTTCTTTCGACCTCTTTCCATACACAGCTTTCACATACTCACCCGCCCCAAATGAAAGTGGTCAGGATGTCATTATAGCAGTCCAACTGAAATGATATTTCTTGAATCATCGATTCATGTTATTATAGCGGTATCTAGCATTTCATTCAAGTATTTCAACTGAAATGATATCTAGCATTTCGTAACAAGTAACACACACATATTATAATGATTTTTTAACGTACCGCTTGTTGGAGTACTTCTTTAGTCACCGGATTCAGAATTTCATAAGTTCCCTCAACTGTAGGCTTTACCCAAGCCATGCACCATCTAAAACTCCTCATGTTGGCTTTTAAAGTGATGTCCGACAAGGAGGAGGACAATAAAATAACGTCGCTCTCCTTTCATTTTTTCTCCGCGGTGTTATAACCGTCCGAACCGAATCTGTGAGGATGTAAATTCTTTTCAGCATTTATTCATCCTTGCGCACTCATCTCCTGTCAATACAAATTGAAAAATATTATTTACTAATGTAAAATATTACATTAGAAAGTTTTTTTATTACCTTAAACTCATTGCTGGTTTTTTGATTCACAAACTCTTCCCACTGCTCCAATGTGATATTGAAGTCATCACATGAAGTCTTTAGATTTTTGGGATCAACATTGGTGATGTAATATCTCACCAATCTAATTTTCCAAAACTTCTAACGTGCGTCTATTAATACTAGGGTTTTTCTTTTATATCTATCGTCATTTATGTTCCATCATCTCTGAAATAAATAAATACATTAGTGAATAAATAAAATATTAATGATTTAGGAATTAATATTTTATATACATTGATGTCTTCACAAATCTCATTTTTAAGCTCTACATTAACCTTCTTCCAAGATAGCGAAATAATTCATAAATTTTGATGCGTTGTCATCAATTGGTATGCCATCACTTCTAAACTCAATATATCTCTCATCGGTCTTTTTACTCCTGCGAAAACCCGACAAAGAAGTTTTTAATTTTTTTCCTGATCCTTCTTCCATTATTGTCGAACTAATCTATAAAATTATAAAGAATTCAATTAGTATGGTTGGTAATTTTGAACTATGGTTGGTAATGACCATTTTTAACTATGGTTGGTAATTTTGTGCAATTTTGAAATTGCTTAAATTGTAATAATAAAAACTTTTGTGCCGACAAAAGCAATTCTGATATATATAAAAAAATATTTGATTTAAGCTGAGGTTGAAATAGATTTAATTAGTCTGGATTAAAGCTCAGTTGCAACTTCGAAATTGGAATTGCCATATCTACCTTTATATAAAGCTACACTACCATTTTCAACAAAGGAGAATACTAGTACAATAAAAAAGAAAGAGGCAGCAGAGGGGGCAACAAAGGAGAATATTAGTAGGTTTAATTTTCAATCCAAAGCCAGGAGAATATTACTATTATCACCTTCTATATTCAAAGCAACAAAGGACGAGGCAGCAGACGGCGCAACAGTGGAGGGCGCAGCAGCATAGGACGGGACAGCTGAGGGCGGAGCAGCGGAGAGGTGGTCGGCAGTGAAGTGAAGGCGCCAGTGAATGTTTGGGGTTTTGGTAGTCGGCAGTGAAGTGAAAAAAAGTTGTGTTTGGAAGAGATGAGTGCCAGGGTTTGGGGTTTTGCATTTTTGTTCTGCCGCTTTAATTAAAACCGAATTTTGCTATAACCAGTTTTAATTAGAATTTTAATTAAAGCCGGTTTTTGGTTATAACATGTTTTAATTAGAAAATTCCAATTAAAGCTGGTTTTCCTTTATAACCGGTTTTAAAAGATAACGGTACAAATATTTTAATATTTTTTTAATTGTTTTAAAACCGTTTTTTTACAAAACCTGTTCTAATTCTTATTTCTAATTAAAATCGGTTATAGATAAAACTGGTTCTAGAAATCAAATTTGTATACTGTTTTATAATTTACGTAAAATAACTATAAAATATCTGATTATATATAAAATCAGAAATAAACTTTAATTTAAATATTTTTAAACTTTCAATTATTTTAAACTTTCAATTATATTCTAAAAAAATAATGCATAACACTTCAAAATTATAATACAATAAAAACACGATTAATAAAAAGAAAATTAATTCATAACCCTCTAAAATAATAATACAATGATTAATAAAAAAATTAATGCATAACATTCTAAAATAATAATACAATGATTAATAAACTCACAAGCAGAAAATAAAAATTTAGAATTGCATACATATATATCACGCACCATTACATCTCATTTGTTATCTGCATGATTTAAAAACAAATAATTCAATAATATTATAAATTCATAGAAATAATTTGAAATATACAAATAAAATAAAATATATTAACTCACATTAAATATTTTTTTCGATTGTCATTTGACCCACACACCTTATTCATGATCTGAACACAAATAATTTATGTCATCATTATCAGTAATAGATACGGATTTGAAACCTATAGAAAATAGTGATATTTCATTAAAATGATCGTACTCATATTCGTCAATGACATCTCCAACACCGACAATGTATCTTTTGCCCGAATGACAACATGTCATTTTTTATCGATCGGATCAGTAATATAAAATACTTGTTTTGCTTCTATGTTAGCTAGTATAAAATGATCATGCTGATAACCTAATCGGTTAAAATCAACAGAGATAAATCCCTCTTTATTTTTTTTACGTCACGCCGATTTTCAATCCATCTACACAAAAATAAAAGAATTCTGAATTTAATAAAGTTTAACTCCCATATTTCCTCAATCCATCCATAATATGACATTAATATGTCTTCATCACCAGACATAGCAACTACCGTGACTCCACTATTTTGAACGGTGATTTTTCCATCTTGTTTCTTAGTATACCAGGTAAATCCATTCATGTCGTACCCTTGGTAGGTATGCACCATCGCACCTAGACCATATGCTAGTCATTTAACTATTTTATCGATTGTATCGGATATATGGGAATTTACTCTGTCGGTAAACCATTTTATAAATTTTAAATTATGTTCGTTAATGACACCATGTTTCACCTTTGAAAGGATTATTTTCTCTTAAATTTGCTAAGTGCTCATTCACGTAAGGAGACATAACAACGAGGTGTTGTATGACCTTAAGATATGCTTTTTGGCACAATTTAAGACCTACCGTTATCAATTTATATCTAATTGTGCCAATACCTTGTAGTCTACCCTCGTGTCGAGACTTAGGGAGACCAATAGGTTCAACTCCTTCTAGATAACTAGTATAAAACTCAATGATCTCTTCTGCAATACATCATTCAACTATGCTTCTTTCGGGTCGAGACCAGCTTTGAACTAATCCTTTTAATTGACCCATCACTCTCTCAAATTGACACATCGTATCTCTTTCACCAGATGAACAATTAAATGCACCATTATATCAAAAAATGACACCGAAAAATATATTTCTGATATTCTTAAGAAAGGTTGATGGTATTCACCAAAAATGACAATTTTGATCTAGTTTGGTCAAATACAGAAATTATAAAGAACACTAAAAATATTAACGGAGTTAAGCTTAAAATGACTATGTCTCCAGGTCTCACCCCACTAACGGGATGCCGCATTATTATTAAAATTCAGTTACAAATAAGAATCTTTAGCTTCTTCACAATATAAGTGCAAGAAGATTAAAAATTATAAAAGAGAACAACAAAGGAGCACTCAAGGCTCAAAGAAACTGCAATACAACTGATGAGAAAAGATTTGAGACAAAACTCAAAGAAGTGCTGAACTGAAAATTACATAAGAATTCCTTTTGATTTGGCTAATTCAAGATCTCTTATTCTTATAATTTGCAAGGAAGGAAATAGGTTCTTTTGTTGCAGTTGAGAACTCTTGATCCACACCCAGAACATCACGTTTTATAAACCATTTAACAGAGAACTGGTATTCTTGCGTTGGGAAACGTTATAATATTTCATCAATCGTTATAACATTTTTGTATTGTGAATCTTGATTTTCCAAGAATACCCCTTGTCGAATTATATATAATGTTATAACGTTTTAGAAATGAATAGAATGAATCGTTATAACGATATAGAGAAACATTGAACCCTTTACAGAAATGTTATCAACGCTTTGATTGTTTGACCAACCTTCTGACAGATCTACTGATCTTCAGAAATATTATAACGATTCACTGAATCGTTATACATTTCATAAAATATTGAACGCTTTACAAAGCGTTACATAATGATACACTATGTTAATTTTGGTTTATTTCTGCTCATAAAGAACTTAGAATATTTTTGAGTATGTGTATTGAATCGTTATAAGATTTTGAATTATACATGTACATTGAATATGATCATATATCTTCATAGAAGCCTCTAAATTGATCTTGATCATTTCTTCCTCATTTCCTTGAAGCTTCTTAAAATCCTACAATCAAATCTTAAAGAAAAACTTGTTAAAGTCAATAATGTTTTGCAAAATAACAAAATCAAAGAAATTATTAAGTGTAACAATCTCTCCCTTTTTGTTATTTTATAAAACCAAATGTATGAAGACTTGAGTAAAATTTTCTCCCCTTTTTATAAAAACAAACAAAAAATTTGAATATCACAATTGGTATTTAGATAAGAGAACTCTCCCTTAATCTTTACTCTCCCTATAATGATAAAGCAAAAAAATTTCTCCATACACTTGTTGCATATATAATGATAAAGCAAAAATAATCCTATATATGTAACAAGCCACAGTAACTTGATCCTCAAAGATCAATTATAATGTCTTGAATAATAAAAAAATGATAACACAATAATATAGCAAAGACAATTCAAATAATTAAGCATAAATATTCAAGGCATTACATAAGCATGCAAAAACTCAAACAAGTTATAACATACATAACTATAATAATCAAATCATAACTCTCATCTCACAAAATGGTAAAGCCAAAATTGAAAGATAAAAGTAAAAAAGAAATTCTAAGCAAAAGAAGTAAAAATATTGATCGTCATGCTTAGTCCGGTGGATCGGTGAAAGTGACCTCTTGTTCACCCACCATTTCGATTTCTTCGTCCTCCTCCTCTTCTTTCTCTTGACCCCGTACATTAGGATCATCGGTCATTTCCATGTCAACATTGCCCGGTTCCAAGTCAAAATCCATGTCACATGTATTATCCACCTAATTTCCATACTTATTAACCCAATTAGTTTGAAGGTTATGTTGTCAATCCTCGATACGGATTAAATTACCTTTGAGGGTGGAAATTTCATTGTTGATATTTGTAAATTCATTGTTCACGCGGGTTTAGAACACTTGTTGGTTCAAGTTCATATGGTACATGGATTGAGCAATATACCCAAAGTAGTCTTGCATAGAACCGGTTTGTGGTGGAGCAAGGTAATGATCAAATGAGGTTTGATAGTCCCGTTCAAAGGTAAAACTTGGCATGGTTGCATAAGAATGAGGTTGAGAAGAGGTTTCGGTTTCTTGAGTTGGTTCGTGTTCCAAGATAGGTTCTTCCGAATTAGGATCGGTATATTGGTTTACTTTGCATTTGGATCCTTTATCAACTATTGATCATGTATTTATGGTTTGGAGTCCATACCGGTAGTTCACCAATCAAGTTATTAACCCAACCAAGATTTGGTAATTCATAAAATATAGGGTGAATCCTATCTCTTTGCGATATATCCCTCAAATGCAACCGTAGGATTCAGATAATAAGATTGGCATATGGTAAATTTGTATTTTTAACCCGATATGCATGTTTCATATGGCTTATGATGATAAATGGAATACAAATTTGTCTATCCATTGAAAGAAGATGACTCAAATAGAAAATAAAATTTATTTCCATATTAGTTTTTGAAGTAATTTTTGGGGTTAGAATATTGTTGATGAAGTGAAAAGCTAACCTATGCACGACCGGTAAGGATGTTGCAAAATTTTCTCTATTATTTATCAACCGAGATACAAATCATCTCTTATAATCCCTTATTGTACCCTCGGTGATTTCGGTCCATTTATGATAGGCATAGATTTGTTCACCGGTTTCAAGGGTTGAAAACCATTTGACAAGTTATGATATTATTACTATAATTAATTGTCCACATACAAATATAGTAAAATCCCATGGTTCATCTATGAATTTCATATTAGCGTAGAATAATTGAGTAAGAATTTTATGGGATACATTATTACACTCAATTATATTTTTGTATGCCCAAAAATCGATATAGATTTCAATTTGGGTATCCTCCCAATCAGTCATCATACCATTTTCAACCTTATGATAAAAATATCAATCAATAATTTTTCTATTTTTGAAATTACCGAAGAAATAGCTTCGCTGCATAGTTTGAGCGGTAGAGAAATTGGTTCCTTCGATCATTCGGTGCGGAGGCGTGCTTATCATCCGGTAGGACTAAGAACCATCCTCCCGACATAGTAATCCCGGTCATTTCAAATCGCTGCCCACTAAATTTGAAGTCAAAAGTGGCAGGAGGACCAAGTGGTGGTGCCGCTATTGAGTGAATGATGCCTTGAGAGGATGATCCCCGGGATTGTCTTGTCCTTGAGGTTGAGATGGTGATTATGAAGAGGAACCACTTGCTAGATTTTACCTTGAAGGATCAGACGGAGTTGGATAGAAACTTATTCGCGGAATGCGGTTGGGATCGGCTCTGGCACTTGACCATTCATGCCTTAGTTGTTCTTCAATTTTTCACTTTTTGTTCTTGATGAAGGGTATTTTTGGTGCCATATCAACAAGAAGAATGAGAAGAAGATTGAATTTGGAAAGTCTAGGGATTTGAGAAGTCATTTTGGCAAAGTTTTTGCAGAAAATAGATGAACTTTGGCTCTTATAAGAGGAGAAATACGTGTATGCGATGGAAGAAAAAAAGAGGGTGAAACCTTTTATAATGAGAAGTTAATGTGAACAGTCGTGTCTGTTGGCTTTTAAGACAGGTAGTCCAAAAAGCGTCACTTCTCAATAAACCAGTTATCAAGAAAATTTTGTAACGGTCAGAAATCTGTTCAGCTTTCTTAAAACGTTATAATGTTTTACCAAGCGTTATAACATTTTACCAATCGTCCAACGGTCAAAGGAACCGTTACAATGGTTCATTCTATCACTGTCAAGTGGGACCTTCTCTGTTAGATAAGGAAAATTGAGTACCTTTGCTGAACCGTTATAACTGTTTACCAAGCGTTCAATTCTTCCTAAATCGTTGCAACATTTTTCGCTTCTATGTCAGATGAGACCATTTGAGTCAGATGAAAATTATTTAATACCTTTAATGAAGCATTATAACGTCACATGTAACGTTAACGTTATCTGTGTCGTTGAACGGTCTGCTGAAGCGTTGTAACTTTTCTTCTGTGAATGAAATTCAATTATCTCTGTGAACTTTTATAACGATCCTTCAATCGTTATAACGGTTTGGAGCTAATTCTGTGACTGAATCCTCCTTATTAGGATCCAAGAATCGTTGACGATTAATGAATCATTGTTAACGACTGTTTGGGAGATGGAATCATTGCCAACGGTTATCTGGAGTTTGAATCATTGATAATGGCAGTCTGGAGATAAAGTCAAGAACAAGGACAAATACTACAGATATTCAAAAGAATCGTTATAACGATTAGTGAATCATTTTAACGGTTCAGGGCCAGACACACGATTTTTTGGTTTTTCAATAGGATTTGAAACAAATATGACAATTATGCTTTGAAACAGACTGAAGCATGTATGTTATAACTTCAATTACTAAAAAGTTCAAGCATGCCTAATTTAAATCTTAACTCACAATGTTATTGTGTATTAAGGGGTTTTGTGAAGATATCAACTATTTGATGTTTGGTATCAACATGTATGTGTTCAATATCATATCTTTCAACATGATCACGAATAAAATGATGCCGAATTTCAATATGCTTGGTACGTGCATGTAAAACCGAGTTCTTCAAGATCATTATTGCACTAGTGTTGTCACACATTATTGGTACTTTGCGAAAGCGTAAATTGTAATATTGTAAAATTTATATCATCCATAATATTTGTGTACAATAACTTTCCGCAGCAATGTATTCAGCTTCAGCGATTGAAAGAGCCACTGAAATTTGCTTACGGCTGGACCATGACACTAATGATCCCCCAAGAAATTGACATGCCCTACTAGTACTCTTTCTATCAAGTCTATCACCGGCAAAATCCGCATTGGTAAATCTAATGAGATTAAGTTTGGTTTGTCTACCATGCTACAATTTAAGATTAAGAGTACCTCTAATATATCTTAGAATTTTTTTTAGTGCAATTAGATGAGACTCTTTGGGATTTGCTTGGTACCATGCACATAAACAAATGAAAAATATTATATTCGGCCTACTAGCCATAAGATAAATAAGACTACCGATTATTGCCCTATATTGATGTATGTCGATTGTCCTTCCCCCTTCATCTACGCCTAGATTAGCATCAATTACAATTAGTGTCTTGCTTGTCTTGCAATCATCAAAGCCAAACTTCTTGACCAACTCCTTAGCATATTTGGTTTGACTAATGAAGTTGTCATCCTTAATTTGGTTTGACTAATGAAGATGTCATCCTTCAAAGCGTGCATTTGTTTAACGCTAGTTAATTCCACTGTTTGGACTCATTGGAATGCACATTTATGGAGTTTTTCAGTGTTTGTGAACACGTTGTCTCATGCGACGTCACAATCTTAGTCATCATTTTGGCGGGCGTCAAGATGTTCTTATCTCAACTGGCTATTCTGAATATTGCATTACTTGTGCAAATTCACTGTGTTGCTCTAAACCCCTTTATGTGAGCATATTTAACCACCTCTAAATCATGAGTCTTGAGCACCTAGCCGATTCAGAGATTCAGGGTTAACTTATGCACAAAATTAGACTCGGGGAGCTCCTGGATGGTCTAACATTGAGATATGTTTATCAGAGAATGAGCTCCTAGACAAGTTAGTTCAGAAGCTACCATGTTGTGATGTCTCATCAGCAGTCGACAAGGTGTATCACCACCTTGTTGATCATTCATCACCTTAGGAATCTTGTAACGATTCAATAGACTGTTATAACACTTCAAAAAATCGTTATAACACTTCCACAAATCGTTATAATACTTCTAGAAGATATCAGACTTGTCAGAAAATTAGTCAAACAGTCAAAACGTTGCTAACGCTTTGTACAATGTTCAATGTTTAGATGAATAGTTATAACGATTCAAGAAATCGTTACAACGATTCCTTAGAATATATTGACTTGTCAGAGAATAGTCAAAGCGTTGCCAACGTCTTGTGAAGCGTTCAACGCTTTAATGAACCGTATAACGATTCAGGGAATCGTTACAACGATTCCTTATTTTTTATTATTTATTTTTATCATATTTTATTATTATTATTATTATTATTTATTATTTTTTTATTATTATGTATATTTTTATTTCAAACTCTACTTATTCCTATAGAAAAATAGTCACAAAATAACAAGAAATAAGTTGGCTATTATTTAATATTTTATTTAGATTTTTTGGATTTTTATAATGACCAAAATAATATGATTTTATTTCTATTGTTTTTAAACTCTATTTATCTTTGTAGAAAATTACTCACAAAAATAATAGAAAATGAGTTGACTATTATTTTGGATTTTATTTAAATTTTTATAATAGTCAAAGTTGGGATCTTAGCCAAAAATAATAAGTTGTTCTTCGGAAAAAGCAAATTGGATCCCTTCAAATTATTTCGATTAGTATTCGAAGAGGATTAAAAGGACCAGATGTGTTTGGAGCTTTCCACTTTGAATCTGATTCTTTAGATGCCATCAGATCACCATGTGATCCGTTGAGATGTGTGCAGGCACTTTGCTATTCACACTTTGAAGCTTCTTCTCAGTTTGTTCCTCGACGGCTCTGGGATTCATGAACAGGGAATGATTCGACATTTCTAGTCTCCGATCACAGATCAGGTTCTCTCACGAGGATTGTCTGAGGACGAGGAATTCGCTCATGGTCTCTGATCAAAGATCCATGTGGTAGATGCATGACGAGGCCGTACTGTTTTGAACTCTGACTTGAAGTTTCAGTACCAACCATTTACATCTTACAATCTGACTGTCCAAGCCTCAATTTCCTTTCTCAAGTTCACACTCCCTATTCTTGAGAGTCGACATGAGTGTTCAATTTGATCAGAACTTGAGTTTGAGTATAATCTTAGCCTTGGACCCGATTTCGGCATGGATTTTCCCTTGGATGTTTAATCAACAATTCAATTCCATTTTCATCCAAATTTGTTCTGAAATTCAAGGCTTGAGCAGACACTTTGCAAGCTTCAACTGAGAGATCGTATAGATCTTCGATCAGTTATGAGCTATGGTTAGGAGGCAATACTTGTTGTTCTACTAAACTTTTTTCCTTATTCCTCTTCTCACTTGAGTAAAAATAATAAAGAAATAGAAGAAAGAATCAAGAAGTTAATTGTTCAGAGAAACTCTCAAAACAAGAACTGAAAACAGCAAGAAAATACAGAAAAGAAATGACTTTTATTCCTTTATTCAAAAAAGAGAGAAAAATAAGCTAATCCCTTTGGGATTTACATTTTGAAAATCAAAATCACTTAGCTGAAGGTGTAGATACAGCAGATAGACTTGTGATGCTTCAATCTAATCCTAATTGAGAGATTCAAAGGAATCTACTATCAATTGGTTAGATTAGCTTCTCATCTTCTCCAAGGTCTTAATTTCATTTCCTTGCTGCTAGTCAGGGTAATTGGTTAGGTCTTGGTTGATCCTGCTGAGTTCTCAGATTCTTGATCAAGATCAATCAATCTAGGGAGTGTCTTATGCTAGGGTGTGGCATAGGTGCATGAATTTCCTCTTCACTGGTTTTGAATGGAGGGTGTAACTGTTTCATTCGCCCCCCCTTTTCTATGCAACTATCAAGGGTTTATATAGGCTTCTGATCTTCTGCTCAACTGGTTCTAATTGGCTGATGGTCTCTTACCTAGATTGCCAACCTGGATTAATCCTGGCCCTTCACTTCATTTGGCGGCTGAGATGCAACTGTGCTTACTGAAGGGAGTAACTTGAAGCTTGAACTGGCAGTTTAGCAGCTTCCCTGATCTTCAAGAATTCCTTTGGCTGATTTACACTTGGTCTTTTAGTTTGTGGCTTCATCACTCTCCTCTGGAACCCATTGCGGTCTACTGAACCACTCTCAGACAATTACCAACTCATCAGAATTGAAAACATTGACAGTTTTGAGTTTGTTACAGTTTTTCCACTCTCATTGCTCACTGCTTCTTGTATGTTTCTAGATATTTTAAGGGCCTTCTCAGAGTTTGACAAGCATCACACCACTCCCCTTAATGGTTTTGGGTAGCCAATAGAACCCAATTGAGCACCTCAAACCCGCATTTCACTTTGAACCCGATTTAAGACTTTGAATCAATTTCACTTGTCTCTTCACTAATTCTTCAAATTGCAAGCCTCATTGACATCATATTGGCCCCCGAAATAAATTCAATTCACCTGATTGTCCATTTGCACAACCTGACACTAGTTTTTGGCACTTCATTCTATGACCGATTGGCAAGTTGGTGGGTCTCAGGTTTAGAAGTGTTGAAGTCCAAATCTAAGGGTCCAGTCAGTGTCGTGGAAGTCCATAAATGCTCCCTGAAGCATTAATTCGAGTGATTAATCTTTAAATCGCCCCAATTGGATTTTGGCCGAACTACCTTCGCCTTGGATGCGAGTGCTCTACAAAGCGGCACTCGATAAAATAATCACTCCATCGTGTTCTCATCCTTACAATCTTTCCTACGATATTTGGCGAGGGGGTTTCTTGAACAGGTTTGCTTGGACATCATTTTTATGTCATCAGTCAGAGGGAAGCCGGGAGGAAGAAAGAAAATCGGGGAAGAAGCTTGAATTCTCCCTCTCATTCAAATGGACTCGGTGTGCATAGACCACGACAAAAGATGGGAGAGTTTTCTGACAGGTGGGGTTTGTATGTAAGAGGAAGAGAGGTGTGGGTCGGATTCGTGGTCTGGGTAGACTTGACTCACACGGAGAGGTCCCACACGTCGAGTTTAATGAGGAACAAACTGCGTGGACCGAGTTCATCTCTGTATTTCCCTTTTTTCTTGAATTCTTTTCAGCGCCATAATTGGAGTTCTCTGCTTGTCACCTCCAACTTGCACCCCAGTTAGACTCTTGGCTTCAAATTGCACCCATAAAGCCCACTTGATTAATCTCATCCTTTGGATTTGCTCTAATTTTCTTCTCCCAATTGATTTTAATAGCTCCCTTTATCCAAAAATTCTGAAATTTTCACAAAAAAACTCTAAATTCATGATGACAACCTCTGTATTTTTAATTTCCATTTTACCTATGTATACTTGTACTAAAAATTATTTTGCTCAGAAAACCCTATTTTCTTCATAATTAATCTCAATTTCTCAGTTGTACCTCAGTGTCTCTGCCAAATAAAACTCTCTTGCAAAAACCACTCTAATTAAGCATCAATTAGACTTGTATTGATGTGTTATTAGGGTTTGATTTGATCAAGAGTTGATTACTTGTCAACAATTGATACAAATCCAGACTTGATCAGATGTTTGCAACATTAGCACCTATCAATCTTGTGAAATTGACTTTCAACTCATTTGTGTGAAAGCAAAATCACATTGAAATTTCTTATGGTTGACTGTATCAAAATACTGGCTTAGCATTGACAAAGTTATTGTATAGGGATTGGATTGCTTCAACTCTTAGGGTTGATCTGAGGGTTAGTTTTGCCCTTTTCTTGAGTTTCTTCCTTCGACCTTTTAGGGGTAAACACCATTAAGAAATACACTTTTGACATCCATTTGATATAATGTAAAATCTTTGTGTGATGCATATGTCAAAAATATTCTAATGGATTCAAGACGTGCAACAGGTATAAATATTTCTTTAAAATCAATACCGGCTTGTTGGGTATAGTTTTGGGCAACCAACCTAGCTTTATTTCTAACAATGATCACATTTTCATCAAGTTTATTTCTAAAGACCCATTTTGTACATATAATTGCTCTATTATTTGTCCTAGAAACTAGTTCTCATACTTGATTTCTTTCAAATTGGTTCAATTCTTCTTGCATAGCATAAATCCAATATGAATCATTATTGACATCTTTAAATATTTTGGGCTTAAGTTGATATACAAAAGTACAATGTGCAATTATTTTGTTCATTTTTGACATTGTCCTTACACCTTCCCTAGGGTTACCAATTATATTAGAAAGAGGATGAGAAAACACTTCTCTACGATCGGTTGGAACTTCATAATTTGAGTATTGAGGTGGCAAAATGTGTTCTACACCGATGTCATCATTTAATGCATTATTCTCCTCTTGCATAACTTGACTCTCTTCTTCTTGAGTTGTTGAAACATTTTGCACTTCTCTCTACTTTCATACTCAAAGACACAATAATTTTTTCGCTTTATATGTGGAGTCTGATATTGAATTATTTTCTGGAACCATTTTTCCTATAAGTTATAATAAAGAGATAAAACTTTTATCACTTCATCCATTTTTAACTTTTAGGTTATACAATTTAAAAACAGTAGATATTTTTGTAAATTTTGTACAACCGAAAATAACGGCACATTGAATCATTGCCCAAATTTTTATAAATTTCAGAAATATCAATAAAATTCGCTCCAATATCATTCATAATTTCATCTAATTATTGACTTTCTATATTGTCTATATCTACTACATTTTCTACATTCTCATTCTCGAATATATTCCATTCATCATTGTCTAAATTTAAATCATCACCTTCTGATTCATCTCATATAATATTTCTAATATTTCTAATATTTTCAATATTTTCTCCATGTCGTACCCATCGGGTGTACCAATCCATAAACCCACGATGAATTAAATGATCTCTCACTTGTTTGATATTTCTAAATCTCTGTAAGTTTTGACAATCTTGACAAGGACAAATAAGTGTATGTGCACCTTTATTTCTCATATGTTCTGAGGCACATTCTAAAAATTCATCAATCTCTCTCAAGTATTCAATTATATTCCTTTAGATTTTATACATCTAAGTGTTGCGATCCATCTGTAAAAAACAACATCACTCTCAAATTTAGGGTTTAGAATTTCGGGTTTCGGGTTTAAGGTCTACTTTTGGGTCAGTCAACAACCCTAACTCACTTTTTGAATATTGTCTCATTAGTGAACATACACTAGTCAATTTAGTGTTTGAAAAAAATTCGGCAGTATTTTCTCTATGCTCCCCGAGTACGTCAATGTAAATTTTTATATACGTACGTACCCTTAGGAACAATAGGGAAAATACTAACTAAATTCTTTTCAAACACCAAATTATAGTTAGTATATGTTCACTATCCTAAATGAGATAAATAATTCAAAAAACAGTCTCAAATCAGGGACTATTCGAGATTAATCCCAAACGAGTACCGATCTAAATTAATATAAGTTCCGATAGTTTGGTCTTATATGACAATACTATCAATTACACATATATAACTTTATATATATATAATTAATTAATTTATGCAATAATTATGTAAATTAATGGTCATTAAGATTAATAAGGATATTAATCTATAGAAATAAGAAAATATACTTAAATTTAAATTATGTGAAGAAGAATTACTTTCAGGAGATCAGAAAATATTAGTTACCGTAGTTGTGATGAATATTGTGGTTGTTGTTGAATATTGTAGCGGTTGGTGAGAAGGAACATAGCTGCTAATGGTGAATAGTGAAAATGAAGATGAAAGCGGTGTTGTGACAAGAAAAGAGCAAAATAACTCTAATTGATTAGAGCCGGTTTTTATTACCAAGTCAGTAGAAAAAAAAATATTAAAATATTATAGAGGCGGTTATTAAGATAATCAGTTTTAGTTGTGCTTTTAGAACCGGTTTCTAATATAACCGGTTTTAATTTTGTAAATGTTTAGCACCGGTTTTAGTGGCCTAAGTGATGTAAATTAATAATGCCTTGAATCGGAATTTTGTTCTTGTCTATCATATAATAATATGAATAATGAGTATATCTCTGTTTAAAAATAAACAATAAAATAATCTCTATTTTTATGCAATCATGTTCACAACTCAAAGTGAACACAACGTCACAATCACAAAAATTCAAAATATCCCATTATGACTATATAGAGCTGTCAGCATCTATGATCACAATAGGTATTTAGCAACTTTTGTTAATTTTTTTTGAATCTTTGTGTGCCACTCTTTTTCACATGTCTCATTATTCAGGGCGATGGACTGTGGAAGAAGGACACGAAGATCCCTCTAAGTGTGCATTGGAAATGGACAGTCAGTTAGTAACAATTAGGACAAGAACATTCTAACATCTGCCAAGAAGACTCATAATCGACCCGATTAGGTGAGTTGAACCGAACTGTCTAGAAACTCACTCTCTAATAAACTGTCTCAATATTAGATCAGCCAAGTGCTCCGAGTCTAATATTGTGTACAAGGTAACCCCGAATCTATGAATCGGCCAAGTGCTCAGAATTCATAATTTAGGAGATTAAGTAAGACAACTGTATGAACAAGTAATTCATGATCAAGTCGCACTAGTAAGACCAAACTAATCTGTCGATAAGTTTGTCTTCTAGTTCATGAGATTGAACTGATCTGTTAGTAAGTTCATCTCTAGAGATGGTAGGATTGAATCGAACTGTAGTAGATTCATCCTCAAAAATAGTGAATCGAACCGATCAGAGTAGTAGGTTCTTTCACTAACACACGCCTCAATAACAAACTGGCTCAGTGCTTCAGGTTTGACTTTGTGTGCAGTTGTGTTCCTAGGTTTATGAATCCGCTCAGTTCTTGGAATTCATGATCTAGAAGATCATTGAGATGAAATAAGTGGGCCAAATCCACCCATCTCCTGATTCACCAACCTCAAGATCAACCGGCTAAGTGCTTCGAGTTGTATTTTGTGTGATTGGTCGTTGACTAGTAAAGATTGAATCGATCTATAGTAGGTTCATCTTCTAGATCAACTAAGGTTGAGTCGATCTGTAGTAGACTCACCTTCCATCCCTCCGCAGAGGTCGATCTGATCTGTTAGTAAGATCGTCTCTCGGAATGATAAAGATTGAACCGATCTGTAGTAGGTTCATCTTTTCATCACCCTATCTCACTGGACTGACCAGTTAGTAATTCTAGGGTATTTCAGTGACCCCGATCACTGAAGCGCGTGACTGCTTGACCATCATTTAGCTATACTATTTTCTTCTCCCTTTTAAAGATCTAGAGGTGCCTCGAGGTTAACAGCCCAGGGTAATCTACAAGAACTCACAATTACTAAAAACCCCCTAAATGTGCATTCAAATTGGTCTAAACGGTAGAATTAACCGGCGTTAAACAAATACACGCTTAGGAGAGATCTCCGTGTCCTTCTTCCGCATCCCATCGCCAACAACCAGAAGGCGGTGCGGAGCGCGCGAAAAAGAGTCGCACAATCACAAATGGTGCGGTTCATTTGTTCGGCTATACCATTTTATTATGGAGTTTTAGAAATATTTTTCTCAAGTTTAATACCATTGGTCTTATAAAATATCTCAAAAGGACCATGATATTCTCCTCCATTATCCAACCGGATACACTTTAACTTATTTTTAGTTTCTCTTTCAACCTCCACAATCCATTGTTTGAACACATTCAACACTTGATCATTTGTCTTAAGAGAATATGCTTATAATTTTCTAGAATGGTCATCCACAAAAGTCACAAAATAAAGAGACCACCAATGATTCTATCTCTCATTAAACAAAGATAGATATGCATCAAATCTAACAAATCAAATTTCTTACTTGTCAGATTTCTTTTGAAGGCAATGTTGTTTGTCCACTAAATAATGTGTACAAGAGGTGAGAGAAGTACCATCACTAGGCACATAGTTCTTCTTGAAAAGAATTTCAATGCACTTCTCACTCATGTGACCCAACCATAAATACTATAAATCGGTTGAGTTACATTCCGACACATTTATCTCACCACACATCTTGACTTGAGTCACATAAAATGAACCATATTTGATTTTGTGAGCAACAACCAAAAGCCCTTTCTATAACTTCTATTTTTCCTCCAAATAAGTGACTTTGATACCCATCATCATCAAGGACACCAAACGAAATAAGATGAAGCCTCATGTCCGGCACATGCCGAACATTCTTTCGAGTAAGCTTACATCCTACACTTGTCTCCATATTCACATCTCTAATGTCGAAATTTTACAAACTCCATTATCCCCCATCCTTACAACACTATAATCTCCCACCATATAGGAAGAGAATAAGTTACGCTAGATGTGACATGGAATGAGGTCGCGGAGTCAACTACCCAAGTGGAATCATGACAAGTAAGGTTCACAAATCATTCATCATAATCAATAAATACTTCTCCATCGGAAGCAATGACAGCGCATCCTTCTCATCATCACCGCCTCTACCCCTAGATTGATCTCTCTTGAGATCATCATTCTTGGCTTTTAATTTTTGACATTCATTCTTCATATGATCGAGTTTCTTACAATAATAACAAATGATCTCCTTTCTAGACTTTGTCATCCTCTTTGATTTATTCTATTTTTCATCATCATGAGAATTTCTATGAGTACTCATTTCTCGATTTTCGGTAATAAGAGTCAAAGACTCACTAATGATCTCTAACTCCTTACGACTCAACTCCTCATTGAGCATACTATCATTAACCATGGCTAGGATCACAACACCATTTGATACCGAATTACTCAAAGACACCACCAAAATTTTCCAACTATCGGGTAAAGAACTCAACAATATTAAAGCTTTCAACTCTTCATCCAAAACTATTTTCATGGTAGACAAATAGTTTACACAATCTTGAAACCAACTCAAATGATCCGACACCGAGGACCCCTCTTGGTATTTCATGTTTATCAAATTTTAATGTAGAAGGCTTTGTATTGAGCGGTCTTGCGCTCATACAAACTCTCAAGTTTCTCCCACAAGGCTTTAGCGTCGATTTCGGTTGAAATATGGTGGTACACGGAATCATCAATACATTATCTAATTATGACTATTGTCTTATGGTTTGAGACTTTCAAAACCTCATCGGAGGTATCAGTGGGTTTCATACCCGTAAGAGGTGCATAAGCATCCTTATAATATAATAAATCCTCCATAAGAGACTTTCAAATATCGTAATTAGACGAGGTGAGTTTATTCATGGTACCACTGTTAATCTCTTCCATTCTTAACTAAACAATATCGGTTAATAAATTTCAATCAAACCAACAGATAACAATCAACATAATAACTCCAAACAGGACTCCAAATGAAACTCTAAGTCACTGACTAAGAGCAAAAATAATTAAATTGGAGACATTGCTCTTGCATGGTGTTGTCGGTATACGTCAACAAATGAAGAATGAGAGAGATGCTAACCCAATCGCGACTTAGGATCCTTGTGTATTTATGCAATACACACCTCACAAATGTGGTTCACACCTCACAACAGTCACACGATGAGATGAACGAATGGATCGATCAAGTGACACGCCAGAATGAAATCGCGAAAGCACAAACCTTCAGCTCTGATACCAGTTGTTGGCTGGGAGCTGGAACACCCAAAATAGGATAAAGATCACCACAAAGAGGACAATCAGCAATCCAAAGAGGATCGTGATGTTGGCGACGCACAACTAGGGTTTTGGTGCTACAATAGTTATAAATCAGAGAACAAAGAGAAGAGAGAGTGTTTTTGTCGGGAATCAGATACATCTCATTTTTATTTTCTGTGTTTATTAGAGTCTTTATAAAGTTACAAATAAGACCCTATAAATTTCAATTATTATAAATAACAGAAAAAAGAATAGGATACAAAAGTTCTAAACATGACCATTAGAATCATAAGTAGGACAAAGAAGAATGAGAACGGAACACCCAACACAAAATAATGGTTTTATAGCTCAAAAATTATTGTCCATTTTGTGTGATATAGTTGACAAGATTAATCTATGCCATTTTAAGCCAAGACATTATATATTGGTAAGTAATATTTTTTTTAGCAAAAACTATCTAATTTTTTAAATGTCTATAAAGAATTCTCCATTCAAATTTTGAACTTATAACTTTTTATGGAAACATACATACTAATAAGTACCTTTAAATCAAGGTTCAATTGCTAAAGCGAATATTGCTACTTCACAACACCTCAGGCTCTGTGAATCTAGAAAATGTGCAACTTCAGAATCACGTAGCACTACACCATAAAAGGGATTTTACAGTGGTTATTTCCCCCAGTTAGCAGCGGTTGTACAACCGTCGTTATTATTGAGCGCCGTAAAGTTTAACATCGGTTTTGTTAAAAACCGCCGCAAATTATTTACAATGTTCTTATATAACAACCGGTGCAAAATATCATTTTACAACGGTTTTTAAATAAAAACCGCTGTAAACATGTCCTTTTACAGCGATTTTTACCTTTAAAACCGATGTAATTTTTTTTTCAAAATTATTTTGCAGCCATTTTTCATAAAAACCACTGTAAATTTTTTTTTAATTATTTTTTGTTTCTGTGACTAGCCCATAAAAATGTAAAATGGTTTTTGCAGCGGTTTTTCCTTAAAAACCACTGTAATTTTTTTTTCAAAATTATTTTGCAGCGGTTTTTCATAAAAACCACTGTAAATATATTTTTTTAATTATTTTTTTATTTCTGTCACTAGCCCATATATGCTAGCCATATATAATATTTTCATCACATAAAAAAATTAAAAAAAAAAACTACATTTAATTACTAATTTACTACATCTAATTAATTAATTTATCTAACATAAACACATAATACTACATAATACAACAAAATATAATAAATATTTACAAAATATTAAAACTTGATAAAAAATGTCAAAACAAGGAAATCACAAACTCAACCTAAAGTTTTTTTACTTCCTCGTACTCGGTCGGTGTCAAAGGATTGTAGGTTTTGATGCTCTGAAAAAAGAAAATGATTAGTACATAAATATATATTGAAAAAGTTAATAAATTTACTAGGGTATATTTAATTTCTACTCACCTTAGGAAAATAATCTAATGGGAAATTTCTGATGATTTCAATCATATTTCGCATGACATAATATCCGCACTCGCTGCCGCTAGTTTGTGTAGGACACTAATAATAATTATAAATATAACAATAACAGGTTAATACACTTAAATTCGCACAAACCCCTTTTAAATCCAATTAAAAACTAACTCAAAATTTTATTCCAAAATCAAACCTCAAAACCAAAATCGAATCTCACAAGTTCAATCCTGCACTTGAATCATATTTCACAATTCCAATTCAATCACAACAATTTAACTCGACATTTAACACCAATTACACCAATTATACGGACATCTCAACAAAAACTGACATGAGCGTGAGAAGTACCTCAAGTAGGAGAGGGACACGCAGCGTGGCGACGGGCAGCCGCGCGCGTAGGCAGGGGGTAGCGGCGTGGCGAGGCGAGACAACGGCAGCAGCGAGGCGAGGCGAGGTGAGGCGAGGCAGCCCACTACATAATCAAATCAAAAATTTATTTAAGCGAATCAATTAAAGATTTTAAAAATTAACCTTAACGCACGCCGCAGCCCACACGCATGCCGCTGCCCGATCTCGTTTGCTGCTGCCGAGGTCCCGCTTGTCGTTACCCACTCCGGACCCGCTCCAATCACCCGCTCCGATCCGCTTCCGTTACCCACTTCATTTGAGAGAAGTTTATTGTTGAGACAACAAGAAAATAGAATAGAAAATTTGATCAAATTTGATGGAATTTGATGGAATTTTGTGTTATTTTGAGCTCAAAAATGCTCAAATTCGGAGCTCCTTTAATGGTGGCGGCTGCTGATTAGGGGAGAGAGAGTCTATAACTAGGGAAGCAAACTTATTAGCAATTTTACAGCGATTTTTAACTAAAAACAGCTGTAAATAAGTTTTACAGCGGTTGTTAACTAAAAACCGATGTAAAACCATTTACAGCGATTTTTAACTAAAAATCACTGTAAATGGTGCGCTGCAAAAGGGGTATTTTGGCATAGTGTAGTAGTTAATTTGATAATATCAATGTGTATACGATTTAGACAAAATGAGAAAAAGAAAATATAAAAAATCATTCATTGCATTAAAAGACATGAAATTTAATTTCAAAAAGAAAAAGGAACCAATAATTTGACCCACTACAGCAAAAAAGATATTTACTAACACCTACTTACTAATTTGACCCACTACAGCAAAAAAGACATTTACTAACACCTATTTACTAACGGTTTATAATGAAAACCGTTAGTAAAAATATCTAATGGTATTTTAGAAATATCGCTAAATAATTTGGTAACGGTTGTGAAGAAATAATAGTTAAAAATATAAGAAATGTCAAAAAGTTGAAAAATAATTTAGTAATGGTTATTCTAAAAGAACCGTTACTGAATATTTATATTCAGTAACGGTTCTTATATAAAAATCGTTATTGAATATCTATATTCAGTAATGGTTTAAATATAAGAATTTACTGATTACGTTTGCGCTTCCGCTTGGCTCTGATAAACTCATTTCCACCAATGGCATTTGCTCCCACGGATTGTCAGATATTTTCATCTCACCGTTCGTTCATCGCAATCCAAAGATCCAAAAATCAAAATTTAAAAACTAAAATTCCACGGATTACCAACCCATTTTCATCTGTTTTCATATATAAAAGGCAAGATGAGAGACAAAGAGAGAGAAGAGATCAGATAGAAGAAATAAAAACCGAAATCCGACCATCTCAACTTCAAACGGCCATAACTTTTGATAGAAAACTCCGATTGAGGTGTGATACACGGCCATGGAAAGCTTTCAGCCGTTACGTCCATTTTTGAGGCCAAAAAATCTCGTTTTGACCTTCAAAAATGCATTTGAAGTTTTTTTCTATTTTTTTTTCTTAGAAATTGTATAGGTTTTCATATTATTGCATGAGAAAGATGTATGTATTGTTGAGTAAATATATTTTATTTGATGAATAATTATATTTCTTTCATATAAATTATTGAATGAATAAATAATATGTCATATTGTTGTTCTTTAGTTACTCAATTTATTTTCTTTCAATATTAATTATCATCTACTTATTTCAAGAATGTTAAAAAATAAGATTTAATTTTATTTTTAAATAATAAATGTTACCAAAAAATTAAAAAAAGTAAAAATAAAATATTCAATAACGGTTATTTTGAATAAACCGTTAGAAAAAGTGTTTAAAAAAAAAGAATCGTTAACGGTTCTTAGTGAATAACCGTTAGGAAAGTTAAGGAATTAATAACGGTTTTTTTCTAAGAACCATTATTAAATCCTTCTATTCAGTAACGGTTCTGAGCAAAGAATCGTGACTGAATTTTTGCATTTTCTTCTCCCAAAGACGTAATTTACTAACGATTATTTAATACTTTTAGTAACCCCTCATTTGCTAACGGTTCAAGAACCGTTAGTAAAGTCATTTTAAAATCGTTATTGAAACTTTATTTTCATCGTAGTGACCTACTCTCTATACACACAATACTCTGTAAATAATCTACAATAATTAAAATCTGTTATTGCACAGCAAGTCCAGACTGATTACTAATTGATTGGTAAGAATTATTTATGTTATAATTTTTAACCTTTTATTCCATTAAAAGGATGCGTTCCGTATACTTCAACTTCAAGTCCAAGTTCTTTCAAATGAAAAGAGACGCCCTCAACTCCTCATGCATTACACATGTAAGTGGCCTCAGTATTGTGTACAAAATAATATATGTGTTATTGCGACTTCCAATTTGCTTATGTACAAAAAAAATCCTGTGCGTATATACCATAATTAAACAAAGGCCGAACATGTAAAGAAAATGGATGTAAAGTCGCATTATAAGTTAATGAGTGGGGATCAATTGACAATGGGTTATTTTGACAACCTTGACAATGGACCTCTAAATAAATATAAAAAAAAATTATATATGTGTTTTTTTACCTTTAGATTGATGGTCATTCAAATTTCATGCAATTTCATTATCGTTTGATAGTCTATCAAATACCGTTAAATTAGAACCGTTGTAAATTATATGAAAATTTAATGATCTTTGATGAACTATCAAACTATAATGGAATTGCATGAAATTTGAATGACCATCAATCTAAAAATAGAATAACATATCTATAAAAATTTTCTCATTTTAAATGTTTTTTATTTATTTAGAAGTTCATTATCAAATTTGTCAAAACAACCCATTTTCAACCGATCCCTTCTTTTAAGTTAATATGCATAAAGAGGACTGTAGGTCTGTAGCTATGAAGTTTGAGATTTTAGTAATAATATGATTTATTAAATTAATATTATTAAAAATAAGAGTGAGAAACGTAAAATTTCAAATATACGAATGGCATGGCGGCGCATGATCGCGCGGGCGCGCCGTTTGAATTTACGAAACGCGCCACCGATGGGCGCGTTTCATTTTTTATATTTTTTTTTAAACGCGCCACCGCGCGTGGCGCGCTTTCCGGTTTTTTTTTTTTTTTTTTTTTTTTTTTTACGAAACGCGCGCGCGCGCAAAGGCGCGTTTCCTTCTTATATATACAAAATGCACGCAGCCACTTGCGTTGCGCGGTGTTTCATTTTTTGAACGCGCCACCGGCGATGGCGCGTTTAAATCCGCTCTGCCATGCGCATGCACATAAGGCGCTACCGCCATTCGTATATTTGAAATTTTACGGTTTTCAGTCTTATTTTTAACAATATTAATTTAATAATACTTATTAATAATAAAAACTGATGAAGTTTTCTTTACGCACAAGCTCAAGACCGTTTTCGAAACTTGTGAAAATTTGTAAGGCCAATCTTTATAGCAAATGGCTGACAACTCACAATTGTTTTTCGTGTTTTCTTATGAACGACACATGCATATTAACTGTTGTCACATGCAGGACAGTTCTCACTTGGCAATGCATGGTTGTTTAAGAAACTTTTTCTTAACACAGCTTATATTCCGAATGGAATGACAAGAGAGATTTTCAATGTAATATCATATATATATATATATATACATGTTAGCGTAATTAATAAATTTGTAGCAAATTATATATTCTTAAACATAGTTGAACCGTTAATTACATGTTCACAACCATTCATATAATGTATAGTTTTGTGACCGTAAGTTGTTTATCTATACTATTATATAAAGCATCTAAGAATTGGAGGGTCCATTTTTTATCATGATAATTTTTTATTATACCCATTTTATCCCTCAATTAGACGGATAATATTTATTTTTGGTTGATCGAACATATGTGATCGCGTCCATTGATCCTCTCTTTCTCTCCATTTCTTTCCCTTATATACTATTATTTCCATAATATTATTTTTTTATTTAGCAACCTTGTGCATATTTGGTAAGAAATTAATGGTGATAATATATGTTAGAATAATTTATTTTTTCTTGTCATAAAAATCATGAATCATTAACTCATATTGTGCAAAAATCTCATCCAAGATTAAATATAGTATTTATTATAGGTTTTCTCTATAATTTGGTGAATTTATAATTTAATATTAGATAAATATAAATTTTTTTATTTTATAATATTTTAATGTTTAAATAAAAAAGTCTGCTGCAACGCGCGGGTATATAGCTAGTGTGTATATATATATATATATAGACCTTACAGTGTTTTAAGAAGCAAAAAGGAGTTTTGCTTCAGTTTTAAAACTTTTATATCTAAATATTGAATATCAAATTTTACTATTTTTGGAGTTTTATAATACTTTTTTTAGATTTTTGAAAGATAATAATTTTGTAGGTGCACCTATTATTAATTTATTATTATTTTTGGGGTATTTTTTAAAAATAAAAAAAAATAGTAGAAAGCTTCAAATATAATCAAATTTGGTATTCCATAAGATTTGAATATGTGTTTATGTTAGATGAATTAGATTGACAATTTGAACTTTTGATTTTGTGAGATTTTTTAAGTCGAAATAAAATGCATATTTGTTTCATGAAGCGTCGTAAGATATCTCTCTCTCTATATATATATATAGAGAGAGAGTGATGCTATGGTGCTTCACGAAGTACAAATTTTTTTGTGCTTCACGTTCGTATATCAAATTTAAAAGTTTAAATGGCCGAACCAAACCATTGAACATCATCTTCATATTGAAATATATTTGGAGATCAAATTTTATATTTTTTAGATGGGTACAAAGTCGCTTAGTTTTGAATGGTGCAAAAATCATTAGATCAATAAATTTTGTACCCATTTAAAAAATTTAAAAAAATATATAATTTGATCTCCAAGGATATTTCAATATGAAGATGATGTTCAACGGTTTGGATCGGCTTTTGAACTTTTAAATTCGAGATACGGACGCGAAACACAAAAAAATTTATATTTCATGAAGCACCATAGTATCACTCTATATATATATTGTGTTTGTGTATATATATAAAAATTAAAGGCAAATGGTTCTCTAAAATATTTTATTCATGGTTTATGTTCGGTGTCCTTAGAGGAAAGTCACACATACAAATAGTACAATGACAATGTGCATTTGACAAAAAAATAAAAGAAAATTAATAATACTGATTTAATTTAAAGTGAGTTGTTTCATAAAAAAATAACAACTAGGCTTAAAGACAAGCTCCTATTAATCTTAATAAGTTTGGAATTGAACCAAGACAAACTACAACACAGATTAGTATTTAACAATAGTTTTTTTGAGTCATTAGCAGTGGTTCTACAATCGTTGTTATTGGTCATGCTGCTAATTTATATAAATAATTGCTGTAGAAAAGGTTCTTTGAGTTAAATTTGTGTATAAATCAACAACGGATTTGAGAAGAGACGTCGAAATCTGGAAAGTATCGGTAGGTACCAAATAACTTTTACCGGGACACCTTTCATACACTCAATATCATTGGCCTTAGATTTGTATCGTGAAGCATTACATTTTGGACACTTATTCAAGCTTGCGTGCTCTCCTCGGAATAAGATGCAATCATTTCGACACACGGGAATTTTCTCTACTTCCATACTCAAAGGACACAACATTCTTCACGCCTTGTATGTTGACTCGGGCAACTCATTTTTTTCTGGAAGCATTTCTCATAAAAGATCGAGCAAGGAGTCAAAACTCTTGTCACTCCATCCGTTTTTTGTCTTCAAATTATACAATTTAATAATAGCAGTCATTTTTGAAAATTTTGTACAACCAAGAAATAAGGGTATGTCTTTTTTCATAATCAAAGTTTCAAACAATCCATGAGTATCAACAAAATTAGGCTCAACATCAGTCATCATTTCATCTAGTTTATCATTAATACACTGATCATCAAATTTTTATACATTAATTTCAATATTTTCAACCACCATTTCTTCCCGCACATCAGAACTTGAATCTAAATCTGCTGCATTATCATCACTTATTAGTGTTCGGTACTGTCCTGATAGGCCTTACAATATTACACGTGTCTTCCTTGGACTCTCTATGCTTCACCCATTGAGTGTAACCCGATACAAACCCACGAGCAATCAAGTGATCTTGTAGGACTTCAACCGAGGGTTGTCTCAGAATATTCTGGCAATCAATGTAAGGACACGAGATAAAACGAGCAGCACGAACCCTCATATCTTCCTTGGCACATTCCACAAATTTCTCAACTCCTTCGGATATTCAAATGTGTCCCGCCTCCCATATATTTATCTCCATGAATCCATCTGTACGAGTTAAAAATATTCTCACATCATGATAGTCATATAACAATGATTAGTTTTGAGTGGCCAACCATCCTAACCCACTCTTTGAATACATTATCTCAATAGTGAATGTACGCTCATCAATCAGTTGTTTGAGAAAAATTCGGCAATATTTCCCCTAAGCTCCCCGAGTATGCCAACGCACGCTTATATGTACGTGCGTACTCGTGAGAACATAAGGAAAAATGCTCGACCGAATCCTTCTCGGACACCAAATTGCTAAGCGTACACCCACTAATCCTAATTGAGACAAAGTATTCAAAGAGCGGTCCTAAAAGGGGACTATTCGAGATTGATCCTTATCGGATTAATCTCGAACGGGTACCAACCTAAAATAGTTCAAGTAACGGTATAATGTTCGTTTCTACATGACAATACTCTAATCATGCAAATGCACTAATTAACACATAATATAATTCAAATTAAAAATATTAAATTAATTCTTCCTTTTCATTAGTTAAAATTCAAGTGTCGACCTTAAATCAGATTGCCACTCCGAACCACTATCGTGTCGCTCCGAACCGCTGTCAGCTGCCGTTCCGTACCACTGTCCTTGCCACTCCAACCCGCTACCTCTCTCACTACTTCTTTCTTTTGATCCCACTCTCGGAGATGAATATTAATAGATGGAACAAGATAAATAAGAAAGAGAGAGCAATTTTTTTAAGTTTGGGATGTTATTAGACGAGCTGAATAAATTGAGCTCATTAATGGTGCTTGGTGCTGTTGGCGGTAGCGTTCTAGAACGAGTGGGAGAGAGACTTATATATATATATTTAACAACAGTTGTTAAAATAAATCGCTGTAAAATAATATTTTACAGCGGTTGTACAGGAAAACTATTGTAGAACGCAAAAATTTAACAACATTTATTTAATAACCGTTGTTGAAACAATAGCATTTACATAGATTTTAATTTTAAAACTCCTGTAAAGTTAATTTAGCAACAGTTCTCTTAAATAATCATTGTAAACGTGCATTGTTAAATCCCTTATTCTTGTAGTGACATTAATTTAATTTCTATTTTTGGGCTTTAAGACTTAAAAGTAAAATGAAGCTTATCTTACTTATTTGCTACGCAAAAACTAAAATAAAAAAGAAATCAAAATTTCAAACAAATATATATATGATTTAATTTTTCACCATTTGAATCTTGCAGTTCGTGTACTGAGGTGTGTTCTGATGTTATCTTACACGATCACTTGGCACTTAAGCGATAATAAATTAGGTCAAATTAAACCGCCCACTATTAATTACAACGTAGGAATTACCAGTTGGTTTTTTTCTTAATATTAAACTGACCAGTTCTATAAATTAGGTTTATCATAGATCTAGTAAGTAGCTAGGATAGCAATGGATCAAACGTTAATTTAATTACCTTATTCATAAGTCATAACCGCAAATTTTGATATTAATATATACCCAATATCCGAATTACCAGATGAATATAGATAGGGATACAACTTAGCCTTAGCAAGAGGTGACAATCGGATGGATCAGATCGAGTTCAAATTTAAATATATTGGGTCGAGTCAATTTATCGGTTGATATTTTTTTCAGATTTTTAATTAATTCTAATTAAATTATACGTCATTTAATTTCGGATCGAATCAGATTTATTTTTAAAAAAAATCATATCTGAATTCAAATCCGAATAATCTGAGGAATTTCTTGAGCCGGGACAAAATTTTACCACAGCAGGAAATAAAGTGCCTTTGAGTAGGTAGGCATTAATTGAGGAAGTGTAGCATGGAGTTTTAGAGATTATAAAGCGGATATATATTGAAACAGCCATTTGTATCCATATTCGAACTTTAGAAAATGTGAATATCTTATTTGCTAGCGAGCGGTGGCGGATGTAGGATTTTGATAAGAGGTAATTATCAGATTGTAATAATTTATCGGGTCAAACTCATTAACTAATCGGATACTAAATAAAAAATTAATAATTTTATATATATTCTTACCTAATAAAAAATTATTAAAATAATAATATTTTATATATTAAAAATAACAACAAAATAAAGATCAAAGTAATAGATAATCAAGAAAGTTTTCGTTTACGTAACTTTATATTTTGATATCTTTGCATAATTATTTATAAATTATACATGATATTAAAAAAAATTCTCAATAAAAATAATCAGACAATTCAGGGGGGGGCAAAAAAAATTCGGGGGAGGGGGAGGGGGATAAATTACCGAAAAATATTAATTTTCAAAATCTAGGTGGAGCACGTGCCCCCTGGACAATACTGGATCCGCTCCTGCTAGCAAGATATATAATATATGTAATTTGGAACTTACTATTATTATTTCATAATTCCTGCTCTTTTTTTTAAGACAGATATGTGAACTTTTATACGGCAAAAAAAGTACTCTTAAATCCAAACAACAACCGAATTTTCAGGGGAAAGACTGAAACTGTGGAAAAATTGCATTTTTTGTAAAGGTACAAAAAAAATTATGAGGCAAATTAATTAGCGTCCCTTTCCAAAGATCATCGAAATAATCACACAAATCTGGTTAAAGCCTTAAAGATTGAACTAACTTTATTTGTCAAAATTAATGAGGCCCTGCCAAAAAATTTAAGAATATGCGTTGAAAATTTAGAATACTAGTACCATTGTACCCGTTTGGTACACACGGAGTCGACATCCGACAGCAATATCTAATTAGCTGATTGTTACACGCTTAATATATTTATGTATCCACTGCCACAACTAATCTATCAATCGTAATAATTTTAACAAACCAAATTCTGGTCTTCCGGATTTGTGGTACATTGTCACATAAATATTCGCATCCATCACCGGTCCAAATTGGTGAAATTCGTTAATAAAAATTACCCCTTTTAATCAAATTTTTAAACAAAATACTTTTTTTTCAAACACTTTTATCTTTCTCTTATTCTTTTTTTTTTTTTTTTGTATTTTCAACTTTCTAATTATAAGAAGAGAAATTAAAATATATATTCATGTTCTTACTGTCACTGAGTTATTTTTTTATGTTATTCATTCACTCGATGAAATTTTATACAATATATTTATTGTTGTAAAACTTAATGAAAAAATATATATTAATATTGACTACTTTTTTGTTGAAGAAAGAAGCTAATGAATAAGGAGTAAAACTAGAGTCTTCTAGTATTGTTTTATATCAAAATCTTATGAGATATAAAAATTTACTATTGTTTAGTTCCATAAGTATTATTTCATATTTTTTTTAAATAAAACTAAAATAATAATAAAATAATCAATATTTGCATATTGAAATAAAATTATTTTTAAAAATCCAAAATAAGTACTTAAGAAATTTTAAAAAAAAAAAAAATCTCATAAGATTATGATACAAAAAATGTAATGAGACATATAAATCAAAATTCAAAAATAACTAGATATATTTTTGAGTTAGGAGCACGAAGAGAATCCATACTCCTAGGAGTATATTAGTTTTATATATATCCACTAAAATATAAATGGTTCGACATTTATTCTGTCATGTCCGGAACTAAAATCTTACAAAATATCAAAACTTATCATTGTTAAGAACTGTCAACTATTTTTTCAGTTTTTTTTTTAAATATGAGTCAATTTGGTATAGAAATTATTTAATTTCTTTTGATTTTTTTGCCTAATTTTGAAAAGATCTGCAAAAATAGATAAAAAGTCCTTAAAATGGTAAATTTCGGTAATATATCAGGTTTTAATATGTAGAATTCCGGGAGCAACTTCAATTTAAATTTCGGACATGGTAAAGTAAAATTTAGATCATTTGTATTTCGGATGATATACAAATGTTTGTAGTCTAACTCAAATTTTGATCAAAATTATTTGACAAATAAGTTATATTATGGTCAAAATTGTTTTACAATGATGATAATTGTTGATTTAATGATTATGAACAACAAAAGTCTTAATGATTTGAATAAAATAGAGTACAAAATTTAGTGTAATTTAAAAATTCTCTCCTGAGAGATTAAATGTAAATCAATGTACATAGAGAAAGTATAATTTTAATAATTGATTCTTAGTATAAGTTAGTCAATCATCCATGTCATAGAATAATGTTTTTTATATCCTTCCTCAGGTGTCCAATTATACTACAATATTATTTACAATAAAATTTTCATCAAAATTAAGGAAATTATTTATTTATCTAGTTAAAATACTTTTTGAGAATTATGAGTTTTTTATAAAAATTGTCTCTTATTATAATCAATCCAATTTATATATATATAACACCATCGCATTTTTAAAAAACCTACGAACGATATTTAAACCTTTGATAATGTAATAAATTTAACTAATAAATAATACATAAGAGTAACTTTACAAGTATCACTTATAAAAAATTACCATAAGTGTTAAACCCACAGTTAATAACATTAAAGTTTTTACACATGATGATATTTCTTTTGAAAGAGAATAACAGTAAGCCTGTGACAAAAACTTACAGCAAAAGCAGTAAGTACACTACAACAAAAATGATTTTAGACGACACCACCTTAGCAATGTTATAGATCAAATTCATTATTAAAATGATTCAGTAGCATTATTGAAATATTGATGACTTTTTAACAATGATTTTAAAAAATATATATATATTGTTAAAATAGAGCCAAAAAATATCAAAAAGTTGCACACCCATTTAACAAACGATTATTTCAAGGAACCATTGTTAAATATAATATTTAACAATAGTTACCATTGTTAAATGGTATGTCGATTTTTTTTACTATATTTGACAACGGTTATTTGAAGGAATCATTGTTAAATGAGTGCGCTGATTTTTCATATATATATTTTTTGCTCTATTTAACAATAATTTTGATCATATAACTTTTGTTAAATGTTTATTTCACTTTTTGGTTCTGACGGATTTATCTCCACCAATAACATTCGCTCATCCCAATCTAATGATTGTCAGATTTTTTTCATCACACCTTTCGTTCATCCCAATCTAATGATCAAAAAATTAAAATTCAAAAAATAAATATCACGAATTATCAACTCATTTTCATCTGTTTTCATATTTAAAAAGAGAGATGAGAGATAGAGAGAGAAAGAAGAAAGAAAGAAAAGAGAGAAGAAATAAAAATCAAAATCCTACCATCTCAACTTCAAACAACCATAATTTTTGATATGAAACTCCGATTGAGGCTACGAAAAGTTTACGATGAGATCTATAGAATTAATCGCTTACATCATGATGATCATTTTTAGGGACAAAAACCTCATCTTCAAACTCAAAAACACTTTTGAATTTTATTTGAAGTTTTTAGTTCTATTTTTTTTGTTATTTTCTTAGAAATTGTATGGGTTTTCATATTATTGAGTAAGAAAGATGTATTATTCAGTAAATAGATTTTTTTATTGTATAAATAATTATATTTCTTTTATATTATTTATTAAATGAATAATATGATATATGTCACAAAGGTTATCCTTTATCATCTGTTCTTATATCATTTATTTTTCTTAGATGTTTTGTTATATGATAAAAAGTTAAATTTGAAAAAAAAAATTAATGGACCTTTAGCAATGAATCTTTGTCAAAATCTTTATTAAAGGTGTATTTAACAACGGTTTTGGCCTCATAACCATTGTTAAATACCCTTTTAACAATAGTTATGGCACAAAATTGTTGCTAAAGGTTAATTTAAAAAAAAATCTTAATGTATAATTTGACAACGAGATTTGACAATGGTTATTTTGACATTTCCTAAAATCCTTTTTAATAACAGTTCAACAACTGTTGTGAAATTTGGTCAACAATCGTTGTTAAATAGATTTTTTATTGTAGTGGTACGTAGTCGCTGTGATTAAAATATGATGACATCATGATAATGATAATAATGACCATGTTTTTGTTTGATAAGAAAGATGTTTCTGTGTTTTGGACTTCTTACTTGAGTACTGATCGGTTTTCATTCATACATGTACTGTACGTGCGTGCCATATAAAAGAACCCTTCTTAAGTTTTGATTTCTATATCTATAGTTCTATACCAAACGAGAGAGATCAATACTTCCTACGGATAAGTACCAGTATATTTTAATCGATCTGCCACTAGGTACATTATTTTGCAGGTCTGTACTGTTAGTCTGTTACACAGCCAGTCCAGTAAATACGGTTTCAAATTTTCTTTTGTTTGTTTTGGTAGGTTCAATTAATAATTTCTGATGTGGAGACATAAATGAAGTAAGAGGCACAAAGCGAACGTTTGTGCTTTAATGTATGAATTTTCTAGGAAAAAAATTAGGGTTTCCCTGCACGTAATTAACTGACAGTAAGCTAGCAGCCACTGCAGCAAACTACAGTATTTGACTCCATAACTACGACCATGAACCGACAAAAAAAAAATTAGGGTTTCTCATCCTTTTTCCTGTAGTGAACCGACTAAAAAACGAAAAAAGCTTCTTTAATACTTGAAATCTCACTCCTAAATTCTCTACATAACCTTGGAAATTAAATAGTGATACTGCTGTCATTACCAGTGAACCCGCTCTGGTAAAATCAATTGTCTCTTTCTCTCTCTTCAGAGACATCGAACCCAAAGTGTTTCGCGGTGCCACCTCATTGAATGCACGCGGCAGCAAGAGAAACTATAGATGGTGGAGAGAGATATAGCGAGGGAGTTACGAGAGATTATTTCGATCCAATCAAGCTGACTTTGTGCAAAGGCTATACCCTCGTCTTGTGTAGTAAATGCGCCTTGCTGTCTTCTTTTGACTCCCTTCAAAACCAGCTTTAACCTCCTCTCCATTTCCACCTCCCTCTCTCTCTCTCTCTCTACTAGCTAGATTCAAGGGTCAGCGGCTGTGAGACCCTCTTCTATTGTTTTGTCTCTTTCTTTTCTTTATCCACGATATATATGACAGACACCTACTTCTGCTTTGGACCCTTGTCACTTCTCTTCCTCTTCTAAATCTAAATCAAAATAAAAATGGCAAGAATAGAGAGAAAGGCATCTTTATCTTAAGTTCTTCTTACATCAGTATACCAGCAGATAAAGATCCAAAAAGAGAGGAGAAAGAAATTAATAAGATATATTTGAAGGATCGGAATTATGGGGAGGCCACCGTGCTGTGATAAGTTGGGGGTGAAGAAGGGGCCTTGGACACCTGAAGAAGATCTCATGCTTGTCTCTTACATCCAAGAGCATGGCCCCGGTAACTGGCGCTCTGTCCCCACCAACACTGGTACTCTTTCTCTCTTTCTCTCTCTTTCTTTTTTTTTCCAAACAAAAAAAAGTAACTCTCTCATCTCCCCCTTATCTCTCTCCATTTATCTCTCTTTCTTTTGTTAGTGTTGATTTTTGAAAAGTGGGATGTTTAGCTAATAGAATTTTGGATCTAAAAAAAATAATATATGTTTCATTGATTAGGTTATAATTTCAGATGCATATTGTCGTGCGTAGGTTCAGGTGTAGTTGATTTTGTACTTATTTTTAGGGGAGGTGTATCTCTGAGCTAATTTAGGACCTAATGACCTATGGCTATAAAAATTCATATATTTATTTTTTATTCATTTTTCTCATATTAATTTGTATAGGGTTGATGAGGTGTAGCAAGAGTTGTCGGCTACGCTGGACTAATTATCTCCGACCTGGAATCAAGAGAGGCAATTTCACCGATCAAGAGGAGAAGCTTATCGTACATCTCCAGGCTTTGCTTGGCAACAGGTATTTCCAGTTGACAAATTTAGTTTTTATTTGAATATTAAAAATTTAGGCCATTTTTAGTAATTAATTTGGTAATATGATGAAGGATTCTATAAAAAAAATTTCACAAAATTTCCAATTTTATGGTACAAGTGGAACCAATTACGATCTATTTCTTCTTGCATGCATAGACTAATCATAGCATTTTCAATCAAATTCATATTTTATGTTGTTAACTGCCCCCATATTAACGACTGCGCAAGTAATTTTCGACAAATTCCTTTAAAATCTCACATCAATTGCATGAATATCCACCTAACAAAGATTGCACACATCACTACAGGTGGGCAGCAATTGCCTCATATCTCCCTGAGAGAACGGACAATGACATAAAAAACTACTGGAATACCCACCTAAAGAAAAAACTAAAGCGTTTGCAAATGGGTGAAGAGGAAGAAGGCACCAGCAAGAGGTCATCAAGCAACCAGTCCATGTTGAAGGGTCAATGGGAGCGTCGGCTCCAAACTGACATCCACATGGCACGTCAAGCCCTTCGCGAAGCTTTATCTGTAGATGCAGATCCCATCAAACCAAACCTCTCACATAATAGTCATCTTTCGAGTCCGGTGGCTGCTAGCCAGACTAGTCAGTCTGTTGTTTCACCAAGCGGAATTTATGCATCCAACACTGAGAACATAGCAAGGCTGCTAAAAGGGTGGACGAAGAACAAGCCAAAGTCAGAAACTGAGCAGTCTGACGAGTCTGGTTCTGGGTCGACCCATTACTCGATCAACAAAGGTGCGGTTGGTTCTACTGAGTCCGATTCCAGTGAGGGTTCAGAAAACTTCAAGCGAGAGTTGGCAACACCTGACATGTCAGAGTATGTATCAGAGCCTGCACAAGTACCACTTTCAGTGATCGAGAATTGGTTGTTTGATGAAAGCACCGTTATGCAAGGTGTTGATTTGGCTGACATGCAATTAGGGGATACTTCTGGTTTGTTCTGAGTAGAGGCTTAGTACATGAACAATATGTTTTTGTCTTCTTCTGTAAGGTGGTGTTTTCTGTAGGTGGAAAACTGATAGTGTTGACTAAGTCAAGTCTTACACTTAGATGTGTGATTAGAGAGAGGTATGCCGTATGCGGGTTGAAGAAATAGGCAGGGGGCCGGGTCGGTTTTTTTTTTCTTCGAAAAAAGTGTAGATCAAATAGATTATATATAAGGTGCTTAAGACTTTGTTTGAGAACAATAATAAATACTACATAATGAAGCAAGCTTATGTATGTGATAATTTTGTTGTTTTGCTTTCGTTAGATTTGTCTTTTTGCCTCTGAGAAAAATGGAGTAGGTAGCCGGCTTGTACGTACGTACTTATCTTCTTCTTTTTTTTTCCTTCTTTGCAGTATTTTCTTTTCCTTTGCCAAAAAATAGTGCCTGAAGTTTTGTACTTGCATCGTTATGAAACTATCGAGGTAGGACAAAATAGAAATTTTCCTTTTTCACGACGTCATCAGGAAGTCAAAAGAAATCCTTTTCATTTACAGCATAATTCCAAATCTTTTAGCTAGTTTGGAATATAAATTAAAGCCTTCTCCTAATATTATTGTAAGTTTGTAATAACTTCTAAATAGGACCACAAAAGGGGAAAATGGAAAACAAAGTAACGCATCCTTTCAATTGTGTTTATTGTTTGTAAATTTCTATTCATATGTGTACTTGATTCTTCACTCTTTCAAAAATACACTAGTTCATTTTTCTCAATCAAAATTCCACTGGTTTCTGTAGCTGGTACCAGAAGTAATTAAGAACAACTCTGCAGATAATTAAGACTGCTACAGGGAGGTGGGAGCAAGTGAGAAGTCCACATCCTGTCGCTTTTGAGCTATAGCTCTCTGCATTAACACGTATTGGCACTGTCGTCTGTCGGCAGTCCGATTTCCTCATGATCCGTGCAAATTTTTCACTAAGTGATCAGACGATTGAGTTGCTGAGGAATCCGGAAGATGGAGGGGACCTCTCAATATTGGCATTTGATTTCATAGTTATCGACTTAAAAGTCTTAATTCTTAAAATTATATATGATGGTGTGCATGCTTAATGAATTTCTGGGTCCTCTCCTAGCTACTGTATCAAAGCATATCATCATCTCCATGGTTCTGAGTTATGACAATTCATATAGCAAGCAATTGGAGCTAAAACCCCAATACATTTGGGAGTTGCTTTTACACAGTTACAGTCTGGAATCTACAAAAAGTACCGTTGGAGATGTCAGAGAATAAATGAAGACTCTGTGCTCAAAGAAATTTCTATATTTTTTTATCTATAAACGTTAATTTATCTTATTCTTTACTTCTTTTGCTTTTTTTAATAAGAAAAGGAAGCATTATGTTACACTACCAGAAAAGGCTTTAGAAATGGTCAATTCGAAACGGTTAATTGAGAAACAATTGTTATAGTGTCATAAATATTGTTTTTGAAAATATTGTTATGACTTTGTGAAGAATCTTCAGAAACTTTTTTTTTTTTTTTGACAAAATTTTTCTAAAGATGGACTTTCGGAAAATGGTTTTGTTAAAAAATCGTTTCTGAAAAGTCATTTAGAAATGATTAGATATAAAAATTTAATTTCTAAAAGGGTGCAAAAAACATGAACTTTCAAAAATGATTCATTGACAAAAACATTTTTGAATGTTGACTTTCGGAAATAGATTTCCCAAAGAACCATTTTTGCACTTTTTGCTCCCTTTCAAAAATGTTTTTGTATATATAACTGTTTCTAAATGGTATTTCACAACGGTTTGTATTAGAATTATTTCTAAAGGTTCTAAACAATAAGAATTCAGAAAAATGACACACACGAATTATAAATTTTTATCAGATTCATCATTCATTCTTTACTTCATCTAACACTCTCTATTGAGCGCCCACAAATTCCGACATCTCTATTTATGATTCCCCTTCTTCTACTTCATCTTTCCTTTTATTCTGTTTTAAAAGTCAAATAAAAATGGAGATGATATATGAACCAAAAATTAAAATTGTAGTACTTCAATTTCAAATGATCATAATTTTTGATGAAAAACTCTTATTGAGTCATGTTACATGGGCACTGAAAAAAGCTCACGATAAGATCTATAAATTACATAGTTAATATCATGACTGCAATTTGGGCGCAAAAAAGCTCATCTTCACCCTCAAAAAAGTCATTTAAAATTTTTAGATCTATTTTTGGGTCCTTTTGGGTTTTTTCTTAGAATTTATATAGATATTTCATATTATTGAATATATAATATTTATATGTGTTGTGCAAGTTGAGTAATACATAAATCAATAGATTCATTATAACGGTCAGCAGAGCCATTGTAACGCCTTAAAAAAGTCATAACACATTTTGTTATTAAAAATATTAAAAAAATTCTGAGAACACCTTTAGAAATGATTTTTTACTGAGAATCATTTCTAAAGGTAATTTTAGTTTATAACTGAAAATATTTTCTAAAGGTATATTTAAAAATAATTTATAACTAAGAACATTTTCTAAAGGTATCTTTATAAATGGGTTTAACTTTTTAATTGAGAATCATTTCTAAAGGTCTACTCAACCGTTTGGGAATGGAAAATTTTTAGAAACCGTTGTTTAAATTTTTAGCAACCCGGTCATTAGAAACAATTGCATAACCATTTCTAATGGGTTTTAATAACCGTTTCTATTTTTTTGTGGAGTGAATTAGTTGACACTTGACACATAAAGAAATCAGAATCAGTACGTTAATTAGTTGATTCACACTTATGTTAGTTAAGAACAATTAATTCACATTATGTTAGTTGACACTTGACAAAAAAAAGTCTCGGTATCCTTAATTTGACGTAACAAGCAACTAATTTGATGAGGAATTTTATATAAATATTTTTAACTTACTGATGAGTTAAGAGATGATACAATTTAATTCGACCAGATGGAACCACCCAACCCATCTATCTAAATCAGAAAAAAGTCGACATTAGACGATCTCTGACTCAAACCGAAACTCATTCCAAACTGACTCATTACCCTGAATGAACTTCTCTCATCAAACTAATTATCTGATCCAATCTCAATCCAATCTATGAAAATGTCACTTCTAAATTGCAAAATTTAAGTCAATCTGATAAACTTGTCCGACTCATCTCAATTTTTTAGAATGCCAAAATGACTCTAATCCAACCTAATTTGTTACCTAATAATTAATCTTTTCTAATCAAACTAGCCCGAAGCTAATCCAGCCGAATCATAATCTGACACGGTCTGTTTGATCGCTATCTCTGCAAATGACTTTATAACTAGAATTACAAAAAATATCATGGAGTTGTTACTGCACGAATACAAAAAAAAAAAGGATCGAAGATGTGAGCTGTACCTTCACTGAAGAAAATATGTAAGCTGAAGACATTTAATTCCTTTATGTTATATAAGATTTACTCAATAAAATACTTGAACATTTATATTGGTCAAAATGTTGGTCCATCTTTAAAAATATTCACTCGTTTATTTGTTAAGTATAATAAAATTATCTATATAATGCACAGTTGTTGAATGATAAGTTTTATTTTTTATAAACAAATTAAATGTATATAAAACATTTAACTTTAGTCGTTAATAGTTATATATTTTTATTTAACAAATATGTTACTATAGTCAATAAATGGAAGAGCTAGCAGATAGATGGATGGACACTTCTCGCAGGCCAGGACTCACAAAGTAATGTCGTAGCCTACGCGCATATCTTTTTAAGATAAAAAAGGAAAAGAGAAAAAAAAGGCAGAGTAATGCCATAAGTTTGTTAGACCATTTGTACTTTCATTGTCCAGCTAATATGTTAATTAGGGGCGTCAATGATATATCTTTACTCATTTATCCAATCTGTATTCAATAATATAGATATATATGGACAAAAAAATTAATTAACTTATTGAATATAGATATGAATAAAAAAATTATTTATAAGTAAATGAGTAAGAACATATATACCCTTACCCCTATAAGATAAATTATTATGTTCTTTATTTTCAATCTTGTTAAGTATCTAAATATCCTGATCTTGCAACGGTCCAGATTTTTTATTGAATTTTCAAAACTAATATCAACCATCATATAGAACTATTCTTCAAATAATGTTACTATATATATATGCTCATTTGAGTTGAAATTATAATTTCATCTCAATTCGATTATTATACGAAATGCTACATAATAAAAGAGTACAATACTCTAATTTATTTTCTCTTTTTTTAAAATTCTTCTCAATTCTAATTATCAACTTTCATAAATTTTGAAGATCAACTTTGCTCTTAATTTTATATTTATTTTAGATTAATTATGTATCCATGATTGAAATTTATATTAATTGTTAAATTATCTTTATTTCCTCTTTCCTTTATTTTCTCATGACAATCTAAATGTTTTCATTTTTAAAAAATCATCACCCGTAACAATGTACATACAAGATACTAGTTGCCTATAATTTTTTTTTTTTCTATGTTAGTTCTCTCAAGTTCTATGAGTTAATTACTATTAATTATAATTTGTATCTTCCTAAGATTTCACCATCTAGTAAATTATAATGTTTGAACAATATTTTGTAGAGTACTCTTTTAAATGATAGAATAAGATAATATCAGATTTTATTTTAGACAAGATGCTATTTTTTTAATATATTTTGTTTTATAGTTAAACAATTTGACATGAGATATTTATATTTTTTAATTTATTTGTGTTGAAATGACTCAAGTTCGAATTGATTAAATATTTATATTTAAATTTTATACTAGTAAAATAATTATATATTTATATGAAAGACATGTATTGGGATTTTTAAAAAAAATTATGATAAAATTAATTAATATAATAAGCTCGTTTTATTACCTGTTTATTTTAATTGATAAGAATAAAATATAAATAAATCTAATTTAAAAATATAAAACTAAAATATAAATAATAATAATTAAAATATCTCCATGCGACTCATCCGTATTCATTGACACCCAAATATCCAATGCATGCAGTGTTTCGTGCTGGTGCGTCCACCAAGTTATTTTTATCTAGAACGTTATCATTTTCGTATTGTATTTTACGCCACTACAACCACTACAACAAGAATGGACATATAGCAAGATAAGTACAGCTAGATTTTCTTCAAAATTGTTGTAGGTCAGCTTTACCAACATTAAATAACAAGACAAACGCGTGTGTAGCTTGAATAGTCATTTGTCATCTTCTCTCTACAATTTCGGCAATCAAACTGCTCAAAAAGGGGAAAACAAGATACTGGCCACAAAAAATGTTCAAATTTAGTTTGTTTTGTTTCATAAAATTTTCATATATATATAACTTACGTTTTCTAATATTATAATATAATAAATTATGTATAAATCATATTTACCTATGGGCACTACTGCATGGAAAAAGCACAGAGACAAAGTACTTAAATGCAAAGTAAAGCTGAATTTAATGTCCCCTGGACCCTAGTAATTTAACGACCATTTCTTTGTGACGTCTGTTCTATGTACGAAGATTTATACAACAATTTCCCTTTTTTCCTAGTTTGAAAAAGTAACAAATTAAATGATCGACGAACATCGATACAAATATGTGGAAGAGATCCTTGATAATGGGTTATTTTAATAATCTTGATAATAAATATTTAAATAAATATAAAAAATCTCAAAAAAAAATCATAGATATATTATTTTACTTATAGATTGATACATAGTTATTTAAATTTCATACAAGATGATTAATTGGAAGCAATGCAAATTACATAAATTTTGGATGATTTTTGACAGACTATTAAACGATAAAGCAATTGCATAAAATTTGAATTATTATAAATCTATAAGTAAAAGAACATAATTATAAATTATTTTCTATTTTTAATACATTTCTATATTTATTTAAAAATTCATTATCAACATTGTCATAAGGATTAATCTTCTGATAGCTCACTTAACTTTGATATTTGTCCATATTTGGTCATTGAACTTTCATTTATCCATTTTTAATCACTGAACTTTAATATTTATCCATTTTTATTACTCTCATTAGTTTTTTCATTCAAAAATAATTGAAAAACTAATGAAAAAATAAATATAATTTCATATTATTTATCCATTTTTTATTTCAATTATTTTTGGCAATAAATATAATTTTATTTCAATTATTTTCGAATGAAAAAATAATGAGAGTGATCAAATATGAATAAACATCAAAGTTCAGTGACTTAAAATGGATAAATAAAAGTTCAAATATAAATAAATATTAAAGTTCAGTGACCCTGATCAAAATAGTCATCGTCAAGTGATCCTCTCCTGTAAATATTGCTTTTTGGAGGATGTTTTGAGCGACAGTAAAATTTTGTTATATTATATTATAATATGCAATAAAATTAAATCATAAATTAATTTTCCGTGACTTACGTGTTTTTTCCTCATATCTCTCTCCTCTTGTTTGTAATCTCTTTTTTTAGTTTAATAAATAAAATAAAATATGTTTTTATCTTACTTACATAAAAAAATTAAAGAGGCAACAAGAAAATCACAATTTGTGATGACATGGTTAAATGAGACGTGGAACTTCCCTCCAATACAGAACAAGCATTTGAGTTCTTTCAGTGATGGTCTTCTTCTCTTTCTTTTTTTTTCATTTTTCAAGCAACTAAGAAATATACAATGCCATTTTTAAACTCTTGTTATCGGAAGATATTTGCCACGTACTGCCTCCGTACAAAAATATGGCATGTTCTCAAATTAAGACAAATAGCAAAATAATCTTAAAGTGTCGAGTTTTGTTTCTTCTCGTTCAAAGTGATACTTAGCCAGAATGATGTTCCTTCTAGCGAGAAAGATATTTCTGCTAATCAGGGAGTATACACAATTTTGGTGAGCGTAATTATATTATAATAATTTATGAGGTTTAAATTCATTAACTAATCGGATACTAAATAAAAAATTAATAATTTGATATATATTCTTATCTACTAAAAAATTTATTAAAATAATAATATTTTATATATTAAAAATAACAACAAAATAAATCTCAAAGTAATAGATAATCAAGTTGATGAAGAAAGTTTTCGTCTACGGAACTTTATATTTTTATATCTTTGTATAATTATTTTATTATGCACGATATTAAATATTTTTCTCAATAAAATTAATCAGATAATTCAGGGGGGGCAAAAAAAAAATTTCAGGGGACAAATTACCGAAAGCATTACCGAAAAACACTAATTTTCAAAATCCAGGAGGGCAGCTGCCCCCTGGTACATTATGGATCTGCCCCTGCTGGTAATGAGAATTGAGAAAGTTGTTCTGTTCTGGGCCTTCTGAGACGTGACAATATATTTCACTCTGATTGATATATATATATATAGAGAGAGAGTGTGTGTGTGTTGTTTGTCTATTGTGCTTCGAGTAGCACTTCGGTCGAAATGCTACCAATCCAAATTTTAATTTTTTATGCCCAAAATTTTAATTTAAATAGCTCAATAAAAAATTTTATATCGTAATCTTATAGCATACTAATTTTTATCGTATTTGATATTCATTTACTATGCTTGATAATTTTTAAAAGATAGCCCTAAAATAATAGAAAATTAATAAAATTTATATATCAAAAATGTTTACTTTCTAAAAATCATTAAGTATAGTAAACTAACTCCAAACACGATAAAAATTAGTATTCTATAAGATTATGATATAAAAAATTTATTGAGCTTCTTAAATTGAAATTTCAAACATGAAAAATTAAAATTTAGACCTAGCCTTTCGGCCGAAATGCTACTGGAGGCATAATAAATAAACTCTATCTCTATATATATATATATATATATATATATATATATAAGTGATGTTGTGCATTAATGGTGATGAGTGAACATATGATCCATCTAGCATATACTACTAAAAAAAATAAATACAAAATTACAATATTACACCACTCGCCAACCAGTATTATTAACACGACAACAACTATATCTAGAAAAGCCAAGCAACAACAATCAATGACATATCAATATCAACATCAACATCATAAATTCATGATATGATGTACAATGTGTAATTGGAAAGGCTGGAGATTGGGACTTATTATATATATTAACAAATTAATAAATGTTTGGATGACTACGACACCCTTCATAAAATATTTTCTTCTTTAAAACTTATAAGAAAATCACAATATTTTTTTTCTTTTACAATAAGTTCCTTTGTGGGTATCCACTGCCAATTATTGCATAAAAAATTATGTATAAAGTACCTAAAGAAACAAAAAAAAACGACAAACCATATAAAAATTAAGCTATAATAAAATACCGAGAAACAGTTACTGAAGGAAAGTAACATATAGTTAATGCGAAGTTCGACAGTTCACGTGCTCGAGAGCAGACCTGATCTTTTATAATTTCTATTCTATTGCTATATCTGTAGCTGTAAATTAAAGTTAATAAACAGAACAAGGACGAAATAAGTAGGCCTGCAATTCAAGTACCGTGCTGCCATTTCGTTTATCTTATATTATTTTGGTCTATCTTACCATTTGCAAGAGCATAATTAAATCGATATTTTATTAATTAAGAATGGTATAAAATCACGAAAACAGGCGGCATATATTAATATACATAGCAGACCAGACCATTGTTAAAAACATTGAGAGCTGTTATACATATCCCAATGTCAATGTCACATAATGTTGATCAAATTAACTCCTTTTCTTTTTCTTTTTCTTTTTTTTTCTTTTTTTCATTGGCTCAACACAAGCACTCACATTTTGTCCTACATATAGGATCCGTTTTTTTTGTATTATTGCTATTCCATGTGATTTTTTACATTCTAACACTAACACAATTAAATTGAATAATAACAATAATTAGTATGAATAATAAACCAAAATAATATTAATAAAATAAAACATAACCATTATTTAAATTGTTGGTTTTTAACTGAATAACAAAATCAACAATTTACATAATTAATTAATTAATTTGAAACATCAAATAATTAGAAAAACATATTAATAATTAGAAGGGTACAAGTAACAATCTAACTCCAATAGATATACCTAGCTTTACTAGAATTTATTGTATCAGCGTACGCATAAATTTTAATAGCGTGAGTTTAAAAGTAATTGACGTGAGTACTCCAAGACGCTCACTATTGAATCATATTTTGATTTTGAACTAGATTTGTATGTGTATACCCACCTGATACAACAATAACATAGAACGTAAAGTACGCCATATCTTTCACGCTATTGTGGCATCATGTAAGTATATGCACGCAATTATAATTCAAAATAAAATTCACTAGTGTATATGTTGGAGTACTCATGTCAATCACTTTTATACTCACGCTACTAAAATTTATACGCATCCTGATATAATAAATTCTAGTAGTGTAAGGATGTCAAATTTTAATCCGGCCAAACCTAATCCTATCTGAAATAATCCAAAAAAAAAATAGAGCAAGTACATGTCAACATTTTTTACCTATGCCAAATCAGATCAGATTAAACTGACCTATTTAACTGTTTTTTTAGAATTTATTTTGAAATTTAACAATAATTGGTTTATTTATACCCGAAAATATTAATTAGATTAATTGTACAGCACAAATGCCATGCTAGCATGCTAATTAAGATTCAGTATACGCAGAACAACATCCTCCTATCTTGTTCTTGTCTTATTCTATTCGATTGTACTTTGTTGATTTACTCACTTTTAGGTTTCAATTTTTCTTTTCTTTTATAAAATATTATGGACTTCAACCCTGAGAAACACAACTTATGTGACTCTAATCAGTAATTTTTTGGTATTTGGTCTCCATCTTGTACTACCATTATGTTGGGGATGGGAACACCATGCCAAATTCCGAACGCTACACATAAACTCGATATCTATCCGTCGACCACTAAAAAACAAGCTAGCAATTAGAGCAGCAAATAAATTAATTATAACTATAAATTACCATATTTCTCCCTTAATTATATATTATGTGTCTAAAGTTTCAGTTGTGACCGTTGACCTTTTGTTTATTTATCTCAAAATCTATTTCGGATTTTTTGAACTCGAAATACTATCCCAAGATCTGACACAATTGTTCACTCTGACAAATAAGAACGACGAAGAACTGAATTAAATGAGAATAAAAATAAATTACTAAATCGGAAAAACGGAAGAGAGTGCTCTGAAAACTATTTTCTTTATAACTTAATTATGTTTACAAAGTGTTTTATCTTTCTTATTTCTACATTACACTACTCCTCTATTTATAGTGCTTGATGTCATTAATGCATCTGCAATCCTATACAATCAATCTAATCCTAGCTATCCTAGTTATATATTAGAATTAATTGTCTAGTCGTACTTCTGTCACTTCCACTGTTGTTCCCATCAGTTGTCTCTGACACATACGGTAGATGTCAGAAGTATCATATTCTTCATCAGGGCAAGGGCTTAATCTCGAGCTCCCTGATGTTCTCGAGCTGTTAGGCTCTCATCTATCTCGAAGTTTTACTTTCGGCACTCGCTCGTCCTTGGTGCTGCTTCTTCTTCGGGTTCGACATAGTGTATCGTGAGGTGGTCGGGTTCCCGAGCTCTTGGTCCTTCGGGATCGGGACTTGGAATTTACTACTCTCAATATCCTCTCTTAAACTCAAGTCTCGCTCCTTCATCATCCCGAGCATCTGCTTGCGGTTCTCAAATAGTGGCTTCGACAAAGCCTTTGTGAAAATATCTGCAGCTTGATCATTGCTTTGCACATGAACAACTCGAACATCTTCATCCTTGATATGTTCCTGGATTGAGTGGAACCTCACATCTATGTGTTTGCTCCTTTCGTGATGTATCGGGTTCTTAGCTAATTCGATAGCTGATTTGTTATCAACTTGAATCTCGATCGATTCAAGTTGTGAATCTCGGTCGATTCAAGTTGTGGTCACTTTAGTTCCTGCAGCAGTTTTTGAGCTAGATTGCATGGCTCACACCGAGTGATGATGCAACATACTCGGCCTCATAGGTAGATAGTGTGACGATGGGTTGCTTCTTCGACAATCATGTGAGGGTTGTGTCTCCAATGTAGAATGTATATCCCGATGTACTCTTACTGTCACACCCCAAAATAAATAAAACGGATTAGGGGTGTATAATCCCGCCACGTACGCACGACGAGACGTGCGTACGGAAGGCTAAATGAATAAAATAAGGCAATCACACAATAAACAAAATAATAATAATAAGAGTACATGACCATACGAGTCCCGAATGAACAAAGAGAATACAACGCCTACATACGCGGGGGGGCTAACTCCATCGGAATGGGCAAAACCTCTCAAATAAAAACCCAAAAGAAAGAAATAAGACTCAAAAACCCGATGGATCCTAATCGACTACCCCACATGCCAATGTGGCGAAGCATCTCTCGATATCACGCGGACCGCCCTAGCCCTCTCTAGCCAAAAATCCCGAACCCGAAAATACTGGATCCCACATCCACCGTGGAAACGTGAGTAATTTTATAAATTACTCGACGGATTTAGATCCATCCTTAAGATCTAATCTTCTTTCCTAGGCCGGACCCAAATACCGATACGATGTTTAAATGCAATGAAAATAATATTGATAGTGAATATAATAATATTATTATGCACATTGACCACACCTACATGATATGATATGATATGGTAAAGAAACCCGAAATAGAAAATTATGTGGAAATAATAATATAATATACGATATAAGATACGAGAGTCAAACACCCGTAATAAATACCCATTGTAAATTTACCGACTCATCCCGAGCGGGCACCACCAGGCCCCAACTTACTAACTCGGGCCTTGCCTAAGCGGCACTACCAGGGCCCCTAACTTACTAACTTAGGACTATATGTTTGTGCGGCGACAACGCCGCACAAACGACAATTCGGCTCCCGGGCGATAACGCCCTAGGAGAGTGAACGTATAAGCACGTACTGCAGTCCGCTGCTAAATACGATAATTTACCTTACAAAATATAAACAAATGGATTTAGTATGTCTTCGATTGCCATATCGTAAAAGGAGATAACTACCCGTGAATTAACAAAACGAAACAAATGGAAGCCTACACTTTGGACCAACCAAGGGTCGAGGACCGCATCCCGTAAAAGTATCAAAGCGAAATATAAACAAATGGGAGCCTACACTGAACCCACTAAGGCCACGTGGACCGCATCCCGACTTTCTCTGTACCCACTACGGTCAAAGGAGAAAGCCCTTCGGACAATATTAGGATCCTAAATACGCCTGGATAAATATAAAAATATAGTATCACGAAATAGATTCCGAGTCTCGAATATGGCCGCCCACACTAAATCACCGAAGTACACGGTATCCTAAATCGCTCAAATTTGGATTGAAAATTTAATCATATAAAGAATAATAATAAGATATATAATAAAGATCAAAAGAAAACACTCGACACGTAGAACCCGCCAAATGACGGGATCGGTGGATAACCCGACAGCGAGGATGCGCGTGCATATACGGACCAATGGGTCCCACGGGCTATGGGTCACCGTACGTAACCACAACGGTGCAGTTATGCAAGGCAACTCCGACTGAGAATTACCCGGTCCGCCTCTCAGCACTCCCATGCATTTAATGCATGATTTACTACCTGATTTAATTATTAATTAGTGATAGTAATAATATTTTCCTAATAATTATAATCTACAACTTGAATTATTTAAATCTATCTGTTCCTATCTCGGGACTATTTCCCGGATCCTATTCCTATCCTGTCTACGTGCAATATGATATGATATGACATGCAAATGCGGGTATGTCTCAAATATGCTGGTTAATTTTACCGGATGCACATGACAGGTCAGTTTTAGTCTCTACGAATTTTTTGGTCAGAAAATACCGCAATTCAGATTTATTTTAAAAACGGCTTTATTTGCGGTTTGGGTTCCTATTTCTGAAGAAAGAAAAGTAAATCCCAGGAAACCGTACCTGGGAGTGCTGGTGAGGATCGCGGAGTCGCTCTACTCCGGAGGTAGAACACCGGCCTCGGGGTTGGTGTCCGCGTACGTCGGGTCGGGAATGACCTCGTACTCCGCGTACGTCGGGTCGGGAAATGAAGGCAACAAGAGTAGGGTTTTTTTTTTCTTTTTACCAATAACAAGATCCAACAGGCAGTAGAAGGGTATAGCACAAGGCAAAGGTCGACGCCTCGGTGAACTCCCGGCCACCACCTCTCCCTTCCCCTTCGAATCCCCTTTTTCTTAGCTTTATCTGTTCTTATCAGTTAACTTTCTAAATTTTACAATTTCTCAACGCATGAGATAGGCAAAAGCAAGAGGGGAGAGAGAGAGAGTGCACGCACGGGATTTATAGAGGGGTTAGGGTCGACGACCAACGATCCTCTCAACAGAAGCGATTGACGGCTAGAGGGAAAATCGAGTGTAAGTGAGAGGGGTTCGGCGAAGAAAGGGCGGGATTGAGTCGGAGCGGGATAGGGACAGGTGAGAGGGCTCGGGTCGACGCGCGACGGAGAGAGGGGTTTGGTGAGAGGCGATCGAGACGAAACGGACGGGGAAAAACCCTCGCCGGAGAGAGCGAAAGGAGAGAAATAGAGCATCGGAGAGAACGAGGGAGAGGACGGGGCAATGAAATGAGTGAGAGAGAAGGAGTGTGCGGCTGGGGGGAAAGAGAGAGAAGGGATAGAGTACACCGGCATTAAATGCCATATTTAATGAGGGAGAGAGAAAGAGGTGTTAGTAGGGATCAGATGTGGCAGTAAAGAGTGTTCTGGGTGAGATAGGTCATTGGATATAATGGGTCAATATGGGTTGAGTTATATATTTTAATTGTGATCGTGATTTGTCAGTCGGTTAAGTTATAATTTAAATTTTGAGATCTTTATTCTAATATTTATTTTATCGAACTATTTGTTTAAATTTCAAATTTTATTTTCTTTGTTGTTAACTTGGGCTTTTGTTTATTCACGGTTGTATAACTATATTTATATTTCTTTAATTGTTATTTTAAGTTATTTACCAATTTATGTTAATTTACTTTATTTGTTATATTAATTATCATTATTTCTTAAGTAAATTTTACGGTTTGACACTTACGATCATCAATGTCACCGCACGGTCACTGTCCACATAACCTGTAAGTTCAAAAATATTATTCTTTTGATAGAACAACCTGAGATCCTCTGTCCTCTTGACATATCTGAGAATCCTCTTCACTGCTTTCAAGTGAGGGTATCTCGGGTCCTCTATGAATCGGCTTGCGACCCCCATGGAAAATGCTATATCGGGTCTCGTGCAAGTCAGGTACCTCAGATTACCAATCATACTCTGATAGGTGTTCGAGTCCATAGTTTCTCCTCCTCTGAGTTTTGAGAGCTTGGCACCGAGTTCCATCGGTGTTGCTACCGGGTTGCAATCACTCATCCTGAACTTTTGGAGAATTTTTTTGGCGTATGCTCCTTGAGATACAAATATTCCTGACTTCTCCTTCTTGATCTTGAGACCGAGAAAGTACCTCATCATCCCAAGGTCTATCATCTCGAACTCAAGCTTCATTTCTCGCTTGAACTCGTCAATATGCCTTTGACAATTATCCATAAAGATTAAATCATCCACATATAGTACGATAATTCATGAGTTCATCCTTGCATGCCTTCACGTAGATGACCGCTTCGAAGGGACACTGTTTGAAGCTATTTTCTTGAAATAGTTGTCAATCCTAGTGTTCCACGCTCTCGGGGTTTGCTTTAACTCGTACAGCGCTTTTTTCAATTTGAGCACCTTATGCTCCTTCCTGAGCTTCATGTACCCGAGGGGTTGTTCGACATACACCTCCTCTTCGAGCATAACATTTAGGAATGTCGACGTCACATCCATCTGATGTACCGATCATTCATTATGCGCATCCTACGAAATCAACAGCTGAATTATCTCCATTCGTGTTACTGGGACAAACACCTCGATCTCGGCCTTCTGCCGATATCCTTTAACTATGAGTCTCACCTTGTGCCTTGTGCCTTGTGCCTTGTGCCTTGTGCCTTGTGCCTTGTGCCTTGTGGGGTCATTTTCTTCTTGTACACCAACTTGACTTCAATTGGTTTGTGCCCTTTGGGCAGATCTGTCATCTCCCAAGTTTCATTCTTCTTGATTGCATTCATCTCTTCGTCATTCGTAGCTTTTCATTTTAGATCTCGAATTGCTTCCATTTTGTATCGTCTAGCAGACATACCAGGTCCATCTCACCGGTTGTCTCATAGAGATTTTGAAGATTCTGAAATCTTAAGTTTTTTGGTTCAACCTCAGTTTCATATGAGCTTCTCGAGCTCGAGGAGGTCGAACTGGGTGTCTCACCTAGACTTCCTCAATTGACATCTCTCTCTGCTGGTTCTTCTAGTCCCAACGAGCTTCTTCATTTAGCTTGACATCTCTACTGATCATGAGTTTTTCTCGATCGGATCATAGAGTTTGTATGCCTTAGATTTCTCATTATATCCAATGAAGACATACTTCTTGTTTTTGTCTTCGAGCTTGGTTCTCTTCAGGTCCGGGATTTTTTCGTAAGCTATACTCCTGAATACCTTGAGATGTACAACATTGGGTTTGTGGCCGCTTCAGAGTTCTTGGGGGTTCTATTATTGAGAAATGCATGCAGACATCGGTTCTGTATGTATACCGCACACTGCATAGCTTCGGCCCAAAATTCCTTCGGTATTTCCTTGATTTTGATCATTGATCTCACCATGTCGAGGATTATCTTGTTCTTTCTCTCTGCTACGTCATTCTGCTATGGTGTGTAAGGTGCTATAAAAAATCTGCGGATCCCGTGATTCTCGTAGTATGACTAAAATTTATTGGACAAGTACTCACCACCTCTATCCAATCTCAAAGATCGAATCTTTTTCCCATCGTTTTCTCAATCCATGACCTTGAACTTCTTGAAGATCTCGAATGCCTCAGATTTTTTCTCGAGAAAGTACACCCAACACTTTCTTGAATAGTCATCAATGAAAGTGATGAAGTACTCATTCCCACTTAATGAGCCTGAGATGATCGGACCACGGATGTCGATATGGATCAACTCGAGGGATCTAGTTGCCGAAAATTTAGACTTTCCGAATTGTCTTCTCATATGTTTCCCTATCACTCACCCTTCATAGAACTTGTTCTCGAAGTCGAAATTCGACAGTTCTTGCACTGATTGTTTCTTCACTAAATCTCTGAGGTCACTATACCCCAGATGTCTAAACTTCATGTGCCATAATCAGGCTCTGTCTTCCTTGTTAATCTTGAGACATTTATGCTCGATCCTTTACAAGTTCAGTTTAAACATTCTGTTTTCTCTCATTTCAATTCGAGCAATAGCTCTTCCTCAGCTATCTTTCAAATGTAGAGTTCTCTTCTTCATAAAGATTTCAAACTCATTTTTCATTAATTGACCTATACTTAGAATATTATTTTTTATCTTCGGAATGTAGTAAACTTCTTCTACCATCCCGAGTTTCCCATTCTTCTGGAGAAACTTCACGTTGCTTTTCCTTTAACTTTTACCTTAAAGACATCTCTAAAGGAACTGTTCCAGCTAACTCGGCTCATCTCGGCAAACAAGTGCTTGTGACCGGTCATGTGATTGTGACCCCTGTGTCTAGATACCACACAGTTTCACATCCCGAAGTCGGCGAAGTTTGTGTCATCAGTAATATTTTCTCATCTTCGATCACTTCGGCATAGTTAGTTTTACCTTCTACTTTCTTCTCTCCCTAGCAATTCTGAGCGTAATGCCCGTACTTATCGTAATTATAATAATCTACATTAGATTTTCTTTTGCCTTCTTGGTTTATCCCTCATCCTCGTGAGGTTGGGCTTGACTGCCCCGATTGGCTCGACTCACCTCGGCCACATCGTCCACAACCTCCTCGGCTGCATGCCTGTTGTGCTTTCTGCACATACAACATTTTCTCTTCGAGAATCACCTTAGCTTGAAGGGCCTCCTCGAGAGTTTCTTTCTTCTTGAGGTTCTTTCTCTGCTCGTGTGCTAAGAACGAGCCGACGAGTTCATCAACGGTTAACTCTGCCAAGTCATTTGACTCCTCTATCGCACATACCATATTTTCGAACATATCGGTTAGCGACATCAAGATCTTTTGCACCACTCTCTGCTCTGAGAGGCTTTCTCCATTTCTCTTCAGTTGATTTGTTATTGTCTATACTCTGGTGATATAGTCCGAGACTCCCTCTGTGTTGTTCATCATCGGCATCTCAAACTCACCTCGTAGAGTTTAGAGTCTTATCTGTTTTACCCGGTCGGCTCCTTTGTAGACTGTTTGGAGTATTCCCCACACCTCTTTAGAAGTTATTGCTTCGGCAACCTTCTCGAACCCGGTTTCATCTACTCCTTGATATAGGATGTAGAGCGTCGTCTTGTCTGCTACTTTCTTCTCCTTCAACAGTTTCAGCTATTGCGTGGTCAGAAATGCGACATTCTCGGATTCAACATACCCGGTATCGACTATATCCAACACATTATACGGTCCTATCAGGGCTTTGATCTGGATGCTCCAGTTATCATAGTTTGACTTCGACAACTTGGCACCGACATATTGAGTGAACTATTCCCGAAACCAACCATTAGGTTTTATACCAATTTGTTGATCTTTTATTTATTTATTCCGAAATGGATTATATCGAACACTTTTAACTCAAAATACTATCCCGAGGTCTGACATAGGTGTTCACTCTAATGAACAAGAACAGACGAAAAACTGAATTAAATGAGAATAAAAATAAGTTACTAGATCGGGGAGAAGGAAGAGAGTGCTCTGAAAATTGTTTTCTTTATAACTCAATTGTGTTTACAAAGTGTTTTCTCTCTTATTTCTACACTACACTACTCCTCTATTTATAGTGCTCGGTGTCATTAATGCACCTGCAATCCTATACAATCAATTTAATTCTAACTATCCTAGCTATACATTGACATTAATTGTCTAGCCACACTTATGTCACTTTCACTGTTGCTCTCATCAGTTGTCTTAACACATGCGGCAGATGTCAGAAGTGTCTTATTCTTCATTGGGGCAAGGAATTCATCCTGAGCTCTCTAATGTTCTCGAGTTGTTAGGCTCTCGTCCATCTAGAGTTTTACTTTTGGCACTCGCTCGTCCTTGGTGCTGCTGCTTCTTCGGGTTCGGCATAGGGTACCGTGAGGTGGTCGGGTTCTCGATCCCTTGGTCCTTCGCGATCGGGATTTAGAGTTTACTACTCTCAACAGTGACGGCAAGATCAACAAACTATTTTCATGTACTAAGAATTATATATTAAACCACAATGGATGAAAAATGTCATTGTGTTCACTTGAAATTTCCTTGACGTTTCACTTCCTTTTCATACATTAGTTGTGATATGCGCTCATTGTTGGAAACTTTGAATATTCTACAATTTTAGTTTCAAAAATAAATACATCCATAAATGAATGAAATATCCTTGCCGAGCGTCACTGTGAAGTGAGAACTACACGGAGTGGTCACGCCAGTCGCACATAAATTTCGATTCGGGCAGTTCTTTTGTAGATGAAAATAATCTCGGGCAGTTGCTGACAATAAATCTTATCGGTTGTTTGATATTGAATCTGCTCTTGTTGTATTGGCTAAGTAGCTAGAAGGAAGAACTACTTTCCTCCTTCCAATTCCTCCGCAACAATCATTTTTTTCCTTCGAACTTTTGCTTTCAAGTTTAAAACGAAGTGAAAAGCGGATTAATTTCAATGAAATATGCATCTTTTATTTCTTACAGTACTTTACCACATGTCAAGAATTAATCCATTTAATTTCATATGCAAAAAAAAAGTAATGTTCTCCGTATGAGATGTCACAAATTAGACATTCGGATAAGAATTTTTTATAAATATTTATAAAATTTGAGAATTTAATCGTCATCTTTTCTATCAAAAAAACTTCATATGCAAAAAAGAAGAAAGAAGACGTAAGTATATCAACAGAAATCGGCTCATCAGCCGAGTTTTCGAAACAAATAATTAATTCAATTCTTTCAGGTTAGTAAGTCCAAGTTCCTATAGAACATCATGAATGTTGACGATCATGAAAGTATAAGTCAATTTAATATGGAGTCCAGTATGACTACTACTACATGGAAGGCTGGTTGTTGCGTATAAGCTGAATGTAGCTGGTATCATTATATATGACTGTGCATCTTCATCCACTCCATATACATCGGTGTTTGTCCTTTGACGATTACGCATTTGGTCAATGTTTTTCTTTCTAATTTTTATTTGGGCGCTTGGATTTTATATGAAGCAATCCGAATTAGCTCACTTCATGGTGTTCTCTATATTTGACTTATGTCACCTGAACTAGCGGTGAATCCGCCACCATCCCTTTGTGTTTGTCTCAGAGCTCTCTCTCTCTCTCTCTCTCTTGAGAGATGATATCTTTGTGGTATATACTTCTCTTTTGAAACCAACTTAATAAATATTAGGTACGGAGTGCCTCACCTTCTACAGAAAAAGAAAAGACTACATTAAAATTGAAGAAGACTGTAATTGACTTGTAGTTTGTACGTTGACAGCTTGACATGATATGACCATAGATCTAGCTTTGCGCCAAATTTGTCTTCCAAGAGAAGATAGATGTTTCATCCAGCACATGCTATATATTGAAGTCGACATGAGATCTGTGATTTGACAATGTGTTAATTTACTGAATTATATAACAGCATCTAAGAACACTGTTGAATGGTAAATTTGACACAATATATTTGTACCAGAGCTTTAAACTAGATGCTGACTAGATTTTTAGTCTTAGATAGAAGGCCACAATTCGTGGTAAGTTCAATGTTGCAAAAGTAAAAGAAAACTGGCGAGCTAAAACACAGGAAAGAAAAAAAATTCCAAAATTTATTCTTAACCTCAAAATCACTGTTACATAGGGTTACACAGGTGGACACAATGCAAAAGAATTTGGGACAACAATAGCGTACACAACAATTATTTTTGCTAGTACTATAATTACTTCCATCTTTTCTTGCCAGAATTTATTGCCAACTATAAAAAGCAATAGCAAGCGACCCACTATTTCCAAAAAAAAAATTATAAGAAGCAAATGTGGCGCGCGTGATACTGAATAGAAATAAATTTGTAAATTTGGTTACTATTATCTTCGCCTAGCTGCTGTATAGATATGGTACACCATATGTTCGCCGGATTTGGAGGTGGCAACAAATTATGATATTTGTAAGTTGGTAAGAATAGAAGTTTGGTACGACACTTAGCACTGTTTCTTTGCATATTCACTGTTCTCTCGTCTTTCTTGCTAGACTATAATTAAGTTGGTCAATGGAGGTTACCAAATTTCATAGAAATTTGTTTATCTTTTCTCTCCGAGTTGTATCTAGCTAGCTCGGCTGCTTAGGCACAATTTCTGTTTCACTAAGACCAATGTTTGAACGTACAGTACTAGCCTTTAATATGCTGATTTCATACTGGTAACCGTATTTCAATTATCTGTGTGACCGTGTAGGAAATGTCTTTGGGTGTCACGTGGGTAGTTGACTCAAATTTGGTTAAGTCTTCTGCCTTTTCTTCTTTTCCTTTTACTGGATAATTTGTGGCCTTGAGAATAAATCAATCTTTCACAACCTTCGGAGAGAAGTGTGGTTGTACTAATTAACAGAGAATAGTGCTGAATTTGATACGATCAGAATTCAGAATTGTCCCGGTTAAAATTAAATATCTTTATAAATGTTTAGTCTTGGCTTTTAAGGAAAAAAACGTTAACAACATTTAACAATATGCTGTCATTTACCTTATTATGACCCACAACGCTTTTTGAAAAATAGTGTTTTTCGGTAATTTGCCCTCCTATTTTTTTTCCCCCCCCCCCCCGAATTGTTACAATTTTTATTAAGAACAATATTTAATACAGGCTGAAATATGAACAGCTATCAGAAATAAAGTTCTACTTTCTTCATCAACTTGATTATCTATTACTTTGAGCTTTATTTTATTGTTATTTTAATATATAAAATGATTATTTAATAAAAAATTTATTAGTTAAGTATATATATTAAATTATTAATTTTTTTTATTTAGTGTTAGTTAATGGGTTTGAACCCGATAAGCCATTACAATCCGATAATTGCCCCCCCTAATCAAAATTCTAGAACCGCCACTGATTATGACCCACAACGCTGCGCACCTTATGCTTAGAACACTGAACAATTACATGCTGATATGAACAGCTTAGAAACTACTGACCTGACCAAAAAAAAGATAAGATGTGTCGGCGTTCTTCTACTCGTAACGTGCCTATGTTACTCGTTGGACGCTAAGACTTCACAAGGTTTCAAAGAACATACATAAAAAAAAATGATCATCTTCTATTGGCTGTCCCCTTCCTAAAATATTCTGCTCCATCTATGAAATTGTTCACTAAGAAAAGAATTTTTGATGAACAGAAAGAAAATTTTCCAGAAACATAAAAAATGAGCATCCAGCGATACACTACTAACGTGTAGAGCAGAAGAACGCTAACACACCTCAACCTAGTTTAACGTGTAAACTTGGAAAAAATGATCATCAACGTTTTTATTAAAATATATTTTTTATTTTTATAAAACCAAATATCCATAATTATATTTAATAATGGTAAGCAATAACAATTATAACATGACAATGTAAATTACAATAACGCAACGCTTAAAATCCAATAAGATCCCAATTATTGAATAAAAAAATTAACAAATTAAGTATTTGATATTCGAAGATCTCAAACTTAATAGTTTAATACTATTTAACAGAACAACATAAGTCTACTCGACATAGAATAAAAAAAATAAATGAATACATAGGTTTGTTATCAAATCACTCTAATGTACAATATATTTTGGGCCCGTCGTACTGTTTTGGGGTTTAATGCTAATTAACAAAAAAATAACATAATTCTATTGGACATATAACAAATATAACGATAAGTTTGTTATCAAATCACTCTAATGTACAATAAATTGTGGGCTCTTATATACAATATTCTGAGCATGAAATGTCAATTCAATTAATTCAAACTATACAATAATTAAATACCATTAAAAATCGTTGTAGAAAAAGTTTTTTTAGGCATTTTATCCATTCAATTGTCTGTATCCGTTTAAACTATTGTGTAGGATAAAGCTTGACTGCCATAGTGCCATGACGATTTTACAGGGCTGAAAACAAAATACTTCATTCTCCAAATTTCAGTGATCTCCGCGTCACGTGGGCTATGCAGCCCAGAGAAAGAAAGGTCACTGGGCCAATAGTGAAAATAATTTATTTTGTTGCATGCAACAATCAATCGAGTTGTTTCTCCTTTTCCGATCAGTTTATTTTTTAATACTGAAAGAAAAATTGAGAGGTTTCTAGGACGTCAGTAATTTGAATAAATGATAAAGGTAAGGTTGGGGGAGAAAAAAGGAAGTTAAAAAGAGAACTGCAAATGCTAAGATGAAAAGAGCCGACTGTTACACCTAAACTGGAAATTTCATCACTTTAGACAAAAATTGGAACATCTCTTTTAAAAACAGTACAGTAATAAAAGCTAAAAGTTATGGCAATGGATCGAAATGATATAATGAATCAGGACAATTAAGCACAAGAAATCTGTGATAGTAATGTATATGTGCCAGTGTACTAGTGTGGTCACCAAAACTCAATTGATCACAGTCATCTTGCTACTTTGTTAGGAATTCCCAAATCATAGATTTCTGTACTCAACTTCCCAGTAACCACCTACTCCTCGCGGTTTTACCCATTAATTACATTCTACCCAGTTCTGGTACAGACATCTCATTGTCAACTGTCAGGCCATGGCATTATGTACAAGAACTGGACGCTAAGAGTTTATCTGTACCGAAATGGTACCAGGAAAGAACTAATTGTCGTTTTTCCTTTTCAGTTGTTCTCCCTGAAATTTCGTTGATATACAGAATTGAATTATAAAATTGCTACGGATATGGCTGTTACTTTTACCAGTATCAGTGACGTACCAACAGTACTAAAAAATGCCTCATAATCCATATAAGAGCTAATGGATGTTTATAAGTATATACTAATTTCATTCTAAGTTAAATACAAAACATTGTGGAACTAGTTCTAACTTTGAAGTCGTTACAGTATTGTTCACTGTTCTGAACTCTTGAGCTCGGTTGGCAAGGAACAAAAGCATTAGTAACTTTACATCTCTCCAGTCAGTAGTCTGTAGTCCCAATCAAAACCCAACTAACCTCAGACTCACATTGAAGCAATTGCTTTTCCATTGGCAAAGGTCTCAACCTCCCACTATTAGACTTTATAGCCTATTATTGACTCATATTTGCCATCATATAACTTGATTATTGGCACATGGTGATACGATGGAACAAAGATTTCGGTGACAAAAATGCAAAGCATCTAACTGTGGTCCCGAGACTCATTTTTTTAGAAAAGGAACGATTGTCGATTAGTATTACATAATGTTGAGTTTACTAATTTCCTACATAGATTGCTCCACAGAAAGTATGACAAAGAATTCAGAATCTATCATGCAATGGTAGGCGGGTTACAGTGTGATCTGCTTGCTCTTGTTTGTCAATTCGAGTAAAGGACCTAAATTAATGTCATCTGAGTTTTATTATTAGGCGGTTCCTAACCATAGCATCTCAATATTATAATATTATGGCAGAATTTTTTTGTATAGCCGTCAATATCTTGGATCTTTATATTAAATAAAATAATTATTACTTAATTTGTATAGTTTTGTAAAACATTTATAAATATATGAAGGTCCATAATGATGAATTTGCTAATTTTCAAAAAATATATATATATTAAAATTATATCCAAATTAGTTATTTTTGACTAATAAATTGATTCATGACCTCAATCACTCCACTTCCATCACCTCTGATTATCATACGATTGTTTGCTGATGCAAATAAGATATGAATATGCAAAGAATTCAGCTAAATATCAATTAATAAAAATAATGATTGATGTAAAATAATAATTAAGAAATATAACTTAGTAAAAATATAGAATATGAGGAACACAAGATGCAAGTGCTGAAAAAAAAAGCGGGATGTTAACGGAGCTCGATTATAAAAACCTACGTCTCCGAGTCTTGTTTCACTAACTAAAAGTCTCTATATTACACAAAAAAAAAAATTACAATTTACAAGATTTAACTCCTCCACAAAAATAAGTGTAAGAAGACTAAAAACCTGTAGAAAATAAGAACAATAATGAGCACTCAAGGATCAGAAAAAAATAGTTTAATGCTGAAAGTAAAATTGAGCCCAATCTCAACAATTAGAGTTTAAACAACGCTCAGAAAAATAAAGGTTTACAATAGAAAATATGTTATACCTAAATTCAAGATATTTTCTTCTTGATATTGCAAGATGGTACATTATGGACTCTTTGGATGTTTTGATTGAGTGCTCATAATTCAAAAAGAATTTTATAGAATTTTATTAATTTGAGCAATATCAAAGCAATCTCTTAAAATAGAATAAAAAACAGAAAGCTGCATGCATTTTACGTAGAAAAATCGTTATAACGCTTCAAGAGATGTTATAACGTTTTCTTGTCAATACAAAAAAATCCTTGTCAGATAATATTATAACAGATAAATATATGAAGTGAACCGTTATACGATTGAAGGAACCGTTGTATGTTTCACAAGTCGTTCACAACGGTTTTACTGTTTTGACTAGTTTCTAACGAGATCCTATTCATCAGAGACGTTATAACGATTTATGAAATGATAATGCTTCATTTATATCGTTACATAACAATACACTATGTTAACTCAGTGTAGTTTTTGTTTCTAGAAAACTTAAAAAATTATGAGAGTGTAATGAGAAATCGTTATAACGATTGGGAACCATTATAATGGTTTCCTATGGCAGAAACCTTGATTTCTTATAAAAACTCAGAATTTAATGATTTTGAATTTTACCAATACATTTTTTTGATCTTATATCTTCAAGGAAGCTGCTCCAGAAGTCTTGATCATTAGTACTTGTATTCCTTGGAGTTTTTCATGGGATTCTACAAATATCTCAAAGAAACTTTTTAAATTCAAATATGTTTTATAAAACAACAAAATAAAAAAATTGTTAAGTACAATATATATATATATAATAAAACTAATATACTCCTAGGAGCATGAATCTCTCTATGCTCCTAACTCAAAAATGTATCAAAATATTTCTGAATTTTGATTTATATATTTCAATAAAAATTTTATATCAAAATCTTATGGGATATAATATTTTTGTATTTTTAGATTTTCTTAAGTACTTGTTTTAATTTTTTTAAATGATTTATTTTCATATGTAAAGATTGATTATTTTATTATTATTTTAGGTTCATCTTAAAAAAAATATGAAATAGATACTTATGAAACTAAAAATAATAATAAATTTTAGTATCCCATAAGATTTTGATGTAAAAAATTTATTGAGAGAGAAAAATCAAAATTTGAAGATGATTAGATATATTTTGAGTTAAGAGTACGAATGGGCTTGGTGCTCCTAGGAGCAGCGTAGCTTTTCTCTATATATATATATTGGTGGGGAATGGGCACCTAAGGTCAGTTTCAGGTTGATTCGGATCAGGTTAGTTGGATTTTTCTAAAAAAAAATAGATATTATTCTAAGGTGCAAACATATCAGATATTATTTAAATGTATTCATATTCGAATTTCGTAGTAGATACAGATATTCGGATATGAATATTTTCGGATATCAATATGGATGTTGATAATTTTGGTCGGATAGAAATACAAAATATCTCAATTTGAAACTAGATATAAACATGTATACGGATAATTATTTAGATCCAAATATTTTAAAATGCGAATATCTGAATAAAAAGGTCCATTATTTATTTTTCAATTGAATTTTCAATGTAGATTATAAATTCAATTAAATTTATACCTAATTTTATTTTTTACAGTTTCTTGGTATAACTAATAATATATATGATAGTTACTGATTAATATTTATAATTGATATGATGATAATTGGTGACTAATTTTATAATGATAATTAGCGATTAAATCAGTAAGAATACAATGTTTAATTATTAACTTTTGTAATAATATATCTTTTTAATTAGTGAATTTTATCATGAAAAGTGATTTGCAATTATTTTTTAATTATATTGGTGATGTTTTTGTTTAATATGTGAAATATATCTTCATTTATATTTATATTAGTTTATTATCTGAACCATATCAAATCAGTTTAATATCTGATTCATATTCTATCCGAACTATTTATATCTATATTTATATTCAAAAAATTAAAACAGATATAATAATATTTTGATCTCTATCAGATCGTATTAGATCCGTTTGCACCGCTAAGCAGTGGTCTGTTTCTGAAAGAGGCAATTGTGGTTTGTCAGGTATCGCCGTATCAGTGTTTCTTATTCTTTTGTCACAATGAAGACATGTATCCATTTTCCTCTGTTGTACTGCATTGAACTGTACAAGAGATTTATACACTGCATCATAAAAAACTAACAATATTATCACATAGGAAAAGGATATTTTTGTAATGATTAAAACTTAAAAGCATGCACAGGCATGATATATTTATTTGCATTGATTTTAATATTTGAACCACGCCTAAAAATTTCCTGACTCCGCCATTATGTTGGAAGATTTAATCAAAAAGACGAATTGAAACAAAGCATGTGCTAATTATCAGAAACTCAGTCAAAAGGAGTGGTGAGCTTGCACAGAGAAAATTTTGTCAAAATGATCAAGCAGGACATATCTGGAACACCATTTTTTGAGAAAAAAAGAAAATTCAAAATATTGAGAAAACATGAGATACTCGTTAATCTGTCATCTTATTTCAGCTACTATGTATGATTAGTTGCAAGGGAGCCACACTCATAAAAGATTTAGAAGACCTATTTTTGGGAAGTGGGCTTCGATCCACTGCATAATTGCGTCATTAATGTTTCTAGAATCTTACACCTGTGTTGTTTAGATCATGGCAACCTAAAATTTCTCTCCACGTGTGCACATTAAAGTAAATATACGATCCAAATACGCTTCTAGCTAGCTAGACAACCGTGCGTACCAGTATACGTATTTGGATGCCTCATATTCTCAAAAAGAAAAAAGTTAATGCTTCGACGATTTATTGCACTTCCGATCAGGAACGCACTTTGAAATTTAAGGAGCATTTGTTGGGAATATACGAAAATTTGAGGTCTTATTTTCAAATTTTCAGCCAGTACCAGTACTTGCAGTACCAAGAGATGAGCTTAATTTAGTATCAGCTACCTCTCATCCAACAAGTACCGCTTTAATGGCGTAACCAAAAAAGTTTCTGTACATTGAGAGAGAAAGTGCACCTAATAAACCAAGAAGGAACTTATTAAATAAGAAAAAGAAAGATCTTCCAAGTGTTTTTAAGAACTGTTAACACTGTTTACTTTAGCCAAAAATGCATGCACCGTTGAAGTTTCAAAATTGACTGCAAATCCAAAAACACACGCATCCCGATACAAATTGCGTTCAGAAAAAGATGACATAGACGGATCTCTTAATTGGTTTAAAATTTCAACCTCAACGAATTTACAATTATGCACGCAAAAACAACGAGACAAACCAATAAAAGAGTGAGTAGTGTGCTCGTCCTTTCTCACAATTTGGCGAACCAAACTCTTTGTCCACTTATTTATAACTTTGGACAAGCATTGCTGGTTCTTTTTTCTTCTGGGCTCCGCTCTTTTTGGATAATTAGGTTTAGGTTCTACACTGTTTCCCATCCCCAATTTCAACCCAAGATTCCAGACTGTGGCCCTGTTCACAGATGACAGACCTAATCACCTAATTAATTATCGTCATCTAGCATAAATCGAAGTAATCTATTAGGAAAGCAAGACTGCTTATGTATCTAATCTCATCTTAATGGACATAATGAGACATGCATTGAATTTCAAGGGAATTATAAAACCAGCCTCAAGATTTGCAATATGCATAATAATATTGTAAATTAGAGATAAATATTTAAAATAAAAATACAGAATTTACTATGATATAGAAAATTTTATACAATTAGTTTTTTTAAGAAACGAAAATGATAATAATCCTGAAGTCTTTTGTTTTAAAATTAAACAAGTTAAGAAGACATACTAATAAATGTAGTAATTAACAGTGATGTCCATACCTTGTACAAATATTAAACTTAAAAATCTGTAAAATATAGGGATCAGGTTCTATCTCAACTTAGTCTTGCAACTATATATATTTTTAGATTGGATAATTAAGAAAACATACTTAAGTCTAGCAAATTCAGATGTCAATTAATCTTATTTAATAGTTACTGTATTTAACATCAAGAAATGGACATAATGCAACACGCTCTGTGTGGGAGGTCGTGGGTTTGAAGCCCGGATTGAGAGTCCTTATGGACAATTATAAAATTTGAGAGTTTGATTCTCATCTTTCCAATAAAAAAAAACATCGAGAAATGACCCGGTGCTATCTTCATTAATAGCATTATCACTACTACTGAACCAAATAAATCCATTATAAATTATTCTTATTTCAATTTAAGACATTTAACTGAATCACAGTATACTAAGTTAACATAATCGTGAAATATATAATTATTTGATTTAATTAGTACGATCACTGTTCGCTATTACTTTCCCTGTTCAGCTTTTTTAAAAACTACGAGAATTAGGTGAACTATTAATTTATAATTAATTAAACCATAACTCTTTAGTTGAACCCTAAGAAAATGACAGTGATGATAGTAGTAGTGAAGGTATATAACCTTTTTTTTCTATTGTTAAGCGATAGATTTAATTCACACTAGGCTCTTACATTAACATAATTGTACTGGATTAGTATTTGTATCAAGCCAGCATATTAATAATTTAGGTATACCTCTAGTGATCACCAAACAAAACCACCCAAATAGGTCTCAAGCGTGCCCTAGTGGATATGCCACAAGACCAAAGAGATAAGCAGAGCGAGAGAGCAAAAGTAGCCCCACCCCCCTCAAAACTAGGGTTACTGACATGGCCCAAGGAGATGGTTGTTTCCTTCTGCCCTTGTGAGGTGGAAATTGGTTGGACCATCAATTCAGCCTGCCCTTTTAGGTCTTCTACTAAACCAAAGGCATGAATGAAAAGAGTCATGTGAACCTTACCATGACAATCTCAACTCATTAGGTGAAGGAGAATAAACACCAACTTATATAGTTATATACACATGCATCCAATGTAGTATCCATCATATATATAACCCCACAATAAAAAAACACCAAAAGAGAGGAAGATTCTCCATGAAGAAAAGGCTTCTAATATTACGACATTTTATACCGGTGACAAGGGTCCAATGTGGTTCGGCTTGTGCAAGGATGAGAGTTGTGATGTACGGCGAGTGTCAGAAAAATCACGCTGCTCAAACAGGCGGCCATGCGGTGGATGGATGCCGAGAGTTCATGCCCGAAGGGGAGGAGGGGACAGATGAAGCCCTTATATGTGCGGCTTGCGGCTGTCACCGTAGCTTCCACCGCCGAGTGCAAGAATATGAGGTCGGTTGTGAATGCGTGTACTCGAGCCAATAGCTAACTATGTATTATGTAACATTTGATTTTTGTTCATGATTTGGTTTCGTTGGCATCAATTAGAGGTCTAATATTGTATGCTTGAACTCTCTTTCATTTTTTTTATGTACTGTTTTTTTTTCAATTTCCCATTTATAAGAATTAGCAAATGTGCAGATAATTATTAGGTAATGGGAGGAATAATTTGTTGATGGAGTTATATATTAATTTGTTGATTTGTTTTCTTCAATTTTAAGGTGTGAAGATGACTAATTGGTTTTAGTTAATTATTCCATTCAAGGTTGTACGGATCTGCCTAATGATGCAGTGATCATTATTTTACTGTCAAAATGGAACCAAATGCAGAAAATTGTGGATGTCATTTGTCTATATATATACAAAACTTGTTCTTTTGTCATATTATTTTTCATGTGAGTATATATATACTTTTGAGCGCAATTTCTTCCCTATCGGAGTCTTTTCCATATGCTTTCAGGGCCAACAACAATTCGTAATTAAAGATCTTTTCTGTATTATTAGCGGCGCTCTCATAGGTTAATATCCGCTTGTAGTGCATCTACCTTCTCAATGGTATATATATATATATATATATATATATATATATAACTATAGGACATGAATTTGATTACTGCTCTTCAGCAACTTGCCCCTCCACTCAACCAAGGGTCCCTGGCTAAGAGCGCCATGAGGAAAAGAAAATTGGAAGATCAATTTTAAATTTATTTCGTAATTCTTTTACTCAAAAAAATTCAATTCGTCATTTAGAAACAAAAAAAAACACCTTGCATATAAAAACTAAAATCACACAATGAGAATTTAATGGAGCAATTTTGACTTCACAACGGCAGTTGAGAGTATGATTATCAATTTATTATTCAAAGAAATAGATTTTTTTTAATTTTAGAGACTGAATTAATTTTATTTTCTAATATGACCATTGTTTGTCACTTCTTTGACATCGAAATCCATGACCCACTTTGTCAAAAAAAAATCCATGACCCGCTAACAAGTAATGGTCGATATTAATGGAAGTATAATTTGCATACTAAACCCAAATTCGGAATCATGACCCATCAACAATTAAATAATAGATTGGGCTGGGCCTAATGTCACTTCGAGATATTTCAAAAGTTGAAAGAAATCAAGTATTTTCATAGCTTGGAATTTAGCCTTTTTTTCTCCTATGCCAGTTATTAGTTGATTCTTTTATAGCAATTTTAGTGGCTCAGAAATTATTATCGCCTTAGGCCTGTTTCTATTCAACTTCTCTAATTTCTTTCTTGGGGAGTTCAGATTTACATCCAGAAGATTATTTTAGGCTAAATCAAAAAAAAAAAAATCGTTCTGAATATATTTTGAAGTTTATGTTTGAAGTGATCCATTAAATCTGTTAAATTTTCAAATTTGCATTTGTCGTTAACTATGTAAGGTTGATCAAAGATTAAACTTTAAAAAAAAAAGAGTAACGGTTAAATATTTTCCATTGTAAGTTTTAAGATGTCTGATTAACGGTAAAACTTGCATGAAGTTCTATCATTATTAATGTACATCATTTAAATACATTACACACACTTTAAAGACGAATTATAAAAGTTGTATTATTTTTAACCATTTTTCAAGTTAAATATATTGTTAATGGATGCCCGCCTATATCATATATAAACAAGGGAATCAGCTGCATGTTATAGATATGATAATAGTTAAAATTGCCATTTTTTTATGTTAAAAGTACAATAAAAAAGATACTAGGTTAAAAAGATGCAATGCAAGGTTTTTGATTTATTGAAGGCATATTGTTTCGAAATATGCTATTTTCATCTCTCTTTTTTCAGATTTTACGCCAATTGTATTTTACTATATAGAAGACGGGTTATGCATATCTATCATTTTCACTATATATTCTCAAAGCAATTCAGATGTTAATTTGAAATTTAAAAAAAAAAAAGATAATAAGTTTATGGTTTACTATTAGATTTATAGAAAAGAAAATAAATAGTAAAATTTCAATTTCAATTACGTAAATTCAAATATCAATTCATGATGTGTCGGAAATATTTGTTTAATATTCTCAATATTTATAAATCAATTGATTAAAAAAAATAAAACGTACATCAAATCTCATTATTATAATTAATTATGTGTTTATCGTATAGGTCATAGTCGCAATTTTTATTTCAAATCTACATTAATTTATCTTTTATTATTGTAAAAGTCGTGCGAAATAATTGCATTGCGATGTCTTCTTCATAAATACAAGTATATTAATATAACAGGGGTCAAGTAAAATACGAAATAGAACATTATTCTCGAAGATTAAGCTTTGGAAAAAATAGCCTAGCATCTGGCAGAGAATAATTTTGAATATTTGACATGAATTTTTGTGTCAATTGTATTATTTTAAAAATTCGATATATGCATCCTCGATATTATTTTTTTAAATAAAAGTAAAAAACTTTTTTTATCGCCGATGTGCTCCTATGATATTTAAATTACATTAATTGTGAAATATAATGAATCTATCATCTATGTGTTTAAGATATATGTCTTCAAATTATATTCCTAACCGAAAATGGTAGGCCCAGTAATATCTAGGCCTTTGAAGCCCGATCTCCTTTGCGCTCTGCTCCAGAGTTAGAAATTAGAGGTGAGCGAATGAAATGGAGAGAGAGAGAGCGGAGACAAGATTGCTCTCAAGTTTCTTTTAAGCAGTGAAACAGGGTGCATCTAAGTTAAGATGGAGAATTCTTCCATTGTTTTTTCTTCGATTCATTCATCTTCAAATCGACAGTTACGAAACGTAACCCTCCTCTCACTTCCATGCCTTTTCTTTCCATTCTACTCTTTCTCTAAATTTGAGAGCACAGCGTTAGGAACGGACAAAAGACAGCTATGCAAATACAAGAAGGTAACGCCTACAAATAAAGATCCAATCTTTTAGGAGATTATGCCCAAAAAAGAGCTTAACCTACTTGATGATTCGCTAAATAAAATTGAAGAGGACTGATTAATGACATCTATCCAGAATTTGCAAGCTCATTTATAAATATATTTGGAGTGGACTGTTTAAATTGATATCAAGCAGGGATTGCACATTTGTGGTCAAACATAATACACATTTGTGATATATTGCATGATTAAAGTTTGATTAAAAAAAAAAGGGCTTTGTGAAAGGGGTGTTACCTGTCCAATCTCTATACAAAGTCACCAAGGAACACCATTATGATCACATGACTTCCAAAGAGTGACATGGAATTCCATAATTGACCCTCTGATAGTGACAAAGTACAACTTAGTGGTGCCATATTCAATCAATCTATCATTAACAAATATCTTTCCAAATGACTGCCAAGGCTAATCAGGGAATATTCTAATTCACTAGAAACAGCGCTATAAAATGTGCACATACATAGCAATATATAGAATCGAATTTCTGAACGTTGACTGAATTATCAAAATTCCCTAGTTTAATTTGAAAGAATATTTAAAAGTTGCAAACTTAACTGTTGTCCATTTTTTCTGAAAATTTCATTCTGTGAGTTTTAAAGAAATTAAGGTTCCCATAATGAATAACTTTGAGGTTGATTTAGTTATTTTGAATAAAAAATTAGCTATTTCGTAAAAGTTAAATCGTATGATCTTATCTAAATTTTTAAACAAATACTCATAACATATTTTCTATTATTTATAGAAAATAATGGCATCGTTCATTCTGAAATATAATTATTGTTATATATATATCAGTATCCGTCTTTTCTTAGAAAGATGGCATTCATCATCATGACTTTATTTGGTTTATGATTGAAAAGTTGATAGATCATACTTTCATTGTCAGGCAATATTTCCACTTGCTTGTGATCATGAAATTAGATTACTAATAATTTGATTAACATTCAATCAAGGTATTTACTATTTGATAAATTATTAGTGGGATAAAGAAGGGAAAGGGATAGAAAGTTGAGTCCATAGCCACAAGCACACAACTATCAATAAGTCACAAGCACTTTCGGTTTTTCCTTGATTGGATACTTGGTTAAGATAAGATCCTCATCTCATCTGCCAACCCTTAAATTTTTACACTCCCAATGTATCTCTTCTATTATTGCCTAAGAGGAATCTTCTGTGAGAATACCATTCAGAGCCATACATGCACTTGAGTCAAATTTCAAACATTAAATACCCACAAAATGAGCATCAAGTTATGTCCATACAACTTGGATGAAAATAGTTATTTGGTTTAACAACTACATTCAAAGATCGTAACTTGAAAGTTTTGCCACTAACAAAGAAAAGCAGATAGTTGACCTTTTCTCTAATAATAATACAAAATTGGTTCACTATGCACAGGGAAAAAAAAAAAGAGCACAGTGCAAACTTCTGTTAACTTCCCTATTCACTTTCATCGTTTTAATTTGACAAACTCCAATTTAATGCTTTCCGAGTGTAAACGAACCAAATTGAAATCAGTTCATTAACTTAATAAATTAAAAATATTAACTTGAGATTGACTCATTAAATTAACGAGCGAACCGAGCTGGTTCTTCAATAACTCATTTAATAATTAATAATATTTTATACAACATATACTTTATATCAAATTTTAAAAGATATAACAAAAATTAATGATAATAAATTTCTATACATATTTCATACAATTTCATATATATTGAATTATAACTTATGTAATACACTAAAAATCCATAATAGAATCATATAAATAATAAATATTAATAGTTTAATGCGCATAACGAGTTTAGTAAGCTAAGACAGACTAGCTCAAACTCAACTCGTTAACTTAACAAGTTTAATGAGCGAGCCAAAGTTGAGCTGATACCATGCGAGCCACCAGCGATCCACGGCCAATTAATTGGATTTTTGCGGTGTAATTTTAAGTATTAGTTATTGAAAGAAAATAATTTATTTACATGCTTTATTGTATTTTGCAAGTTGATTTTATTTTAAAATGACAAATAGAAATTAAATATCTGAATTCATATTTTTTAAGCCATTTTGAAAAAATATATTATAATTTGATGAATGATCAATGAAGTAAATAATAGATATCTAATTAAGTTCGTGAAGTGTAGATAAATTCTTTAAATATTAAAAATATAGTTGGATAAAGAAATATATGACCTAAATATATAATAGTTTATAGTCTAAAAAAATAATCAATCGACTACGATACGTGATTATTTACCAATCGATTAAATATTAACCGGCCAACTAATCGGCTTTGGAGGCTCTTTTTTACAACACTTATACGATGAACATAAAATGTAATTCTGCTTTCAACATTCTTTTACTGCTTTGTTTACGAGTTTCTGATCAACAACAAAGTGCAAAAAGTCGCTTTAAGCGCCTGCATATCTTTTATTCCTTCTTTTTTTTTTGCATTCTTTCTTGCAACGGGAATAACCGGAGCACTTGGGTGGTTTTGGGAAATTTCATTTTGATATGCCAAGCAAGTTGACACGGGGTAATTGGACCTAAATAAATTTGATGTGATAGAAACCCAAATTGTGTCATTTTACGGTGCTCGTGGGTTGGTGCGTGGCTCTATTTCTATCATTATTATTAGTTAACTTCATAAAAAGTATTGTTTTCATTGCTTACTTTTATTGTAAGGAGGTTGTGTTCATTTTAATTATTATGTAACTTTTTTCCACTAAAAGAAAGGTTGTATTATTCATTTCAATTTCGGAACGCCGCCTTGTGATTTAAATTTTGTGACGAGACAAAAATTTTTGGTAATTAACAAAGAAAACAATATTTTGAATTTGTACTAAAAGAAAGGTTGTATTGTTCATTTCAATTTCGGAACGCCGCCTTGTGATTTAAATTTTGTGACAAGAGAAAAATAATAATTTTGGTAATTAACAAAGAAAACAATATTTTGAATTTGTAACTAAAATAAATAAGACATGGTTTGACCGGCAGATTATTACTAATCCATGTATTAAGAAAGGAACAGTCATATTGTTTGCCCCAATAAAAATTAGTTTTTGACCTTTTGATCTAGCCACGACAATATATATCATCATATATAATATCCTTCATTTTAGTATATAGAAGGTTACAGGATCGAAATTTGATTAAAAAAATCTCTTCTAGATAACGCTTAATGATTTTGGCCAATATTTATAACAAAAAAAATATTTTCCCTAGGGTAATCAAAATTCAACTGCGGTGTTGGGTTTGAATCACTTGGTAGTTTTTCTTCTCTTTTTTTTTGTGGTGAGAAAATAATCACTAGCTAGTTGATTGCTAGGTCAAATGGTCGAGCCAAAAGTCTGTTATAGAATTTTTTGGCTATTGTAGGATTTATTCGTTTAATATGTGATTAGTTTGTAAATTTTTTAAAATAATATATGGAACATACGAATCAATTGCGTAAGATGGAGATGATAAAACAACAATTTTAAAATTGTGACGACAACGATGTATTTTCCTATGTGAGACATTATGTGTTGAATTAATGCTTGCAACCCTACAAACCGAAAATATATCTTCTATGTGAAATTTTAAAGCTAATGACAAAAGCATAATGACCAAAGAACAAACAGTAACAAACAAAATTTTGAAGAAATAGGGAACTTGTAATGAATTAGCTGCCACACGAAATGACACTAAAATCTGTGACACTCTCGATCCAGAAAACTCTAAAACTATCATGTAAACTCTGTAAATCCTGTGTGGACAGGACATTATGTTATGTGTAAGCTGGCAGTAAGAGATTGCATATATAGTTCATGTGAGCTATCTTCATTGCGTGATGGATTCTTCGGGGATTATATTTATATTTGTTAAAATTATATTAAAATTATATTTGTTAAAATTATATTTGTATTCATAAACTTTTATTAGGCGGATACAAATGAATACGGATATTAAATGAATGATAAATTTCAAAATTATATTCCTCTAAAATGTACAATATTTAATGGATATTCAACGAATAAGGATTCGGATTAAATTCAGTGATGAATAAGAAATAAGAACTAATATATATATATATATATATATATATATATATATATATATATTAAAAATAAATATTTAGGATAATAAAATTATTTTAGATACTAATAAGATTTGGAATGCTACTTGTTAATGTTTATAATAAATAACATTATATAGAAATATATATTTTGACAACTTATACTAATTTATAACTAAAAACTAAAAACCTTGTAAGTATTCTTTCTATTTCTGATACAAATAATTCAGATATCCACATTATTCTATAGTTTGAAAAAAAAATATGTGTATTATGGATATAGAACGGATAGAGTACGAATATGAATGACATATCTATAAATATTTTTTCAGCTACGAGCCGAATGAAACGCATAATATCTGCTCCATTTACATCCCAGATTCTTCACTGTTCTCAAATTAAATTTTCAGAAAATTTCAAAGAAGTTAATTTTCGAGACCCACAGAATCAGCAGCAATTTGTTCAATAATAAAAATCTCAAAGTAGCAGACTAGCAAGGCCGAAGAAGGAAAAGAAAACAAAGCAAAAAACAAATGAAATATTTATAACGACTTGCTTATTTGATCTATTAACAAGATATAATAGCTTGGCATCTGGGTATAGTTTATTTTGGTCCGGCCAGCCACGTCATCAGTCTTTAATTACACGTGCTGGTGTACAGTAAACTGTACATTGTACAAAAGACAATTATGTATAGTACAGTACAATTCTTTTTTTTTATGAAATAGTACAGTACAATTCTCATTTAATTACAAGCGAGGATGGAAAATATTAATATATAAATATTTAAAAAGTTTGACAGAAAAATTATTTATTTTCGCTTTATAGGTGGGTTGGCCTAGGCTTCCGTGAGCAAAATTATTTATTTTCTCTTTAAACAACCTCTGCCTATGCTTCCGTGAAAAAAAAATTTGGCGCCCCATGATTTATTGTCATTCAATATTTAGTGGAGCTAGTATATTGTTATTTCTTTTCATGCTGGTTGGTGAATTTAATTTTAAAATTTATCGAGTTGGATTTAAATGATGAATCTCAATCGTTTGAAACCGATCTATCTCATTAGTACTACATTAATATTTCAAATTTATAAATATTCGAATTTTATTCATGTCATCTAATAAAAAAAATTAATGTGATAAGTTATTTTACTGCATTCATTTTCATTTATTACAGCTGTAATTTACAATAAATTAATTAAAAATCAACAAAAAGGGACTCGTGAACTATTTTTTTCAGAAGCTTGACAGAGGCTGTTAGATGAAGTATGTTAGTTCCAATGATTTGGATTAACCATTTAAAAGCTATCCAAAGAATTTTAAATTATATTCACCTGCCATCTTGATAAATTTAAGTCCACACGTGCATCACTCTTTAATAATTACATCACGATAAGCAACAAATATTGTGTTCCCTTTTGGTTTAGGCCCATTTTAGCGGTCTCTTGTTCTAATACTATTTTAAATAGCCTCATTCCGCACAAAAATCGTTGTCAAATAAGAATATATTATTTTAAAAATAATATAAAAATAACCTTCTACAATTTTAGAGAAAAAATATACATAACAACAACCAAAGAGAAGTGATAAAATTGTATTATTTGTTTTGTCAAAACACATCCAAAATGTTTCAAATTTCAAACAGTAGTTTTGAATTATTGTTATAATTGTTATTCTAAAATCAATGGTATATAATATATATTGTTCACGTTATTAATTCCTTCGCGTCATGGAACCAATAGAAAACGGCTGGTCACTATTTGCCTCATTTGTGCTAACCATTGAATGGAAATGTAAGAAACCAAGAAGCATGGAAGATTGGGGATAATGTTGCATAAAAATGTTGGTTTCGACTCGGATTCGAGTTAATCTGATTCAAGTTAATTTAGCTTTGAGTTAGTTTGGCTCAATCTAATCTAACTCGATAGTTAAATGAGCTGAGTTTGAGTTAGAGTTAACTCAGCTAGTGGATCGACTTGACTCATATATCTAACTCGATAATTTTTTTGTTGGTTTATCCATTCAAATTAGTCAGCAAAGATGTAATTAAAAATATAATTTGTTGATATATCAATTTTGTACTAACTCATGTATCATTCTTATAGATATATCAAATTTATAGTTTGTAAATATAATATAAATGTCAAACCGAGTTAACGTACATGTATTGGCTCGTGAGTCAGTTCGAGTAATAATGAGCCGAGTTTTAGCTAGATTTTTTAGTTTGAAACGTTTTACGAGCTCGACTTGACTCGACTCAAATTTTCATGAGCTAAACTTAACCGGCTCACTCGAACTCGACTCATTTGCATGACTAATTGAGGAGTGAATTTGAGACTTAGAACAGTATATATATCAGATCAGATCTGGAGGTGATGAGATGCGTTACTAAGACCGAGAGTAGCTTCTGATCTTGGTTGGATAAATTGGGCAAGGAAACAACAAAGAGTGGGATCCATTGATAATGGGTTATTTTGATAATTTTGATAATGAACCTCTAAATAAATATTAAATAAAATTTAAAAAAATTATTGATATATTTTTCTACTTTTAGATTGATGGTCAGTCAAATTTCATTTAATTTCATTATCATTTGATAGTTCATCAAAAGTTATTAATTTGAAACCGTTATAAATTATATAAAAATTTGATGGTCTTTAATGGACTATAAAACGATAATAAAATTGCATGAAATTTGAATGACCATCAATCTAAATGTAGAAGAACACATTTATAAACTTTTGTTCATTTTTAAGATTTTTTTATATTTATTTAGAGATTTATTATCAAGATTGTCAAAATAACCCATTATCAACTGATCCTTCTCAACAATAAATGAAGCAGACAATGGAATTAAAGACGCCCACTCCCTTCTGCTCTTGTCACGCTATTCATACAACCAACCAAACGGTTAGTAATGCACAACAATCATGCACCATTTTTCTTTCTTTAGATTTCATGTCTATTTTTACATTATTAGTTAATTGATATGGTACCGCACTGTTACTACTGCCCCGTGACTTTGAACAGTGAATGTTGGGTCAACAACCCTTCTCAGGTCTGGCTGGTAATCAGGGACAGCATATATATAGCACGGGAAAAATAGGACTTCTGATCAAATTTTGAACATGTATTTGTACGTTTAGATTGGATGCGTGCATCCATCAGGTCTGATCGTTTGACCATTCACTTGTTTTTAAAAAAATTACAACCATGCAGGTCTTTACATTGGTATAGTGTACAGTTGACTGGTTGGTATAAAGTACAAAATCATTTAATGCCTGTTTTATTTGAACGGTTTTAATTTAGGGTGGGATCACTTGACAGGTTATTTTGATAATTTTGAAAATGGATTTTAAAATAAATATTAAAAAAATCTTAAAAATAAAAACCTTATGGATATTTTCTTCTATTTATACATTGACGGTGATTTAAATTTCATGTAATTTCATAATCGTTTGATACTCCATCAAGGATCATCAAAATTTTATATAAATTACAACGGTTATAATTTGATGGTCCTTGATGGACAATCAAACGATAATGAAATTGCATAAAATTTGAATCACCATATATCTATAAGTAAAAGAATATCTGCATAAAAAAATCTATTTTTAATTTTTTTTTTATTTAATTTAAAAATTCATTATCAAAATTATCAAGATAATCATTGTCAAGTGATCCCTTCCCTTTAATTTAAATTCTATTCAACTGTTGACATGCATGTCTCCAACAGTATAAGAGAAGAATACCCAACATATATAAATAATAATAATGAGTTTAATTTTTTTTTACAAATAAATACAAGCCTAATTTTTTTTATAAGAGGCATTTCAAGGATGCCGAAGTTAGCATAATACAAAATACTGCATATTCCCAATTAATTTACAAAAAATAACTAATTTCCGTGTATTGAATTTAAGTCATAGGTTTTGTCTAACTCTATTGGGTTCCTTTTTTTTAGTAAAATTTCACTTAGGTCTTGTCATTACATTAGTGGAGTCTAGGCATCGTCCTTAAAGGATGGGTCGGGCTTTTCAAGGGCCGGTCCTACCGGGCCTACGAGAGGGTCGGGTAAGGGCCGGATTTGATAAGGGGTGAGGAGTCCGGTCCTTGAGAAGTCTGACCCTTACTAAGCCCTTTAAACTCTAAAGGCTGGATAAGGATCAGCATATAAGGGCCTAATATATATATATATATATATATATATATATATATATATATAGAGAGAGAGAGTTTGTCTAGCATACTTCCGTTAGCATTTCAACCCTAAATGCTAACAAGTCAAATTTTATTTTTTTATGCTTAAAATTTTAATTTAAGTAGCTCAATAAAATTTTATATCATATTCTTATGGTATACTAATTTTCATCGTGTTTGAAATTAGTTTATTATGCTTAATGATTTTTAGAAAATAAACTTTTTTAACATACAATTTTTATAATTTTTCTATTATTTCAAATCAATCTTTTAAAAATCATTAAGTATAGTAAACTAACTCCAAATATGATGAAAATTAATATTCTACAAAATTATGATATATAGATTTTATTGAGCTACTTATATTAAAATTTTAAATATAAAAAATTAAAATTTGACTCATTAGCATTCAGTTGAAATGTTAATGGAAGCATGCTAGACAAACTCTATATACATAGTAAAATATACCGTGAGCTTAAACTCACGAAGACCTTCCATGAACTTTAACTCAAAAAGTATAACAAATCATCTCTAAATTTTAATTTATCATACTCATTAAATTTTTTATATGAAAATATTGTGTGATGAAAAAAATTTGAGTGTTTTGAGCTTTTTAAATCATGATTTTTAATTTTTGAAAATCAACGCTAAAAATAATAATAAAATATTTAATGTTTGAACATCATTTTTAAAAAATAAAAATGTTGACTTAAAAAGTTCAAAACAGTCCAAAATTTTGCATCCCACAAGATTTTCATATAAAGAATTTTATTGAATATGATAAATTAAAATTTAGAGATGATTTGTATATTTTTGGGTTAAGCTCACGGAAAACCTCCGTGAGCTTAAACCAGCATCTTTCCTCTCTCTCTATATATATATATGCGCCGATTATTTATTTTGTTTTATGTTAATTTATATTTATATAATAATTTTAAATTATGTTTTTCTGTTTTGGTATTTTATTTTTTCTTTTTATATTTTGTAAGTGTAATTAATATATAATATTAAATATTAAAGAAAGAGTCTAGAAAGGGCCGGATAAGGATCGGAAAGGATTGGGTTAGAAGAATATATTTTTTAAAAATTGAGCACGGTTGTTTCCATTAGAATGGACAGAATTAGATTTTTGAGGACTGGATTTTTTGAAGGCTCGATCGGATCAAATTCAAAGACCGAACCCTTATGTACTATCCTAGTGGAGTCTCAATTTTATTCCTTCAATTTCGTTGAAATGTGGGGACGAAATTTGCACTAGCCAGCAGTCTCTTAAACATTAAGTTTTGCAATTTATTTATTATGTAAGATTGTAAGAATTACTCTAACGTACTCATATTAATATATCAAATGTCTAAAGCGGAGGGTTCAAATGTCTTAAAATTTATGCCTCGACTTTTGAATTTTCTTAACAAATTTAATAGTTTCATTTTTCATATTTTTTTTAAATTTTGAGTTATTAAAAATTTTAAAAATGAAGACATAGTTGAGACACATTTAAAAACTATCAAAATTAGATTTTTTTTTTCATGTGTGAGCATGAAATTAACTCTGCTCGATAATTCTTTTAATAAAAAAACTTCGAACATTGATATGATTAAGATACCAGTATTTGACTAGAAAATAGTTGAAAACGTTCAGAAATAAGAACACTTAACAATTTATATAGTTAAATGTGTTGCTTACATTGTGCTTTAGAGTGGATTACGGAACAAAAACCTAGAGCAATTACTTGTCATCTCGCTTTCGAGTTCATAATGGGGTCAGAGATTTAACTGTCTTTATTCTCCACCACTTTAATTTTATAGGGGTGTCAATTACTCGAATCGGATCATATTATTTTACTAACGCAAGGTTGATATATATATATATATAGAGAGAGAGAGAGAGAGAGGTGTGTGTTAATGTGCTTTATAAAGCACACAATATTTCGTACTTCACGGTTATATCTCATTTTCAAAATCAAATGGACGATTCAAATCGTTAAATATGATATTCATATCAAAATCTCTTTGGTGATCAATTTTATATTTTTTGAAATATTTTTACTATTTTTTGAAGGGCTACAAAATTCATTGATTTAACGTCTTCTGAACCATTTAATATCAACCATTTTTATCCCTTTAAATAAATAGCAAATAAATTTAAAAAATATATATAATTTGATCACTAAGGAGATTTTAATATGAAAATCATATTTAACATTTTGGATCGTCTATTTAAATTTTGAAACATAAAATATAAGCATGAAATATGAAATATTTTATGCTTTATAAAGCATATTAGCACACATCTATATATATATTAGTACAGTGAAATTATAAAACTTATAACTTTGAGAAAATCGAAACCTGGTCGTACAAATACAGGACACTCATAATAACAAAAGCTGGTGGGAAAGGAGGATCCAATGTTAAAATAAAAAACAATAAAATAAAAAGAAAATTGTGAAAAAAATTTGACATTGTGCAGGAGTTTTCCCTCTCAAACTCAAATCCCAAAGGAGAGCATAAACCCTGACGAGGGAACCTGTTCCCACTAGTACAAATACATGCTATTGTGTATTATTAATTGATATAAAAAGGACAACTTCATCAAAACAAGAAATAATAAAGGACAAGCAAGGATAAGGAAACAAAAATAAAAGAATTGGGACAAGGTACGGAGGCACTAAAGACAAATAGCTTAAACAAACCATGACCGAGAGTCGAGAGAGAAATATCCATAACAAAACTCTTCATATTTTAATCCATCTTCTCTGGTGACAATGTGACATCACCAGGAAGACTTTTCTAATTATAGTAACTCAACCTCCTTAATTAATGATATCTTTCTCGGGTTAAAAGCTCAAATATAATATAAAGTGTATACAAAGAGAATCTTAGTCCCATGTGGCGCCATACTGTGTGTACTCCTATGCAGCATATTTTATTTTGGTTAGCGGTTAGCAAATTAGCAAACACCCATTGATTACTCTTATTATTTCTCCTGCACGAATGCATGTAGGATGCAGAGATGTAGAAGATCCGTGCTATAGAGTTGGGGAGCTAAGGATCTATGTCGTAGCAAATAATTAAGAAATGGGGATGAATAGAAAGAGAAGGGAAATGAATAATGATGAGCTTAGGTGAAAAGAGTTGGGTTAGAGATCACATGAAGTCATGAATCCTACCAACCCGGCAGAGGCATCTTCTAAGTTATAAAAATAATATACCCATACACCATCCACATATATTTTTAATCATAGCTATCTGGACATTAGGCCTTCAGTGAATTAAACTTGGTGTCAATTGTGAGGCGAGTCAAAGAATTAATTTCTTGCTCAATTTTTATAACTTATGATTCTTCTATGATATTTTTTTTCATAAGTGAAACTACATTGAACAGGAAAAAAACGGAAAAGGCACTTTGTCTTTTTATCATGAGTTAATGACTCAAAAAAAGAGAAAAAAAAGTTTATTATTTTCACTGAAATACTTAATTAAAAATGGAAAATGATATTCCATACTAATAAAATTGTGTCCGGCCTCGGTAAAAAAGAAAATTATATTTCTTTCACAAAAATATAGGAAGAATTTAATCAAAGTGATGAGAAAAAAATAGTTTTATTTCATTCAAAAAAAAAACATTTTAACTCCGTGATAAAAAAGAAATTATATTTCTTTCACAAAAATATAGTGAGAATATGAGCAGGATGCTGAAAATTTTTATTTTTTATTTCATTCAGAAAAAATATTTTAACTCCGTTCATTGCACAAAAAGAGAGAGATCAATTGGGAGGCGCCACACAGTTTGGTGTTAATGAGCAATGCTCAGAAGATCAAGGTTGTGAAAAATTAATTGACAGCTTGAACCAGCTAAGTCCAAGGGTCCATTTCCAAAAAAGAAAAGATTTCTCCTGTTACAGCTTTTGATCATTTATTAAGGCACAACGGGTTCTTACTTCTTACTTCTTATTAGAATATTAGTGCCCCATGAGAGGCATGGAAATATGGAATGATTTATCATCATGCAAACCGTCCCGTTATAGGACTAGGACCTCTCTTCACTTTAACAATGCACACGGGTTCTCCATTTATCCTCCTTCTTTCTTACTTTTTTAATGATTTAATTATTGGTTCTTGAAATATTGTTTTTAGTTAATTATTACGTGTGAAATGCGGTGTTCATCATCTAATGACACCATCGCTACTGTTGAAGTCGCGGATTAAAAAAAAAAAATCTAACGAACATTCAAGAAATATTGACAACTTAAAAGAATTGAGTATCGAATTTATTATAAAGGATCTACAATAAAAAAAAAGTTAATTGTTGCGCATATTTGAAGCATTTTTGCTGATTAAAAACGCTATTTGATTATAAACAAAAAGAATGTAAAGTTTTAATGAAAAAAATGCTGTATAGGGGATCTAGGAGGATAAAAATTAAAATGACTTGTGGTAAAATGAAGGATTGGCAAACGGTGCAGATAAACATAAGCTGGGTCAGTTGTAGATAACGATGAAATTGCATCAATATAATCGACGTTAAATTGGATAAGGCTAGGTGTGTGCGAATGGTCGTTCGATTCGGTTATTACTGAAACGAATATATAGAATGGAAGTTTGTTAAATTATAAATTAAATTAAATTTATAAAAATATTAACTAAATATATTAAAATTTTATTCGGCCAAACTGAAATTATATTAATTAAAGATTGATGAAAAATATCGATAGTTTTAAAATGATGATAGAAAAATAAATAATTTAAAAAGATAAAGTAAATAATTAAATAAATCTGTAGAAAAATCAATATTTTTAATTATCCATAGTATGATACTTAAAGTAAAATTAATTAATTTATAAATTTTAAATTATTTGATTTAAAAATAAAAATAAATCAAAAAATTAAAATTAAATTAGCTAATTTTTTTAATTAAATCATAAATTTTAAATAAAAAATCAAACTAAATAATTTAAAATTTAACCGAAATTCAACGAATCCATTTCGACAGGCGATAAAGTCTCGGTGCTTTGGTTCAGGCAGGGGAATAAATTGTCCGATTAGTCCTTCGGATATGATATATTCTCTTTGCGTATCAATAATTTCAAAGTTGTAAATCATCTTTCAAATCAATCATACTATTTACGTATGTTCATAAGAAGTATCCAATTGGGAAACCACACAAACATGTGCGTTAGACATCATTTTTAAGAGTCAGGATCAGACTTCGTAAGAGGTCGGATCTAATAAGTCCATGATAGAATCAAGTTTGATAAGTGTTTTTAGAAGATTAGGTTCAAATTACTTAATTTTTAAGAGGTGAGCTCTGTCTTTGAGAAGTCTGATTCTTATCAAGCTTTCTGAACTTTAAGGATCGGATAAGCGTCGGATAAGAATCGATGGATAAAAACTTGATATATTTTTTCTTTGATAATTATATTTTTTAATGTTAATTAATATTTATATAAAAATATTAAGATCAGTTTTTTTATTTTAACTTTTTATTTAATTTTTTATTTATTTTGAATTTTTGAAGTGTAATATAATATAAATATTAAAGAAATGGTCTGAGAAAGGGTTTGAGAAAGACCGAATAAGAGCCGGAAAGGGCCGGGCTTGATAATGCCCGGGTTAGAAGAGCCTACCTTTTAAATTTTGAGCTCGTCTTTTGAGAAACCCGATCTTTATCATTAGAAAAGACTATGCCGGAATTTTTGAGGACTGAGTAAGGACCAAACTTTTTAAGTGTCAACCGGACCGGATTAAAGAGTCAAACCCTTATAGACTATGCCTATGTGTGCCTTACTGCCTTATAAATTGTTAGGCCCTTGTTTCATAATTTTTTTTTTACTAAAACTCCCTTTCAGAACTTCAATATTTTATTTTTATTAAGAAAAAACCTTCGATGTCCTCATAATTTTTTTTTTTACGAAATACCTGGATACATGATCTTAATTTGTATTATGCTTTAATGACAGATCTTGGAGGCCAACAAAACATTGTTAATTATCTACTATAGAGATGTTATTATAATATATTTATGGATAATGCTATCGTATTCGATATCAATGCGTGGATAATAATTTATTTTCAACACGCTAGACAATGGAACATACAAGAAATAAATATTTGTTAGCTTATTAAGGATAAATGAAAGAGTTTTGTACTCATTACTCTATTGAATAAGTAATATATATTTTCATACATATGTGATTGTTATTATTTGTACACATAATTATATAATATTTATTATTCTGACGAGATTTATTTATATAATGTTGTACATAATTGTACTCAAGTATTAATTTATCACAAGTTATTTACTTTTTAAGTTATATTTTATACAGTTCAATTCTCGTAACTTATGTTTTCTTCTAAAAATAATATATAAGATCAACAATTATATTTTATATTTTATGATAGTGTGGTTATGTTTAAGTAATATATTTTTTGCTAATATAAGCTAACAACTTGTTTGATAATTATATGTTATTTGTTAAGCTTAACATGTAAGGGTAGGTATATGTCTGAGGCGATTACATGCGTATTAGAAATCAAAGATCAAATTTAGATATATTCTCGGATCATAGAAAATGGAACAGGTGAGAACAGATAAAAAATGAAAAACAGTATTTTAAAGGAGCAGATACACAAATAATATTATTGAGATCAATTTTATTATTTAACTTAAGTAAGATATTTTATATTATTTATTATTTAACTTAAGTAAGATATTATTTTGATTGATAGTATTTAAATTGAAAATTAAAAATAATATTATATAAATCTTTCGCAGAAATTATAACTCATTTAATTTGAATAATACATTTAATATTGAAAATAGTATCAACAATATTCTCCTTTAAAAGGAAAATACAGTCAATATTTTGCAATCAAAACAAGCTTATTTTATGCATCCACACGTTAAACACACAGGACGCGAATCTAACACTCCCAAAGTCCTAACTCGGCAGGTGAATCAAGTCAATATTAGATAATATTTGATTCAATATTTTTTGTTATCGATCCAAATATTTAATACAATTTCATAATTTATTTTCTCACTTCATAATTTAACTGTTACGGATGGAATAAATTTTAAATGAATATGGATATAAACATTACAGATTCATATCCACTACTAGGGCTGCAAGAAAAAATCGTAATTCATAATTTGTTCGGTATTTGATTCGATTTTAGTTCGAATTCGGTTTGTTCGATTAGATTTTTTTTTTGTTAGTTCAATTTGAGTTCAGTTCGATAACTTTTTAATGAACTAGTTCGAGTCCGATTCGTAATAGTTCAATATATAGTTATTTGCATATATTTTTAATTATTTAGTTAAAACTATATGTAATAAAATAATTATTTTATTGTCAAATTAATAAATATTAATTTATTTTCAATTTTTAATATAAAATTAATAAAATATTAATTATTTTATCTCCAATTATTTATGATAATATAAAAATAAATGTAAAAATGAAATAATTGAGTTCGTTTATAGTTCAATTTCAGTTTGAGTTTGATTTAGCTCGAATTTAATTTACTTTGAATTTAATTTAATTTGAATTTAATTTAGTTCGAAATAGTTTTAATTCAAACTCAAATACTAACGAATTTGATCGAATTCGATTCGTTTGCATCCCTACCCTGCTGCTACAAAAAATTCTATGACACCATTTTACTATAGTTTTTCAATGGTCTGGATATGTGATAATTTTTTATGAGTCTTATATTAAATGACAACAAAAAAGGTATGGTACCGTGTCATAGAAAAAGTTTATGGCAGCGGATGTGAATTCTAAACGCCTATACCAATTTAGTAATGATTAACACCTCTAATTTGGAATTTTGGATCGACAAAAAAAACATATCGTTTTAAGTTCCAACGTACAGCTGTGACCAAACGTGTTCCAACACGGTCAGAGATATGCAGCTTTCAAATGGCTTCAAATCATCAATTAGACTAATTGTTGTCTTAACGTTTTCCATGTAAAATCTGTGTTCCAATTAAATTACGAATGCTATATTGTTTGTTTAGAACCATTTGTTGTTAGTTTATCATGTTTTATATTTGTCAAAAGTATTTCGTTTACAATTTCCAATGCTGCTGATGAACTTGATAAAGTTTTACACTATGCTAATTAATTAGGATGGTAAAGTGGCTTAGTCAAATAGAATGATCTCAAAAACATTATAAATTTAAGATTTTATGAACACCAAAAAATGAGGGATGAACTCTATCTTCCCTCAAAAAAAGTTCTCCGCTAATAATATTGATTATACACAAAATAATTAGGCTTTTAAATTTTCTAACTATATCACAACATTTATATGTTCTACTATTGATTTTGCACCTCTCCTCATCTATCTTGATCAAATGACTCATGTATTAATATTCTTTCATCACTTGAAGTCGATTAAATGTGTTATGTTTCAGGTATAATTTAACTCTCATAATAATTTTAATTTTCATGTTTTTCAGTATCAAAAAACATATCTTCATTATCCCCAAAAAATATCTGCCTCGAATTTTTTTAATATAAATTTCTTATAGAAACATATTATCTCGATGTAGATATCAAATTGTTTGTAGTTAAAAAAAAATCGAGGCAAAGATTGATGGACAACTCTAGCTTTTGAAAATTTTGTATTTCACAAGTTCAGAACTCAATTAAATATTTTTTTGGTAAATATCTAAATTAAATGATATTCAACACTTCCATGTCGAATTGGGAGAAAATATATTTGGGCGTATCCAGTATTTTAAAGTTCGACAACACTTTCAATGTTTCAAAACAATCAAACAGAACACATGCAATAAATTGAAAATGCACGTCTTCGCTGTATCAATTTATAGTCATAACGTTCGAAGACCCCCTTAATTTCTTACCTTTGACAATCGCCCCAAAACTTTCATTTGTGATAAACACTTCCTACATTTATTGATTGGAGACAAATGGCATTCTACATGTTATGATCATCAAATTTGAAAGAAAAATAATCGAACTACATTTTTTATAGCGTGAATATTTAAAAATCAATATTTATCTCAATTGAAATGGAAATTTCTGCCCTCCTGAACTACAAAATTGCAAATATATGTTATCGCCTTGTTTTTAAGTACAATATGACAGTAATTAATTGATTTCTTTTCATGAATTTAACTATTGTATATTTAAAGTAAAAATTTCAATATAACTATTAAATATTAGTTTTGGTTCTTATTTGTAAATTAACCATCCGTACCTGAATTTTGTTTTTTTATGAAATAAATTTAATTTTCAGATATTTGAAATGTAGAAATGTAAAAAGTAAATTTTTTTTTTCAAAATTGAATAAATATTTCATTTTTAAAGTTAGATACTTATAAATTTTTATATAGTCAAACTATAATATAGATGAGTAGATTTGATCATTTTTCATTCAAATTTAATAATTATGATTGGGGGGGGGGGGATTTCTTGAATCAATAAGTTCAGGGAAGAATATCCACCGATTTTGAATCTAGGTCGTGGTCGGTTCATGACGATCAAATTTAGATTAACAAGGTCTATTCAAAATAGAATCTAAGTCGTACCTTAATTTTGAGTTATTGCAGGGTATGCAAATTCTACGTATGAAGGGTGTTTTTAACAAATAAAAGTTTTGAGTGTGATTGTTAAAGATAAAAAGTTTAGTAAGTATTGAGTCATTATCCACAATATAAAACTGTGTATGCATTCAGAGTGTAAATTATTGACTCGACTCTTCGAGTTAATCCAATCCGATCCGATTTGTTCTGACATGATCCGAAAATAAATGGATTGGATTGGGTTTAATTTTTTTGAACCAAATCGGATCGAGTCGGGTTCAGATCAGTCTGATCCGACCTGATTAATTATATATTTTTTAAGTAATTTTATGACTTAGTACTAATTAAAAACTTAAATTTATATTAGTTATATATTAATTAAGATTAATTATAAATTAATTGATATTCAATTGCTTAAAATAATACAAAAAATATAATAAATATTTAATTATTTTACATGGTCGGGTCGGGTCGACACGTAGCACGGTCGGATCGGATATGGATCAAGATTTTTTGATCCGAATATAATCGAGTCAGATTCAAATTGAGTCAAAAAAATTATAAAATAATAATAACTCACCTAAACCCAACCCAATCCAAGCTATTAACACTCCTAGTATGCATGCATATATAATGAAATCGCTTGTTATTCGAATTCTCTATTATTTTTGTTATTTTCTCCGACAGTGGACTACACTTTATTCTAATTTGTACTAAAATTCATTATCAGAAAAATAATAATAGAGATAACAGGATTTGAATAACATGGGTTTTGAATCCCACGCATGCAATACTTGTTAATAGATGTGTTTGTGAGTTTATTTTTTCTTTTCATTGGATACATGTAGAATTTTGTGTTTCAATCAATTGTTAGAACCTAAAAAAATTTCATTTATGTTAATACACGATTACCTATATGTAAAAGTAAAATATAGGATAATTTAAAAAAACATTTATAAATGGAGGCATTTGTGTCAAATATTATATATATAGAGAGAATTAGGTTATAGTGCTATGCATAATACATATTTTTTTAATTAAGTTATGGATCAATTTTTTATTTTCAAAGTTTTAAATGGTCAATCCAACCATACAAAATAATTTTCATATGAGTATCTAGATGTAGACCAAAATTTATATATTTTTAGAATGTTTTTACTATTTTTTAGGATAATTAGAAAATCACTTATTGATTTAGTTATTATGAATCATTCAAAAGAAGTGATCTTTTAACTTTTTAAAAAAAATAATAAAAAATCTTAAAAAAAATATAAAATTTGATATATATCTAGATATTTATATAAAAATTATTTTATACAATTGAATCGATCATTTACACTTTAATAACAAAAAATCTATCCATAATGCAGAAATGATCCTTACTATTAGAGAAAAAAAATTTAAGGTCGTGCACATGAAATTGGTTTATTGATTGCCCGCAGCAAGGAATTACTCACAGCCACGTTCCATGTTAAATGCTGCACGTTTTTAACCCTAGAAATTTCGATCCATGTGAATGCCTTTAATCACAAGTAATCACACAATGAGTATTAAATTTCACCTCTGAAATCTGTACTTATTTCATCGGCCAGAATAATCGGTTGATGATAAGCCCAAAAATCAAGAGAGGAAGAAAATACAAAAATTGTTAATATTTAGATGCAAAACACAGAAGATGCCAACCTCGGAAATTTGAATTTGCTTGCAAGTAAATAAGTAATAAAACAAAATGCAACAATCATGATCTGATGGACATGACAATGCTTTGGCCTTTTGACATCATTACTTACACCCAAAATCTCTCCAACAGAGAGTGTGAGACCAAGCCCCAAAAGCTCCCTCCTCTCTACCAATTCTATGATCTTTCCCCACCACACAAAAATGTGGTTTTTAAAAGGTTTACTTATGGACATCTAGTTGACTAATATGTAGGATAAAGTGGCTTTTTTATGGTGTAAAGTTAGGTTTAACACTCCAACAAAATAACAAAAACCTAAACCCGAGTCCGTAATGTTAGTCAACTAAATGCATGATAAATTTGTTTTATGTACACAAAAAAATCATAGCACAAACTTAATTCAAGAATCTCTCGTAGATATTAAAAATCTTATTAATTCAATTCATCTTTATTTACAAAAAGTTTCAAGTCCGATAATAAATTGATACACGTCATTTTTATAATTATTTCTTATGTACCACCAATTTGTTTATATTAGTCATTTTGTTACCAAATATTGCTCGTTCCAATATGCCAATCGACAGAAAAATGAAGTTGTTCTCTTTTCGATAGATTATGATTTATGAATTGTATTAATTTCAATTAAGGAATGTATAAAACCATTAGTCTTGAGAATTCACGTTTAACAGAAAAAGATGAGGTAAATGATGAAAGACAACTCATACTTGATTTGAAAGTAATGACAAAATTTATGTTTTAATTACTTAACATTTTTTTAATATATCGTGATTTTAGGAAAAAAATCACATTAATATATTCTAGTAAAATCTTCACACTGACAATTTTACATTTATGATCTTATTAATCATGTCGGAATGGTCTTCAATTTTTACGAAAATTCTGCATATTAATATATGGTGGATGAATTACAATCCAATGAATGAGCAGCGATCCAATTCGCCTTCTAGAAATCTATAAACTAGAGAATGATGGAATAATAACTCCTAATCCCAACCATCGGCTGGATTAAAAAAATTTGTAACACAAAATTGTGGCATTATTTATTCTCTGCTATTTGTATTTCACCATGTAAACTTCAGTAATTACAAATAATTTTCCGTAATTATGAGTATTTTTTAGGAGTTCACATGTTCTATTACAAATTTTGAATTCGTTCCATTTTTATTATTTTTTTCATTTTTGCAACTAGAACATATATCTGTTGAATATATTATTTACACGTCTAAATACTGTATACGTTACGATTTGTAAAATACGAGGACATTTTTTGATGGATGCAAATTACTTATAACTTTCTTAGTAAATAGTAAAGTATTTCTAAATCGAAATAATTTTTTTTTCTTCAATACTGAATGAAATTGAACTGCTTAAAACATAAATTTTGTAAAAACAAGCTATTTTCTTCTTTTAAACATTGCAAAATATTCGGTCTTATTTAATCAACGTCAGGGAGAATTATATAAATGCGACTGATTAAATTGACCGACTTTAGGCCAAACAACCGAAACAGGGAGATTTGGGCTATAGTTCCTGATCAAAACACATATGTGTCTTTTCTAAATTTAATCTTTCAAGACGGAACTATTTATCTCAAATAATTTCAAAATAATAAAATCAAATATAATTAGATACCGCCTTTAATTTTCATCAAAAGACCTTAAAAATTATCCCCATTTTCCCATCAGACTTGACCATCATAACTTAGGAAAATGGGTCAAATGTTATCTCATGCCATTTTACCTCTTGAATTACTAACAGCATCGCATAATGCACAAATCAAAAGGAGAAGAAAAGAAAATTTCTATATCTAATTAAACCAGGTTAAAGAAACAGCTCATTTAAGCCAATGGAAACAAAGATTAAGGCCTCCTGCATAAACTGCCAGCTAAACTTCTAAAGAGGAAAGAAGAAGAAAAACACAAATTAATTAACAGATCAAGAGGAAGAGGCAGCCCCACTGCTTCCATTCACCACATGACCCATGCCGCCACCGACATCGGTACCTGTCTCCACAGCCCCATTACCGCCTCCGATTCCCAAACCAACGCCTGCAACATTAGCAGTGGCAGCAGCCACCTCACGGTCACGGCTCTCCCGACTCTCGCCCCTCTTTCCAGTCCCCAAAAACACATGCTTATTGTTATGCATCCACACCTTAAACACACCTTTGCCTACCCCAATTTCTCGGCACCACTCCTCGACCAAAGCCTCATCTCTCTTCTGTAGCCGCCATCCAAGCTTCTCTGACAGCTCATGCATCCTTTGTTTCTGATCCGGGCTGAACTTTGTCCGGAACCGTTTCCTCGGCTGAAGTGGGCCAGTGCCAGGTGAAAAACTAGCTGGTACAGAACCAGGGCCAACAGCAGGGTTTATACTCCGCATGGGACCGGGAGCGGATACCGGCATAGGCGCCCCAGGCCCGGGTCCAGTAAGGGGTCCCTGAGAGGCTGGACCTCCAGTGCTGAGAGCCAATAACATATGAGGGGCAGAGGAGAAGTAAGCTGCAGGTGGGGAAGAGGTCGCGCGATCGTTAGTTCCACCATCATGGTCGTTTTCATCAACGTCATCATCACTGATGTCATCATCTGACATGTGGCGATCAGTGGCAGCGTCATCATCATGCCCGTCGAGCTCATCAGGCGGAGGATCAGGTAGGCGACGGTGGAAGTTGCGGTGGCACCCGCATGCAGCACACTTGAGCGAAGTTGGGTCGGAGGGGTTGGAACCTGATACGAGCATGAACTCTCCGCACCCGTCAAGTGCATGGCCGCCTAAGCTAGCAGCATGGTTCTTTAAGCATTCTCGGTAGAGAGACTCGAGGGGCGCGGCCAACGCCGGGGAGCGGTGGTGGAGGTGGAGAGAGTGGTGCTTTTTGAGAGTGCCGTTGGGGAAGGAGGAGAACTGTTTGAGCTTGGAGTCTGGATCTAGAAGCTTCTGAGCAGGGGGTGTTTCCATGGGGATGGGAGTGGGAGTGGGGGTGGGGGAGGGGGGAGAAAAGAGGGGCGGTTGTTACTTGTTAGTGAGATTTGGTTAGTGGGGAATTTAGGATTAGGGTTTTAGAGGTTAGAGAGACGGGGGGTAATGAGAAATGGAGCGCAGACTGAGAAGGGAAAAAGGAACAGGAGAGAGAGCGGTGATTAGGTGAGATGGGGATCGTGGTTCATGGAGAAAGGGAGGAGATGAGAATAAAAAGGAGAGGGTGAGAAAAACAAAGGATAAAGATAAGCTGATTTTAAGATGGTGTGAGTGAATAGTGATGTAATAACAAATAGAGAAAGGTTAGGGATTTGGGTCCGATCCTCTAGAATGCCTATATAAAAATAAATTATAATCATATGCTGGAATCTTTATCTTTTCAAAGTCTTGGTAATTTTGCATATTGCAGACTTGCAGTATTAATGTATTACCAATTACCAATTATATAGTCACGAGTCACAAGATCTGCGGAATTTTAAAATGTTAAGAAACATATTTTTTTTCTGTAATTCTTTAAGGAGGTTTTTCTAAGACTTTTTATTTTTTAAAAAAATTGATAAATAATGTTAGTTATTTTGTGATAGATTCAAATGGTTTAGGATCTGTTCAGGTTGTAATGACATGATAAATACAATTAACAATGCTTTTCGGAGTAAAAATAAAATAAAAATTAATAAATTGCAGAAAAAAGAAAAAAAAATCATATGTGTGATTAGGGTACTAAGAACTTGCCTATCAAATTTCAGCGACTGTAAAAATCATTGTTACTATTATTTTATAGCGGTAAAAGTGAATGAGACAAATTTTCACAATCGTTAAGTTCAACGTTTAAATCTTTGATATTTCTGAGCAGATTTAAAGTTTCAGACATGCTTTTAAAAAATATAGAATGGTCCTGTCATTGAATCATAACCCAACTCAAATATTATTAAAACGGCAACTTTTTAGGATTGAGGATTGGGCAAGTTGAAAATTATTACCCTTTGAAGATTGTGCTATGGGAGATAATTTAATGCAGTGAAAAGAACTTGCATGGAAATGTGGAGGACCCGTGCAAATATTGAATGTAAATAGTACATCCGAATATTTAAATTTTTTAGTAAAATAAGATTAATAAATTTGAACAAATTAATTTCCAAAAACTTTTAAAGTGCACCTACAACAGAATTTAAATTTGTTAGTAAAATGAGATTAACAAATTGAACAAATTAATTTTCAAAAACACTTAAAATTGCACCCTCTTTGAACGTAAATACTATATCAGAAAATTTAAATACTACATCAGAATATTTATTTTTTTAGTAAAATGAGGTTAATAAATTTGAACAAATTAATTTTTCAAAAACAATTAAAAGTGCACCTACTTTAACTGTATCAAATAACTGAAACCAACCAAACAGCATTAAACATTCCCACTAGGAGAATTTCTTTGACTGAGATCTGAATTGGAAAGTCAAACCTGATCACAAGTGTCATTAGATCAAAGACACGTATTATAATACAAACACTATGGGAGGGTTACACAGGAAATGTGCACTGCTCTCAGTGCTCCACCTAGCAAATGGTCTTTTAAATCCTGACACGTGGGGCTTTATTTAGACTGATCCTCTTGTGTGAATGGAGTAATTTATTATTTCCACTGCTCCTTAACAAGCAATGCTTGTGACTTGTGAATTAATTACCTTTAGATTAATTACCGATTTACCGTTTGTCCTTTTGCGAGGAAGGGAAGGGAAGGGAGATGAGGTTTGGTCCGAAGGAAAGAGAGGGGGGGGGGTAATAATGGGGGTTAATTTGTGTTCAACTACTGGCGGAGTTACTGTGGCAGTTGAGACCGTAATTTGTTGGGAACCAAAAGAGTGTATCGTTTGTTGCGTAGGAATACATGTAATGGGTTGTTGAGAATGATAATTGACCCGCTGTATAATGGGTCGGAAGCGGTGGAGGAACAGTAAGGATTAGCATTAATGAAGAGGTGTAAACGGATTAAATACGTACAGATAATGCCATAATGATGAAATCGTATTCACATCCGATTATATTTTTTGAATACACATACAGATTGAAAATATTAAACCAATATCGAATATGGATCGAATACTAAATGATACGATTGTGAATATAAATATATTTCGAATATCAAATAAAATTATCTTAAATATTATTGAAAAATAATTATTTATTTTTTTGGTTAGGAAAATTTTAATATTAGTTATAAAAATTTATCACTAATTATTACTACGTTATTAGTTCAAATGCATTGGCAAATTATAAAAGACATGAGCACATATTAGATCTAAAATTAAATCGATTTATAATCTACATCAAATGCATAATTGAAAAATATATAATATATTTTAAATGAATATTCGAATTTTAAAATTATTCACATCCGAATAATTATTCAGATCCGTATCAATATTCATATATGATTTCGAAATAAAACTCAAATCAACATCCGTATCAGTAAATAAATATTAAATTGACATCCATATTAAAAAATTATCCGAATTTATTTATATATATATAATATATATAAATAAAGAAATAAATAATTTCAGATAATATCATATCCGTTTAAATTCTACATTAATAGATGTGGATTTTGAATTGGGTGTGTGGCGACGGAATCTCGGTCGGTTTGTACAATGGAATAATTCATACTCGGATCAAACGGGTGGGGATGTATGATGGCGTGACGTGGCCGTTCTCACGATTCAGGAATTAATTTTAGAGTAGTTAACTCGTTATACTATCGATTAATTTTTTAGAAATATTGAATTAGAATAAATTACAATCATTAATTTCCATTATAACAGTCAAACTCAAACTAATCATAATCAATAGCAGAATTGGCCTCAATGTTATATGAATTTGGGTACAACCGTCAACGTTGAACTAAAATATTAGAGCATCTGCATTAATGTGGATTGTCAAAATTAAAGTTTTATGTCACATTATCAAATTTATAATCTATTTTAAAAGTAGCATCCCTGAATAGAATGAAATTGACACTTTCATAATTATTTTTCTGTTCCTCCGCTGATGTAACTTATCAAATAGACCGTCAAATTTAGATAATTGTTTAGTTTTGCTAGTCTCTGCATCCATGATATTAAAATGACATTTGTCAAATAAAATATGATAACCAATTTGACAATGAAATACGGATGCTCTAATACATATATCAAATATATTCAAATTTTGTGTGTACAATTTATTCATTAAAGAATCATTCAAAAGTTGAAATTCTAAGTTTCTATTCTAAAACATGAAAATGAATGACAGAAGAAATAATAATTCATTTCTTGTGATAAATGTCGCTATATAGGGAAATGTTTATGGAGATGTAAAACAATTTTATTCAGTTTGCACGGCACGGCTTACAGCAAGTTCACTGGTGAATATCAGTCAAATTATGTTTCTTATTTTTTTTTCTTTTCTTTGTGTTAGCATTTTATATGATATCTTTTTGACAACTATATATTTTATAATACTCAATTCAAAGTCAAGCAAGATAGTTAGTTATTCCATTTTATAAGTAACTTGCATGTTTTTTGTTCTTCTTAAATTCTTCATCAAACAATCTCAATTCCAACCTTAAAATTTAAATTCAAAGCAAGTTATTTTAAACTCATTGTTCATATGAAAATGGAATAACTCTGATAGAGGTTTTGTTTCTTTCAAAAGTTTAATATAATTCAAATTAAAATGTCCGTTTTTTAACAAAAAAAAAATAACAAAAAAGTGAGAACTAATTTTTTGTGTATTGGCAAAAGCAATGTTTTCCTTGTGAGATGTTACACATTTGAAAACTTACAAGTTATTTTTTATGCCCATCTAAATAGAATGGCTCAGATATTCATTTTTTAACGACCCGTTTCCTACTCGCTAGAGAACTAGATGCGGATCTATTTCAAATGTCAGCAACTCGTTTCAAGACTAGTTTTATACATGCAACTAGTATTCTCATTTCTTATGTTGTCAAGTATAATATATGTTCAACGATATCCAGAAGATAAATAATTATTTGAAGCACGCATTTCTAAGCTTAGAAACAACTAATTCTTGTCTCTGTCTGCTCGTATTTTCTCACTGCTCAAAGCATCTTTATCTATACTATTAAAGCGTATGTCCGTATTAGAATAACGTTCAGTCTGTTTTTTTTTAAAAAAAAAATTGAAGATGAGGATATTTATAACGATGAGCGATTCATAATTATCTAAAGTCATTTTTTTCATTTCTTTTGTTATTTTTCTACATGTATTAATAAAATAAAGTTATACATCAAATACATTAAACATCGATTATTATTATTATTTATTGTAAAAAAAGGCTATCAGTTGTATAGCCTTCCTTAGAAAAAAATTATTGTATTTCATAAATTATCATTATTAAATAATGAATTAATTTTATTTAAAATTTTAAAATATTTATAATTTATTTATAAAAATTAATATATTATATATAATATTTTTTAAAATTAAGAGAGTTTCACGTAATAGACAGCTTTTTTCTAATATTTGTAAAGATGCTCAAACAAACAAATGTAGGCCCAGAAAAGAATTAAGTCCATATATTAGGCTGAATCGTGGAAATTTTCTGGGCCTTATTCTGTGAATTTATGGTGAGGTTTCCTCTGTGTTGGGGGGATACAGATGGAGGGCTGGCTATGCGTTTGGGCTGACATGAGAAGAAGAACGGTTCCATCGTGGCTACATGCATAAATAAATTTAAAACGTGCACATTTTGTTGGGAACACCAGGCCCACAGGTGTGTTTGCATGGTGAAAGTATTAGTTTAAGAATAATACTTTTTTTGATTAGTAATTGAGAATTATATGAGATTAGTGATATTTCAGAAAAATATGAGAAAAGTGTTAATTTTTACTATTCCGAATTAGTAAAATGTTGTTTGGATAGTAATTTGAGAAAAATTGAGAGAATAGTTAAAATAATTATTTTTATTTTCTTTTATTTAATAGTAATATTTATTTAATATTACTCCGTACTAATATAAGAGAAAAAAAATAATTTTTCATTATTTTCATTACCCTCATGGACACTATTCCGCTAACCAACATTTTTTATGGGTTAGCGGATTAACTATTCTACTATTATTCTCGATTTTGTTTATGTATTTAAATGGTTGCTAACCTACTGCTAACCCGAGAACAGTGCTATTTCTACACTATCCAAATGAAAAAAGAAAAAAATGAGAATACATATTTCAGAATATTTTTTGGAATTTGAGATACCATTTGAGCCTACAATAGCATGCACAATTAGGATGCTCGCGAATTAGCAAGCATGGAATTGGTATTATTTGTATTTCTGGCAAACTCCTGACAGTTCCTAGTGCTCAATAGCATGCACAATTCTCTGGGACAGAAACTTTAGATAAAAGTATATATTTGAGCAGATTAGTTGCTTTCTATAATAATTAATTTTTATTTGCTTTATAAAAAAAGCGTATTACTCCGATACTTCAAATCCTTTAACGTACGTGTATCCATTACACGTTAAATACAGATTCATATCGATATGGTGCGAATGCATATCGGATTCGCCATGTGATATATCTGACTATTTTATTTAGTCTGACTTGTAAATTTGGTCTCCGATACACTTTTTGAATACGTTTTTGATGCGTCACACTGAAAGCCGCACACGTTGCAGCCACAATCGATCCCATAAATTCTCTGAAAAATCCCTTGGAAAAGGAAAGGGCACGAGGAATCAAACCCACGCCTAAGGGAAATGAAGAAAGTAGCAAGACCACTACATCACATCGATGCTTGTGAAAGAAGGTTTTAATTTTTGGAATGGGTTTCCAATGATCTGGGACTAATTTTTTTTTCAATAGTTGAATTAGCATTAAAATTGGAAGAAATATAAAATGCAAAATGAGTTTGCATCGAGATTGATGAAAAAAATTGATGCAATGGTTGAAACAAAATTTAAGACAAATTTTGGTCCCAAGTCATTGAAAAATTAACCGGTTCCTTATGCTAACTTTTTTCTAGATGAAAAGAAATGCTTCCCACGCGCGCACTCGCCATTATATTAGCTGCTGCCTTTTACTCAGTTTTTAGTAATAATAAGTTTTATTAAATTAATATTATTAAAAATAAGAGTGAGAAACGAAAAATTTCAAATATATGAATGGTAGCGCGCCACTGGAAGTGGCGCGTTTCATTATTTTTACGAAGCACGTCACTGATAGTGGCGCGTTTGCTTCTTATATATACAAAATGTGCAGCGCCTCTCCATCTCACTTGCGCGGGGTTTGGACGAAATGCGCCACTGACAGTGGCGCGTTTCCTAAAAATAATGAAACGTGTCATCGCCCGGTAGCGCGTTTCGTCCGCGCCAACGGCGCGTGTATGCGCGCGCCATTCGTATATTTGAAATTTTACATTTCTCACTCTTATTTTTAATAATATTAATTTAATAAAATTTATTATTACTAAAATCTGCCCTTTTGCTTGATAAATTAAGAGAGTGTTCCCCCCCTTTTTTTTGTTTATTATAAATATTATTCTTATATAAAATTTATTATACATAATAGCACCGTATCTAAGATTTTTTAAAATTAACGTATTGCCACATCTTGCACCATATCAAATATGATATCCGCACCCACACTCATGTAACATAGTATAAAAATATAATTTATCTTTATTAGAACTCAGCTTAATTATAGAAAGGTGTTAGATGTTTTCCGATGTTACAAGTGGCATTCTTCCTCATGCTTCTGCTATAATGTTACGGTCAGAATTATATATTAATAGGGTTTTCAATTTTAACAATTTGATTCACATATTTTTGTTATGGTTAAATTGATTTTTCTTTTGACAGTTGAAGCTTTGTTATTACTCAGGTTGTTATAATTTTGGTCGGCATACTGGAACATCCCGAGTTACAAGTTGGTGGCATGTCAACATGGTAAGTTTTGAACTAAACTTTTGATGCTTTATTTTAAACTTCTCATCAGTCCAATTGAATAGTTCAAGTCATAAGCAACTAAAAATGACTTAGAAAAAGTATCAGACTCAAGCTCCAGTTGCCTAATATGGTGTGAAATCTGTTGATTTCATTTTCCTATCATTAAAAAAACTATCTGCATTTAGCTCAAGCATAGGAGAAAGAAATAAGTAGGCAATTGCTTTTTGCTGCAAAATCTTTCTTCTATGAGTGCATTCTGCTGCAAAATCAATCAGAAGCATTCAAGTAACACCAACTTGACATTTATTCTTTTTTTTTTTTTTCCTGCAAACTTTGATTATCCAGATGAACTAGTAAATGATAATGTATTATGATCTGAAATTCGTAGAAGCCGGCTTTATCACGTTATGAAGAATATATTCAAAATCATTGAAGAATTCACAAGAGATTTATAAATTGTACACTACAAGCCGATTTAGTGAAAGACATTTGGAATTGATTCGAAGCAGATGAGCTTGATGATTAAATTAATTCTTTCAGTATGTCATATTATTTTTTATATTTTAATTGAAACATTTACAATTTAGGGAGCAGGTGCAGTGTTGTAAATTTTTTTTTGTAATTATTGTTTGTTTGACGTGAATGATAATTGTTAGTTTGACATGAAAACTGTCATCACAAAATTTTAGTATTGAAAAAAATTAATCATGATTAGTAATTTTTCTGACGTATCTTAAACAAAAATTTAAAAATGATTTCAGTGTTAAAAATGCTCTTAGATTTCGTTCTAAGAAAATCTTATATCGGTCATGCCCGGTCTATGCCGTCGGAATGAGAATTATTTAGTAGGCCTATCTGCAATTAAAATTTTCAATACTCAAGGCCGAGAGGGCCCAAGTAACACCAAGCATGTATAAGTCTCAGCTTGACACACGACAAGGCTCAACCCGGTCCTATCAATTCTCTGTCTGGACCGGATGTGTTGGTCACGAACTGAGAAGTTCCGAATGGATATAAACAGCCACGTGTTGTATTATCATCTCTACTGGTAACCAAGGATTTATATATAATGGAAATTTATACTCTCAAGTAACCAAGTCAATGCAAAACTGTCTTTTTTTTAGAAGGGGTTATTTTGACAACTTTAACATAGATATCTAAATAAATATAAAAAAATTCTTAAAAATGAATTTTTTTTATAGATGTGTTTTCATATCTTTAGATTGATGACCATTCAAATTTCATGCAATTTTATTATTATTTGATAGTTCATCAAAGACCGTTAAATTAAAACCGTTGCAACTTATATGAAAATTTAATGATATTTGATGGACTATCAAACGATAATGAAATTGCATGAAATTTGAATGACCGTCAATCTAAAAGTAGAAGAACACATCTATAAATTTTTTTCATTTCTAATTTTTTTTATTGTGTTTATTTAGAGGTCCATTGTTAAGTTTGTCAAAATAATTCATTCTCAATGGATCCCCACTCTTTATATATATATATATATATAGAGAGAGAGAGAGAGAGAGAGTGTGGAGATACCGTGAACTTAAACTCACGGAGGCCTTCCGTGAGCTTAACTCAAAAAACATATTAAATCATCTCAAAATATTAATTTATCATTCTCATTAATTTCTTTATATAAAAATCTTGTGGGATGCAAAAAATTGGAGTGTTTTGAGTTTTTTAAGTCACCGTTTTTAATTTTTTAAAATAATGTTCAAGTATTGAATATATTATTATTATTTTTAGAGTTGATTTTCAAAAATTAAAAATCACAATTTAAAAAGCTCAAAACGCTCTAAATTTTTGCATCCCATGGGATTTTCATATAAAGAATTTAATGAGAATGATAAATTAAAATTTCAAAATGATTTGATATGTTTTTTGAGTTAAGCTCACGGTATCTCTACTCTCTCTCTCTCTCTCTATATATATATATATAAACTTTAATCTTTGGGGAAAATTAAATAAGAGGGACGCAATGATAAAAGTAATGCGTATCAGATGGATTAGTTCTCTTGTTTTTGTTTAAATTTATAAAACTTAACCACTGGATGCGCTTTATTTTTTTAACTACGAAATATATAAAGAATCGTAGAAAATGGTGCTTCGGTTTGTGGGGTTACGTTTAGAAATTCGAACTGTAAATTTTGACAGTTCTTACTGCCTACAAAATTAAAAGAAAATAGGAGAGAATGCCACCAAAACTGGTATTAAACTTATTTTTAATTTATATTTTAAAATTTAATATTGAAAATTTAAATCTGAACCCATCGATTTTGTTTAATTTTATGATAGATATATGTTTGTAAAATTTCATGATTTTTGGATGTTATTTTATGCTAGATCAAATGGTATCAAAATGAGTGAATCTAATTTATTATGATTGATTAATTTTTATATATTTATTTTACTATCATTCAATCCCACTTTAAATGAGCTCAAAAAATCATAAAATATTATGAACATATATCTTAATATCTAGTGTAAAAATGAATAAAATCAGTGATTTAGATTTAAAATTTAAATACTAAATTATGAAATATAAATTAAAAAGAAATTTGGTTATAGTAGATGCGACTAAATCCAGTGGTGAAAATTAGATCCTTCTCAAAATAGAATTAAAATAATATAACTTTTTTGGGTGTAAATAATTAATGAGATATATGTATAAATGTTGGGTATGGTAATAGGGATATCAAAAGGTAGGGTAGGATATAAACATCAAGAAACACAAAGGATGTAATACAAAATCGTATTAGAGTTTAATGTTCAAGCATAATGGAAAATAATTCAAGCAAGAAGATCCAAGATGTAATAGAGTTTAGCAAAAAAAGGTCTATGTCTTTAGGAGCCTAAATCTATAGACAATCTAAGTTGAGGTGATACACTACAATAAGTGTTTATAAATATAAAGCTCAGTCCATTGCAAAATAAATAGGCTGTCGAGTCTAACGATTAAGAAAAATCTTGGTCTCTAATACAAGAGGGTCACCAAGGAGATGAATGATAACACACTCAAATAAAGAAGAGAACACTCAAGACTCAAGAATAAATAAGAAGAAGCATTGATCACGCATGATCTAGTAAGGATAATAGAGATGATCTAGATTAAGCTAAAATGAAAGATTTGACTTATTGAGAACTATCATTTATTTGGTCTTATCTCTCTCACTTAGGATATGCTGATTAAATCTTAGAACTTAAAATTTTACTATTAGGAACAAGTGAGAATAAGAGAGTCGAGTGTGAGAGAGTAACTTCTTTTAAATAGATTTTTTAAAGTTGTTTACAAATCGGATTTCAATTTGAGCCGTTATCATTGGTTGGTGAGCCTTTGTAATGGTTTAGAAGTAGTCATTGAATATTAAATCTTTAATTTTGGAAACTTTAAATTTTGAGCCATTGTAATGTTTCTCGAATCGTTACAATGTCTCTCCACCCGTTTTAATGTTTTGTTCTGATATTTTGTAAATAAAATATATATTTTTAAATTATGGCTAAGCTATACGAGCCGTTACATAATGGCTTGATCTATTTCTCTAATTTTTTTTTGCAGTTTAATTCAATTTATCTTAACCAATTCAATTAAGTTGAGTCTAACTAAATCATAATCTAAGTAAGTCTTGATTTAGTTCTAGCATCCAATACGTAGATTTGATCTCTTGTGCATTTTAATCCGTGCACAATTTCAAACAAGAAAAATTATAATATTTAAATATTATTTTATAAATTGATAAATTAAGAAAATTATTTAGTATGCGACTTACTAAAATTATGTTTTCGAACTCTAACAATTTTTTTAAATATAACTATAAATATATATAAATAGGCTATGGTGTTTTGCAAAGTATAAGAGCATTGTGTGTTTTACGCTCTATTATTAATTTTAAGTCAGAAATGATTGATCCAAACTGCTCAATCTAATCTCCATATCAAAATCTATTAGTAAACTAAATTATATATTTTTTAGAATTCATTTCCTATTTTTTTCGATAGGGGGAAAATCATCATTTTTGGATGAACCAGAATTCTCAGATCAAGTAATTTTCTCCTCATCAGAAAAAATAGCAAAAAATTCTAAAAAATATATAAAATTTAATTTTCTAATAGATTTTGATATGAAGATTAGATTGAAAGGTTCAGACCGTTCAATTTAATCTTCATATCAAAATCTATTAGAAAACCAAATTTTATATTTAAAATTTTTTTTTTTTCTATTTTTTTCGATGAGGAGAAAATGACTCGATTTGAGAATTCTGGTTCATCCAAAAATGATGGTTTTCCCCCTATCCAAAAAAATAGCAAATAAATTTCAAAAAATATATAATTTGATTTACTAATAGATTTTGATATAGAGATTAGATTGAGTGATTTGGATCGATCATTTCTGACTTGAAATGGAGAATAGAGCGCAAAGCACACAACGCTCTTGTGCTCTGCAAAGCATCGTAGCCTAATTATATATATATATATATATATATATATATAGAGAGAGAGAGAGAGAGAGAGAGAATAATCCGACGTGCTCTTAAGCTCACGGAGACTTTTCGTGAGATTAACCCAAAGAATATATATTAAATCATCTTCAAATATTGATTTATCATACTCATTAAATTCTTCATATGAAAATCTTATGGGATACAAAAATTTGAGGTGTTTCAAGTTTTTTAAGTCTTTATTTTTAATTTTTAAAAATCAGCTCTAAAAAAAATAATAAAATACTTAATATTTATATATTATTTTCAAAAATTAAAAACGATGAATTAAAAACCTCAAAACACCTCAATTTTTTCTATCCTATAAGATTTTCATAATTTTTTTTATGAGCATTAGTAAATCAAAATTTAAAAATAATTTAATATATTTTTTGAATTAAATTTATAGAAGCTAGCTTAAGAGTACCATAAATTTATTCTCTCTATATAATACGGTTATCAGTTTAATGCTTGAACTTTTGCATTAAATCTTCCTGAAATACTTAAAAGAAAGAATCATTGATACGGCTGTACGAATAAGTACGAATAGGTGATAATGGGCTAGGAAATAATTATTTATAACATTATGCATTCGCGTTTATTCAATTGTATGCTTTTCGTTTAACAAGCATAAGACGGAGTGAGATATTACTTATACCGCTATAATTTTCCTTTTAAAGAAGCAAATAGAAATGAAGTAAATTAAATTCGCATTTTGTTTTTATTATTTTACTTTGCCGTAAAAAGTAAAGTGAACTGAAGTTACTGTGACAAATTCACTTCACCAATCACCACAACAACTAAAGCAATTTTCTCAATTTTTTTTTAAAAAGTAATTCATTCAAGTGTGTACTTGTCGTAAAAAACTTAAGGTCTCATATCAAATTATTGATCCGAACATTTCAATTTATTTTTATATCAAATTCTTAGAGAAAAATTAAAATTTATATTTTTTGAAACTTTTTTTTGTTATTTTTTTACTTGATGGAAAGTTGGTTGATTTGAGGATTTTGGATCGTCCAATAGCGATGATTTTCTTTCTACCAATTTTCTTTAAAAAAATATAAAATTTAATTTTCTAAATGAGTTTGATATGTAGAATAAATTGAACGGTTCGGATTTGACATTTTTAATTTTAAAATTTTAAATTTTGACGCGTTGCATTTTAAACTTCCTCAGAAAAAAATGAACAAAATCTCTCAAAATACCAAGCTTTTAAAAAACTTCATTTCTAACCGTTTTAACTCCATTGTAATTTCATCAAAATCCTTAATGTGAAGTAAAAAAATATCGTTTATACCGTTAAAAATCACGTTTAAATCATTTTAACTCAAAATTATTGTCTTACTGTTAAAAACCGTGAAACTTTTTTTAAAAACTTGGAAAATACACTATATTCTTTTTAATATTTTATACAAATTTTTGTTTTATGTGAGACCAGGCCTTTTTTTATCCTCCCCTAAATCCGTCCTCACCCATTTGATACTCTTATTTTTTTTTCAAGAATCAAGAGGATGAGATCTTGCGGAAGAATTCTTCTTACATTTTATTTTAATTTTTAGAGATAGTGTTTATTGTTGTTGTTATTTTTATTATTATTATTATTGGTGGTGGTGGTGGTGGCGATGATGATGGTGGTAATGCTATTATAGAGATCTCTTAGTTCTATGTTTTAGAATTGGTTTCATTTGTTATCTCAATTTATTTAAAATTAAAGACTTTTGTTGTTGTTGTATAGTTTTTGTTATTTTTATTATAACAATAAAATATTATTAAAAATATTATGACATTACTATTGTAAAATTAAATTTGTTGTTATTTTTTGAGAATTAATTTTATTATTATCATCATCGTCATAATGTCAATATTAAATAATCTCTTCTGGTTATCATTATAATTATCCGGCACATCGGTTGTGTGCATTTAACAACGAGAAAAGAAAACAAAGAGAGAGAGAAGCAGGTATACCGTGTTAGCACGGTGCAACTGCCCCATGTGTTCTCTCTTTGTGTAGAAGTAGAATATGGCTGCGTGTAGCCGTGTAGTGTATTAAAAATGGGGCGGGTTTGCACGAGTGAGCGAGATTTGGCGGGACGGTCGATGAATTTTTATGAGACGAATTTATTTTGGGGGTTGGTCGTGACCCGTCGGGTCGGCGATTCGGAATGGGTCGGGTCGGGAATGGGACACGTCAATGAGTTTTTTATTTTCAAAATTCAAAAACAACTCAATAAAATTTAAATAAATTCTCAAAAATTCCGAAAAATTCAAAAATAATTATTAAGAATATTAAAAATATATAAGTATTTATATTTTGACCAAAAAAATTTAATTTCCCCGCATTTTTAATTTTTTTTTTAATTTTCCCGGGTTTGTCGGGTTTTCTGGGTCGGGTTGGGTCTAACACGTTTTTTTTTTGAAATTTTTTTGTCCGTGTCCGTGCTAGACCACCGGTTCTAATAGATCACATAATTAACGAGTTGAATCACGGATCAGAACGGATTAGATCACGATCATGAGTTCCGCTAGTCGGATCTGACCCGTCCAGATTTTTTTATTCGTGTGCGTCAATGAAGTATTGTTATATCTGTTTGCATCCAATTTGCTGGGTCCCACCTTGGTTTGTCTAGTTGCTGGGCCCCTCCTATGTAGATCTCTTAGATTAGATTAGATTGGATCTGATTGATTAATTTCCCTCTCAAACAGGTACACTATTTATTTAATTTTCTGTTCATTTTACCTAAGCGTTCGGATCTAGACATCTACTGTATGTAGAACAGTAGGGCTAAGATAGCATAAATTAAGTATGGGTTACGCATGCCAGAAGAGAAGAAGAATGCCTAGACATGCGCTATTTTACACGCGCCAAAAGTAATTGACAAATGTCAACTTTTTCTATTTTCTTTCATTTCTCTCTTCGGTGAAAGATCTGTGTATTGTTTAATATTGTGTGGGGTGCATGTTGTGTCATTTCATTCTCCAGCTCAGCACCGACGCACCGTCAGAAAAAAAATTAGCAACTTTTTTAGGAAAAACAAATATAAGCTTTTGTTCATGGGAATGCGTGTTGTAAAATTTATATCTCCAGTTATGAGGGACCAAAGAGGATGTTTAAATTAAGTTTAATATTTGTCTGACATATTTTATCCACAAGCCTGGTTTCCTTCTGAGGGTATTTTGTGGGTTTTATATTTTATGTCTATCATATTTTAATCAAGAAGTTGTGATTTATCAATTTTACATTTTAAGCTGGATAAAGCGATGTATATATTATAATATTCAATTTATACTGACAAAATCGCAGATTTACTACATATTATAATGTGTTTCGTCTGTGTGATAAACCTTGGCTAATTAATGGGAGTTATATTTTTTTAAAAATTATTTATACTTATGACTTATTTAATTTTTACAAAATTAATTTATTAATCCTATAAGATAATATCAATTCGAAAAAAATATAAAGTAGTACAAAAGTACTACGAGGGCAAATCAAGATGATGTTTAAAATTGCAAACCACTGAATATGCTCGAGTTCATCAATTCGTAAAAATTTGGTATAGTATATTCCTAGGTCGTTACAGATTTGGTTTTAGCTAACTGAAAGTCTGAAACCACACCAGCTTTGGGACCAGAGAAGATTACATTTTATCCTTAAATCGGCACAAAAAGAGAGAGAGAGAGAGAGAGAGAAGATCCAATTCAAATGTGATACGATTTCAATTAATGATTACTAAATAAATCGATTTAATTTCGTAGAAACTTGGTGTCAACAAAATATGCTATGAATCTCTCACAAAATATCTCACGACATTGCCTAGCTGTAAATATTAATGGTAGATATATTTGCGTGATCGTATTTGGAGAGCAATTAATTCCTGTGATATTTGTTTTCTAATCTTTTGATTTTTGATTGTATTGTACCTTGTACCATACTTAACACAAGAATCAATAATATAAATACACGTGCCTCACGGTGGAGCCGTGGAGGTAAGGAAAGCATTTCACATTTCTTACTTGACACCAGAGTTCTTTTAATCCTTGTTTAACCATCGTTTTATTAAAGATTGATCATATGGATCAAAAAAAAAAACAATCGAGGTAGGTAGAGGAAAATTGTGAATATACAATAAGAAATATTCAAACAAGTTTCAGAATCTAAAATTTTGGAAAGCACAAAACGTCGACGCTAGAATTCAATTTCATCAAACAAGCATGATCGATCACATGGGAAATGGGAACAACTACATGCAAAATTAAAAGGAAATACTAAAAGACGAGGACACAATGTTGATTTGTAGTGGCGAACATAATCAATGTGCATTAATTAATTTCATTAATCTTCATTCCTTAATGTGCAGTGCAATGTACGGTGAACCTATTTATTATCACGGCCTGACAGGCCATCCGAGTAATGTGAAATTCTGACTTCATCAAGATCCATACAAGCTGCTTGTAGGGATGGATTCAAATTTGCTATTATTCTTGAATAATAGCAGGGCTTACTTTTAAATCTAAAAAAATAAAATAAAATTTAAAACAGAAAAAATTGTAGATATATTATTTTACTCGTAAATTGATAGCCCGTCAAATTTCATACAATTTGATTAATGTTTAGTAGTTCATCAAAGACCATTAATTTGAAACTATTACAAACATTAGTGAAAGACCGTTAAATTTGATAATCTTTGATGAACTATCAAACATTAATGAAATTACATAAACTTTCAAAGGTTACCAATCTATAATTAAAAGAGCATATCTATAAAATTATTTCTATTTCTAAATTATTTTTACATATTTTTAAATTTAAAAGTATAACTCTATTATTGACAAGAATAATAGCATATTTAGATCCAGAGATAAAACAGTTAGGTGGCCTTCTTGTCAAGGTTTAGCAGTTATGATGCACAGTGATCTCTTTGTACCATTTATGAACAGATTTTATTTTTGGTAAATATAATAAAAAAAAGAAAAATGATATGATTTCTTCGAGTTTTTGCGCACTAGTTTGAACCTAATTTCAAATTCGATCTTAATTTTTTAACAAAATTTTCTGTTTCGATTAATTATTTGTTTAATAATTTATTTATTATTTTTATAGTTTTAATATTTTATTTAGTTATTTTATTATGTTTAATATTTGTTAAATAATTTAGCTTATTTTTAATTAATTATTTAATTTCATAATATTTTTATTCCATCCAATGCTCCCGATCGAACGAAGGAAAATGATCATCATTAATTGACTGAACAAACAATTAATTAATTTCTGATAAAATATTCTGTTTTATTTTGTGCAAAATTGTAATGATGATCAATTAATTAATCAATATTTTATTTTTTTCAGTTTTTTTTGTTTCGTTTAAAATTTTATGATAAATTATTTATTTATTGGTTTAGCTTCTTTTTATCGTATTTAGCGTCTGATTTTTAACTAAAAATCAACACTAAATATTTATCACTTTTTATAAAAATATAGTTAAAATATTAATATGTTAAATATGATATTGTTGTGTATTTAATAAATATATAATATTAGTTGATATTATAATATAATTATACACAAAAAAACTAAAAGTAATTAATTCAAAAAATACATCATAAAATTCTTATGAATATACTATATATGATGAGCACAACGAACAAGAATATATTCAATTTCTAACTACAAATCTGAAAAAATGATAAAAAAATTCCCACAACTTTAAATGGTTTTAAGGCCTCATACGAGCTTTCCATGGCTTGGTAGCACATTTCGATCGAAGTTTTCTATTAAAAATTATAGTTATTTGAAGATGATATGCTCAGATTTCGAATTTGTCTTCAATCGCATCTCTGTTCGTTCGAACTCATAGTTAACAATCAATTAAGAAAACAAGCTAAATCATTGAATAATTATTAAACATAATAAATAAATTAAATAAACTATTAAAATGATAAAAAAATAATCAAAATAGAAAAAATTACCAAAAAAAATTGGGATTGAGTTTCAAACTCGGTTCATAATAGAGGTGCAAAAATTCGCAGCAATCATACTATTTTCCTCCTTTTATTTATTATATTTACAAAAAAAAATCTGATTTATGAATGTCCGTTAGACCACTCTCATCTTTAATCCTCCATTGAAGGATCCCACAAATGGTCTTCGATGAGAAACATTACGCCGCCGCATTTATTAATTGAACTCACGTCATTCACCACTCGCAATTTTCGTCTTGGATGAGTAATTAGAGAGAGAGATGAAGCGTATAAATGTATGTAATAACTACGTCAAGTATGTATAATAATGTATTGTATGATGTATAATGAGTGAATGAATATCTTTTGCGTTCCCTTTTTCAGAAGAGATCCATGAAAGAGGAGAGGGAATTAAAAAGAGCACCGCTGGGTGAGGCACGTAACATGTTCCCCTCATAGTTTGCCTTTCACGTGATGGTTTCAGACCTCCCACATGCATTCCCCTCCCCACCTCCCCCACATCCGTGAAAGGCGCCACAAGTTTTCAGTTTTAACCAAAAACCCCTTCACTTGTGGGGCCTACATATTTTCAATCTTTTTACTACCCAGAACACCCATTATCACTCCTGAAATTGTCATTGTTGCCACTCTAAAGTCTAAACCCAACTCAGAGAATGTTCGTATTTGTACCCAACTCAGAGAATGTGCATATTTGTACTTCTGGTTCAAAGACAAGGGAACATTTCCATTTTTTTTAATTGATTTTTAAATATTTTATTTTTTATTATTTTTATAAATTGAATTTTTAAATCGAGGGCAGGAAGCAATTTTTGCCGACGCATGTTAGGAAGATACTTTTTTCACCTTATTGAACTTTGTTTGCTTCCCTATAGGCTATACGCCTATAACAACCCCGCCCAACACCGATCTTATCCTCTGGGTACCAAAAAAATAAAATGAACAATATTATCAGATTTTTTTAAATAAAATAAAAATAAGGAAGTGATATGATTTCAGTGGAAATATGCACTCTAGTTGGGACCGATAGTTTTTTTTTTTTTTTTTACAAAAGTTTGAAGTTTTGATAATTTTTTTTTGAAACTTTTTCAAACATATGATATATAGGATTCAAGTATATTGTTATATATTTAATAATCAATTAAAAGTTCGATGGTTCTTCTTAATAATTTTTTATATTGCTATATATATATATTTTGTATAATGGTTAATTAGTGTATTTATATTTTTTTCTTGTAGCAAAGCAATGGTCAAGTCATCTAAGTAAGGATGAAGTAAATTACCGTTAATAAATTAAGTTAGAGTGTTGGCTGATAAAAAATAATTATTGATATAATTTTTAAATTTAAATATATAGTTAAATAACATATAAATATAAATATATTTGTCAATCAAATATAAATAAATATTTCATAGAAAATAAAATGGTACCAATAAATATCTTTTTTTTAATATACATAATTATAATGATGATTTAAAAATAATTTGAATAGGGGACAACACTGTTCCTATTTTTTTCTACTCATTTTAATCCATAGTAGCAAGAATTTTGAATATTTTTGTCTATCTTTATGTTTTATTTCTGATTTTGCTTAATATTTCAAATAATATGGTATTTTTTCGTATTATTCATAAAAATTATATATTTTATTTTGTTATTAAAATATTATTATTTTTATTATATTATTTGTGTAATAAAAATAAGAAAACAATTTTTAAAATATATTTATGTCATATTGGAATAATGAATTGCATGCAGAATAAAATACTAGTATCTACGACATGTATTCATTTGTAATAAATTTCATTGTGTAACTGGGCATCGCGTGTTAATTTTCTGACAATTATATATGTGACATGGACCTTGTTGAAGTGTTTGAAAAAGTTAAAAAAAAATTAATCAAAACTTAAAAATTTTGTAAAAGAAAAAAATGGGACTGAATTTAAATAAAATGTGACCACTTCCCTATTTTTTTTTATTTTTTTATCAAAAAAAAAATCTGCAATATTACGTCAGTACTACGCACAGCGTATACGAGCAACATTTCACACACAAAATTACTTCAGAGGATTTCGATCCCCCCCAATCCTATGCTCCACAACTCTATATATTTGGATCCCTACTGCCTTTCCCTCCAAACCAAATCTAAAACTCCTTTCTCCAATCCTGTGTAAACGCTTAACACTACTGCATCTTCGGCTTGAAAATGGCGGCCATGGCTAAGTTGCTTCTCGTCTTGGTACTTATCATCCTAGCCATTTGCACGGCTGAATCCATGGTATGATTACTGCTTGTTAGGCCATAGCCGTGTAACACCGTGTTGGTACTATGGCCATCTAGTATATATTGTGTATTTTAAGTTCAAACTAAAGCCATATCAGGTGATCAGAGTTTTCTGGCCCATTAGAAGAAATGGTAAAAATATTGTTGATCTTCTGGTTAACAACATTGGTACTGGTTTCAGTGCATACAAGTCTACTGCAGTTATAGGCTTGATTGTAGACATTAGCAGAGCTTCATCAATAATCAAGGGGGGTCGGCCTTTGTACTGTACAATAATTTGTATAAATTAATTATTATTTTCTTACTAATTTTTCAAATTAGATGGGGGCCATGGCCTCCTTTGATCCAATGAAGCTCCACCACTGATTGTAGATCAGTACAATTCCTTTTTTGTCTATTTTCTGTCATGATTTCTGCGAATTTTATAGTTCTTATAGGTTTCTTTCTGGCAAATTAAGGAATCTGGTTCGGTAAAAATAAATCAAGGAAAACACAAGCTAGATTGTTCATAACAGTTTCAGAATTCCGGTACAAGACACAAACCATGTACTGGTAGAACAACCTATATTGTTATATTAAAATAGTTATTGCTTACATTTCATTGCTTTTTCTATCGTAGATAAGGGAGACTGATGAAGCTGAAGTGAAGTATGAACTGGAAAGGGTATGTGAACTTGCTATCCCAAAAACTAGTTTCAATAAAATTTCAATTGTTGTTAAGCATCAATCAAGCATCCTAGTTAATGTTAATTTTTAATTATTGTGTATGTTGAGCTATTCTGTTTTCTTAACTATAGGTTAATGGTCTAGGAGGTCAGAAAAATGGGAAAGGAAATCTGCAGAGCTCTCGTAAGTCTCTCTAGTTTAAAATTACTTTCAAGACATGTTTCAGAAATAGCAAATGGCCCCAGATAATGCCTAATTCTATATGGGCCATTTTAGAGGCTATTTCCAACTTCCGATAGTATTATGCAATTTTTATTTAGGATGATGACAACAAAGCCAACACCACAAATGGGCCATTTTAGGAATCAATATGCATGTGGATCCAATAGATAGTATGGCAAATATTAACAGTAAACATATAAGGGTTTTAAAAGAAACATTTTCAAATGCCTCCACTCCAATAGCATACCAAAGTTTCCATCTCAGATCTAGTTACAGACCTGATCATGTTTAGTGAAACAGTAGAAGCATAATCTGATTCATAAACCACCAATGCTAGCTGTTAGTTACTCTTGTCTGGATTGGGTGTTTTTTGTTATTTCCAATTTCCAAATCAATTGAATTCACACTGTGCTTCTATCTATTAGATGTACACCAAAATTTGCTTTTCATTCAATTGATCTCCAAACTTTGTTTTTTCACTCTGTACAATTCATGAACCTGATCCGCACACTGAGCAAAGTTCCTAACAGTTAGAAGATATATCCAAACAGTTTATATGCTAATGCATCAAAATTTGAACAGAATGCCCCGGGCAATGCCAGAGGAGGTGCTCCCAGACTCAGTACAAGAAGCCTTGCCTGTTCTTCTGCAATAAGTGCTGCCAGACATGCCTTTGTGTTCCATCTGGTTTCTATGGAAACAAGGGAGAGTGCCCCTGCTACAACAACTGGAAAACCAAGAGCGGCGGCCCCAAATGCCCCTAAACTAATTTTCAAGATTATTACACTATTTGCCTCTGAGCTTATAATTACTTTATTATATTCCTCTACTAATTCAGTATGATGTACCTTGCATATTTATTAGAGTCTTCCAATCAAACTCAGAACTGAGCTGAGGATTGGAGCAAGGTGCCACTCTATTATAGTAAGATTTGTTTTACTTAATCTTTTGATCGATGTCTATTTATTAGTTATTATTATTGATGCAAAAATAGGAAGGTCTGCATGCAATGTTTGCTTGCAAAATCAAGATCATCTTCTTTTGTATGCCTCTTACAAAATTGAACTTTCTGTGCCAAACCATTCGAGTAAGTTACATTCATAGGATGGATTTGTCTATGTAAAACAAGTTTTAAGTTGAGCAACAAAAAGCTGTGCTGTTTCTCTTGTTTTACATTGTAAATTTATATCAATATTACACGTATCAACATTTTTTTTTTCTGGATAAATGACAACAGGCCAACAGACATTAGCTTTTGCTTGATAGTAAATAAGATTTGGAAAGGAAAGCGGTTTCCATATTTTTGCTGTGTATGTATATCAGATAAAAGAAGAAATGTGCTATATTTTCTCTTAATCGGACGGCCAGATAACAAAAGAATTTCCGCATTTCCGATAAATTTAGGCGTTAACCGGAATAGTTTTGCAAAGTTGTTTTTCATGAAAAATAATTTTATGAAGGAAAATAAAAATAAATTCTCATGTTTATTTGAAAGAAAAGAATTTTTTTTGTCAAGGCGTTCATTTGATTGGTAAAGGAGATATAATGACCAAATCATTCTCTTTATTCTAAAATTTTAACGCAGATTTATTATATCGTATTATTATGTTAACAATGTTTACAAATAAGAAAGCTATTTTTTATGAAAGAATTGTTAAATATACAACATATAGAAGCAGGGGTGGATGCAAGATTTTGGTTAGGGGTCAGTAATCAAATTTATTAGCTTATCAGGTTTAAATCCATTAACTAATCGGATATTAAATAAAAATATTAAAATAATATCTTTTATATATTAAAAATAATAAATAATCATAAAATAAACTCTAAAACTTCATATTTTAATTTTTTTGCATAATTCTTTCATTATTTACGATATTAAATATTTTTTTCTAAAAATTTAGGAGAAGTCATATTAACAAAATTTTAATCTAAAAATATTATTTTTTAAAATTTAGGAGAGGATCAACTGACCCCTATTACATGATACATCCGCCCCTATATATAGAAGGTTCTTTTCAAAAACTCAATAGATGTAGGTTAAATGTATTATTAGCACCATTAGAAGTCCCTATGAAAATTTCGTCTAAATATTATAATTTGTTTGTACATCCAATTTGGAAAAAAAAGGATCACTCGACGTGGCTCTTGAAATGCAAAATTATTTGTGGATCCAATTTTATATCTTTTGGAATTTGTACACCATTCTTTAGAAAATTAAATGTTCACCTGATGTAAACATTATGAATCATTGAAAAAGTGACATTTTCACATATCTAAAAAAAATGCAATTTGGTCTATTATAAGTAAATCACTTATAGATATCACTTTGAAATGTTTGGATGAACTATTAACCAAAACAGAGATATAGATCCATAGTACACCGAATCTGTACTATTTATCGTATAATATCCTCACTCTTCTTATATAGACAATTAGGATATATATTTTTTATTTATAATAATAAAAGTATAGATGACTCAACATATGGCCATTCCATTTGCAATTTGTTTCATTTTATCTTGGCATAATGTCTCAGACCCCCCCCCCCCCCCCAAAAAAAAAAAAAAAACTTAAGGTGATAAAGTTTGTGACAAAGCGTCCCCAAACTAGTTAATTCATGATAATTAACCCCTCAATTGTTAATTGCACTCATAGTTATCAATTGAATTACCCTTTTAACTTTAAATTGTGATTTTGTTATTAGTTAGAAATTAATATTTATCTAATTCAGAAACAAAATATTTTCAGCATTAAAAATAAAATTATATAATTAAAGAATATTCAAAATATTGTGCATATTATAGATTATCAATATTTTTAATTAAACTCGTAATTATCAATATTGAACGGTCATGTCTTTATAGAATATCAACTTTAAACAAAAATAACACTTTCTTCTAGTATTTTATTTTTGTTCAGATTTCTATGAATTTAATTATTGTATATTTTTTGAATTAAAAGTCCAAAATGAGTACATGTTTGTTTGATATTATTTTCAGTTATTATTTATAAATTAATTTTTATATGAATTCCCGTTGTTCAAACCCTTTTTTTACGAAAATAAACCAATCATGCAATTCAATATATGAACATAAAGTACGCATTAAATACTTTTAAGTAGCATATTAACATTAAATAATTCACTTGCACAATATTTTTTGAAAAATATTTCATTTTCTAAATTAGATAAATGTTAAATTCTAAATAAATACAACATAAAATTTAGGGGTAATTTAGTCTTTTTTTTTTCATAAAAGATACATAATTATGAGTGTAAATAATAAATGGGGGACTAATTGTCATGAGTTAAGTTGATTGGAGGTACTTAATTTGTCACAAGTCAAAAGTTCATGGTCTTGAGTCATCATCCTTTATCTTTTAGAAATGTTATTATTGAAGAATTTGTCTTTATAATTTTATTTTTGGAAAATATTTCATGTTTTCTTGAAAAAAAACACAAAAGAGGTAAACCTGATGAAAACTTGGTAAACCTATAAAAGATGAGGGGAGATATTGTCATGAGATAAGAGGTTTCTGAAGAGAATTGAATAAATTTTGTTTTCATCTTCCCGTAAGAAACTGGTTGACTTGGTGCAATTTTTCTTCTTTTTATGATTTTTGTTTTTTTAATCAAAATTGTAAAAGAAAAAATATATCTTTTCTGAGGTAGAATCGAAATAAGGTTGAAGAGCTTGTAATGTGGTTTTTGATATTTACAGGGATCTATCTGATTTTTTTTTTCAATTAGATTGAAATAACTTCCGCTCATTTGAAGAGAAATTTGACAGCAACCTTGAGATCATGACAAAATAAAATGAGAGAACGAGAGAGATGACGTCATTAGATTAAACGAAATGACAACAACATGATGTTTTTCGATAATTTAGTTTTTATTAAAATTGATGCATATTTTTAAGTAAATTCTGGTATTGATTAAAATTTGTATTGAACTGTATAGAAGTTGAAAAGATCAAGTTGATATTAATGGTTAAGAGCGATTTTTCTACGAATTATTTTTTTGTAAAATTCAAATCAATTTTGTAATACTAATAATAGTTCAATTGAATTGTGGTGTTATACATAATACATATTGCTTTCATGCTATGGATTAGTTCATTATTTTCAAAATTTAAATGATCGATCCAAGCTGTTGAAAATGATTTTCATATAAATATCTAGTTACAGACCAAAATTTATATATTTTTTTAATATTTTATTATTATTTAGATAGTTAGAAAATCACTTGATTTAATTATTATGAGTCATCTAAAAGAAGTGATTTTTTTTTCAAAAATTAAAAATTTAGTTCATAACTAGATATTGAAAATTATTTTGAGCAATTCAGATCAATCATTTTGATTTTGAAAATGACGAATTGATCCATAGTAAAACAACCAGTTCTATGCTTAATACATTATAGCCCAACTCATGGATGGATCTACATTATATTAGAGGGATCAACTAACTCACTGGATTTTATAATTTAGTGCTTTCGACCTAAAATAATGTTCCGAACCCCCTGTAATTAAGTTTTGATCCTCCTAAATTTTAAAAAATAATGAAAGATTATTTTCAATTCAGAAAGATTATTTAATTATATGAATAATGAAAGAATTACGCAAAAGTTTTAAAATATAAAGTCCCGTAGAGCAAAATTTTCTTCATGGACTTGATTTTCTATTATTTTGAGTTTTATTTTTTACTTTTTTAGATATAAAAGGATATTATTTTGATATTTTTTTGTTAGGTAAGAATGTATTTGAATTGTTGATATTTTTATTTAGTACCCGATAACTAATGAGTTTGAACTCGATAAATTATTGTAATTTGATTACTGACTCTGATCAAAATTCTGCATCTGTCCCTATTCTAGCTCATAATAATAATAATAGTATGGTTGTAGTAGTATAATCTTAGCATTTTCTGTACTCCAGATGAATCGTCTAACAAATACTGAAACTATCCCAACCTATCACTTATTTTTTTCTTCTAAATCGTTGGATGTGCTTCGAATCAGGGGTCATTTTTGAGTCATTATTATTTTAATTATGTTTACAATCAGATTAATTTTTTTCTGAGCTTGATTAAAATAATAAAGTGTTTCTTAACTGTTTTATGTTTTTAAGTAATTTAATATTAATTAATAATATAAATATAAATAATCTTAATTATATATAAATTTTAATTAGCATTAAATCATAAAATAAATTCAAAAAGTAACTAAACAGAATCGAGTCGAGTCAACTTATACCTGAACTAGTGTATTGAAGACGGTCCCGGTCGGGTCCCGTCCGGTCCAAACCCGGACGGTCCACGGTTCAGTCACGGTCCCACGGTCCCGCACGGTCCACACGGCCGGCCCTGCGGTCCAAATTCCAAATTCGAAAACCGAACCCGTCCCACCGTTGGCCGGCGGGACCCCACGGGACCGGACGGGACGGTCCACGGTCCGACACCGTTTTTTTTTTATGAATTGGAAAAAATAATAATTTATCATATATATTTTTAATAATAATTTATAACTAATTCAAATTATTATTTTTAATTGTTTAAAAATGTAATAGTACTAAAAATTTTAAAAAATTATAAAAAATAAAATTTCAGAAAATTATAAAAGTTGAAAAATAAATTTATTAATTTTTAAATAATAATTTTCATTGAATTAATTATATATTTTTTAATAATTTAAAAATCAAATAATACAAAAAATTATAAAATAAAATTTGGATAATATTTTAAGTTACCCTCTTCCTTTAACCCGGGCTTGGGACCGGCTATGTAAAAAGAACATAGGCGGAGTTATAACTTTTTTTTTTTGTTAGTAATGTTCTTTAAAAAAAATATTTTAAAAAAATAATTGAAATATTTAAAAATAGATAAAAAGATTGATATGGTAAGAAATATCAAACTCTTAGAAGTCGTTGTGCATATACCATAAGTCGTTGTCTTGAATGTCGTATGGGTCGTCGGAATCATCTTCTAGAGAGATATCGGGGATATTGGTACCGCTTTCTTGAGTTTCTATGGCGGATGTTGCTGCCTCAAATGTGGTATCATGTTGCATGTGACTTTCAGCGTCAATCCAATCTTTATTGCACACAAGTTGCTCGAAAAGTTTTGAACCCAATTTGGTACGCTTATCTGTTAGAATCTGTTTGCTGAACTAAAACATGATTCGAAATGGACGATTGACACAAACACTGCAAATACATCATGCGCCATCATCGCCAATGTTGGATAGGCAGTTGCATTCCTCTTCCAGTACTCCAGGATATCAATTTGATCATCTTCCATGCTTCCTAAACAATAACTCGGTAATTCGTTATTGTTTATTTGTTGATCTTCAAAACAATCATCATCTCGCAACTCATTTAGCAATCCAGATGAACTATTACTTCTATACGATTAAAAATGAACATAATATAAGTGAATAAATTATGTAATAGGAAGAATGATGATTAAAATTCATACCTAATGTTGCGACCGGTAGTAGAAGGATTATTAGTATTTCGTCGGGAGTTATAAATGTTGAACATCTCCTCCAATAAGCTATTTACGCGGTTATCTTCCTCATTAGTGCGTAGATGTAGATTTTGTTTATACCTTTGAAGAAGCCTTACGGTGTATTTTTTCTTGAAAGATGGATGAAGACAATTTGTGATAATTGTCACGGCGGGTACTTCCTCCCAATATTTGAGAAATTTTTCTTTCATTACTTCTACGATTGGAGAAAGAGAGGAGTCGAGACTTTCTATATTTTCCATCTCACGATAAACCTTTTGAGAAAAAGAATATAAGAAAAAAATATAGAAAAAAATGAGATAGAAAAAAGATGAAGTTTAAAATGAATCAAATAAAAAAAAAAGATAATTCACCTTGGATATGCGATAAAGATGATGAAGTAACTCATGTGTAGATGGTGTATACGAGCACGATAGTTTAACAGTTGCCGTGAAGAAGACACCGAGGAAGGATTTTAACATCTCAAGTTGGTCCCATTCTCCCTCGGAGATAAGCAAATGAAACCCCCTCGGTTGAGTTATTTAAGGTTTCGGTTATAGCATGCTTGTAAGGAAAACAACGATGAAACATCTATAGGTCGAGTTCCAACGGGTATCTACATCCCATGGTACTCTTAACTTGCTCAAACCCAACCGGGCACATAAGGCGTGAAATTCTTGTTTTCTTATATTATTTGAAAAAATATGGTGAAGACTATTTTTAAATTTCACAATTAATGCATTAACACCTTGTGTTTTAATACCCGCCTTAACGGTAAGGTGAAGAATATGACAAACACATTTTTGATGAAACATCTTGCCATTCATGATAGGGTTTAATGACCGAGTAAAATAATCAATTGACTTTATATTATTACTAGCATTATCGAATGAAATCGAAAAAAATTTTATTTTCTAAATCTCTTTTTAAATTAAATTCTTGTAAAACACTAATAATAGATTGATAAATAATTTGTGCAGTATGCGGAAATTCCATGATACGAAAACTTAAAACTCTTTTTTGTAAAATTCAATTTTCATCAATATAATGGGCGAAACACAAGAGTAACCAATGCCGTGTTTACCGGCCGTCCAAATATCGGAGGTAATTGAAACCTTATAGTTGGCATATCCAAACGTTGCTAATAAATCATTTTTACGTTCGTTATATTGTCTTTTAATCTCGGCTACCATTTTTCTATGGTGAAATCTCTTATACAATGGTTGGCCACAACCCCGGATAACCAACCAGGCAAAACTTAAGCAATTACCCATACTTATTGGTTGTTCTTTTTGGGCAATATACCGAGCAAACTCACTCAACATTCTTTTTTCATCGTATCTTTGGTGAGTTCTACTACCATCCGTGTTTATAACGCTTTGGACTGAACGAGGGTCTGGTTGATCTTGTGGTTCCTCATTTTTGGCCACATGTTTATCAGCATGCTTTTTAAATGCACTTAGACCGTTTGCCTTAGAATATCTATAAAAAGCTTTGCAATTTTTTACCTTGCACCTTCCGCTGAGCATGACACCGCTCGCGTCCTTTGTTTGTTCATAAAAACGCCACCAAGGTGCATCGTAGGAGGGGCCAGTTGTCTTCCTTTTCTTTTCTGATGGTCTCGCTTCCATTGGTGATGGGGGTACACTTGAGGTTGGAGTTTCTGCGGCAGAGGAGGGTGCGGTCGGAACTTGCGATGGGGATTCTTCGGTTATTTCATGAGAACTTGGGGCGTATTGAGGATGATGCGGTGTAGTAAATGTAGAAGTTTATTAAGGTTGATAGTTAAGATCTTGCGGTATATAATTTGATTGTGGGTGGAGTGGGAGGTTTGCATGTCGTGGATAATATGGAGCGTCAGCTTGTGGTTGTTGATAATATTGTGAGGGGTTTGTATTATCAACTACATCTTCACCAAAAATATCCACACTCAACCGGTGCATAAAATCATCCACGGGATTAGGAGGATTTGTCATTTCTATAAAAAAAAATATAAGAAAAATCTTCTACTTAAAAAATAAATTTAACATTCTAAAAAAATTTCTAACAAAAAAAAAACGAATTTAACAGAATAAATAAATTTACAAAAGAAATCAACAATCTAAATAAATTTCTACTTAAAAAATAAATTTAACATTCTAAAATAAATTTTAACAAAAAAAATTAATTTAACATTAAATATAATATTCTAAATCTATTAATCTAACAACATAAAACTAAAATGTATTATTCTAAGAAAAAAATAAATTTCTACAAAAAAAATACAAATAAAAAATTAGATTTTACAAATAAACTAATTTCTATAAATTTCAAATAAAAAATTATGAATAAAATCTAACAACATAACTAATTTCTATAAATAAAAATTACAACTAATTAAAATTAAAAACTAACCTTGAAGGGAAAATATTATCGCAACGATGAAATTGAGAAATGGCGAATACCGAATATTATCCTTCTAGTCTTCTACCTTCTTCGATTAGTTAATTTTTTCAATGGACTAACAATAAATTTATAATTCTAAACTATTTTTTTGTTTTTTGGAATAAGAAAATTAAATTTGAGAATTTGAGAATTTGATAGATTGAGAAGAGAGGGAGAATGATATTTTGATGTGTTTTGAGATGTAAATGAAGTGGTATTTATAGATATTTTTGGGAGGGAAAAATTCAGATTTTTGGAGATTTTTTTTATTTTTTTCGGATTTTTCTGCAAAGATAAAAAAAGTGACTTTTTTTTTGAATTTTTGTACACTTGGGGGTATTTTGGGGGGGGGGGGCTAGCACCTGTTTACCCTTGAAAAGTTTCAAGGATGAATGGATGAATAAATGAAATAAATTGATGATAAAATCATAAGAAAGGGGAAGAAGAGAGAGAGAGCAGTGGAAAGGTGGCCCACTGATCAGGAAAAGTCGCCGCATAACCCCGAACAAATCCATTAGTCCCACAAAGGAATGCGAGCGCAAAGTGAAGAGTATAAATACCCCGCTATTCTCTATCCACTCGGCACGTGTGTGACACCCAAGAAGATCGAGGGAGAGAGGAGACCTCTTGGGTGTCACCATGTGATTATATCTTTTCGACAAGTGGGACCCACATGGCGGTCCCTTATGAGCGACTCCAATGACATGGACCTAGCCTATTTTGCTAAGAAAGCTAACCAACCCTAACAGAGGTTAAGCATTAATCCCACAATGGAATAATATGGTGAAAGACGAGGATATAAATACCCCACCACCTCCTATTCATTTGAGGTGGGCCGACCCTCGAGAGATTTAGGAGAGAGAAAATCTCTTGATGGGTCGACCATTTGATTACATTTTATCGACAAGTGGGACCCACCTAGCAGGTCCTTGTAGATGAATCTAACAACATAGTCTATCCGATGAGTCACCATGTGACTATTTTCACCGACAAAGTGGACCCCACACCTCGATGATCTATCAAGGAGTCGAAATTGAACCCTAGAAATCGCCTTTGAAGCTAACCCTAGAAAGGAGTCAAGCGAGATAATCCCTATGCTACATGAAATGATGTCAATGCCAAGCTAGCATTTTGATGCAACTAGTCATGAGAAATTCCAAATGTGATTTTGCTTTCAAGGTGACGACTGGTGCCAAAGTCATGCGAGCAAACACCTAACAATGCTTTGATTTGTGTCAATTATCGATAAGTAGTCAGTTCTTTGACCAAGTCACCCTCATGTTAAGGGATTGAAAGTCAATTTCACAAGACCGATCAAAGCAAAGTGGGAGCAACCACTCGATCAAGTCTAGATTTGTATTAATTGCGATAAGTAGTCGCATTTGATCAAATCAAGCCCTAATGGATATCAATATAAGTCTAATTGGTATTTAGTTAGGGTGGTTTCGCAAAAGAGAGATAATTGGCAGAGACATTTAAGCTTTAATTGAGATCGGGGATTAATTCATAAAGAATAATAGGGTTTTATGAATAAAAGAATTTTTAATCCAGAGAAGGAGGGGTAAAAATGGAATTAAAAATTACAGGGATGATCATCATGATTTTAGGGATTTTTGGTGAAAATTTCATAATTTTTGGATAAGTGGAGCTATTAAAATAAATTCAGGGGAGATAAAAGCAGAATAAATGGATTAATCAAAGGCTGGGATTTGATCAAAACAGCCTGGTACAACTGGGACAGAGACTCATCTCGGGTGCAAACGGGGATCCCAGACACATACACGCAAAATCGAGAAGAGAGAGGATATGACACGTGGCGCCTTCTCATCGGGCCACCTCATGCCACGTGTCGGACCCCATCGGTCCACCTCGGCCCAAAGGGCCCCACCACTACACCGATCCGACATGCGGGTCCCACTAGCATGCCACGTGGCGTGCCATGACAGTCCACCTCACCCTCTCTCGTGCCACATGGCACAATCACAGAAGCCACCTCATTTAGCCTCGTGCCACATGGCATTACACCACAGGGGCCACTTCACCCAACCCCACGCCACATGGCATAACCAGAGTAGCCATCTCACTGTGCCCCCGTGCCACATGGCACCATATCACAAGGCCACCTCAAAGATCAATTAGTGAGTAATCGAGATAAAGGGAAGAGGATTAAGCTAACAAGCCAATCGATTATGCCGATCGCTTCAATTAACCCTAATCATGCACTAATTAGTCGCTAACAACACCCGTAAACCTAAGAATAGAAAACTTACAGTGGGACCTACTAGTCGACTTATGAGTCCGAGGCGCAAAGAACCAAGTCTACACAACAATACTAACTGAGATTTAAAAATAAGAGTAAAAGAGAATATGTACCTGGTTCATGCGGCACCTGTCGCTGCACCCTTCTTCTTCTTTGCCTTGGCTCATGTGCACCCGGCGCAGGCGACAAGGGATTTATTCCCTCCCTTCTCCCTCTTCTCTTCTTCTTCCTCTCGACAGCAGAAGAACTCGAAGGCATCATCAATGGAGATCGAGTGAAAGGTTGAGTTTCAAATTAATTGCTTCTAGCCTCAGCTACAGCATACGAAGGAGAGCATGTGCATATAATTAGATTTTAAATTGATAAAGCACAGAGAAAGAAATGGTAAGAAGCAACACCTCGGGTCAAAACTGTGAACTTGTAAATTGAAGATCAAAACTTGCAATTGATGGCTGGGAGAGCTTCTAGGACCTCAGGCGATGGTGTTAGAGTGACAATTGCGAGGAGATAAATGCTGGATGTAGGAGTTGCACCAATTCCCAATTCGGCCTAGAAGTGAGTTGATCAAACACTGTGATGGAGCTTGCAAATCGACTAGATGAGAGCACAGGGAGTTGCCTGACACTGAATTGATGATGGTGAAGCTTTGAGACAGAAGAAATGAGCAAAGAACCAAGGTGAAAGATTGAAGCTTGAATATAGCTTGTAATGAGAGAAGAGATGTGAATTGAGATCAATTCTGTAAAATGGAATTAAGGGAGCATGCTAGCAGCTTATATAGACATGGTATGGGGTCTGGAAGGATCTAGAAGAGGCTAGAGAGGCTTGCAAGAGCATGGGAACCGAATAGTGGCAAATCGCAAATAAATTGAACTTGTAGAATCGCTCTAGGCGCTTGCACATGAGCTGTGCAATGGAGACTCGGCTCAATGGACCATAAGGCATACAAGGAAGCGCTTAGAGTGAAGAGTATAATGCACCATGTGTAATTGGGTTGAGATAGTCAAAATCGGTCAAACCAATGGATTTCTATATAAACCCCTTATCCAAAGGGTCGGAACTAAGGACCGAGGCATACACACGACCCTTAGAGCATTTTTAAGATCCCCGAGAAGCTTAGAGAGCAAGTGAGAAGCCGTAAAGCCAATTGATCTCACAAGTGTTGAGAACTTGGCAACAAATACCCTTTTCCATTATTAACAATCAATCTAAGAGCTCGAGCTACAGAGAAGAAGGAAAGGTGAGTGTATTCATTGTACATAGGAAGTTTGAGTTGTAATTGTGCTTGATTTTGAGTAATTTCAGAATTTTAATATCGTTACTTGCATTTTCGCAAATTTCCTTTTCAATTCAATTGAATTTCTCAATTTTCTTGATTGAATTTCTTCTCTCGAACTATCGCCTTATTACTTAAACCTTTTCTATTCTATCTTTTTGTTTCTTTCTTGACTAATTGAGTAATTAAAGAAATGAATTATCCATCGAAAAAAGCTAATAGAAGATCAAATGATCTCTTAGCTCTAATTGGTGATCGAAGGTCATCGACCTCTTAGCCTCTGTGTTTCTAAGCAATTGCTTCAAGAATTCAACTTTCAATCGAGTGATTGATTGTGATTTTGAAATTAATTGCTAGAATCCTCAACCAAAGAATGCAATAGCATTCGAAAGTACTTCAATTGATCAAGCTACATGCTTTGATCAAAGTGCGTATCAGCATAAAGCGACGGTTCTCAGATCAATAAGATCGACTAAATTGAAGCAATTGGTTAGAAACACCGAGTATAGTATTGAATTGCCAATCGGTACCGCTCTCACCAACGTTTCATCGTGATTCAAGTAAAAGAAAAGGTTTGTTGTGGTGATCAAATTGCTAATTCTCGTTAATCGAGACTTGGAATTATGTGAATGAACCAAGAATTACAAGAAATCGTGAATGAAATAATCTGATTTGATCAAGAAAATCAATCGGTACCAAAACGGTATGGTCCAAATCAATTGTGCACGGTGGCGCCGACGATCCACCGCACCGTAGTACAATCAAAAGGTGTAGTTAGGTTCTACAAGCCAAGCGCGACGCCGATCGTGGTGTCCGATCATTAATCGATCGCCGAGTACCGAATCAACCTCCTAGCACGCATCTTGAAGCACGGTAGAGAAGAGACAGAGAAAGGATCTCTTGCACTAATCTTGAGAGGCCGCACGAATATCGGGACAAATCCAAAGGATCTCGGGCTATCAATCTTTAGAAAATTAAAGCATGAATTAATCTGGCCGTCAACCCACGCAAGGCAAATCTTAATCTAATCTGGCGGCCCAAGTAAGAATGGGATTAAATGAAAGATGAGTGCCAATCTTGATATAGATCTCGGCGGCCCGCATTAAGCCCATTAGTTAATTAATAATGTAAACATTAATTATATATGGTAAATAAATAATTTGAAAATGCTATTGAACTCCAAATTGACTCAAATTTGTTTCTAAAATTTTCTTATTTTTCATACTATTTTTCTATACAATAATATTCCAGTTTTAAAAATATAATCATGATAAAACAATTTAAAAGCAAAATACATTACAAATATTGATATAGTTGACCTAGCTTTGACTTGTCATTTTAAATACTATAAAAATTCCCAAAATATAAATAAAAATCATGAATAATAACTAGATATATTTTAGTGATTTTTCAAATGATTTTCCATGAAATAATAATGATGATAGTAATATGCTATAATAAAAGTGAAGTTAGCTATGTTCCTTGATAAATAAAAAATATAATAATAATAATAATAATAGATGTTATATTGGTATTTTCTGTAAAAAGAATAATAAAAATAAATAGCACAAAATATATAAAATATACTACTATGCATTTTCTTTCATAATAAAGAATGATAATATAGTTTTATAATATGAATTGTATTTCTTTTGTTATTTCTATACAAATATACAAAAATATACTTTGATGAATAAAATGTAATAAAATAATAGTTGTAATAAAAACATAATAAATTTCATCTCTTATGACTAGTAATAAAAACCTTATACTTTTCTATAGATAATAAATAGAAATAATAAGAATAAATATAATGAATAGTATAATAAATAGAATAGAATATTAGTAATGATTTCTTTTAGCTATTATAGATATTAAAGAAAAAAAGTAATAATAATAAAAATATAATAATAAAAATAATAATAGTAAAATAGTATAGCTAACCATCTTTTGATTTTGTAAATAATTCTTACATAATGAATAGTATTACAATATAATAGAATATAATAACAAAATTCTATCACTTTAGCTATTATAAGCATTTTTTAAAAAAATATAAATAAAACATAACTATCTTACTTTCTATTATTTTTGTAAGTGATTTTCTACAAAATAAATAGAGTTTAGAAATAATAAAAATAAAATTCTACTATTTTAGCCATTATAAAAAATCCCAAAATATTAATAGCTACCCCTTTTCCTATTTTTGTAAATAATTTTCTACATAGACAAATAGGGTTTAAGAAATAAAAATAATAATAATAAAAATAATAATAGTAATATAATAATTGTAATAATAATAATAATAATAATAGTAATAATAATAATAATAATAAATGCATCCTTATAATAATGGAAGATATTATAATAGACTTTGTGCATTTTAAGAAATGAATAAATATGCTCACATAAGGAGTGTAGAGCCACATATGAATATTTGCACACATGACATGACATTTAAAGTGATTAGTCAAGACAAGAACATCTTGACGTGGGATGATTAAGGCTTCAATAGCAATATGAGAAGATATGTCGAGACAAGAACATCTTGACACTTGATGAAGAACAACAAGATACGTCGAGACAGAACATCTTGACGTGAGATGAATAAGGCTTTGATAGCAAAGATGAAGAAGTATGTCGAGACAAGAACATCTTGACACCGATGAAGAATAACCGCAGCTACGACACTAACATGAAGATATACGTCGACTCAAGAAGAAGAACATTACGATGTCCTGAGAGGTGACATCTTAATGACTCACGCTACGAGCAAGTAACTCATGATTGAATACGCTCACACAAGGGGTGTAGGGCTACATAGTAATTTTGCACAAGTAATGCAACATGTAGGATGATTAGTCGAGACAAGAACATCTTGACACCTGATGAAGAATAACCAGAGCTACGACACTAACATGAAGATATACGTCGACTCTGAAGAAGAAGAACATTACGATGTCCTAGAGAGGTGACATCTTAATGACTCACGCCGCCGCCATGAGCAAGTAACTCATGATTGAATACGCTCACACAAGGGGTGTAGGGCTACATAGTAATTTTGCACAAGTAATGCAACACGTAGGATGATTAGTCGAGACAAGAACATCTCGACGCTCGTTGAAGATCGACCAAAGCTACGACATCGCATGGAGAGATATGTCGACTTTGAAGATGAAGAACATTACGATGTCCTAGCGAAGTGACATCTTAATGACTCCTGTCGTGAACAAGTAATTCATGACCATTTGAGCCGGCAAGACCGAACTCGTCCGTCGATGAGTTTGTCTCCGACTCATTTCCCGAGACCGTGAGATTGAATCGGTCCGTTGGTAGATTCATCCACAAAACAAGAATGTGAACCGTTCTGTAGTAGGTTCCTTCACTAACACATGCCCCAATGTTGAACCGCCCGCGCTTCAGGTTTGACATTGTGTGCAATTGTGTTTCCTAGGTTTATGAATCGGCCCAAAGGCTTACGAATTCATGATCTAGAAGATCGGTGAGAAGAAATACGTGGGCCATAGCCACCCTTCTCCCGATTCACCAACCTCAAGATCAACCGCCTCGGCTTCGAGTTGTATTTTGTGTGATTGGTTGTTGACTAGTTAAGATTGAACCTGGCTCTGTTTGTAGGTTTATCTTCTAGATCAACGAGGTCGAGCCTGGCCTCGTATGTAGACTCACCTCAAGCCCCCTATGAAGAGATTAACCCGGTCTCGTTGGTAAGGTTACATCTCGAGGTGGCATGGACCGAACCGATCCGTTTGTAGGTTCGTCCCCCATAGGACAAAACCGATCCGTTTGTAGGTTTGTCTTTCATGATTGAACCGGCCTCGTTTGTAGGTTCATCTTCTCGACCCCTTTTTATCAACTTAGACGACCACTTGCCCATCTCTTAACTATACTATTTGCTTCTCTCTTTCAAAGATCCAGAGGTGCCTCGAGGTTCGTAGCCCAGGGGTAATTAACGATGGGGCTTGCGCCCACCGAATCTACAAGAACTCACAATCACTAAAAAACCCCCGAATGTGCATCCAAATAATCTCTAAACGGCGAGACCGGCCGACGTCCAATAGATGCACGCACGGGAGGGATCTCCGTGTCCTTCTTCCGCAACCCATCGCCCGGCGGCGGTGCGAGCGCGCGAAAAAGGGTCGCACAGATTCGCACGCCCGGGGGACCTAGATTCTCCTCTTATCTCTCGAAAGAGAGAGTCAAATAGAATAGTTAAGAGATACAAGTGGTCTTCTATGTGCTAAAATGACTAATAATTTTCAAGTGTTTTTGTTTTTAGAAATGGCATACTTCTGAAACTTCAACCTTGCTCCCTACACCGTCATGCTCGCACAGAGCCCGTAGGCAACCGTTCATGTTCTTCGGGACCATCCCACAAGAACCGACCGTCTACGCCTGGCCTCCAAGGGCCGCCTTCACTCCCCGCGACCGTCCGCATCTCCATTCCGGACGAGGAGGAAGAATCGATCACCCTGACTCCCAAGGGGATCTCAAATAACGTCATGGCCTCTCCTACTACCTCCCCAAAGAGGAGAAGGCGACCGTCCAAGAGGACAGCCCCAAAGGCAGCAGCCCGAACTGCCCGCGACTCTCAAGCATCCAGGAAGAGGGCCCTGGATGCATACCAAAACCAGCTGGTGGCTAGGCCAGCTATCCCAGTCTCCAATAAATTCACGGCACTCCGAATAGTGGCCAAGAACTCGCCACAGTGCCGCCTCCGCTGTGCACGGGAGGTGCCTAAGCCCACACCTCGCCTAACTCAAAGGCCTCGCACCGCCAGAACAAGTCTCAAGCCCCTGCAGAAGCCATCTACAAGGCTCACAGGGCCCTCAAACAGAGGAAGAGCGTCAAGAACGCTAGGTCGAGACAATACGTCTCCCGCCCCGATCACTCTCAAGGCATGGCTCAGCCGCAAGCCGTTGTCTCCACTCCACACCCAAGGAGCTCTATACCAAAGGCAACACCTAGCACCCAGCAGGTGTGGGTCCCGAAGGGTTCCCAGCCAACGAAACCCCAGTCTCAAGCCCAACCCAGGAGGGCCGGCAAGTCTAACGCTCCGCCCGAGAGCGTGTTCACCGTCCTAGGTCGAAGAGTGTATTCACCGATTAGGCTCGAGAATACCACTCAATAGTCTAAAAATAACCGCCTCGACCAAACGAAGAAGAAGAGAAGAACCGCTCGCTATGAAGAGCACTTCTGGCCAACACCATCGCATAAGCTACGACACCGATCCGACATCGACGCCGAGGTGAATATGACCCAGATGACCGCGCCCGCCTAATCAAGCTCACGTCACAAACACCAACAAAAATAATGGTAGAAAAGGGAGACCCCCAAAGAGAGTCAACCCCGAAGGCAATAGCAGGGAAGGGGAAGACCATAACGAAAACCCTGATCTCTTCGACAACGAAGATGACGTTGAAACACGTCCCGAGATGCCTATCGATGAGATAGAAATATTGAAAGGCCACATCGAGGCACGGGACGAAGAGCTGATTAGGCAACGGGAACTAATCGCTACCATGCTGAAGCAAAATGAAGAATTGATTAAGGCGGTCAAATCCTTACAAGAATCACAAGACGCCAATTTCAAAGCCGGTAGTTCCCGTCAAGAAGGGGTCCACAAGACTAAAAGCAATCATAAGGGAAAACAACCCGTCGATTCTAAACCCCATCCACATAGAACCATAGAAGTGGAGGGTCGAACCAACGGAATATCCCGAAAGAGATTCAAGCCATGATTGCCCAAAGAAATGCAAATAAATTGAGGTGGATACGCTATCCCTCCCGTCAAAAATCGTGGACATCCATACCCCGCCATATACGATCTAGAAGAATATCCTAAAGGGTATGTGATCCCCCGCTTCAGACCTTCTCGGGGAGGGCAATAAAGACCCGAACCCCGAACAACACCTCGCCCACTTTGTAGCCTCACGCGCAACACGGCGCAATGATGCATCGTTGTTAAGACAATTCCCTCAGAGCTTAGTGGGAACCGCCTTCCAATGGTACTATTCATTGGAAAACAACAGCATCAGGACCTGGGACGAGATGGCAGACTCGTTCAGGGCGCGATTTGTCATGGTGTCCGACAAAATAAACATAGCCGATCTGGCAAGCACTAAACCCAAGAAAGGGGAGTCAATGACAGATTTTATCAATAGATGGCGGAACCTCAGCATTAAATGCGACCGCACATTAACCGAAGACGAGGCCGTCAACCTAATCATGAAGAACATTGACGGGTGGATGGGCATGCTTCTTGGTGTGACAAAGGTCAACACATTTAAAGACTTGCTCAGATCGGTATCCAACATGGAAAGAATGTCACCACACACCATGCCGAGCTTTATGAATAATAGGCCGCAACGAGGAGCCCGAGCCGAAACCAAAGTGGCATTCACCTCGTTGAAAGATAAGATGGTTGCCAACGCAGACACCCAAGGCAGCAGCAGTGGCACAAATGGCAACAATTATAATAAGGGACCCAGACCCAACCCAGGAGGGAGTTCACGGAGTTTTGAATCCCTTAAACAAAAGAAATCTAGACCGTACTCTTTCAGAAAAGATAAAGTTGCCCAAATCTTCGTAGGGGCACCGAAGAATGGCCTAACCCCGCCGCCAAGAACGCCGAGGATGCCGATAAATCCTGACGAACCCAACTTTTGCCCATACCACGTAATAATAGGGCACTCAATTGAAGATTGCTTTGGGTCTTCAAAGATCGGGTCGAGAAGGCGTATAAAAATGGTGAAATTACTTTACCAAAAGGATTCTTGCAAAGCCCATCGCCCACGAGCAGCCAACACGATCTCTCATGAGGAAGAGAAAGTCCCGGCCGCTCAAGCGAAGACCAAGAAGAACAATGGACTACGCACCTATCGAAGAAATCAATTAAAATGCTTAAAGCCCTTAAGAAAGAACCTGGCATGAAATGGAAGGACGACATCACGCCAGTGGTCCCACCAAAACCCAGGGTATACTATAAGGTGGACCAGAGCCAAGATCAGGTTCTTAAGAAGAAAAAGAAGCATAGAAACAGTAAGTCCAAAAAGAACAAAATTGAAGAATACGAGCAGGGCAGTCCCGAGGCGATTACCCTCCAACACTTCATCTCCAAAGAAGACTGGGAGAAGATAACCCTATGTCAAAAGGAAGAAAATATAAATGAAGAAATAAATAAAGAAGAAAGCGAAGAGATCTGGGGTGCTTTCAGGTAATATGGTATATTCTTCTCACGACGAAGATATACCAACATTAGAGGAGATGTTCTTCCCAAATGACGAAGGAGAAGCAAGCACCTCCGGGACCAAGAATGAAGAATGTAAAGCCGTACTCCGGTCCGGACTTATATACCCGAGAGACAGTGCTCCCAAGGATTCCGATAAAGGAAAAGATAAGGCCCCGAATAAAGGTAAAGAGGCCGATAACCTAAGCAAGAACCTGTAAAAGACCCTACGACGGCGAAGAATATAACGTGTTGGCACATCCGCGTAAGATCCCAAAGCATTATTAAGCATATTCGACGCATTGATGATGTCACAAGACCTAGGGAGGTGCTAATCCAGCCTCTGCAAGATCCCGAGAAGTACAAGTCATATTTCATCGAGCAAAATATGCAGCAGGCCCTATTCACCGCCAAGCGGCCGCCCGTATAAATTTCACGTACGATGACCTCCTAATAGGCACCGTCGACCACAACCGCCCGTTGTACATTACCTAAACCGTGTGGAGGGCAAAAGGTTGGTCGCATCCCGGTTGACGCAGGGTCTTCGATCAATATCATGCCGCTCAAAACCCTGAAGACCATCACCTTAGATGTGAAGAACCTATCCGACGAAAAGGTGATCATTCATGGCTTCAATCAAAATTCCCAAAAGGCCCTGGGAGCTATAACTCTGAACCTGCAATGCGGAAGCCTAAGAGCGCCTACTAAATTCTATGTCATTGACGCTGAAACCTCTTATCGGGCATTACTGGGTCGCCCGTGGCTTCACAAAGAATCGTGTCATACCTCTACTCGCACCAATGCCCGAAATATATCGAGAATGGTAAGCAAAAGAGAATCGATGGAGATGTCAAGCCATTCGGGGTGCATGAGATTAAATTCAATGACGCCCAATATTTTCTCGCCTAAATCCGCCGTGGCGCCGAGCCGCCTATAACTAAAGCAGTCGAAACCCTTCAACAAAGGCCCTAAATTTGATACCTCGTCCGGAGAAGAAGAAGAGGTCAAATTTAATATTAAACCCCGAGGTGTTCGAGCCCAAAGACCCGAAGAAAGTCGGGTGAAGAAGCAACCTTCCGCTTCAAACAAAGCGGTCGCGTATAAGGCCCAAATAAAACCGAACGAAATCAATGCAAGTGATTCTCAAGAGGAGGTCATTTTCAATTTTAAACCTCGCCAACACCCTCAAATTCGTATCATAGAGGCAACTTCGGGAGAAGACTCCGAAGATTCTAACAACTCTGCGATATTACCCTGGAGAAGAGTCCGCCATGATCGTCAACCCCGGGAAGAGGAATCGACGAAGAGATCATCTATCACATCCTCAAGAAGCCATATAAAGGGCCCGAAACAGATAATGAAAGTGAGGAGTCATATATGATCAACACGGACCCGTAGCGGAAGGGATAACCCTCAAGCTAGGCCGAGGCCTATAAACGAAGAACGCTCATGGCGGAAAATTTTGAAGGTCGCGTCCGGAATGCGATCGATGAAATAAGGCACCAAGTTGAAAATAATAGGAGAGAGGTGTCCGAACAATGGGAAGTGATGCAGATATCAAGACGCAACACAATGAAATCATGATAATGATTGAAAACCCGCAAACCGCGATCTATAACTCCGAGTTACTCAAGGAGGCGACGAGCGAACCCCCGTTCCGGACCCCCGAAAGGCAAGCACCCGATGGCGGTAAGCGGTAATTGTAATAGTAGATGAATCAAAGGGGGAAGAAACGAAAGCTAAGCAACCGACCGTCATGCAAACTCTCAAGGTCAAGAAGAGTAAACCATACTCTTTCTCGAAAAATAAAACAAATTTCTGATATTCGAGCAGTGCCCTAAAGAGCGGATTGACACTTCCCGTTTGCAAACGACCCGCAGTACATAGAAAGAGCGGCGAAGGCGACTCGCCCTTATCATCGTATATCGGGCCATACAATTGAAGAATGTTGGGTATTCAAAGACCTCATAGAAGAAGGGCATAGAAACGGACGATCCAACTCCCGAAGAGCTTTCAACAAGACCCGCCTCCGCATAACTTGAATAACAAGGGCAAAGGGGTGGCTTATACGATCTCGCACACTCCCATACCTAGCAAACCTAAGGTTGCGAGAAGTAAGCCTATCAGGGAAATCTACCGCTCCAATTCACTCATGAACGTTGAGATAGAAGAAGAGATGGCAGCGCTAGAGATCACTACGGTTCCCGAAAAGCATTTTAAAGACCTTATACCAAGGGAGGTGAACCACATCCAAACCCTAAAGACCTTTGTCAGCCTAAGGCAAAGGTAGAGCGCCTCAAAGGGAAAACTATCATCCATAAGGCTATAATTTTCTATCAGAGCGATTCAACCCAGTCTCTGAAGAAACCTGATCACAACACTTGGAAGAAGTGGGTGATAGAACAAGAATCGGAGAATGCAACGAGCGATGACGCCGCATCTCATCCCTTTGGGAAGGAGCTATATAAACTAGCAAAAAGGGCGAAATGTCTAAGAGACATATCCAAGGCCGAGGCCAAGCGCTTTGATGAACTTCGGAATGGCGCGAATAAAGTCCCGGGCCCGGATGGCAAAATAAAATACACCCGGATTAGGGTATAACCGCGATGACGCAAAGATGTTTCGAAGGGTCTCTCAACGAGTACCGTATGAAAGAGAGTCGTTGCATGACTTCGTTGAAATGCCGTACAATGAGACAGAAAGGATAATGCCCCTGGCCCCGAAAAATGCCTTGAAGCAAATAGAAAAGGAGCCTAATACGGTCGATGAGTTAGCTGAAATCAATCTGGGACTAAGAAGACCCGCGACCAACTTTCATAAGCGCGTCGTTACCAAAGGAGGTGGCCGACAAAGTGTCAAGACATTCCTTAAAAGCTATATGGATCGCTTCGCTTGGAGTTATAAAGAAATGCCTGGATTAGATCCTAACGTAGCGCTTCATTACTTAAAAATTGATCCAACCTTCAAGCCGATTAAACAAGCGCCGAGGCGAATGAGAATAGAACTCGAAGAAAAGGTCGTGGAGGAAACGAAGAAACTCATCGACGCAGCTTCATACGGAAGAAGAGACGCCGAATGGGTGGCTAGCATTGTCCCGTTAAAAAGAAAAATGGGCGTATCCGCATTTGTGTGGATTTTCGGGACTTAAACAAGGCGTGCCCTAAAGATGACTTCCGCTCCCGAGAATCGAAATCATAATTGACCATACATCCTCCTATGAAGTCTTCTCCTTCATGGACGGTATGCATGTTATAATCAAATCAAAATGGCGCCAGAAGATGAGAGGCATACGGCATTCCGCACGCCGATTGGCATATATTGCTACAAAGTCATGCCGTTTGGGCTCAAAAATGCGGGAGCCACCTACCAACGGGCGATGACGAAAATATTCGATGATCTGATCCACAAAATAGTTGAGTGCTATGTGGACGACCTAGTCATCAAGGCCATGTCATATGAAGAACACCTCCAATATCTTGAGGTCGTTTTCAACCGCCTGAGAGAACATGCGCTCAAACTAAACCCGTTGAAATGCGCATTCATGGTATCATCTGGTAAATTTCTGGGGTTTGTGGTACGCCACAGGGGCATTGAGATAGACCCGGGCAAGATCAAAGCAATAACTGAACTATCCCCGCCAAAGAACTTAAAACAATTGCGATCATTGCAAGGGCAATTGGCGTACATCAGGCGGTTCATAGCCAATTTATCGGGTAAAATCCAACCCTTCACCCGCCGACTAAGAAGAATATCCCGTTCAAGTGGGATGGCGAGTGCCGCCGAGCCTTTGAAGAGATCAAGGCATACCTACTCAACCCTCCAAGATCGCGCGCCCATACCCGGAAGGAGCTCATATTATACACGACCGCTCCGGATGGATCCTCGGGAGCCCTATTGGCACAAGAAAACCAGGATGGTAATCAAAATGCGCTATATTATCTAAGTCGCATGATGGTAGGGGCAGAACACGGTATTCACCGATCGAGAAACATCGCCTAGCCCTAATCTTCGCGCGAAGAAATCGAGGCACTACATGCTAGCCCATAAAATCATTTTAATATCCAAAGTGGACCCTCTCAAGTATCCACGACTCGCCAATGCCGACGGTAGGTCGCCAAGCTGGGCTATCATCCTCACCGAATTCGACATCACTTATACACCGCAAAAGGCGATCAAGGGGCAAGTGCGCTAGCAGATTTCCCGGGCCGCACACCCGATTCAAGATGACTCCCCATTAAAATGTGACTTTCCCGACGAGGAAACTCTACATGTTGAAGAAGGAGACCCTATATGGGAGTTGTACTTTGATGGTGCTTCTTCAATCAAGCCAATTGCGGCCCGGAGTCCCAATCGTGCGAGCCGGCGCAGACTAGTCTTCGTAACCCCGGGAGGGCGGATAATACGACATTCTCTCGGCTTTAACCGAACCATGTACAAATAATGAAGCAGAGTATGAGGCACTCATCGCCGGACTAGAGCTATCACTGGAGCTGGAAATCAAGGCTGTGCGTATCTTTGGAGATTCACAGCTGATAATAAATCAAATAATCGGCGAATACAAGGTCTTGAAGCCGGAACTAATACAATATCACCAGAAGGCCATGGAACTAATGAAGAAAATCCCGTACGTGTCCATCGAGAAGGTCACGAGGCCGTGAATGGTGAAGCGTATGCGTCGTCAAACTCGCCAAGGAGTCAGGGTGAACCAACAGAGCGAAATCCACATCATCGTCCGCAATAGAGGCCATTATCATTGTGTCGACGACGATGATGCGAATAATGAAAATACCGGGCTAGGAAAAATAGAATGCCAAGAGACAATGATAATCGAAGAAGACGATGATTGGACAACCGTTCATCGAATATTTCCGCATGGCACCCTCCCCAAAGATAAAAGGATAGCCGATCAACTAAGAAAACGGGTACTACGGTATGCATATGTGGGCAATACGCTATACCGTAGGTCTTATGATCGCCCAGGGTCGAGATGTGTATCGTGGCCCGGCCGAGCAGTTATGAGAGAAGTTCATTCCGACTATGCGAGCACATCGTCCGGGCCGAAATGAAGTTGAAAATCAAGCGAATGGGGTATTATCGGCCCACGATGGTGACCGATCGTGAAGAGCACGCAAAGAAGTGCCGCATGTGCGTATACATGGCCCTTTTATACATCAAGCGCCAAGCCCGTTGCACCCCACGGTAGCATCCCGGCCATTTAATATGTGGGGCACGTATATAGTGGGACCCATAGACCCTCCAACGTCGAGAGGTCACCGGCTTATCCCGCGCGACAGATTACTTTACAAAACGGGCCGAAGCCGTCCCACTTAAAGAAGTTAAAGCATCCGATGTGGTTAAGTTCTTCAAGACGCACATCCTCTACCGATTCGGCACCCCACAAATGGATAATATCTCGATAATGGAACGCCTTCAAGAACTCCAAAGTTTATGCCTCGGCAGAGCAGCAGCTTTAACATTGATTGAGATTCTCGTCCATTTATAACCCGAGAGCCAACGGCCCGGCCGAAGCCTTTAACAAAACCCCGATCAACATTATGAAAAAGACCGTGGACTCGCAACCAACGAGACCGGGATAATCGTCTACAGAGGCATTATGGGCTTACCGAACTACGTACCGAACGCCTACGCAAGCTACCCCGTATTCTTTGGCTTTTGGGGTTGAAGCCGTCCTCCCTCTCGAGGTGGAATTACCGTCATTGCGGGTGGCTATGCAAAATGATATGACCATGGACGAATGCCAACAACTTAGATTGACGAATTGGATGCCATGGACGAGAAGAGATTAATAGCCCAAAGAACCTTGAAATATATCGTGCAAAAATGGCAAGGGCGTATGATAAGATGGCGCGAGTCGTGGCATTTCAACAAGGGGAGCTTGTTCTTGTCCTCAAGAGGCCGATCATCGGCCGCACATCGGCCCGAAATTCTCTCCGAATCGGGAAGGGCCATACGTAATTGAGAAGGTATACGGGGGCGCGCATACCAACTCATAGACCATGAAGGTGAAAGGCCCATGCCACCGATTAATGGGCGATATCTGAAGAAGTACTACACCTAGCCCAGAGAGGGGCCAACCGAGTAGTATCTATTGTAAATAAAAAAGGAGGGAATAAGTGTTCGCTTACACACACGTACACGAAACACAAACCCATGTCTAACCTCCACCTTTGCATAAAAATCCCAAAAACCCTACTTGTGCATATGTAAATAGAATGCATCCAAAAATCCAAAAACCACACAAACACGTATAGCCCTATAAAAATAAAAATATATGGAATAAGAGAATTCAAAGCCAAAACCACGCGAGAATGTAAGGCGAGAGCCTTGGTGTTTGGGCTCATAATACAAATACCACCTGGGTTTGTCCATTTGATACGTAATAAACACAAAATGGGCGGGGTTTGCGGTTGTCCCTCAAACTATCTCATTGCCCAATGACGAAAGTTGCTCATATTGGTCGCCGCGGGCAAGCAAGCCAAGGATAGGTCGAGCAAATTGGTGGCTAGTAAATAGTCGCTTCCGAGGGCATATAAATAAATAACTCTCGTATTATTAGTAACATGTATCACTAATAACCAAAAAATCGCTTCTTCTAATAAAAATGAAAGGATATATATGTAAAACAATAAAAACCTACTTTCCTACTCATAAAAAAAAATGATAATAAAAAAATAATAATAAAATCTTTTCAATAAGGGGTTGCCACCTTTGTCCCCGACACCACGAGTGTTATACAAAGCCGAGTTGGGTGCATTCATCCGTAAAAGCACCACACGCCCGAAGAAATGATGTGTCATAATCCCACGACATATCATGGAGGGGTCAGATTAAGGGTTTACGCTTGTACCCGACATTTCATGTTAAACAAAGCGGCTCGCTTAAAGAAATGACTCAGGTCATGGAGAGCGAACCTACCCGATGAAAGCCTCGTCTCGCGCAGGATGCGTGATGGATGTTTGAGGGTAGCTAAAATATAAAAAACTAGGTTGGGTACATTCATCCGCAAAAGTACCACACGCCCAAGGAGGTGGTCTGTTTCTAATCCCAAAATAGATCATGGAGGGGTCAGAGCTAAGGGTTTATGCTTTTGCCCGACATTCAGTGTCAAATAAAGTAATTCGCTTAAAGAAGTGACTCAGGTCATGGAGAGCGGACCTACCCGATGAAAGCCTGTCTCGCAGGGATGCGTGATGGATGTTTGAGGGTAGTACCCCCACAAAACAAATTGAGTGGAGATGAGTGAACGTGAGTTTCCACTTTAGCACGCAACGGTGCACAAATGAGGGGAGAGTGGGTGAGCTTCCACAAATAAATGTCAATTAAATATATAAGGAGCGTCCACAAAATGGTGTTATCAATTGCATCCATAATCCAATTGATACTGGTAAGTTTATCCATCAGTAATAAAGGGATAAACGGGTTTATTCTGTACCCGGCCTAGAGGTCAATACAGACAGGTTCGGTATCCGTAAAATACCACGGTTACTTGAGTTTGTATTGCCATAAATAAAGAGAAATGATGTATAGAATCAATGTAATAGGATGTTGTAAGATTTTCCTTTTATTTTAGACGCTGCAAAGCAGTTGTAATAGGGCGCTTTTGCAAATAAGATTGGAGGTGCACAGCATGAAATCAATAGAATATTTCCTCGCGCTGCAGAGGAAGCGACGAAAGGATAATAATAGAAGCAAGCGTCATCCACAACAAGAGATCAAAATGATAAATGTCAAAACATCCTAGATCAAGTATAACAAAAGAAAAGAAGAAAAGAAGAAATGAAAAGTGCGAACATATGGGCCCAAAAAGCGGACTCCAACTCTAATAGCACAAGACTAATAGTCTCTAAATGAGTATGGAGGGAGTGCCTATCCTCCTCCGAAGCTGCCTCGAAGGTCCAAGAACGGAGCGAAGGCACTATCCCGACGCTCGTGTGAATCTGCAGCTCTGGGAGACGTCCCGCTAGATGTCGGGAGAAGCCCTCCACCGATGATCTGTGGTCCTCTAGCTCCTGCACGAGCAGTCGAGCGGGCCCACCACTAACTCCCATGGAGCGGAGAGTGGCACAAGAAGAGAGCCGCTGAAGGTAGTGGAGTCGAGCGACCTCCAAATGCCTGCGTAGCTCATGAATCTCCAACTCGTGGCCGATAAACGAGAGAGCTCGCATCCCGGTAAGCCCCGAGCAGCCTCCTCACACCTCCTAGAAATGAAAGTGCTCTCGAGACGAGGTGCAATGAGTAGAGCCGGCGCGATGGTATCCCGCACGCCCCATACCAACAAAAGAGAAGCCGTCGGGCAGAGAGTCCAGGACCTCAAAATCTAGAGGGTAACCTCCGAAGAAGGTATCTCGAGTGCATCCCCAACCGCGGCCAAGGCGAGCGCACATCCCTCGATGAAACATCTCGCAAGTAAAATAAATGGGTTAGACAAATTGTTATAACCTAAGAAGAAATAGAAGGAAGAAAAGATCTAACCTATCGCCTCATCGCCCGAGACAAAGGGACCGAGTCGTGGATAGGGATGTCGGTCGCCTCGGGAGGACCCACAGTGCACTAGACCCGGCTACAAAATAAAATGAAGAAGTATAAGTACATGAAAAGTAAAATACGGTAAATGATAAAGGAAATATAAAGTACGGAAGAAGCATGAGGCTCGGCGAGACCCTCGCTAACCGGAACCTCGTCTCCTGGGCGTGGAATAGTCGCTCCACCACCCAACTCTCATCCAACTCGAGTCATAACCGACCGCAACTCGCTCGCCGAGACTCGTCATCCGTGGCCATGAGAGGCGCCCGTCGAGAGATGAAGAAGCATGAGATGGACCTCCTCGATCGCAGTGGCTCGTCGCTGCGGCTCGACACCAATGGACTCCCCGCTCTAAAGAAGCCTCCTCGATCGTACAAGAGTGAGCACCGGCCCCGAACCACATCGAATGAGTCACCATCTCCGGTGGGTACCGAAGAAAATCGACGGTGAAGCAGACCGTCATAAAAGAAAGGCTCCGAGCGGTGAGGAGACGCCATGTCATCGGCCTCGTGGTCTCGTAAAATCTACATGTAAGAATGAAAATACTAGTGCATGCCGGCAACTAGGTATTAGATGGAGCACACGAACCTCGCGACGACAAGGTCGGTGCAAAACCCGAAATGGCGAAGACTCGCAGTGCCGATGGACCCGCTACGATGTCATCCTGAATCGCCTCTACAGGAGATGTCCCGTGAGCTGAAAATAAACTCTAATCGAGATATGAATGAAGTGCGCCCGAATAAGGATAGGCGAGTCGAGAAAGAAAATCACCCGAATAGGAGAAGGAAAAGAAGATGGAGAAGACGGCCGAGAAGCGCCGTCTCGATCTCTCTCCGCGGCGGCTGAAGCCGGTGGCTCGGTAGGTGGATGAGAACAAGTGTCAACAGCTCTCGGGCGAGGGACTGAGAAGCCGGCTCTCGCTCATCATACTCATATGCGAATCGATTAAAAAGAAATCTATCAAAAATCTAGCTGAAAATCTAAGCTTAAAATAAGGAGGGGATGAATCTAGAGTGTACCAAATGAGTGGTGAGTCCTAATAGATGAACAAAGGCGACGACTATCTAACCCCCGAAAATCCACCGGCTCTGAAGTGAGAAGTGGAAAAGAGATGAAGTCATCATAAGAGAGGCTAGATGATGAACCGCCTCTATCCCCGGGGCATCGCGTACCACCACCGAAGGGTGTATGACCGGTACGAGCGAATGGCATTATAATACCACCGGATGTAGCGTCTCGAGAATGTGGGTGTACGGGAAGCGTGGGACCGTCCGAAAGTGAGAACCCGTCCCTAAGCGGAATAGATGTGAATAGCACCACCCGAGGCCCTCAAGGTCCATCGCTAAAGACTCAGGGACGAAGGAGAAAGAGAGGCAGTCCCGGTCTAAACCAAACCGATGTGCACATCTCGTGTGGAGAATAGGGCTCTATGAAGGCATAATCGCCGATACGGAGTGGTAAGAACCCGTGGCGAAGATCGATGAAATAGTCTAAGACATCCGTCGATCTCTCGAGAGGAGAAGAACCTCTAGAATGAAATGCCGCATCAACTAGAGATCCGCAGTGGTCCCGCCCAGATGGTGAATAACCAATCTAGTACGAGCTAACCTCGATGGGTCATGGTGCGGTAGAATCCGAAACGAGCATCCTCTCCTGGAGTCAAAGAGGCGTGCTCGTACGGCTAAGTCACCCAAGATGGGTAGGTGGGCCCTCAAGTCCGATGATAAGGATGGGTGATACAAGCCGACCAATACATATGCAACCATCCACTAATAAAGTGCCAAGGTACCAACTCCCCACAAGCGAGAAGGATCGCGTGAAGATGTCATACCTCGCAAACTCCCGTAGATATTGGCCAAGACGGCACGGCCAATGAAACTCTCTCACCGCGAGCAATCCGACTCGCCATCACAAATACCGAGGGACGAATGGTACGGCCCCCGAACCGGGAAGTAGAAAGAAACAAATCCACCAGAAAGAAAGGTCATCAAATAAGTCTCACGATCGATCTCATGCGAGCATAGAGTATCCCGTGAAGGAGCAGCCACACATCATCGAAAAGACCGAGATGTCCTGGTACCAAAAGGGTCACGAGTAGAAGCACAACACTCGGCGTGAGAATGTACCCGATCGCTGAAATAAGATATCCGTAATCCGAAGGGGACAGAAAGATGCTGCCCTCTCAACTGATCATAAATCCTGTACACCTCCCGAAGAGAAGCTGGATGTCGGGAAGGGTCCCTCAAGTCATCCTCTGATAATAAGAACTCATCATAATAATGACCGAATACGGGCAGACCGGTCAGCTGACGAATCTCCCATAATGTGGGAGTCAACTCTCGATCGTCAATAAAGAGGGTGTTGGTGGAGTAGCTCCATCGCTCGCAGAAAGCACAGAGCCAAGGTGTGTCAATGTGATACCGAAACATCGACAAGAAAATACAACTGTACACACCTGAACTACAAAGGACATCCCTCTCCTGTGTAAGGATGTAGCGAATCCAATCTAACTGATGCCCATGATATCTGAGTGGAAGACTGAAGTCAATGCTAGCCCAACGAGAGGCCTCTCCATCGATCATCTCCTCGCGGAGAGGTGAACAGGAGGTGCTACGGTACCGAAAGATCTCGAGGCAATAGAGGTGTAATATCGTGAGGCTGCTCGTCGCGAAAAATCAGACCACCAGCTCGAAGATGTATGGGGGTACCGCGTGTAACCCTAATGGTGGGTATCCAGTCCTCCGGATCCTCGTAGAGAGAGAGATAATGACTCCGAGGACGTCTAGGAATCGTGCCATATGGAGAGATGGTCGAATCTAGAATAGAGGTGATAAAGTCAACAATAAAGGAGGGAAGAAGATAGGAAAAGAAAATGTGCGACGAATATATGCACCAAAGCAACCCCCTTAATTTTCTAAAAACATCTCCGGGGCCCGCTTTGGTGGGTGGCTCTTTGTTTACCCTTGAAAAGTTTCAAGGATGAATGGATGAATAAATGAAATAAATTGATGATAAAATCATAAGAAAGGGGAAGAAGAGAGAGAGAGCAAAGGGAAAGGTGGCCCACCGATCGAAAAGTCGTCGCATAACCCCGAACAAATCCATTAGTCCCACAAATGAATGCCGAGCGCAAAGTGAAGAGTATAAATACCCCGCTATTCTCTATCCACTCGCATGTGTGACACCCAAGAAGATCGAGGAGAGAGGAGACCTCTTGGGTGTCACCATGTGATTATATCTTTTCGACAAGTGGGACCCACATGGCGCCCTTATGAGCGCTCTCCAATGACATGGACCTAGCCTATTTTGCTAAGAAAGCTAACCAACCCTAACGAGGTTAAGCATTAATCCCACAATGGAATAATATGGTGAAAGACGAGGATATAAATACCCCACCACCTCCTATTCATTTGAGGTGGCCGACCTCGAGAGATTTAGGAGAGAGAAAATCTCTTGATGGGTCACCATTTGATTACATTTTATCCGACAAGTGGGACCCACCTAGCAGTTCCTTGTAGATGAATCTAACAACATAGTCTATCCGATGAGTCACCATGTGACTATTTTCACCGACAAAGGACCCCACACCTCAAATGATCTATCAAGGAGTCGAATTGAACCCTAGAAATCGCTTTGAAGCTAACCCTAGAAAGGAGTCAAGCAAGATAATCCCTATGCTACATGAAATGATGTCAATGCCAAGCTAGCATTTTGATGCAACTAGTCATGAGAAATTCCAAATGTGATTTTGCTTTCAAGGTCGACCAAGTGCCAAAGTCGCGAGCAAACACCTAACAATGCTTTGATTTGTGTCAATTATCGATAAGTAGTCGTTCTTTGACCAAGTCACCCTCATGTTAAGGGATTGAAAGTCAATTTCACAAGACTGATCAAAGCAAAGCTGGAGCAACCACTGATCAAGTCTAGATTTGTATTAATTGTTGATAAGTAGTCGATTTGATCAAATCAAGCCCTAATGGATATCAATATAAGTCTAATTGGTATTTAGTTAGGGTGGTTTCTGCAAAAGAGAGATAATTGGCAGAGACATTGAGCTATAATTGAGATCAGGGATTAATTCATAAAGAATAATAGGGTTTTATGAATAAAAGAATTTTTAATCCAGAGAAGGAGGGGTAAAAATGGAATTAAAAATTACAGGGATGATCATCATGATTTTAGGGATTTTTGGTGAAAATTTCATAATTTTTGGATAAGTGGAGCTATTAAAATAAATTCAGGGGAGATAAAAGCAGAATAAATGGATTAATCAAAGGCTGGGATTTGATCAAAACAGTTCTGGGTACAATCTGGGACAGAGACTCATCTGGGTGCAAACTGGGGATCCCAGACACATACACGCAAAATCGAGAAGAGAGAGGATATGACACGTGGCGCCTTCTCATCGGGCCACCTCACGCCACGTGTCGCACTCCCATCGTCCACCTCACCCAAAGCGGGCCCCACCACTACACTGATCTGACATGTGGGTCCCACTAGCATGCCACGTGGCAGGCCATGACAGGTCCACCTCACCCTCTCTGTGCCACATGGCACAATCACAGGAAGCCACCTCATTTAGCCTGTGCCACATGGCATTACACCACAGGGCCACTTCACCCAACCCCATGCCACATGGCATAACCAGAGTAGGCCATCTCACCAGCCCTGTGCCACATGGCACCATATCACAAGGCCACCTCAGCATCAATTAGTGAGTAATCAGAGATAAAGGGAAGAGGATTAAGCTAACAAGCCAATCAGATTATGCCGCATCGCTCAATTAACCCTAATCATGCACTAATTAGTTGCTAACAACACCTGTAAACCTAAGAATAGAAAACTTACAGGTGGGACCTACTAGTCAGACTTATGAGTCTGAGGCGCAAAGAACCAAGTCTACACAACAATACTAACTGAGATTTAAAAATAAGAGTAAAAGAGAATATGTACTGTTCATGCGCACTGTCGTCGCACCCTTCTTCTTCTTTGCCTTGGCTCATGTGCACCCGGCGCAGGCGACAAGGGATTTATTCCCTCCCTTCTCCCTCTTCTCTTCTTCTTCCTCTCGACAGCAGAAGAACTCGAAGGCATCATCAATGGAGATCGAGTGAAAGGTTGAGTTTCAAATTAATTGCTTCTAGCCTCAGCTACAGCATACGAAGGAGAGCATGTGCATATAATTAGATTTTAAATTGATAAAGCACAGAGAAAGAAATGGTAAGAAGCAACACCTCTGGTCAAAAATCGTGAACTTGTAAATTGAAGATCAAAACTTGCAATTGATGGCTGGGAGAGCTTCTAGGACCTCAGGCGATGGTGTTAGAGTGACAATTGCGAGGAGATAAATGCTGGATGTAGGAGTTGCACCAATTCCCAATTCGGCCTAGAAGTGAGTTGATCAAACACTGTGATGGAGCTTGCAAATCGACTAGATGAGAGCACAGGGAGTTGCCTGACACTGAATTGATGATGGTGAAGCTTTGAGACAGAAGAAATGAGCAAAGAACCAAGGTGAAAGATTGAAGCTTGAATATAGCTTGTAATGAGAGAAGAGATGTGAATTGAGATCAATTCTGTAAAATGGAATTAAGGGAGCATGCTAGCAGCTTATATAGACATGGTATGGGGTCTGGAAGGATCTAGAAGAGGCTAGAGAGGCTTGCAAGAGCATGGGAACCGAATAGTGGCAAATCAGTAAATAAATTGAACTTGTAACTGCCTCTAGGCAGTTGCACATGAGCTAGGCAATGGAGACTCGGTTCAGTGGACCATAAGGCATACAAGGAAGCAGTTAGAGTGAAGAGTATAATGCACCATGTGTAATTGGGTTGAGATAGTCAAAATCGGTCAAACCAATGGATTTCTATATAAACCCCTTATCCAAAGGGTCGGAACTAAGGACCGAGGCATACACACGACCCTTAGAGCATTTTTAAGATCCCCGAGAAGCTTAGAGAGCAAGTGAGAAGCCGTAAAGCCAATTGATCTCACAAGTGTTGAGAACTTGGCAAACAAATCACCCTTTTCCATTATTAACAATCAATCTAAGAGCTCGAGCTACAGAGAAGAAGGAAAGGTGAGTGTATTCATTGTACATAGGAAGTTTGAGTTGTAATTGTGCTTGATTTTGAGTAATTTCAGAATTTTAATATCACATTACTTGCATTTTCGCAAATTTCCTTTTCAATTCAATTGAATTTCTCAATTTTCTTGATTGAATTTCTTCTCCGAACTATCGCCTTATTACTTAAACCTTTTCTATTCTATCTTTTTGTTTCTTTCTTGACTAATTGAGTAATTAAAGAAATGAATTATCTCATCGAAAAAAGCTAATAGAAGATCAAATGATCTCTTAGCTCTAATTGGTGATCGAAGGTCATTGACCTCTTCTTAGCCTCTGTGTTTCTAAGCAATTGCTTCAAGAATTCAACTTTCAATCGAGTGATTGATTGTGATTTTGAAATTAATTGCTAGAATCTGAACCAAAGAATGCAATAGCATTCGAAAGTACTTCAATTGATCAAGCTACATGCTTTGATCAAAGTGCATTGCATAAAGCGACGGTTCTCGTATCAATAAGATCGACTAAATTGAAGCAATTGGTTAGAAACACCGAGTATAGTATTGAATTGCCAATCGGTACCGCTCTCACCACGTTTCATCGTGATTCAAGTAAAAGAAAAGGTTTGTTGTGGTGATCAAATTGCTAATTCATTAATCGAGACTTGGAATTATGTGAATGAACCAAGAATTACAAGAAATCGTGAATGAAATAATCTGATTTGATCAAGAAAATCAATCGGTACCAAAACGGTATGGTCCAATTGTGCACGGTGGCGCCGACGATCCACCGCACCGTAGTACAATCAAAAGGTGTAGTTAGGTTCTACAAGCCAAGCGCGACGCCGATCCGTGGTGTCCGATCATTAATCGATCACGCGAGTATCTAAATCAACCTCCTAGCACGCATCTTGAAGCACGGTAGAGAAGAGACAGAGAAAGGATCTCTTGCACTAATCTTGAGAGGCCGCATCGAATATCGGGACAAATCCAAAGGATCTGGGCTATCAATCTTTAGAAAATTAAAGCATGAATTAATCTGGTGTCAACCCACGCGATTGCAAATCTTAATCTAATCAAGGCGGCCCAAGTAAGAATGGGATTAAATGAAAGATGAGTGCCAATCTTGATATAGATCTCGGCGCCCAGATTAAGCCCATTAGTTAATTAATAACAGAACATTAATTATATATGGTAAATAAATAATTTGAAAATGCTATTGAACTCCAAATTGACTCAAATTTGTTTCTAAAATTTTCTTATTTTTCATACTATTTTTCTATACAATAATATTCCAGTTTTAAAAATATAATCATGATAAAACAATTTAAAAGCAAAATACATTACAAATATTGATATAGTTGACCTAGCTTTGACTTGTCATTTTAAATACTATAAAAATTCCCAAAATATAAATAAAAATCATGAATAATAACTAGATATATTTTAGTGATTTTTCAAATGATTTTCCATGAAATAATAATGATGATAGTAATATGCTATAATAAAAGTGAAGTTAGCTATGTTCCTTGATAAATAAAAAATATAATAATAATAATAATAATAGATGTTATATTGGTATTTTCTGTAAAAAGAATAATAAAAATAAATAGCACAAAATATATAAAATATACTACTATGCATTTTCTTTCATAATAAAGAATGATAATATAGTTTTATAATATGAATTGTATTTCTTTTGTTATTTCTATACAAATATACAAAAATATACTTTGATGAATAAAATGTAATAAAATAATAGTTGTAATAAAAACATAATAAATTTCATCTCTTATGACTAGTAATAAAAACCTTATACTTTTCTATAGATAATAAATAGAAATAATAAGAATAAATATAATGAATAGTATAATAAATAGAATAGAATATTAGTAATGATTTCTTTTAGCTATTATAGATATTAAAGAAAAAAAGTAATAATAATAAAAATATAATAATAAAAATAATAATAGTAAAATAGTATAGCTAACCATCTTTTGATTTTGTAAATAATTCTTACATAATGAATAGTATTACAATATAATAGAATATAATAACAAAATTCTATCACTTTAGCTATTATAAGCATTTTTTAAAAAAATATAAATAAAACATAACTATCTTACTTTCTATTATTTTTGTAAGTGATTTTCTACAAAATAAATAGAGTTTAGAAATAATAAAAATAAAATTCTACTATTTTAGCCATTATAAAAAATCCCAAAATATTAATAGCTACCCCTTTTCCTATTTTTGTAAATAATTTTCTACATAGACAAATAGGGTTTAAGAAATAAAAATAATAATAATAAAAATAATAATAGTAATATAATAATTGTAATAATAATAATAATAATAATAGTAATAATAATAATAATAATAAATGCATCCTTATAATAATGGAAGATATTATAATAGACTTTGTGCATTTTAAGAAATGAATAAATATGCTCACATAAGGAGTGTAGAGCCACATATGAATATTTGCACACATGACATGACATTTAAAGTGATTAGTCAAGACAAGAACATCTTGACGTGGGATGATTAAGGCTTCAATAGCAATATGAGAAGATATGTCGAGACAAGAACATCTTGACACTTGATGAAGAACAACAAGATACGTCGAGACAGGAACATCTTGACGTGAGATGAATAAGGCTTTGATAGCAGCATGAAGAAGTATGTTGAGACAAGAACATCTTGACACCTGATGAAGAATAACCAGAGCTACGACACTAACATGAAGATATACGTCGACTCTGAAGAAGAAGAACATTACGATGTCCTAGAGAGGTGACATCTTAATGACTCGCTGCCATGAGCAAGTAACTCATGATTGAATACGCTCACACAAGGGGTGTAGGGCTACATAGTAATTTTGCACAAGTAATGCAACATGTAGGATGATTAGTCGAGACAAGAACATCTTGACACCTGATGAAGAATAACCAGAGCTACGACACTAACATGAAGATATACGTCGACTCTGAAGAAGAAGAACATTACGATGTCCTAGAGAGGTGACATCTTAATGACTCGCTGCCATGAGCAAGTAACTCATGATTGAATACGCTCACACAAGGGGTGTAGGGCTACATAGTAATTTTGCACAAGTAATGCAACACGTAGGATGATTAGTCGAGACAAGAACATCTCGACGCTCGTTGAAGATTGACCAAAGCTACGACATCAGCATGGAGAGATATGTCGACTTTGAAGATGAAGAACATTACGATGTCCTAGCGAAGTGACATCTTAATGACTCGGTGTCGTGAACAAGTAATTCATGACCATTTGAGCTGGCAAGACTGAACTCGTCCGTCGATGAGTTTGTCTCCTGACTCATTTCCCGAGACTGTGAGATTGAATCGGTCTGTTGGTAGATTCATCCACAAAACAGTGAATGTGAACCGTTCTGTAGGTAGGTTCCTTCACTAACACATGCCCCAATGTTGAACTGGCCCAGCGCTTCAGGTTTGACATTGTGTGCAATTGTGTTTCCTAGGTTTATGAATCGGCCCAGTGCTACGAATTCATGATCTAGAAGATCGGTGAGAAGAAATACGTGGGCCATAGCCACCCTTCTCCTGATTCACCAACCTCAAGATCAACCGGCTCAGTGCTTCGAGTTGTATTTTGTGTGATTGGTTGTTGACTAGTTAAGATTGAACCGGTCTGTTTGTAGGTTTATCTTCTAGATCAACGGAGGTCGAGCCTCGGTCCGTATGTAGACTCACCTCAAGCCCCTATGAAGAGATTAACTCGGTCCGTTGGTAAGGTTACATCTCGAGGTGGCATGGACCGAACCGATCTGTTTGTAGGTTCGTCCCCATAGGACAAAACCGATCTGTTTGTAGGTTTGTCTTTCATAGATTGAACCGGTCTGTTTGTAGGTTCATCTTCTGTAGACCCCTTTTTATCAACTTAGACGACCACTTGCCCATCTCTTAACTATACTATTTGCTTCTCTCTTTCAAAGATCCAGAGGTGCCTCGAGGTTCGTAGCCCAGGGTAATTAACGATGGGGGCTTGCGCCCACCGGAATCTACAAGAACTCACAATCACTAAAAAACCCCCGAATGTGCATCCAAATAATCTCTAAACGGCGAGAATCGGCCGACGTCCAGGCGAGATGCACGCTCGGGAGGGATCTCCGTGTCCTTCTTCCGCAACCCATCGCCCGGCGGCGGTGCGGAGCGCGCGAAAAGGGTCGCACGGCCGCACCTTTTAATTAAAAAAGGTGGCGGCGGGGGGGCGGGTGGGGGCGGGTGTGGGGGGGGGGGTGGGGGGGGGGGGGGGGTCCTGGTCGGTCCATGGGTCCGCACGGATTTTTCAATCCACTAACCTGAACTAGGCAGGTCACATTTGAACACAAAATAGATAATAAAAAAATTAACTTATATCCAACTCATTTATTTTTAAATCATTTTAATCGGATCAATCCATCATGTCTGTCATGTTAGCCAGGCAGGTAGGTGACATTTAACACCCCTAGCTTCGGTACACAATAATAGTTCGTTCTTATAAATTGCATGCTAAGGATTTATGGTAGACATATACCAATTTTAGAAGTATATATTTATGATTGATTATAGGTTATGATGATGAAAATAATGATAATGAAAATGATCATCATCATAATTATCAATGTCATTATTTTCGTCATCATAATAATAATAATTTTTTAAATATCATTATTATTTTCATCATCATAATAATAATTATTATTGTCATTATTATCATTATTGAGTTTTGATATATGAGATCTCTGATTTCTATGATTTTGAATTGAGTTTCATTTCTAACCTACTCCAAATTTATTTGAAATTAAAGACTTTATTGTTGTTATACTTACATATTTAATATTGATTGGATATTTCAAAACATAACTTGTAGACAAACTTTATGTTCTTTTGACAATTCACTTTATATAAATTTATAAAAAATCTGAAAAATGAAAAAAATATAATCATATTCTTAAATTTATAGATTAATTACGATCCAAATTTAGTGCAATGTCATTTGATATTCCGTCAAAGATCATTAAATTTAAAATGCTAACATTATTATATAATTTTGATGGTCCTTCATAAAATATGAAATGATGCTCAAATTATATCAAATTTGAATCACAATCAATCCATAAATTTAAGAATATCTTTATAATTTTTTTTATTTTTAAAATTTATATAAAGTAGTTCAGGATAATTAAAACTTTATTAAAAAAATTATGGATTGATAAATTTTTTTTTGGTGGGGTTAGGGGGGGGGCAAAATAAATTTATGAAGCTCTGCCAGTCCCCTGTACCAGCATCAGGGCTTTGTGGTTTGTGCTGGTTTATTGGTTCTTTTTTTCTTATTATGATATCTGTGATGTTATTGATTGCCTTTTGATAGTACAAAAGCAGGATGCTATGCTGCTAGTTTAGCTAGAAGTATTAGCCACAATAATTTCATCTTTCCAGAACACTGAACACTCCATTTGCATGCTTACTCTTCAGTCAAAATAAAAAATATATATCCTTCCAAAATGCAAAAAACCTTATATTCACCATAAAAAACTTCAATAGCATGAAACATTGTCCATAAGATTATCTCTTTATGTTAGAGAACTTAATAAGCACCTTGCTCAAAATAGAAGCTTCGATTAAAGGTGTGGTCATTAACTTTGCTCCGATCATGGCTTATAAGGACTGGCAAAATTGTCAATGAGAATTATAGGTCAAGAAAGTAATGCTGAGGGATAAGGTCAGCGCCGCATATTGTTTTCTAACTGATGATGCTTTGTTTATTTGAGAACAAATATTAGTCAAGAACATGATATTTAGTCTATCTAGGTTGTTTCAAATTATTGAAACAGATGATAACCTATTGTCAGAAATTTCAGTTAGATACATTTTATTTTAACAATTTGAAACTAAGTTTTCTAACAAAAACTAGAAAGGTAATATTTTGAACAAAGTTTTGTGCTATTGAAGTTTTGGATGGTAAACATAAGTTTTTTTGCATTTTGGATGGGTACATGTTTTTTTATTTTCATTGAAGAATAAGCACACAAATTGGAAGGTGGGGAGGTATAAAAGTCTTTAACTAAAAAGTGAGTTCAAAGCCCTCTGGAGCCGTTGATTTTGCATCGAGATTTATATTTTTAATAAATTCTAAATTTAAAATTCATATTTTTAAAAAATATTAAGAATCTCGATGTAAAATCAACGGCTTCAGAGGACTTTGAACCCACTTTTGATTCAAAAGCCTTTGTACCTCCCTCACTTTTCCATAATTGAGTGTTTTGAAAGGATGAAATTATGACTAATACTTTTTTTCTAAACTAGCAGCATAGCACCTAACAATGAAGGATTGTTTTCTTATTTCATCCAGAACTATCTATTCTTCCTTGCTGAATATTTCATCTTCTAAGCACACTATTTCAAACAAAACCAATCTTCAATCATTATTACTAAACTTCTTTCACTATAATAATCAAAATGTCAAACGTCCAAACATCAGGTCCTTGAACTTTGTACTCATTGTCTAATAAACTGAGCTAACTAGGCGCAGCTGACTGGCTGGATCAAACAATCCTATTGCGAGCCAATTGGCGAGCTATAAGAATCAAGACATGAAGTTCCCAATCATTAGCAATCTTATGGAAGTATTCAAGAACTAGCATCGTCAGACATATGCCAATCCAGTCTACTTCTCCGTTTCCAAAATAATTATTCTTTTTATATATTTCATCTTCAATTTCCTTTATCTAAGATATTTTTTTAATAACATTTAATTTTTCTGCTGAAATTCCACAAGCTACACTATCAGCCAGTAATGCCCTGAAATTTGATCCTGAACTTATTTGTAAAAGAATTGTCTGCTTTTTGGTCTTTTGGATAGCAACAACATCTAGTTTGTATTGCAAGATGCGTTATCCTAATATATACTCTATTCCTTTATTTTTCTTTTTTGTGACTATGAGGGTTTGAATTGAACCCATAATCTCTTTGATGTCATCTTAGCTACATTGAGCTACTAGGCCATTTGCTTCATCCATTTTATATTCAAGCTTTACTCTTTATGTAATTCTTTTAATATTAAGTAGCCTATATATCTGCACTTTTTGAGTTTTTCAAGTACATTAATATCTTCCTCCGTGAGTACACCACCTGTAGATCTTCCATGTGGTTCAATGCTCATTTTCAATTAAATTTTTTACCTCATGCAACTTCTCATCCTTTACCCAAGAGCTATGCGTATATGGTACATAAGCATCATTTCCACATCTTACACAGATAAAGAGTAATTAAAATTGTGAATCAAATCAGATGTACAGCAATGATCTCCATTTCTCATATTTTATCCCGTTACAAGCCAACTGGCGAGCTGTAAGATTCAAGACATGAAGTTTTTCTCTCGGGCGAGAAGACTGTGCAGATGGGCGCTGATTAACTGGTATCAAAGCCAATGCCCCTTTCTTGTTCCCCTTTCTACTTTCTTTCTGCTTAGCCATGCCAAGCCATCTTCTACCTCCATGTATTCCAGGCCCTCAACCAGCCTCTGCCATTTTCAATATCCACAATTCAGCATCCATATAAAGATATATGCAAGGTCAAGTTCTGGAATATTACTTCCACTATACAAATTAGGTTTTATCTGTTAGGCATTTTTTTTACTGGATCTGGCTTTTCCTTTGCATCTTGAGTCGCTACAACAAGCTTAGGTTTTCTAATAGCATGCTCAATCCGAGCAAGAAAACGTAAGCTAAAGCTAACACGCAACGTCTTTCACGCTAGTGCACTTGCTAAATCTCTCACCTTTTTTTTGTGGCAGCCTATATTCAGTACATTTTTATCTTCACTGCTGCACCAGAGTCTATCAGAATAGGATCTGGTGCTGACACGACTGGCATGATGATCAAACTGAACTGCTCTTTGTTGGAGTCATCTGACTCCACCCCACTGGTCTTTTTATAGGAGTTATAATTGGGGGGGGGGGGGGGATGATGCCGTATTTCCCCTTATTTTATGGGGAGGTCATTCGGTGATTTTTAATTGAATGGCCAATGCATGGGTAAATTTGAGTCTCAAGTATATCTTTTAACTTTGGAAGAATAAATGTGTAATTTGAAGTTTGAGAATGTTACACATGGAATCATACAACAACATAATAATAGAAGTTATCTATATTGCTGTAATATATATATGATATATCTGTTGAATTCTTTCTAATTACTGTATTTTTCTTACATATGTGTATCATTTGCACCTCAAAATTCGTAACTTATACACTGCATCCAAGTTTCGTCATCGATTTGGAATTTAAATCATTGAAAACTGAGTTTTCATCCTTTCTAAATTCATTTTAATCAGCCTTAAAATTCTGCCAAAGTGCTGAAGCCAAAAAGTCTCCCTTTATTTCCTAATTTATTTAACTTTAATACTAAAATTAAGTTTATATTTCAACAAAATTTTCTTGTCATTCTGACAGGGTTTTGTCAGGCTAACTGGACCGGACTGTGGCATAGAAGTAAATGATGATATTTCCATTGTTCTTTTCCTGTTCAATGTGGCATTTGCTACATTTGACGGACCACCTCCACATGATATTTGGAGAGCTGACATGGAAGAGGCTCAAAGTTTATATGACCAGCTCACGTTCCAAAGGCTGAAGACCATATTGGGCACTATGGAGATAAATTATGCACTTTACAAAGATGGTGCAGAGGCCCATCTGGATGTTGCTGTTATAGATTGGGAAGGAGAAAAGGTTGAAATTTATGAACCATCAGTGTGCGAAACAGCAAGATTACTGATCCGAAAGCCAGGAATTTGTTGTTTAACAAAATAGTGAGGACGCCCTCGGCGTTCGTCCCGAAAAAGTAATCCATCTCCCTCTTTTAAGGCAAGTAACAGTACTTCCACTTGTATCAGTCCTAATTGTTGATGTGTGCCTGCTGCATTCGGGTGCCATCTTTGCCCAAGGGACTCTGAGGTTTGTTGCCGGAGTGACTGGGGATGAGGAGCTCATTCTGATTTGCCATCCTGGTAGGATTAAGGTGAAGGCTACCTGGTTCAACTAACAGGGCTGCGAGGAGGCTGATCAAAACTGATAACTGGTGGTCAAATCCCCTACTACTTTGGTTCGATGTAGATTACCATCACTGTTTGCTAATTTTGAATGTAACTGGAGATAAAAATGCTTTTGCATATAAGTGGTGGTATTAATTTGAATAGTATGTTTTCTAAGTTGTTTACTATGTTGTACTCGTGCTGTGTAATTGACATAACATTAATATCTTAAGCCTTCTTTTTGTCCTTTTACAAAATTAAACAACTGATAATACAGTATTGATTAAAGGGTTAATATTAACCAAGTAATTGTCAATGTAGAGGCCTAATTTATTTTGACGTCACCGTATTTTCAATTTCTTCATTCCTTAGTAGCTGCATGCCACATGCCGGTTCCTTAGTAGCTGCATGCCACATGCAGGTTCTAAGAAAGAGGTTGATAGGAAAAAAATGAATTCATCGGGACTTAATATTGTGATCATAATATTAGATTTTACTTCTAAAATGACAAAATTAAATTTATTTTTTAAAAATGTGATATCACAATAATCACCGAGACTCCATTTTGCGATCATAGTACTTCGGAAGTTTACATATACGTAATTTCATTGTTACGTTTCTTTCTTGACAAATCTTTTTCTTTGGCGGAGTGTTGAATTCATACTGATCATGGGGTTAATGATCATCGCCAGTTCCATTCTATTGATTTTGTAACAGATAATTTATTCATAGTTGAATGCCTCTTTGAATGCAAATTAGTTTATTAATTTATAATCTTAAAGTGTACTTCTATTTCACAAATTATACATATTTACTTCTTTACTCGTGTTTGAAGGCCCTACAAGGGATGTACTTTGAGGTTTAGATAGTTTAAAGAAATTAAGGTAGAAATGTAGATATTGATTTGAGACTTAATGTTAAGTGTAATGACAGTGGAAGATAATTCAAATTGATTCTCAACAAAAGTATAGCAATTAAAATAAAAGAGAAAAGAAAAGAACAAATAAGAACACAAGATATGTTAACGGAGTTCGAATAATGTCTACATTTTCGGAACTCCCAACCTCTTTAACAATTGAGATTGAGCCGAACACTAATAAAAAATCTTACATTTATAGAACTTGGTCCCTTACACAAAATGGACTACCAAGCCTATCGATAATAAGAGTGACAACACACTCAAAAAAAAAATGAGTGACAACACACTCAAAACAAAGGTGAGCACTACAGCTCAAAAATAGTGATAAAGAAGAATTGAACGCTAATGATCAAGTTGGGAGAATGAAAAAAAGTTAGATTGAGTTTAAATAAGATTTAGCTAATTAAGTGTTTCAATCTTTTGGTTTATCTCTCTCACTTTGTATATAGCTAGTAAGCTCTTTGAAATAATGATTTTGCTAGATAAAACAAATCAATTCAAGTGAGAGAGTTAATCCCTTGATATAGGCTTGTTGGAACTGATCAAGAAACTATTAACGGCTTGAGCCGTTATAACGACTTGTGAATTGTTATAACGATTTGAAAGGGTAGCCGTTAATTTTGCCAAGAATGCCTTTGTCAGACTTCAAGAATTTTTTTGAAACATTGCAATGGTTTGGAAAGAAAGGATAAGCCGTTACAACATTATGTTTAATCGTTACAACGTTACAGTGAATCGTTATAATGTTTTGATTGTGGTTGACCATGAGTTCTGATAAACAGAATCGTTATAACGACTTGGTGAACCGTTATAATGGCTCAAGTCGTTCAATGGTTCCAAGCCGTTGTCCAACGATAGGCTCTGATCAAAATACTAACTTTCTGACTTGGTGAAAATTTTGATAGAAAGACTGAACCGTTATAACGTTTTCTGAGTCGTTATAACGGCTTACCGCGCAAAAAGCTTTTTCCTTGCTATTTAAGCTCAATTTATCTTAACTAATTCAACTTAATTTGAGTCTAACTAAACCTAAACCTAATATAATCTTGATTTAGTTTTTACATGTCATCATTAGTCTTGGTTCTTGCGCATTTATCTATTTTATATTTTAGTCCCCGCACAATACTCAAACAAGGTAAATTATAAAATTCAAGGTTATTTTACAAATCAACAAATCAAATAAATTATTAAGTATAACAATCTCCCCTTTTGTTGATTTGCAAAACCTAAACCTGGGTGAATAGACATGATTTATGATATGTGGATTTCACCCAAAAACTTATCTCTCTTTTAAAAATTAGGCAAAATGGTGCGGATAAATAAAATCATTTTAATTTATCTCCCCCTAAATTGATTGCTCTCGTTTAATGTATGTACCGTATATAAGATAAAATAATTTAAAGCACTTCCAAAAATAAAATAAAATAATAATAGATGAAAAATATAATTAGCTAACTCCTCATAAGTACGTGACATATAAGGTTTGAAAAGAAAATTAAGCATTGAGGTTTCTAGGTTTTAATCTTAGAAACCTAAATAATATTTGTGATATTGTTTCATTTTTTAATTTTGCAATCAAGTGAGATATGACCAATATGACAATAATAATTATAAAATACACATATTGAAGATTTCTTACTACATTTAACAAAAATATTTTGGTAGTTTTTTTTAATCATTGAGCTTGAGTTTTGAGTTTTTCATTAGAAATATTTTTATGATTTTTAGAAATAATTCGTTTATACTTATGTCTTTAAGCTTTGGTTAGAAAACCATTTTAATTTTTAAACTCATAAAACTATCCATCGGGTCCTTTAAAATACATTTTATTTGACCAATTAGGATTAAAAAATTTAGCATTGTTATTTGAAATTTTTTGTCCTTTGTTAGTCTTTTTATCAAAATGCTTGTATTGAAATGCATAATTGTGTTTCTTCTTAAAAGATTTAACATTACTAGGTTTCATAATTTTTACATTTAACCTTTGAACTCGTTTCTCTTTAAATTTAGGGCAAATTGGAGTCTTGGAGAATTTTGTACATTCAAGACATGTCTTGTTACTAGGCCTTTGACTTATAAACTTATCTAAATCCTTTGAAATGATGCTTGTTGAAGTACATGAGGATTTTAATGCTATATTTTCAGTTTCTAAATTTTACACTTTTACTTTTAATGTGATAATTTCATCTAAGTGTATTTGTCAAATTTTTTTTCAGATTTTATAATTTAGACTCATGAGTTTGGACCTTTAACTCAAAATCTAGAATTTTATTTTCAAACCTCTCAATTATAGCAATTTGAGATGATGAAATACAAGTGAGATTCTCCAAACTAGAAATAAAATTCTCTATTAGATCTCATCATCTAAATCATTTATATTTTCAATTTTATCATTTGAGAATGAGATATCATAATGTTCCACAATACGTATCTCATCATTCTCAACAAAGTCATTATCACTATCATCCCAAGTGGATGTAGTGAGAGGTACAACTACTTATAATTGAGATTTTTGAAAAAAATGTACCTTTGGTGCAAATGAATTCATCTTCATATTCTTAGAATTTGGCAATATCATGTAGGATCTTCAATATACACAAATCAATGATGTTATTTCTTGCTACAATCTCATGAACATCTACCACGGTTGAGCTCTCATCCACTTCCATAATTAGGATAAGGTGGAGAGAATTTCTTTCATCTTTCTTTCTCTCAACACGGTTGCTTGCGGTTAGCATAGCATCAATTCTCTTAAAATTTCTCCTCTTCTTATGCGAGAAGACCATGAAACAATCGTGTGTTGTGTGGTCTTCCTTATGACATGTGAAGCATATGTGCGTCATGCCTTCCTCATCACACTTTTTGTTGTGCACTTTCTCTAGTTGAGCATTCTTCCAAACATCTTGGTGAGAAGTTCCTCGTCCATGAAAGTTAAGCTTGATGGTGACTTGCTTGAGTGATGGTGCAATGATGATCTTTGAGCTTGAAGGGCAGTGGATTTGAGTTTTGGTGTGAGCTCATCATTTTGTTGAAGTTTCTCCTCAAAGCATAGGAGGTGAGTGTAGACTTCCTCATGTGTGAACTCATCAAGGGTTCCTTGCATTGCTTCGAGGGTGCTAATGATGCTCTCTCATCTTTGTCTTCTCATCATCACCCTAAATATCTTGTCTACCATCTTAGAGTTAGACAAAGATTCTCCCAAAATTATCAAACTCATTTAAAATATACATCAATTTTAAGTACATATTCTCAATTGACTATTCTTCTTGAATACAAAAATTCTCAAATTCGGATTCTAGAACCACTAGTTTTGATCTTTTTATTTGAGAATTTAAAATAATATTGACGGTATAATTATTTTGAGAGTTTTTTGGCCTTTGGTATTAATGCAAGTTTGTTAGAATCATATTGTGGTACATAATAATATTGGATAATATCCTAAAGGTCTAGTATGTTAAGATAATTCACCATATATTTCTTTTAAAAACTAAAATTTTCACAATTAAGACTTAGTGTTGGGTGTTTTTTCATGTCTCAAAGATGACATCTTGGATCAAAAGTTTTAAAAATTATGGTTTAAAACTGAGATCCTACTTTGATACCACTTTAAAGACCTTATAGGGGATGTACTTTGAGGTTTAGATAGTGTAAGATAGTCAAAGAACCTAAGGTAGAAATGTGGATACCGATTTGGGACTTAATGTTCAAGTGTAATGGTAGTAAAAAACAATTCAATTTGATTCTCTACAAGAGTATAGTAACTAAAGCAAAGAGAGAAAAAAAGAACAAACAAGAACACACGATATGTTAACGGAGTTCCGATAATGCCTACATATTCAGAACTCTCAACCTCTTTAACAATTGAGGTTGAACCGAACACTAATAAAAAAATCTTACACTTGTAGAACTTGATCTCTTACATAAAATGGGCTGCCAAGCCTATCGGTAACAAGAGTGATAACACACTAAAAAAAATATAAGTGACAACACACTCAAAACAAAGGTAAGCACTACAACTCAAAAAGAGTGATAAAGTAGAGTTGATCACTAATGATCAAGTTGAGAGAATGAAAAGAAGTTAGATTGAGCTTAAACTCGAATTTGACTAATTAAGTGTTTTAATTTCTTGAGCTTATCTCTCTCTCACTTTGTATATAGCTAGTAAGTTCTTTAGAATAATGATTTTGCTAGATAGAACAGATCAATTCAAGTGAGAGAGTTAATCCCTCGATATAGGCTTGTTGGAACTGATCAAGATACTATTATCGGCTTGAGTCGTTATAATGACTTTGTGAATCATTATAATAGTTTGAAAGGGTAGCCATTAATTTTGACAAAAAACTATCGAGTTAGATATACGAGTCGAGTCACAAGCAAGTAAAAGGCTCCGCTAAACCACTGAGATTGTGAGAGAATGAGAGAGGGGTTATCAGATCAGTGTTCAATGAAAATAAAAGAAGAAAAGAGAACTCATCTAGAATATTGTTATTTGAGTCGAACCTAGTCATGAGCCAAGTCAACCCTAGCTCAAAGAGAGCATATAAACTATGTAAAAAATGAAGGAAAAAAGTATATAAACTATTGTTATTCGAGCTGAGTCTACTCTAGTCTAAACTTAGCTAATTTAACTACCAAAACAAATTAGCTCAAGCCCGAACCAATCTCTAGTTTAGCCACAAGCCCGAAATTTTTATCCAGCCCTAATCCCACCTACCATTGAACTGTTGAATTTTGGAGAGGTCTAAAATCCAATATATAAAATTTAGATAACATGTAATATGATTAAATATATTAAATACTGTCATTAGATATTACTTTAAGTAATATTAAGACATGTCAAATAAATGTGATTGATAATATATGACATGACATGTATTTCACCCAGATTTGGATATGAATACATATAGAATCAAAGTTAAGATAATTATTTTATTGATGAAAAGATTATAATTAATTTAATTAATATAAGTGTTAAGTCTGAGCTAATATATAATTAAGAATGTTGTGGATTTAACATAAACCGGGTACAAATTTTTCGGATTTATTCGGGGATCATTTGGAGTGAGAACGAGATGAAAATACGTGTGCTAAAATTGCCTAGTCATGTTCAATCAGATTTTAGACCATGATGTGATCTGAATTTAGAGAATCTCAAAATAGAAAAGTTAGAGATATTATTCTTATTTTGCCAACACATTTTAAATTAGCTAATTCGAACATCATATGCCAAAGTTATGACTAAAACAGTCCATAGTGCACAATAGCTATTTTTGTTAGATTTGTTTCTCGATTTAGCTCGAAAATTTTAGAAAATATATGACTCATCTGTAGCTGAATTAAGGAAAGGTGTGTCACATTTTTGGCTAATTTTAGTACATGAACACACTAAAAATTATGCTATTTTGATCGTCCTACCCTTGTAATTAAGGTGAGTCTCAAAAACTTATGAATCATAACATCATTCACTTTTTTTCGCACTGTGCTCCACACATTGAGAGTTTTGATAGGAATGCCTTACAAAAAGAAACGTAGAAGATCAACACATTGGGAGCTATGATACGAATGCCTTATAAATAGAAACGTAGAAGATCTGTGTGCCCACTAATTCTCTCTCCCCGGATGCATTATTTGAAATCGTGCGGTGCAAAAGAAAAGATTGAACTAAGGGTGAAGATTTAGTTACTATCGTTAGACTATTTATATAAGTGCCCAAGATTAATACTACCCCGTGATTGGAATAAACTAAACTAAAAACAGGAAAAGAGAACGGATTTTGGGAAATGAGAAATTTTTTTTATACCTAACTTCTATATCTCAATTATTTTTAACTAATCTAACTACTTTTGAACTGTTATTTAATTTAGATTTGAAAGAAAAAATGAAAAAAAATGTGGGTCACGTACTTGATCCGTTTGAACAAAAGCTCTAATGATATCTCTCTCATTTTTTAGAGTTACCCTTCATGCTATATATCATTGAAAAAATAGCGACGAGGAGAATACAATGAGCTAAATTATATATGAAATGGATCAATGATTTGGGAGAAATCAAGTAAGAAAGTATCTCAGTTAGAAATATGATTGGAGCGATTTAGTGCGGGTGAATCTCAATCGATGGATCAAATATTTTTTCTAGGTCAAGGAGATGATATGTGAAGATTTTAAACAAGTTCTATAATGTTCTAAGTGTTTGGATGACTATTTTATTTCTCATGCACAAAGAAAATGTGTTGAAACTTATATTTTAAAGCTCAGTTGATTAAGAAGTGAAAAGATACATTTGAGTATTCATTTGAATGAATTGGTTAAGAGATAGGAGAGAATATAAAAAAAAATATTACACTAAATATATGTACGTCAGACTTAATATAATAAATATGAACACTTAATTGTACTAGTATAAAGTATTATTATACAAAACTATAAACACTTAGATCGTAATATTGAGAATTGAGATTGAAATAACTTCAACACAAAACTAAAGAGACTATATTGTTTGTACTAATGAAAATTTAAACAAATCTATAAATTATATTTTGAATAATATATAAATATAAATTTTAGTCAGTAAATGTACACTACATATTAAAGCGTGTATGTAATATATATTTAGATGTGTTTGTAATAGTGAAAATTAAGATTAAACTAAAAATTATATTTTAAATGATACATTAATATGTGTTATGGTAGATATTAAGACTTATTTATATTAAATATTAAATTTATTTTTACCATAATTATTTTTATTATTTATTGAGATTATTATTAAATTAATATAAATTATAAGGTCTTAAGATTTAAAAAAAATACTAAATATAAATTTATCAATTGTAAGGCCTTAGTTAAGATAATAAAAATATCTATATTCAGAAAATATTATAAAATTTTATATTCAGATTTTTTGCAGTTGAAAATTTTAATATCAGAATTTTGAGAACTTTTTTGTATGACACATATATAGATATTGTACATTGAATATAAAGACTAGTTATATTATATAAAAATATTATTATCATAACTATTAAGACTTAATATGTATTATATATTTTGTGCTATTTATTGACAACATATATTATTATTTGTAGACAAAGAAACTTGAAACTCTGCACCATATAAATTCATGAATTGATCAAAGCAGAAAAATTCGAATGATTGTGGAATATTTTTGCTTCGTTACATGTACAACATTGTAACTGGACTTCTCATGGATTTCACCTAAGTAATTTATATCTATTTTTTTATTTTTTAAATTGATATAAATGTGAAATTTATTTCTAGTTTATTAATTTATTTATTTTTAATTGTAGGATGACATGAAATAATATCATCTCGTACTTGCTTATAAGATTCTCACTCATGATAGCAACTTGAAGCATTGGGTAATTTGATTGTTGTAATGAAATGGTAATTTATTTGTTGTGATGACTTTGATGAATTTGAGTTGGAATGATACTTCATTGACTTTGTTGTGAGATGTATTGGTACTTTATCGATTTTAGATGTAATAATACTTTGTTGTGACATGTATTGGTACTTTGTTGATTGCAGTGATGACAATGTTGAATTTTAGATGTAATGATACTTTTTAGTGTTGAATATCTAATATTTAGTTGTTATTTTTGTTTAGTTGAATTATGGATGTAATAGTTAGTTGTTATTTTTTGATGAATTTTTATCTTATACTTATGGTTTTTATGATACACATAATGATTAGCATGTGATGATATAAAGATTGAAATATAGATAATATACTGATTTTGTTCAGTCAATATTAAGACATATTGTGATAAATATGAAGATTATGACCCTTATTTATAGACATATATCATTAAAACACTTTGAATTTACAATTATGTATTAAGAGTATATGAGTTTGGTATAAAGATAACGGATTTTAGGGTTGTACATATTCACTATAACTGTGATTTACTCTTTTATTTAAGCACGTGGTCAATTTTTTGAGTTGGAGTATTTAACCATATACTAAATTTCGGCTATATTCATCAAAACGCTAGTCGTCGACAGATATTTTATAACGTCATAAACCTACTTAATTAGAAGTATTGAGACCTTTATAATTAGTTATTAAGAGTATATGAGGTTGATATAAAGACAATGATTTTTAGAGTGATATTAAGAAAATACGGATTTAGTGTGGTCTATTTTTGTTGAGTTGAAGTATTTAACTTGTACTGAAATTGGATACAATTATCAGTTTCCTTGGGAAATTGCCGATTGTCCACGGGAATTAGAATCGACGGGACTCCAGTTCGCGCCCAAAATTAATGCTTTCGTAGGAAGTGAGGTAGTCGGCGCGATTTCACTTCTCGCTTGTGATGAGACGACCCCCGTTTGCGTCGCTGGTGAACTGGTTTAGAGGCTGCTCGTAGATAGGCGGTACAAGCCCCGACAAAACCAAATTCTCTTTTTTTTGGCTCGAGGTTAGGTTTTCACCAAAAAAATTATCAATTGATTATAAAGACTGTTATGAACTCACATTAGCAAACCCTAGGTGTGGTTTTAAACTTTAATTTGTGTAAATGAGAAGAAAAGGGATGATTGTTTGAAATATCAATTCTATTTATCATTAGCTTCATTCTGATCTAGGATATTCACTTCTAAATCATATTAGTTCTATTCTTTTCAATTGAAATGAAGTGAATTCTTGAAAGATTTGGTTCCGATCAAGCCCGTCGCTTCGACCTAGAGGAAATATCTGGAGAGGTGTGCATGGCTACCGGTGAGAGCGATCCAATAGATATTCTCCTCGGAGATGCCTTCTTTGATGATGATCCCGACGACACCTCAAATGCTGCTAAACCGCGCAATGATGTTGAAGCATGCAACGCTTCTGGGTCTCCCTCTCTCTCTCTCACACACACACACACACACACACACACACACATGTTAATGTGCTCGACTGAGAAACCTGTTTCTTAAAGACGTCTGTTTTGTATGTACTTGGGCCTCTCAATGGGGATTCCCTTTTGAGTTTTCGATTGAGATTTATTTTGTATGGATTTGGTTCTCCAATTGAATATTGTTGGACGGTTGGTTTTTTCTGTTGCTTTGTTACTTCTCTTTTGGTTTATTTTTTTGTGGTAGCACCCCCTTTAATTCAATATTTTAATTAACGACCAGTGTTATATTTAAACCTATTAGTTTTCACTTGGATGTAAACTTCAACGAAATATAAACCTGATGGAACTCATTTTATTGAATTTAATTTTTATCTAGAAAATATGATCTGTCTGAGCTGGCATTTTTATTAGTTGAAGACAAAGAGACTATCCCAAATTGCATCATTAACTTTGTCTCAATTATACAGTCTTATTCTCCTTTTTGTGTAAAAATAGAGTGGTGCCTGTGAAGGCGAAAGTGTCCCTTGGAGGTGGCCCAAGCAAGGCGCTTTATATGGATTATCGCGAACTGGCTGAAATATTTTCTGTTCGATTTCTTGCATCTGAGAATCTGAATTTTAAAGATGTATATGGAGCCATCTTTGTAACTGGCCTTCATAATTATGTTGTCTTTGAACGGCTTTTCGGAGATCCTGTCTGCATTGATTTAGAGGTTAGCCTTCTGATTTTCCTTCTTTTGTTCAGTTTTATTGAGAACACAAATTACAGAATGTGGGGCAATCCATTGATGATTTCTGTATTATTCATCCTTGCACTTATTTTATTTTCTGTTGATCTTTTTCTCTCTAACTGTTTGTTTCCTTTCTTCTTTGGATTCAGGGTTACATCAGATTGATTGGCCCAAGACGGGCAATTGTGGCATTAGATGGTCTTACATTTGAGTCGTGTCTGTTCAACTCAAGAATGGAGTATCTTAAACGTATCAGTGGTACTATGTGGATGCCGCAGTATACATCGTTTGGCCAGTTCATGTGTAAGGAGTTTGAAACTAATTTTGGGCCTGTAGAGATTAAGTATGCTGTTTATCAGAATAGTGCTGAGGCCATTTTGGAAGCTACTCTTATCGACTGGGAAGGGAAAGGAGAGTGTGCCACCACTGAAGTTCAAATTTTTGGTACTGTCAGTGCATGGAACAGTAAGGTTACAGACTATGGGGCTCGGAGCTTGCTGTTTTACAAAAAGAGCGAGGAGGCTGTACGCATTGGTTGTGGGGAGGCTATCCTTCTCCCTCTGTCACGTAAGGTTGTAGTACTTCCACTTGGATCAACTCTAATGGTTGATTTTTGTGTTTGGCATCGCTGCAGCAAGTTGTCTATGGATGGAGTGCTTGTTGAAGATACTGTGCCATTTGATTCAAGTTTAGCCGGTGAGGTGGAGAAGGTTGTTTGTGGAGATCGTGGTAAAATTAAAGTGAAGGCTACATGGAAAACACGGATTACTTGGCAGGAACTAGGGGGGCATTTGTAACCAGTCAACTTGTTTGACTCGTCATCTCAGTGTGGAATAGTTGTTCAAGCAGTTAGTTCCGGAAACAAGGTAGAATCCAACTGAAGTGCATTGTGTGTTTGTACTTATCATGTCTATTTACTGTTATAATTATTATATATTATATGAAAAATTAACAGGTCTAGAGTTTGTTCTACAACTATGGATGGATGTTTTAGCATGTTTAGTTTGCTTCTGAAAATCTCTGTATAAGCACTTGTTGACTAGGGCTGTCAATGGATCAATCAGATTTTGATTGGATCTTCATGGCTCAAACGAGCGTTCATTAAAAATCAATAATTTTTTTATAAGATTCATGTGCGATTTTATATTCAGTTATAGTTTGAGGTTCCAAATGAGAATTCATATCCACTTTCTTAGTGGATCTCGGATCAGGATTCGGAGGATTTTGTATTTTAATGTTTTGAAATGATAACATACGTGTTTAACACGGGCAAACAACTAAAGATGTATAATTTGCGAAATGGAAGTACAAATTAAGATTACAAATTAATAAACTAATTTGTATGGAATAAATGATTGTCTGTAAGACATATTATTACAACAAAAATATTCAATAAAGCATTCAACTATGAATAAATCATCTGTTACAAAAACAATAGGAAGGAACCGGCGATGATCTATGAATTCACCTCCCCCAAAGAAAAAATAATAGTTTATATTCTCTTTTTTTTTCACTGAACTCTAATCCGATAATCCATCTCTTATTTTCTCTCTCCATCTCAACAACTTAGCAGCGCTCTTACTCGCTCATTACTCGACTCATATGTCTAACCCAATAATTTTTTCGTCAGCTTACTCGTTCAAATTAGTGCAATAGAAATATTATCGAAAGAATGATTTGTTGGTATATCAATTTATACCAACTCTTGTATCAACCAAGTAGTTTGTAGATATAATTAATCTAGATATTAAATCGAGTCAACGCACATACATTAACATGTGAGCTAACTCGAATAGTGACGAGCTAAGCTTAAACTAGATATTTCAGTTTATAATGTTTCACGAGCTCGACTCAGCTCAGCTTGTCCCATATTTTCATGAACTAGGTTTGATCTAAATCCAGCTCGCTCAAACTCAACTCATTTGCAGCCGAACCGGCATATATGGCATATGCAGCTACTAAGGAATGAAAAATTGAAAATACGGTAACGTCAAAATAAATTGGGCCTCTACATTGACAATTACTTGGTTAATATTAACCCTTTAATCAATACTGTATTATCAGTTGTTTAATTTTGTAAAAGGACAAAAGAAGGCTTAAGATATTAATGTTATGTCAATTACACAGCACGGGTACAACATAGTAAACAAAGAAAACATACTATTCAAACTAATACCACCACTTATATGCAAAAGCATTTTTATCTCCAGTTACATTCAAAATTAGCAAACAGTGATGGTAATCTACATCGAACCAAAGTAGCAGGGGATTTGACAACCAGTTATCAGTTTTGATCAGCCTCCTCACAGCCCTGTTAGTTGAACCAAGTAGCCTTCACCTTAATCTTACCAGGATGGCAAATCAGAATAAGCTCCTCATCCCCAGTCGTTCGGGCAACAAACCTCAGAGTCCCTTGGGCAAAGATGACACCCGAATGCAGCATGAACACATCAACAATTAGGACTGATTCAAGTGGAAGTACTGTTACTTCCTTAAAAGAGGGAGATGGATTACTTTTTCAGGACGAACACCGAGAAGTAGACTGGGTCGGCATATGTTTGACTATGCTAGTTCTTGAATATATACTTCCATAAGATTGCTAATGGAAGGATTATTAGACAACGAACATAAAGCTCAAGGACCTGATGTTTGGAGGTTTGAAAAACATTTTGATTATTATAGTGAAGAAGTTTAGTAATAATGATCCAAAACATCAATAGCACGAAGCTTCATCCAAAAGATTACCTTTCCGTTTTATGTTAGAAAAACTTAGTTTCAAATGTTAAGATAAAACGTATTTTATTGAAATTTCTTACTGTAGGTTTTCATATGTTTCAATAATTTGAAACAACCTAGATTACATATCATGTTCTTGACTAATATTTGATCCCAAATAAACAAAGCATCGTCAGTTATAAAACAATATGTAGCACTAACCTTATACGTCAGCATTACTTTCTTGACCTATAATACTCATTAACAATTTTTGCCAGTCCTTATAAGCCATGATCGAAGCAAAGTTAACGGCCAAACCTTTAATCAAAGCTTCTATTTTGGGCAAGATGCTTAGTAAGTTCTCTAACATAAAATAGAAAGGTAATTTTATGGACAAAAGTTCACTATTTTTTTTATTTAATAATTTCTTTAATTTTGTTATTTTGCAAAAAATAATTGAATCTAACAAGTTTTTTTAAGATATGTGTGTAGGATCCTATGAATGCTTCAAGGAATTTAAGTGCAGATGTTCAAGACCGATAAAGAAGCTTCCATGATGATACAAGATTATATTCGTGTAAAGTTATAATTCAAAATCTGATGTTTCTTTAGAGTTTAGAGTTTAGGGTTTAGGGTCCCGAAACATTAAAGCAATCACGGTCCCAAAAAGCATAATATATGTATAGAGGAGGATTTCAATATCATCAATTTTGTGCGTCATTAATTGGCTTTATTTTATTTAATATTAATATAGTCATAATTGGAATGTATTTGCTGATCCTAATCGGTAAATATTGAATACAAATTTCACAGCAGCGCACAAATAAAGGACCTTTTTTGAAGCGTACAAATACTGAATACTAAATACGAATTTCACTGAATATTGAATACCGTATTTAACTATTTACTGATCCTCAATTATAGGACCTTTTTTTCCAAATTTTTAACAAATCAATGTATCATAAATATTGAATATGAATTTCATTGTTTCAAATAAATCACACAAATTGGTCGGTACTATTGAAGCAATAAGTACTGCTGATAGAAGCAGGGCACGAATTATAATTTGAAGTAGCACATAAATTATAAAAAAAAAGACAAGTACTAATACTAGGGAATATAAATATCAATAGCCACAAGTTCAAGTACTGGTACACACAGTTGATACCGACAAATAAGAGTTCAACAATCTTAATTACAAAAAGCTAGTACCATTGCATACAAGGGTCTAGCAATCACAAATTATAATCCCTTTAAAATACCATGAATCAGAAAATGACTTTACCTATTAGCCCACAATATTAGAGAAGACAAGAACAAATTAAGCAAATCACTTAGTTGTACCAACATATTAGATAAGCTAACTTAAATTACAATAAAAAATGAAGAACAACAAACAAATAGCAATATCAAATAACAGTGCATAACCATACACAAGCTAATAGAAATAATTAACTAGTACATAATTAAATAATAAAAATACAAGCTAAATAATAGAACCACAAGTTAATTAACTAGTAGATAACCAGTAGCAATAATCCCAATACAACTTAAATAAGAGTTCAATGCATGCAATTCATAATTTAGGGAAATAAAATTACAAAATTGTCAAATAAACAACAACTAAAATATTTATTCTGATGGACTAATCTATTACTGATTCAGTGGGCGTGGAATGGCAACAAAAAAAAGTTAAAGGAATCGATAAAACTTGGGGGGGGGGGGGGGGGGGTTAAGATACGGTTTTTTTTGCTATGGATTTCCTTGTTGCGGGTTTTCTTGCTGTGGACTGAATTCAGGTTGCTTGTTTATATTTTGTTGAGGATTGAATGTAGGATGTGGAACTATGCAGGCTATCCAATCCCATATTTGTTGCGATGAATTTCTAAAAAAATGCCTTGATATATGATCGCCCATTTTCTGCAATAACCATACTATATTGGTAAGGTTGTAGCTGTAACTTGGCAAATTTCTCAAGAATTTTGTTAATTTTGAGATCTTCATCCTCCCTTATCTTATTGAATCGTCGACATTCTTCGATAAGCTGCTCATCAATGTCGGCAAGCGTTGCATCAGTATCTACCAGTTGTTGAAACCCTTTGTCTTTAGCAGAAATTCATTTTTGAATTGTCTACCCCAAAATGACTCAGGACTGTCATCTCTGTTTTTTCTCTTTCGTGATCTCAAACTACAACTAGTTGATATTACTCTCTGAGAGGTACGCACACCTACAACACCTCCAGTGTATGGAACTTCATGTTGTATGGTATCTTATATTTTATTATACACTGGCTCTTCATCTCGAGGATCATCAAAACTATCACTACGGTTGTGCATGACACTATTAGTATGACATTTACCAGTGGTCATTCTTCCCCCGCACAATCTCCACATCAAATCATACCATGAAAATTTCTTAGTGTCGTAGTACCTTAGCCTATCATCTTGCTGCATATAAACAAATTTGAGAATGAAGTTAAAAACTTATACAAAAGACCTTAATAAATGAACATGTAATAATGAATTATAAAAATTGATTTTACATGATATAGTATTTGACATATTTGTCTCAAGATGTCAAGAGTAGGTGCTACTGACATATGATTTTCATAATCCCAACTACAACCACTTCTTGATGTGGACTCTTTGAAATTATTATATATTTTTTTTAATATTTTAATTCTATTGATAAGTTGGTCCATTGTCCATTCGATTATGTTAGTCTTGGCAGGAAAAAATGCATGAACTTGCTGATATTCAGGTGTGGTGAAATTGAGGTCAGTCTTTCTAGTGATCGATTGGATCTCTTGAGCAGCAATCAATAATAAATTAGTCTCTTCTTTATTGAATTTTTAGACCTGGTTTGAAATGTCTCTACAACTTTTGCTGAAGGACCAGATTTATTTTCCCTTTCTATTTCATGCCAGCCCTTCTAAGGGGCTTACCAAGTTGGTCCGTGAAACTATCACTAGTCCAAAATGGAGAATCAGTGTCACCCCCTTAGTATCGGATTTTAAAAAAACGTGACACTAAAATTTTCTGACACATTAGTCTTGGATTTTTATAAAAAATTGACACTGAAAATGTGAATTTAGTGTCAGAGTTTTATAAAAAACCAATATTAATGTGTCAGAAAATTTTAGTGTCATTTTTTTATAAAAATTATCATCTGTTTTTATTGTAGAAGTATTTGTATCTGATTTTTATAAAAAAAAATGACACTAAATTCAAATTTTTTTGTAAAAATTTGACACTGAAAGTTAAAAAAAAATAGTGTATGTTTTTAATTGTACAAGTATTAGTATCTAAGCTTATTTTGAATAGGTTTCTTCTATATTTTGAGATATTTTTAGGGTTTTATAAGTTAGATTACATCATAATAACAACTCTTAATTGTACTTAAGTTAATATACAGAAGTTATATATAAATTTTATGAAAAAAAATTTGAAGTTTGATGAAATTTTAAAATTGTTGAAAATATTTTTTGTCATAAAACGACCATAACTTTTGAATCGTAACTAAGATTTGGGCAAATTATCCCAATTCAGAAACCTTGTTTTATGATCTACAAGGGGTGTTTTAGAATGCCGGGACAAGCGATCTTTGGACCCACAAAATGCTTTTTGATATGTCAATTTTTGGATTTAATATTTTCATCTTTTGGAATTTATCGATATTGTTTACAAACGGTTTTGAGGTTCAATTTTTTTGGGGTTTGTAAATTTATTTAAAGTAAAATTATTCTTTACCAAAATAATATATGAAATATTTTAGAAAATTAGAGAGCAATAATTAAGGTGGTTAATTAAATAATTAAGTTATTTAAGAAAAGTAGAAAATCATTCTTAAAAATTCAATCTGACACTAACGAGTTAGTGTGCGATCCTTTTTCGCGCGCTCCTCATCGCTGCGGGACGATAGGATGCGGAAGAAGGACACGGAGATCCATCCTAAGCGTGCATTTGTTTAGCGTCGGCTAATTCTACCGTTCAGACCCATTGGGATGCATATTTAGGGTTTTCAGTGATTGTGGGTACTTATAAATTCCGATGAGCGCAAGCCCCCACCGTTAATTACCCTGAGCTATTAACCTCGAGGCACCTCTGGATCTTGAAAGGGGAAGCAAATAGTATAATTAAATGATAGTCAAGTGGTCACGGGCTTCGGTGATCGGAATCACTGAAGCACCATGGACTTACTAACAGGTCAGTCTAGTGAGATAAGGTGGTGAAAAGATGAACTTACTACATATCAGTTCAATCTTTACCGCTCCGAGAGACGATCTTACTAACAGATCAGATCAACCTCTACGGAGGGATGGAAGGTGAGTCTACTAACATATCGACTCGACCTTAATTGATCTAGAAGATGAACCCACTACAGATTAGTTAAATCTTTATTAGTCAATGACCAATCACACAAAATACAACTCGAAGCACTTAGCCGGTTGATCTTGAGATTGGTGAATCAGGAGATGGGTGGATTTGACCCACTTATTTCATCTTATTGATCTTCTAGATTATGAATTTCAGGCACTGAGCGAATTCATAAACCTAGGAACACTACTGCACACAAAGTCAAACCTAAATCACTGAGCCAATTTGACATTGAGGCGTGTGTATTAGTGAAAGAACCTACTACAGATCGATTCAAATTTACTATTTTGAGGATGAATCTACTATAGATCGATTCAATCCTACAATCTCGAGAGATGAACTTACTAACAGATCAGTTCAATCTCATGAACTAGAAGACAAACTTATCAACGGATTAGTTTAGTCTCACTAGTATGACTGATCAATGAATTACTTGTTCATGACACAGAGTCATCATAATGCCACCTCTTTGGACATTGTGATGTTCTTCTCTTGAAATCAGCACACTTGCTTGTGCTGATGTTGCAGTCTTAGTCATCTTCTTGGCGAGCGTCATAATGTTCTTATCCTAACTGTTATTATCTGACTGTTTAGAATATTGCATTACTTATGTAAAATCACTATGTTGCTACACACCCCTTGTGTGAGCATATATAATCACCTCTAAAATGTAAAAGAATTATTACATTTTTATTGATGATTTTTGTATTATTAAGATAATACCCTTTATTATTATCTCAATTTGCAAAGGTGAATTTATTTTTATTTTTAACTCTATTTATTTTTGTAGAAAAATCACTTGAAAAAATAATAAAATTGAGTTGGCTATTATTCAGGATATTACTTGGATCTTTAAGGTTTTAATAATAGCCACAATAATAAAATAACTTAATACTTTATTTATTCCCTCCATCACTCTTTTAAGTTACCATCCAAATAATATTTTACTAACTCAAAATGATAACTATTATCTCTATTCTCATATTTTCTGATATATCACTAACCTCACACTATGAATATGTTTGGATGGTGGAAGGATTAGTGCAAGAATAATACATTTTAGGTTAGTAATTGAGAATAGGGTGAGATTAGTGATATCTCAAAAAATATGAGAATAGTACTAACTTTTGCTCTTTCGGGTTAGTAAAATATTATTTGGATGATAACTTGAGAATAGTTATGTAGGAAAGAATAAAATAATGAATTATTTATTTTTTCTTTGATATTAATGATTATTATTTTATTTTTTATTATTATTGATGTTAGTATTAATTAATTAATTATTATTTTATTTAATATTAAAAATTATTATGTGCAGTGTATTACTATTTTTATTAATCGTTATTTTATTTAATAAAAATGACTATTATTTTATTTATTATTAATAATTATTAATTTATTTAGTATTTATTATTACTTTATTTGAATTTAATAATTACTTAATATTACTTTGCACTATTATTAATTATTATTTTATCAATACTAATGATTATTATTTTATTTATTATTTTTTGTTATCATTTTATTTAAATTTAACACTGATTTAATATCACTTTGTACTATAATTAATTATTATTTTATTTAATCCTAAGGAGCACCTCATTTACTAGGGAAAGATGCATACACGGAGGTGCAGGCTATTTACAAGTTGAATGCAAATGATTATTATTTTATTAATTAGTATTCATTATTATTCATTATTATTTCATTTAAACTAATGCTTATTTAATATTACTTTTTACTATTATTAATTACTATTTTATTTAACACTAATTATTATTATTCATTATTATATATTATTTTTTATATTTTATACTTATTAAATATTAATTTGTACTATTATTAATTCATTTTTATTTAATACTAATGATTATTATTTTATTTGTTATTATTTTTAACTATTTATAATTTAGTTATTATTTATTATTATTATTTTGGAAAGAATAAAAAAGTTGATAGGTTGAATAAAAAATAATTTTATTAACCAAAGGAGAAAATTTTTACTAAACCAACAATCATATTTTTAACAAAATAACGCTAGTTCGACACTATTCTGAAATTCTAATTTATATTTGAATCTATTTATTTTTCAGACTAGCAAATTATTTATAAGTCTTCTTCGATCCAAATTAAGGGTGTTGTCAATGGGTTGGGTCGGATCACATTATTTTATTATTTTTTTTGACATGACCTGATTAAATTCGGATCAAAAAATATTAATTCATATCCGACCCGATTAGATCACAGGTCGACCCGACCCGATTTATGTAAATTAATTAATTAATTATTAATTATTTTTATATAATTTTAAACAAATAAATATTGATTAATTTATAATTAATTTTAATTAGTATATAATCCGTGTATATTTAAGTTTAATTAGTACTAAATCACAAAATTATTTCCAAAAACATAATTAATCGGGTCGGATTGAGTCTGGTTGACCTGAACCTAAACCGATCCAATTCGGATAAAAAAAATTAAACTCATATCCGACTCATTTATCTTCAAATCATATCGAATCGAAAAAATTCAGATCAAATTAGATTATCGTGTGAAATCTTTATTGACGCCCCTCTGATTCAAACACACCCGTACTAATTCTTACATCATCCGAACACACCCGTATAAAATAATTTTCCGACCTTCTTTGCAAAAAGGATCAGACCCTAGGCGGAAAGTCGCGCGGCACAATAAGGCTGTCGGATGGAGGCTCCAGGTGCTGTCGGAAAATACTCCCGATGTGAAGACGAAAGATGCTCCAGGTCTCTCTCTCTCTCTCTCTCTCTCTCTCTCTCCCTCTCTTCTACGCTATAATTTGGTAATCCCGAATGGTTAATTTTGCTTAACAATTCCTCCTCTCTTTTTTTTTTCTTTTGATGAAAAGCCCGGGTGGGATAAATCTAAGAAGCATCTTTTCTTCTTCCTTGGCCCGTTGTTTGAGAAAAAAAGACAAAAAATATCATCGGGAAGAAATAAGAAGACAAATAAAAATAAAAATAACAAACCATCTTGTTTTCATACACATAGTTATAGGAAATGCTCACTATCTCGGACACTGTGCAGAATTTGTGATGTCAGATGCTTTGGGAAACATAAGGTTGCATTGTGTGCATTTAACTTGAAGCCATGCGAAAGGATCAAGAGGAGACTTTTGGAGGTGTTCTCAATTCAGTTCCTTGTTTACACAGAAGCAAACCTCAGGTGGATTTTTGGTATCATTGTAGTGAAGACGCCGACTGTACCTTACGTGCTTTCTAAACGCAGCATTGATTATCCCCAGAACGTTGACCAGAATGTAAGAGAACCTTTATCATCTTAATTTCCTTCTAAAGGGCCTCATGTTGGCTGAATAAATGTATGGGGCAAGTATCCATGTGTGTTTATAGATAGGCTTAAGTGGGGTATGATTCTCTTGGTGGCCATTGCTGTGTACCTGGTGTCATTTGATACCAGCATGCTGCTATCTCCTCTTAAATGCTGGTATAAGGGCAAGAACATGTACCGCAGGTGGGCGCTGATACACTGCATCAGGGTGGGATTGTTCTTTATACTATACAGTGAATTTTATAAACTATTTCTTTACTAATTTCTAAATTTAGGGGGGGGGGGAGCCAAAATAAATTTATGAAGCTCTACCAGTCCCCTGTACCAGCATCAGGGCTTTGTGGTTTGTTGGTTCTTTTTTCTTTTTATGATATCTGTGATGTAAGATTGATTGCCTTTTGATAGTACAAAAGCACACTGCTATTCTGCTACTTTAGATAAAAGTATTAGTCATAATTTCATCCTTCCCGAACACTCAATTTGCAATTTGCATGGTTACTCTTCAATAAAAAAAAAATGTACACCCTTCCAGAATGCAAAAAGCCTCAATAGCATGGAACTTTGTCCATAAGATTACCTTTCTGCATTATGTTAGAGAACTTAGTAAGCATCTTGCTCAAAATAGAAGCTTTGATTAAAGGTTTGGCATTTAACTTTGCTCCGATCCTGGCTTATAAGGACTGGCAAAAATTGTTAATGAGTGTTATAGGTCAGGAAAGTAATACTGAGGCATAAGGTCAGTGCCACATATTGTTTTATAATTGACGATGCTTTGTTTATTTGGGACCAAATATTAGTCAAGAACATGATATGTAGTCTAGGTTGTTTCAAATTATTGAAACAGGTGATACCCTACTGTAAGGAATTTTAATAAAATACGTTTTATCTTAACATTTGAAACTAAGTTTTCTAACATAAAGCGGAGAGGTAATCTTTTGAACAAAGCTTCGTGCTATTGAAGTTTTGGATGGTAAACATAAGGCTTTTTGCATTTTGGTAGAGTATATGTTTTTTTATTTTCATTAAAGAGTAAGCACACAAATTGAGTGTTCTGGAAGGATGAAAGTATGGCTAATACTTTTTATTTCTAAAGTAGCAGCATGGCACCTGATCCTGAAGGAATGTTTTCTTATTTCATCCATAACTATCTATTCTTCCCTGCTGAATCTTTCATCTTCTAAATACACCTTTTCCAAGCAAAACAAATCTTTAATTGTTATTACTAAACTTCTTCACTATAGTAATCAAAACGTTTTTCAAACGTCCAAACATCAGGTCCTTGAACTTTGTATTCATTGTCTAATAAACTTTTTTTATCCTAATCCTGCCATTAGCAATCTTATGGAAGTATTCAAGAACTAGCATCGTCAGACATAAGCTGACCCAGTCTACTTCTCCGTTGCCAAAATAATTGTTCTTGTTTATATATTTCATCTTTAATTGCCTTGTATCTAAGATTTTTTGTTTTCAAAATCATCCATCCAAGATAATAACATTTAGTTATTCTGCTGAAATTCCCCAAGCTACACTATCAGCCCGTAATGCCCTGAAATTTGATCCTGAACTTATTTGTAAAGGAATTGTCTACTTTTTGGTCTTTTGGATAGCAACAACATCTAGTTTGTATTGCAAGATACATTTTCCTAATATATACTCTATTCCTTTATTTTTCTTTTTTTGTGACCGTGGGGGCTTGAACCCATTGACCTCTTTGATGCCATATTAGCTACCATTGAGCTACTAAGCCATTTGCTTTATCCACTTTATATTCAAGCTTTTGTCTTATGTAATTCTTTTAATATTACGTAGCTTATATATCTGTCCATGTGGTTCCAAGCCCTCAACCAGCCTCTTGCCATTTTCAGAATCCACAATTCATCATGCATATAAAGATATATGCAAGATCAAGTTTCTTGAATATTACTTTCGCTACGCAAATTAGGTTTATCTGTTAGGCATCTTCTTTTTTTTTTTAAACTGAATCTGGCTTTTCCTTTGCATCTGGAGTCGCTGCAACAAGCTTAGGGTTTCTAATAGTGTGCTCAATTCGATCAAGAAAACATAAGCTAAAGCTAATGCACAATGGCTGCCGCGCTAGTGCACTTGCTAAATCTCTCACTTCAGGTTCACCTCTTTTTTTGTGGCAGCCTATATTCAGTACATTTTTTTTGTCTTCACTGCTGCACCAGAGCCTATTAGAATAGGATCTGGTGCTGACACGACTGGCATGCTGGTCAAACTGAACTGCTCTTTGTTGGAGTCTGTCTGAATTCACCCCACTGCTCTTTTTATAAGAGTTATGATGGGGGGGGGGGGGGGGGGGGAGTGATGCCCTCAGATCAGTAGGCCTTTGGTAAAGAAGGAGAACTAAGTATCTCCCCTTATTTTATGGGAAAAAGGTCATTCTTATACGAAGGCGATTTTTAATAGAATGGCCAATGGATGGGTAAATTTTAGTGTCAAGTATCAAAGTAGGGACTTTTTAACTTTTGGAAGAATAAGAACGTTAAATTTAATATTGCTGTAATACATTTGTTGAAGTCTGAACTCTGGGTTATTTTTATATATAAAAAATAAAATAAATAAAATTATAAAGAAAAAACTATTTTAAAACTATTGAAAAAAAAGGTCTGCGCCCAAAAAGACCCAAAAATGGCATTTCGACGCTCATAATTTTCTTATCATGTCTCAGAATTTAAAGTTTTTATATTTTTTGGAAAGGTAACAAAGTGTTTTATAACATACTAAAATTTCATGAATATTAGAGGCCGCCAATTGAGAGAAAAGTGTCCGAAATACAAAAAGGTCACTAAAATTTTAGTATGGTACTTTTGGACTTTTCTGTGTTTCAGGATGCTTTTCGCCCAATTTGCTGCTTCAAAATTTATAAAATTTTAGTATGTTATAGAGCACTTTGTTAGCTTTCCAAAAAGTATAAGAATGTTAAATTCCGATAAACGACGAGAAAGTTTTGAGCGTTGGAAGTTGATGCTGAGACCAGTCCGCGGCCTAGCTTTTTTGAGCCGTTTTGGTCTGCGAAAGTCTGCAGCCTAGCTTTTTTGTGCCGTTTTGGTGTGTGGCCCTTTATTTTTTTGTAATTTTTTAAAAACAGTTTTTCTTTTATAATTTCATTTTTTTACTTTTTATATATAAAAATAACCCCTGAACTCTGTATCGCTGTGTATTATTTGCACACATACATATACACATTTTCATTTTCCTGTTCATCCTTTCTCATTTTTCTGGATAGGTTAAATTGTCTTTTGTCATCCTGACAGGGTTTTGTTGGGCTAACTGGACCGGAGTGTGGCATAGAAGTAAATGGTGATATTTCCATTGTTCCTTTCCTGTTTAATGTGGCATTTGCTACATTTGACGGACCTCCTCCACATGATATTTGGAGAGCTGACATGGAAGAGACTGACAGCTTATATGACCAGCTCATGTCCCAAAGGCTGAAGACGATATTGGGCCCTATGGAGATAAATTATGCAATTTACAAAGATGGTGCAGAGGCCCATCTGGATGTTGCTGTTATCGATTGGGAAGGAGAAAAGGTTGAAATTTATGGAACCATCTGTGTGCGAAACAACAAGATTACTGATCCGAAAGCCAGGAATTTGTTGTTTGACAGTAATAGTGAGGATGCCCTCGGTGTTCGTCCTGGAAAAGTAATCCATCTCCCTCTTTTAAGGCAAGTAACAGTACTTCCACTTGAATCAGTCCTAATTGTTGATGTGTGCCTGCTGCATTCGGGTGCCATCTTTGCCCAAGGGACTCTGAGGTTTGTTGCCAGAGCAACTGGGGATGAGGAGCTCATTCTGATTTGCCATCCTGGTAAGATTAAGGTGAAGGCTACCTGGTTCAACTAACAGGGCTGCGAGGAGGCTGATCAAAACTGATAACTGGTTGTCAAATCCCCTGCTACTTTGGTTTGATGTAGATTACCATCACTGTTTGCTAATTTTGAATGTAACTGGAGATAAAAATGCTTTTGCATGTAAGTGGTGGTATTAGTTTGAATAGTATGTTTGCTAAGTTGTTTATTATGTTGTACCCGTGCCGTGCAATTGACATATCATTAATATCTTAAGCCTTTTTTTGTCCTTTTACAAAATTAAACAACTGATAATACAATATGATTAGAGGTTTATATTAACCAAGTAAGTGTCAATGTAGAGGCACAATTTATTTTAACATTACCATATTTTCAATTTCTTCATTCCTTAGTAGCTGCATGTCACATATGCCGGTTGCAATATCCTAAAATCATTAGAAATTAAGTTTATATAGGAAACGATATTGATGTGATTTTTTTTTTTTATCGGGACTTAATATTGTGATCATAATATTAGATTTTAATTCTAAAATGACAAAATTAAATTGATTTTTTTTTTCAAATGTGATATCACAATAATCAACGATCATAGTACTTCAGCAACTTACATAATTTCATTGTTATGTTTCTTTCTTGACAAATTTCATCTCAGCAGGCAAAGCAAAAACAAAGGGGAAGAAACGACCGTGAAGCTTGTTGTTTTTTAAGTTTATTTGTCAAGAGTAATAATGATAGAGAACGAGATATTACGTTGTTTCAAGAGCAGCTCTAAAATTCAAATCCCACAAAATTTGTTGATATCTTTATAGGAGTCATAATGCACAAGAACCCGGATTCTCCTCCCCTGTATTAGATTTGAAGAAATATCTTCGCTTAAGTACATTAAAAGCACTTAAGCACCCTGTAATCATTTTAAAAGGAAATAAAAATATTGACCATCTTTTTAATATAACAGGCTTCTCAATTCGCATCGACTCGTTTCCATGCCCATAAAAAAAAATTAACGGGAATGAGAATTATTTTTCTTTGGCGGAGTCATGGGGTTTAATGATCATCGCCAGTTCCATTCTATTGATTCTGTAACAGATAATTTATTCATAGTTGAATGCTTCATTGAATATTTTTATTGTAATAACAACTCTTACAGAAAATCATTTATTCCATACAAATTAGTTTATTAATTTGTACTTCCATTTCGCAAATTATACATATTTAGTTCTTTACTCGTGTTAAACACGTATTTTATTATTTTAAAATAATAAAATACAAAAAACCTCCGAATACTGAACCGAAATCCACTAAGAGAGTGGATATGAATTTTCATTTGAGCCTCAAATTATAATAAATATAAATCCGCATACGAATTTTATAAAAAAGTTATTGATTTTTAATGAACGCTCGTTTGAACCATGAAGATCCAATCAAAATCTGATCCATTGAAAGCCCAAGTTAACTACAGATAGATTTTCAGAAGCAAACTACACCTGCTTAAGCATCCAACTATAGTTGTAGAACAAACTCAGGACCTGTTAATTTTTCATATAATTTATAATAATTAGAACAGTAAATTGACATGACGAGTAGGTCTTTTATGACAACCTAACTTCACGTTTATCCAGATAAAAATGCTAACAAATAAGTTTGGCATTTTGGGTGTATATATATTTTTGTTTTGAGGATTTTTTTTTTTTAAGAGTTTGACATTATTTCATGTGCTGATGTTAGAAAAAAGTTAATGTGAGTATAATTTAATGTTGCAAGAAGGCCGACATTAATTAATTGCAAAGTAACTTACGACATTTAGTTTTTCGCCTATTAGTTAATTAAGATCAAGACACAGTTGAGATGGATGTGTCAATGTAGTCTCCAGTGTGGGAGGGTGAGTAACTGAGAGTATTAACAATCCAGCTCTTGCTCTTTTAAGAAGCAAGAGAAGACAAAATCCTGAACATTATTAATTTCAATAAAGAATTGTTATACCATTTATCTATATCTGAAGCGATCATATAAGTATTGTTGACCTCTTTTTGGAATCTCTGGCTAGTTCTTAGTTTTTAAATAATAAATGCTATAAAAACTTCAGTTTCACATATGTCTCGCCATAAAGTTCAAAATTGTAAGTTCATCTTTTCAAAATTATAAATTTTTACAAACCTTTCAGATTGTAAATTGAGTTAGTTAAATTTTCAATCTAAAGTTTTGATTTTATAAGAAATATATGTTATTAGGAATTCAATTCATAATAAAAAAAAATTCATAAAGAAAAAATTTCTGGCTAGCAAGCAATTTATATGACAAGACTAATTGAATGAACAATTCTAATTTATGGTAAAGAAAATTACCATAAATTTATCAACAAGTTATGAAAAAAATTTATCCAATTTTACGACGTACGTAATGGAATGTTTGTATTTGATGGCATATTCAGAAGTTGGTGTCTAGTTTAGTTGAAAACGAAAGGTACAAAGGTGAATGTCAAAAAATTTATTCAAGGTAAATGCTCTTAGGAAGTGGTGGAAGATGAAATATTCTAACAATGATAACTTTGGTGAGGCAAATGCTTTTCAATATTACAGCTATGATGATGAGTTGAGGTCTAAGGCTGATGTTGGGGTACTATACAACACAAAAATATCACGAAATAGTCTAATCGACGCAATTTATGTCTTAAGCAATTTCATTGCTGATTTACAACACCAACAAGTTCCTTTATCTATGAAGACAATGATATTAATGATATGTGAATCCACTCGAGTTTATCTGATTCAAGTGAGTGCTCACCATTTCTTTAGACATAACATATCTCAGTCTAGCATCACGTTTACCTAAGCAAGTACATTTTTTTCTGAGGAATTTTCTTCTCTTTCTTGAGAGTTTGACATTAACGTTTAACGTCCTAATGTTAGAAAAAAAAATGTAATGGTTATAATTCACAATTATAAGAAAACTGACATCAACCAATGGCAAGGTAACTTTTGGCATTTGCCTTTTCGCATATTAGTTAGTCAATATCAAGACATAGTTGAGGTGGATGCGTCAGTCTAGTCTCCAGTGTGGGAGACTGAGTCGATGAAAGCATTAATAATCCATCTCTTTTAAGAAGCAAGAGAAGACAAGATGTTGAGCATTATTAATCTCAATAAAGAATTGATATATCATTTATGATTTATCTATATCCAAAGCAGTCATATAAGTATTGTTGACCCCTATCTGAAATCTCTGACTAGTTCTTGGTTTTTAAAATAGTCAATGCTATGTAAAACTTCAATTTCACATGTCTCATCTAGAAAGTTTAATTTTACAAATTTATCTTTCCAAAATTATATTTTTTTACAAATCTTTCAGAATGTAAACAATCTTATACTTAATATATATACAGAATTTAAAAAATTATAAAATGGTCCGGCATAAGGTTGCAACTTAAAGTACACTTAATCTCCCACTGGGAAATTTCGCTCGGTGTGGTTTTGATTTGCGTATTTCTTCATCCTTTCTTACGCTTTTCTCAGTTGCTCCTTGAGTTTGACAAGTGCATGCTGCCTTTCTAAACACATCTCATTCACTGCCTTCAACATATGCCCACGCTGCACGCCTCAGTACCATCTTCCATGTCAAAGATATCCTCACTTTAGAAAACTTACTCCATGGAAGACCTTGTTTGCATGAGGTCGGATCCTCCACATACGTTAAATGTTACAGAAATTCTATTGTGAAGGTCTCTGCCGAAGTTCAACCGATATTGCAGATTGTGAGAATGTGAGACATAACCTAAGGTCGTGAAGCAACTAATAGACCTCGCAGATATACATCAGTACTAGACCTAACACAAAGACTAATAAGGAAAGAATCGCTACCACTACTAGTTCGACTACTACTAATCCGATAGCTACCCCAGCTTAGCTACCTGTTTAAGGAGAGCTACTAGTTCCTTGAAGAAGAATTATTTTTACGAGGCCAATTAACCTGAGTCTTTTCCATGTTACGTGGTAGGAGATGTGTTTGATACCTTTCTTTTTTTATAAGAGGGCCACTTAAGGAACCTTACCTAGAGAGGTCACCCACCAAGAGAGGTTACCCTTGGTGGTAGACCAGTCGGTTGGTGGTACTGATTTTAGAACCTTCTTTACACTTATAAGCAAAAATACAAAATAATGTTCAATATTTATTTTCAACAAGTCCATATCAATATATGAGGAACATCAATCCGGGTAAATTGTTTAGCTTGCTTTTGTTCTTGTGCCTACTAGAAGCATAAACTCGTGGGCAGATGAGGTAAGGTTGGCAGTTAAGGGGCGAAGCGAGCAGCAGTATAAGATCAGTAGTAGGAGGTGACGAACAAGAGACTCGGAGAGAGATCAGAAACATAACTTGGCAAGAAGAATACTTACCCCATGTGCTACATTAAAAGAGACGTCATCGGGGTCACCGACTCAAGCATACTGTTAAAAGAGAATGATGAATATCACACTTTGAGATAAGAGAAGAGATGAATAAAATATTTTTTCTTTCTATTAGAAACTCTTATATCCTTCTTACATATCAAACAACATATTACAACTCTATTTATAAACTAACACAACATAAGTATCTAGAAAATTCGTATTAAAAATAGAATACTAAACAACAGCTGTTTCAGCTGACCCCTGTCCACTAAAATAGTCATACCTCTCTGTAAAGAACTCCAAACGACTTGGTATTTACACCATTGAAAACTAGACTTTAAGAGCTTTCCATCCATAGGTCATACAGTCAAAATGGACGTCGTTTGATCTTTCATATCCCCTCATCAATCAGCCCATAAATTCTGCAACTGCTGAATTCCAAGAGTCTCTTTTATTTTTCACTAGACTTAATATCATTAATGATAATTAAGTTTATATTTCAACAAAACTCTCCCATAAACTTAATTTATTTTTATCATCCGTCATGTCAATCATCATTGCACTTCTTCATAACTCGCAACGAATAGTGATGTCACCCATTGACGTCTTCTTCTCGATTCATTGATCTAGGAAATTCAAAAAATCAATCGTGCTTTCATCTCATATGTCATCTAATTTGCCTAACTCTTCAGGTCATGTATATGTGAGATTCACACCCACACCGCGGCTCCACACCGCATTTTTTCATGTGGCTCAACACCACATCTTCTCATGGTCTTCACACACTTCCAGTAAAATATCTCATAATGTTGCTAGTTCTCTTATCCTGACACTCATTGCACATACTATCATGAGTCATTGCTCATGTCGGTTTCACTCACCGATTCTTCGAAGACCACTGCAAAGACTTCACCACGCTTTTGTAACATTCGCTACTTGATACATAGCTCTCATCATTGACAAGTTTTTCTTCTTTTTTTTACAATATCTCCAAAATTATCTCCGCTCTTTTTTTCTTTTTTCTATTCTTTTTTTTAACAAAAAAAAAAAAAATCAACACATCATATTTTTTTTTATTATTCCGACACATTTTCTTTTCTCACAAAAAAACAAAATAAGGGGATTCAATTTTTTTCACTCATTTTTTATTTTTTTTTTCAATGTTCCTAACAACACAGAAAAAACTCATATACTAAAATAAACTCAGAAAACACTCTTAACACTTAATTTTCTTTAAAACAAACATCGAGACTCACCATATTTTTTTTTTTTTCGACATCTCTTTTTTTTTTTTTTTTTTTTTTTTTTTTTTTTTTCGCCATGGCATGTCTCTCTTGATCGACTAAACCTGGCTCTAATACCACTTTGTTAAAAGATAATGATGGATATCACACTTTGAGATAAGAAAAGATATGGATAAAACAATCTTTCTTTCTATTAGAAACTCTTATATCCTTCATACATATCAAACAACATATCACAACTCTATTTATAGGCTAAGACAACATAAGTATCTAGAAAATTTGTATTAAAAATGAAATACTAAACAACAACTATTTCAGCTGACCCATGTCCACTAAAACAGTCATATCTCTCTGTAGAGAACACCAAACGACTTGGTATTTGAACCATTAGAAACTAGACTTCAAGATATTTCCAACCATAGGTCATACAGCCAAAATGAACGTCGTTTCATCTTTCATATCCCCTCATCAATCAGCCCATAAATTCTGCAACTGCTGAATTCTAAGAGTCTCCTTTATTTTCCACTAGACTTAATATCATTAATGATAATTAAGTTTATATTTCAACACAGACTCCCTACTCGGTCGCGGAACATCTTCTCATGGTCTTCGCACACTTCCAACAAAATATATCATAATGTTGCTAGTTCTCTTATCCTGGCACTCATTGCACATGCTATCATGAGTCATTCGCTTTGATATATAACTCTCATCATTGACAAGTTTTACTTCTTTTTTCTTACAATATCTCCAAAATTATCTCCACTCTTTTTTTTTTAACAAAAAAAAAATGGACGTCGTTTGTTCTTTTATATCCCCTCATCAAGCAGCCCATAAATTCTGCAACTGCTGAATTCTAAGAGTCTCCTTTATTTTCCACTAGACTTAATATCATTAATGATAATTAAGTTTATATTTCAACACAGACTTCATACTCGGGCGCGGTCTATAGTTCTAAATTTTATAAGAGATATATGTTATTTAGAATTCCCTTCATAATAAAAATTTATTTTAAATGAGAAATATTTGGCTAACAAGCAATTTAAATGATAAGATACTTGAATTAACAATATATTCAAATAATTTGATGTGGACAAATAAAAGTGTCGCAAATTTATCAACAAGTTACGAAAAAAGTTATGTCCAATTTTTACCCAAATATAATGTTTTATTTGTATTTGATGGTATATTATGGTGTTGGTGTCTAGTTGTATTAAAAACGTAAGGTGCAAAGGTTAATTCCAAAATTAATTCAAAAAACTTCTTCAATGAGTTTCAAAATGATCTTAGAAAATGGTGGCGGTTGAAATACTCTAACAATGAAAACTTTGGTGAGGCAAATATTTTCTAATATGATGGTTCTTATGGTGAGTTGAGGTCTAATGTTGATGTCGGAGAACTATACAACATAAAAAAATCACAAAATAGCTTAATCGATGCAATTCATGTTTTAAGCAATTTCATTGGTGTTTTAAAAGATCAATGAGTTCTTTTATCTACGTTGGGAAATTATTTAATGATATATGAACCCACTCGATTTTATGTTGATCAAGCAACTTCTCACTACTATTTCATACATAATATATCTCGATATAGCCTCATGTTTGTTCAAACAAAAATGCTAAAAGATATGACTTGCATTTCGGTTACATAATGACAATTCTTGTTTGTAGAATAAGATAAACATTGATATAAACAATATATTCATATCATTTGATGTGGACAAAAGAACTACCATAAATTTATCAACAAGTTATGAAAAAAATTGTGTGCAATTTTACCTGTATGTAATAGTCAATTTGCACACAACTTTTTTCAAATATAAATTGACTATTACGTACAGGTAAAATTGCACTCAACTTTTTTAATAACTTTTTTATAAATTTATGGTAGTTCTTTTGTCCACATCAAATGGTATTAATATATTGTTCATATCAATGTCTATCTTATTCTGAAAATAAGAATTGTCCATTCTATAATCGAAATGTAAGTCATATCTCTTAGCATTTTTGTTTGAACAAACATGAGGCTATATCGAGATATATTATGTATGAAGTAGTGGTGAGCAGTTGCTTGGATCAACATAAAATCGAGTGGGTTCATATATCATTAAATCATTCTCAACGTAGATAAAAGAACTCATTAATCTTTCAAAACACCAATGAAATTGCTTAAGACATGAATTGCATCGATTAAGCTATTTTGTGATTTTTTTTATGTTGTATAATTCTTCGACATCAACATTAGATCTCAACTCATCATAAGAACCATCATATTAGAAATATTCACCTCACCAAAGTTTTCATTGTTAGAGTATTTCAACTGCCACCATTTCCTAAGATCATTTTGAAACCCATTGAAGAAGTTTTTTGAATTAATTTTGGAATTCACCTTTGCATCTTATGTTTTTAATATAACTAGACACCAACACCATAATATACCATCAAATACAAATAAAATATTATATTTGGGTAAAAATTTGACACAACTTTTTTCGTAACTTGTTGATAAATTTGCGACACTTTTATTTGTCCACATCAAATTATATGAATATATTGTTCATTCAAGTATCTTATCATTTAAATTGCTTGTTAGCCGAATATTTCTCATTTAAAATATTTTTATTATGAAGGGAATTCTAAATAACATATATCTCTTATAAAATTTAAAACTATAGACCGCGCATGAGTATGGAGTCTGTGTTGAAATATAAACTTAATTATCATTAATGATATTAAGTCTAATGAAAAATAAATGAGACTCTTAGAATTCAGCAGTTGCAGAATTTATGGGCTGATTGATGAGGGGATATAAAAGATCAAACGACGTCCATTTTTTTTTGTTAAAAAAAAGAAGAAAAAAAAAAGAAAAGAGTGGTTATAATTTTGGAGATATTGTAAGAAAAAAAAGTAAAACTTGTCAATGATGAGAGTTATATATCAAGCAGGGAATGTTACAAAAGCGTGGTGAAGTCTTTGTTAGTGGTCTTCGAAAAATCGGTGAGTGAAACCAACATGAGCAATGACTCATGATAGCCTGTGCAATGAGTGTCAAGATAAGAGAACTAGCAACATTATGAGATATTTTGCTGGAAGTGTGCGAAGACCATGAGAAGATGTGGTGTTGAGCCATATGAAAAAATTCGGTGTGGAGCCGCGGTGTGGGTGTGAATCTCACATATACATGACCTGAAGAGTTAGGCAAATTGGATGGCATATGAGATGAAACGACGATTGATTTTTTGAATTTTCTAGATCAATGAATCGAGAAGAAGACGTCAATGGGTGACGTCGCTATTCGTTGCGAGTTATGAAGAAGTGCAATGATGATTGAGATGACGGATGGTAGAAACAAATTAAATTTATGTGAGAGTTTTGTTGAAATATAAACTTAATTATCATTAATGATATTAAGTCTAGTGGAAAATAAAGGAGACTCTTAGAATTCAGCAGTTGTAGAATTTATAGGTTGATTGATGAGGGGATATGAAAGAACCAAACACGTCTATTTTGGTTGTATCGCCTATGGATGGAAAGTTCTTAATGTTTAGTTTCCAATGGTTCAAATACCAAGTCGTTTGGTGTTTCCTACAGAGCGTTATGACTATTTTAGTGGACAAGGGTTAGCTGAAACAACTGTTGTTTGGTATTCATTTTTAATATGAATTTTCTAGATACTTTTGTTGTGTTAGCATATAAATAGAGTTGTAATCTGTTATTTGACATGTAAGAAAAATATAAGAGTGTCTAATAGTAAGAAACATTATTTTATCCATCTTTCTTTTATCTTAAAGTACGATATCCATAATTCTCTTTTAATATATTATCCCTGAGATTATTAAAATTATTTCAAAGTTAAAGACATAACAGATCACTTATGAAGACAAAAATGGCTGCTCTAATAAGCAATGACCAAAAAACATTCAACCATAACAGATCACTTATGAAGACATTTTTACTTGCCCGGTAGCAACTCATTTTTAGATCAAAAAAGAACATTCCTTCAGTAGCGCTCAAGATTGATTTCAATAAGGCGTTTGATATAGTTTCATGAAAGTTCCTAATACACATAATGGCTTTCAGAGGGTTCCCACAAATATGGGTTCAATGGGTAAAAAATATTCTGATACCTTCCCCATCAGTGATTAATATTAATGGGGTTCATGGTGAGCAATTCTACCATAGACGGAGGTTAAGGCAAGGTGACCCATTATCACCATTGCTATTTGTTCTAGTAACAGATACCCTCCAAAGCCTACTCACCAAAGAAAATGAATCAACTACTATTATCTCAAGCATACAAAATAAGGCCCTGCAATTTGCGGATGATGCATTAATAATCATAAATGCACATCCAACCACACTAAAATCAACTATGCGAGTCTTAAACACATATCTTGTGATCACAGGCTTTCAAATTAAAATGGCAAAGAGTGAATTCATAGCGATAGCCATATCAAGAGATTTAGATAGAGTTATAGCAAACATATTAGGATGTCCTAGGAAACACTTCCTATGAAATATTTGGGTCTACCCCTGTCCACTAAAAGACTAAAAAACAAGATTATTTGCCAGTTCTCTTAAAAGTGCAAGCACAGTTAGTTGGTTGGCAGAACAACCAACTTTCCGTAGCATACCGTAAAATTCAGATGAACATGACCATCAACGCAGTGCAACTTTCCGTAGCAGGCCTTCTTTTTGCCAAAATGTCTCATCAAACATCTCGAGAGAACAAAAAGTGTTTTCTTTTGGAAAGCCAGGAAAGGGCACAACCGATGCCTCGGAGGCCACTGCTTGGTAAGATCAAGAAAATATGCTTTCCAATAAACCACATAGGATTAGGGATAAGAGATTTAAGAACACAGAAAATATCATCACTATTGAAATGGATATGAATTATACACACAAAATCGAATTTCAATCAGGCTGCCACAATTAACAACTTCTATGGGCTACCGCCATATCCAGATAGTGCTTCAACATCGTTTTTCTTCAAGGATCTACAAAGTCTAACGCAAATTTTCACGGTCTCTATGACAAATGCAAAATGGCGGCTTACTATGAAAATGGGAGACTCATAGGCAATTCTCGGTCATATCAGCATATAAATTCCTATCCCACATGGAGGTTACAGGTACCAGACCGGGTCAGGATCTTCATTTGGCTTGTTCAGCATAACAGCATCTTGACACAAGAAAATTGTCAAAAAGAGGGTGGCCTCACCTGGATGCAAGAGGACAATCGTTGAGACCACTGATCATCTTCTCTTCACCGTCGACTAGCACGCGCAATTTGGGCACCAAGAACACCACAACCTGGCCTTACTGCATACGATTATTGGCTCCAAATGAGGAAAAGACTACCATCCCTAGCAGCACGTCGAGACTGGGACTGCCTTTATGGCAACATACTGGCAATTATGGAAAGACAAAAATAGAAAAATATTCCAAGCAAAGAAACCATCGGTCAGGGAATTATAAGAGGTTATACGCAGGGAAGCTTAACATGGAGGGACAATGGATAGATACAATTGAAACGCAATAAGGCGCACTCCTGACTATGTAAATATATAACTTTACTTTCTCTTTTCAATAATATTTTATCAAGTAGGCAAAGCCTACTTCATCAAAGAAAAAAAGAAATATACTTAGAAAAATTCATATAGTTAGATCTTACTAATAATCTCTGCATATAAATAATTGAGAAACATTTTTTAGACGAATATGATGATTGTTAGTTTAGAATGAAAGTCAAATCTTACATAGCATTACAAGGAGCCATACTTTTTATAAAATAAAAATATTTTCGTGATGATATTGTTCGTTTAGAATGGAAGTATAATATATATGAAAACGATTTATTTATTTTTTGATGAAGAAAAAAATATAAGTAGTTCCACTAGTAAGATAATTATTTTGGACCTGAAAAATATATTGAAATATAATATTTTGCAAACTAGAATTTTTATTTGATTGCATAACATTGTTCTTTATAATTGTCCAATATGTCTTTTGGTAATTTCTGCGAGCCCTAATACTTAAAAATATTATACCTTTACACATTTAATGAATTTATGTGAAATTGTGGCCAGGCAAGGCCTTAATTAAAAAGTTGTGGCCCGAGATAGTGCAATGGTGGGCTTTTCAGGCCCAATTTTCATTTTTGCTACCTCCATTAAAATTGTTTAGGCAACACGACCCAATAATTTAACTATATCTATTTAATTGACCCGCGAAACTATGTTGTGGAGGAAATATAAAACACGAGATCCATGACTATGACTCTATGTCATAGGCCCCTCGATTTGCGCTCTCCTCTCTTTCGCTTTCTCCCACGGAAATATCGCATCGTACCTCCCCAACTCTCAACTCTTGGTTCCTGATCTGATCTGATCTGCATCACTGTCCACATCTATTGCTTCTTTAAGGGGTTTGACAGATTTTGAAACCATGTCATCGTCGATTTTGGATGAAGCTTCTTTTTCTCTCTCAGGTACCTCCGCCCCCACTAGTTTCTAGTTTCTACCGTTCGTCCTTCAACAGTTCGTACAGCACAAAGAGATGTGTGTGTGTGTGTGTGTGCAATTTCTTTCCCTTTTTTAATATTTCGTGTTTGAAAAGAGTCGGTTTGGTAACTTCACAACTTCAGAAAGTTCATGATCTTGATGTAAGAAGGTCGATAATTTTGCTGTTGTGTAGGAATTGGAGCAAGCTGGAGTAGTAACCGGGAGATCCAATTGGCCTCAATTTCTAGAAGAGTAGTCAGCTGAAATTGTTTCAATTTGATATATAATTTTCTCTATTAAGTGCAAAGATGCCATCTTTGAACTTGAAATCAAAGAAACTTCTCTTCTGTGTTATGTCCATTGCAATTTTAGTAATGGTAGTTTCATGCTGGAGTCTCAAATCAGGTGATAACTGCACACACTCCAATTCATCTCTTCTTTTTCCCCTGACCAACAATATATCAGAGCACATAGCTAACCCTATTAACAGTGTAATAAACAAAAATGTTGCAAACAAGGAATGCAACATTGACCAAGCCTTGTTGAAAGTGTACATGTATGATCTACCCCCGATGTTTCATTTTGGCATGTTGGGTTGGAAAGGAAAAGCTAATCAGACGTGGCCTGATGTCAGTAACCCTACTCAGGTCCCAACATACCCTGGCGGCTTAAATTTGCAACACAGTATAGAGTACTGGCTTATACTGGACCTGCTCTCCTCAACAATACCTGGTTTCAAACGGCCCTGTACTGCAATCCGGGTTAATGATCCGGATTTAGCAGACATATTCTTCGTACCATTCTTCTCTTCTCTAAGCTATAATCGGCAATCCAAAATTCATGGGAAGGAGAAAATCAGTAAGAACAAATTTCTACAGGATGAATTGGTGAAGTTCTTGATGAACAGAGAGGAGTGGAAGAGAGGGGGTGGTAGGGACCACTTTGTACCGGCCCACCACCCGAATAGCATGTTGGATGCAAGGAAACAGCTAGGATCTGCTATGCTTCTTTTAGCAGATTTTGGCAGGTACCCATTAGAGATTGCAAATTTGAAAAAGGATGTGATTGCCCCTTATAGGCATGTGGTTGAGTCAGTTGGGAGCGAGTCACCTTCATTTGAAGAGAGGCCAATTTTGGCGTACTTCCAAGGAGCGATTTATAGGAAAGATGTAAGTTATCATTAATTTCTTTTGCATTTTTTATACTTCTTTTTTTCTTAGTTCATTACTCTAACTTCGTCCACTTACTGTCTAAAACTACTAATCTTTTGAACTCTCCTTGCTGATTTGAATTTGATTAGCCTAACCCTGTATCATAGTACTGATCTCAGATGTTCTGAGACTTCAGAATGTTCCATTTAAAACCCTAATTTCATCATTTTCATAGCTTAATCTAAACCTGCATTAGCATCAATCTCTTTTGAAAAGAACAAACAACACATTAAACCAACAGTTGGGACATCTATTCTGGTAAAGTAGAACCAACTTACTAGTAAGTACCAAAACCAAAATAACAAAACCTCCCAGAAGAGACAAAAAGAGTATCATTTAGAACTTTCCAATAAAATATTGTTCTTCCTCTAGGGTGGCATGATTCGGCAAAAACTATACCGACTTCTCAAGGACGAAAAAGATGTACATTTCACCTATGGCAGCGTACGCCAAAATGGGGTTAAAAATGCCTCCAAAGGAATGGCAAACTCAAAATTCTGCCTTAACATTGCTGGTGACACGCCGTCCTCAAACCGACTCTTTGACGCCATTGTCAGCCATTGTGTGCCTGTCATCATTAGCGATGAAATCGAGCTACCATATGAGGATGTCCTAGACTACTCCGAGTTTTGTATTTTTGTGCGTGCTAGAGATGCAGTGAGGGACCAGTTCTTGGTGCAGGTCTTGAGGGGAATTAGGAGGGAGGAGTGGGAGAGGATGTGGCAGCGGCTGAGGAAGGTGGCAAGGCATTTTGAGTACGGGTTCCCATCATTTCAAGGGGATGCAGTGGATATGATATGGGGTGCTGTGCACAGGAAGATCTCAGCTATCCATTTGGATATGCATCGGCGGGTTAGGTTGGGCAGCTTGGAAAAGAGTGGTTAGTTGCTTTAAGAACATTTTTGCTTTCTTTTTTCCATTTTCATTTAGAGGGAGAGATTTGGTATACGTATGAAATTAGATGGATGGTAATGGTGATATAGATTTGCTTACCTGGGTTGTAATTTTAGACTTCTAGATATATAATAGTGCTGGATGAGTCTGGCAACTGACGTAGTTCTGAGTATATTTGCAGTTTGGAGAAATTGTACAATGAATTCTGTTTTTAAGAATCAGATAAGCTTGATTCATTGTTATAGAGGGAGATTTTTTTCAGATTGATGAAGTTTGCTTTTTACCGCAATTGCAAATGAATGCTCATGATACTAATCAGTTTGTCGCTCAGAAATCTACATTAGGTCGTTTGAAGAAATTTGGCTTTTGCACTCAAAATAAAAAAGAAAATTTTGTTTGAAGTAAAAATAAAAAGAAATTTGAATTTAGAAATTATGTTAGCTTAACAAAACACTGCAATAAGTCCGCAATTTTAAACAAATAAAAGTTTACTGGTATAGATTGACTGACAGGAGGGCAAAAAGCAAGGATAAATACCACTTTGTTTTGCACTTTTCTGCTAGGAATGAAGAATAAGGGCAAGCACTCAAGCAGACATCTTTGATAAAATACCACCTCTAAATGATAATTGGGATTATCAATAAGTACGATAGTGTAAGTAGGGCATGAAATGGCAGACAATATTAGATGAAATTTCCTTGTAATTGTGTTTAGTATCAAGAAGTCCCCAGTAAAGTAGGCATGATGGTAGTTGGAACTCTTTACTTCAGAACCTTTGTACATGTATAACTATTACAAAAAACCTTTAATTAAATTATTAAATAAGGATAAAAATAAATTAGAAGATCAAACCAAAGCCTCTTGAAGAACCAATAAAAACCTCCTTTGCATGATTTTGCATCTCATGTTTCCTTGTCAGCATCGATTGTGTATCGGGTCAGATCCTCTTCTGACTCGTCTTTTGCTTTCCGTACTTGGATCAGAGGATGAAGATGCTCTTTCTGAAGAACTCTTCGGATGAAAGCTAACTACATCTTTCTTTGCTTCGTGCATCCTTCTTTCATGCCCTTTTAGAACAAGATCAATGTTTCTCATGCCATTTACATCCTGTTCATGAAACAACAGTAACCATACACAAACAAAAACTATTAGTAGCCTAAGGGTTTGAAAGCTCATATTTCGGTTTGGTACCCCTAGACTTCTGGTTGTTTGCTTGGTGCCACTCAAATGAGAAGAGGCAATACCATCTATTCCAAATGCCTCATTTGTTGATACATATAGGCACCTAATGGCAAGCCCTGTTATGATCAGAGTCCAAAAGCAAAAAGCAAATACACCCAAAAGAAAAAAAGAAAACAATTTAGGATTTTAGATTCACCTCAATCATAAGGGAGTTGAGGCTGTTTTAGAAGGTTATGACAGAGCATGAATAAAGAGAGAGAACGCTAATCCTTTGGGAAGCTAAGAATCTTTTCACCAGTTCCCTTGTCCCCTTCTCTTCAGAAATCTTTTCGCTTGTGATATTTTTTTCCAAATGCACCCTTATATTTCAACAATTTGCAAACTCTTCCTCGCACTTCAAACACTTGAAATATCCTCCATCTGCTTTCTTACTCTATTGACGATTAAACAGCCTGCAGATATTTGTAGTTAACTTGGACAACACATTATAAATTCACACTTCTCTGTTGCTGTAGTTGAATTCAGCACCACTAAAATCTGTCAGAACATGAATGATCTTATGACAGAGGAAAAAAAATATACTTTATGACTCATTATATATCTAAAGGTTGATGTAACAAATAACATTATATTATAATATTATATTTTTTTTTTTAGAATAGGAGGGTCTACTTTGCAAATAAAAGTTTGTTTTACTAATATTTGGTATAGAAAATTTAAATGATCTTGTCATTCTTCTTTGTGAAACGAATTTGAAAAATGACAGGTTTTATTACGAATTGTATCCATCTTTGGGTTAATTTGCACAAAACATTAAATATATTTATTTAGCTTTTTGAGGAGGGGGAATACCGGAATAGAGTGCTGGACAAACTATACCCTTGCTTTATGCCATTTGGGTACTTCTCACCTGCTTTAGAAATTCTGATTTGAACTTAGAAGCACAATTATCCATGCATGCAAAAAGAAAAGAAAATAAATTCCTTGGTTTCTAGTGATAAATAAGGCTCTTTATGCTTTTCTTTTATCATTGTTGAACCCCAGTTAACTTCTTTTTTCCTTTATTTACCGAATCCCCGAGCTCTTTCTTTTTTTAATTAGTTTTTAGTACAATTAACCAAAAATGATTCGGATCTATATCTTTAATTCAATAATCAAAAAAATCTTTGACAGATAAGATCATAAGAGTATTTATTTTAACATTGCAAATAAGCTGGTTCTTCAAAAATAATAAATGCGCTCTGTTGTCAATTTGTTAGTTTAAAATTTTAATTCACTGCCCATAACGTTCGGGTGCACTTAATGAGAATTTAGGAGTAGGGCTATCATGTTTTGCATAGATCATTCCGTTCTATGGATCGTTTTCTCTTTTTAAAGTCTAAATAATCAATCCAAATTGTTCAAAAAAAATCATATGATAATTTAGTTATAGATAAAATTTAAATTTTTAAAATTTATTTATTATTTTTTAGATAGTTAGAAAATTATCCAATTTAACTATGAGTCATTCAAAATTGTGATTTTGTAACTATCTAAAAAATATTAAATATTCTTAAAAATATTTTAAATTTGATGTACAATTAGATTTTCATATGAAAAATATTTTGAGCTATTTTGATCGACCATTTAAATTTTAAAATCGAATAAATGATTTATAACACGGAGATACACAACAGCCCTACTCAAGTTCACTACCCACAACATTTTGGTGCACTTAATAAGAATTAAAAATGTGCATAAACAAGTCCCTGCAATGTTATATATCATAGATAAAACGTTAAACATCCTATGAAGTTCAAATGTTCTTGAAATTGTATCTGCGATTAATACTCGAGGGAAGAGTTAATGAGTTAAATAATCGCTTAAAATTTGAAATATAATCCCGCTAGATATTTAGATCAAGAGTTGTGACTGTTAAAGCCCAGGATGGCATGGCCCATTAGTCTAATTAAAACAATAGTTTTCCATGAGATTAGCATTAAATAATTCCGAAATAAATGATAGCATGCAGCTTGGATTCTAAAGCACACAAACAAGGGAATAAGTTGTGAGTGCAACTTTAATTAGAAGACAATAATATTAACAGTTTAAATAGTGAGTGCATGCTGGAATGGTTATGGTCCAAGTCAAGCGAGCTTAGCCAAGGTGGCTTTAATTCCCCTTTAACTTTGGATAAAAGAAAAAGATAGCAAAGAAAAAGAAAGATACACAAGCAAGGGAATGCATTGCTCTTCTCTTCCTCAAGAATAGAATTTTTATTGCCTCCGACGAAGAAAATATAAAGTTAAATATATATTGGAGATTTGTAGCCCAATGGCGGAATATTTTTATTTTATACATTTTATTTTTACTTTCTCTTTGTTTAATTGTTTTTTTTAAAGAAAACTGAAAGGGGTGAAAGGGGGAATTTTACAAATTTGTTCCGATAAGGACAGTTTTATTGCACATATCGCAACAAATAAGAAGTCATTTAATAATCAAGCAGCTGAGCCATTAATTAGAACTGATAATTTACATAAATAAAAAATTGTAAACTAAACACAATTTTGTCAAAAGGTGCAAAATCAATCTACCAGAAAAACTAAGGATTTAACCCCATCATCAGATTTGAAATAACCTAGAATAGCTTTGGAATATGCCTGAACGTGATAGCACATAAGCACATATGAAAAGGTAACGAATAAGAACGGGGTCTTAACACAAGGAATAATCCATTAATTTTTAATTTAACATGGGGAAAGGTAAGAGCACAAAATCTTCATATTAAATAGTATCTAGCTATCCCTACTATAATGAGCATTTTTAAAAGTCTCTATTAAGCATCAGGTTACTATCAGATTACCTTAATTGAAAAAAATATGAAACTCTAAATTTCAGTGCCTAATGGTTAGTGCAGTATCAGTATGGTAATGTAAATTCCTTTTTTTTTCTCTCCAAAAAATGTAAATTCCTTTTTTCCTCTAAAAAATAGTGAATTTCTTTTTAAGGCCGAGACTTGATGTTGGAAAAGAATGATATCTTAATGACTAGGGTTTCTAATGAAACTTATGTGTAATGTCCATTACATATTTAGAACTTGTTGGTTACTTCTATCATTCATTTTTTTTTTTTGCTTATTTCTTGTCTATTTGTACTTGAAAAATCATGCAATGTTCACTCTCCAAAACCTATCAGATTTACTCTTTTTTCTGAGTGATTTCTCAAGCGATCCTAATTGACAAACATCATGATTTACGAATGACAATAAATATTTAAAAATTACGTAATCATTTCCCAGAAGTATTAATTTTAGTTTCCTTTTTGTAGGGAAAATTGTATCACATTTACATTAACTAGTTTAAATTCTTCATTTTCTATAATACTTAATTTTTCATGATTATGTACGTTTTAGGGAACGTTTTTTTTAATCTCCTTATAAGTGGGTTAATAAAAAAATCTTTTTTTTAGAATATATAATGCTACAATATTCTATCATGCTTTTATATTAAGTAAGATTTTGAATCTTCTTAAAACAACTCTCTTATGTTTGTTGAATGGAAGCGGAATTGGTCCACAGTCCTTTAGACCATCGCATTCGGGAATTCACATCACCTATAGTATTGTACTTAGGGTGTCAATGCGTCGAGTTGGGTCGGATTATATTATTTTATTATTTTTTTGATCTAATCCGAATCCGAACCGATTAAATTCGGCTCAAAAAATTTTGATCCATACCCGACCTGACCCGCGTAAAATAATTAAATATTTATTAACTATTTTTATATAATTTTAAACAATATAAATATTAATTACTTTAGAATTAATCTTAATTAGTACATAATTAGTGTATATTTAAGATTTAATTAGTACTAAATCATAAAATTACTTCAAAAAACATAATTAATCGGGTCGGGTCGGGTTCGAGAGTCAACCCAACCCGACTCAATTCGGGTCAAAAAAATTAAATTCATATCCAACTCATTTATTTTCAGATCATATCAGATCAGGTCGGATGAATAATTGACATCCCTAATTGTAAGTGTAAAATATCCGTTCAAGCAGGAGTAGAGAAAAAAAATTGAAATTGGGGTCGAATATATTGTATAAAATATTTACATTAGCATTTTTATTATATTAAAATTTGTAGATTGTAGTTATGAGATTCAGTAGTGGAAATAACTTTCAATTTTTATGGGATTTAAATAGACATTTTATTAAGAAAACTATGAAGATTGTACTAAAATTATTACTAAATGTACATGTGATTGGATAAAAAATGGGATTCATTGAATCCCATTTTTTTTAAAGGATATCATTGTGATTGTCCTGTATGTGATTCTAATCCGATGATCATTGTGAATTCGGACGATTACTCTACGCAATCGAAGGGCTTGTTGAACCGTACGATATAATTGATTAATAGATGTAATACTGTCCAAACTTTTATCTAGGCGAAAAAATAACATAAAAACAGAAATCAATGCAAGGAGCCAAGGACTGTATATTTAATTTAGTGTATTTGCTTTGCGATTGAAGATTTAGATATGTAAGCGCTCCATTTTTTATGAAATTAAAATGAAAACAAATTGAAAAAAGCAACGACGACTTATTAATGGCATGTCCAAAACCATCTGCCAACCTTTGTTTAGAAGTTAGAAGAATAGAAGGGATAAAACAAACAGCATGGCAATTGGCAAGGACGAGTCACCGACAATTTCTTTCTCCCAGATCTACGTAATTAAATGACAAAACGTGGCAATAAATTATCCTCACCTTGTAGTTGTAGCTGTACAATTAATACTTAATAGCAATGCACGCGCCATGAAAATACAATGTACTTCATTGCATGATGATGCATGCCTCAACAAAACCACCATAATGCGACTCATATGACATCACAAAAGTAAAATAATACGTTCGTAAAACGTTAGCCAAAATACCCAACTAGAGTAAAATCTACTTCTTAAAATATCAATTGCGTCCCCTTATTTAATGCAAATTAATTAATGCATATATTCAGTCAATGATTGTTTTCAAGTATATGGAATCAGACAAAAAAAACTATGAGTGCCAGCTATTGAGCTTGTTATTACGATGCTCAAATAATTTGGGAAAGTTCTACAGTCGTTTTTTTTTTTTTACAAAATGAGAAACATTGTTTTTTTTTTCTGATAATTTTAATCTGTCAATCATTTATTTTTGGATCCGATTATAATAATTCCTAAAGACAAATTCCTCCGAAAATTCTCTGCCTATTATTTTTACTTTTATTAAAAAAATCACAGAACTTAAAATAAAAAAAATGTAAGTTGATCCTAAAGCGCATCCACGCTGTCAAAATTGAATCAACACATCCTGTCATCCCACATCACTATTTTTAGAATCAAATTAGATATTTAGATAAATAACTCAGATATTTAGATAATGAGTAATCATATCTTTCTTTCTTAAAAATGTCTGCATTTTTATTGAAAAGATGGAACCATCAGAGAGAAAAAGGGAACATATCATTGGAGGAGGTCGTCGAAAAAATTTTCAGATTGATCATCGAAGAGATCATAGAAGAGATTGTCGAGAGATCATAAGAAATGAGAAATCATATCTAAATTTGTTCTAAAAAAGATGAAGAAAGAAATTTGAATTGATGAAAAAGACAAAGAGAACAATTTGAATTTACTAAAGAAATTCTTTGCATCAACCAATAGAATTTCAGTTTTTTGCTCCCACGGATTGCTATATTTTTCAATTTAACCGTTGGTTCATGCTTATCCGACGATCTAAAAACCAAAAATCAAAAATCTATATCCCACGGATTATCACTCTTCATCCTCCTATTTCATATATAAAAGAGATATTGAGAGACAGAGAAAGAGAAAGAGCAAAGGTCGTCTTGAAGAAAGAAAAAAGAAAGGAAAGAGAAAGACAGATTTGAATCTCGTCTTGAAGCTCAAAAATGGATTTGATGTTTATTTGAAGTTTTTAGCTTAGTTTTTTTATTTTTTCTTTAGAAATTATAAAGATAGAAAATTTGTCGATTTTTCTTTAATATGTAAATTATATATAATTATTTTGTTAATGAAATATACTTTATTAATGATAAAATTAAATTATTTAATCAAAATTTAAAGAAATCGAAACTAGAGAATAATAAGAAAAAAAACTATTTTTTAGTAAATAAAAAACATTTTTTTGTGGTAGTGTTAGGAGGGAGATACTAGAACTAAATATAGAAAATTGTAGATATGAATGATTAATTGACTTTTAAATTTTTGTGCTGGATTGGTAGAGGATATTATGGGATGATGGTTTGAGGAGAGAAATATTTTCTTTTATTTTATATTGTGCAATAATTGAATTAACTAGCTTTTCCTGTGCTATACGGCAGGTTGCACACACCCAGGGGCGGGTGTTAAATTTATTTGAGATTAAAATCTGAGCGATGTGTCATGGCTAGCATAAAAAAATGCTTGCACAATTTATTACATATAAAAAATGTGTGCTAAGATGAAATTCAGTTTAATGTAAGTTTCTTAACGAGGCAATTCCATTGATAAGTTGTCAAATTTATCGCGGAGTGTTAATACGTTATAGAGTTCTTTAATATCTTATGAAGTAGTTATTTGTCATTTAATTTTATTGCGTGACACCAATAATTATTTATGAAATTTGATTCCTCATGTTTTTTTTTCTTTGAACTGAGAGTAAAAGATAATTGTTAAAATTAAAAGTTAAGTTATCCTTATTCGTTGCAAACATTTTGGGACTCCTATTATTTCACCCACCCAAGAAAAATTGTAGTACCTTGATTATTAGAGAATTACGTTTTAGAGAAGAACTTGTTGACAAATTAAATCAGTTGATTATTTGTTCAAATTGTCAGAGATGTTAGAGCGGGTATATTTGACATATTAATGTTTTTTGTAAAACTTTGTAATATTTTTAGGATAATTTTGAAATAAGCAAATTATGCATCTTGGTTATATTACATTTAAAAGATAATTAACGCGATTAAATATATCAAAGAGACTAAGACCTTGTTTTTTATTTGAAAATTGTAATTATTTGTTCACAGAAAATCCAGAAGCATGTCTTCATCTCAGATTTGTGTTCAGAGTAATTAGAGTATTATTGGATTGTGACCTGACCGACAGGTCGAGATCCATCAACACTCCCAATTAAACAAATATCCGTGTTCCTTGATTTCCTTCTCAACTCAAAACAACAAGTCTAGGGCGAACTTCTCCAACCTCTCTCTCCTCCTCTCACTTTCCATCCTCAATCACAACCGTCAATTAGTTCGAAACTCACTTGATTAACGATCCTGATCTCTCGTCTTTAATTTTATCCATACGGAGGGAAGTAACTGAACTGGAACGGGTCGCATGATAAATTGATAATCGACAAATTGACAAACGCGTAATGGCGTCCAGGTCGTAAAGTACTGGACTACTGGACTACTGTCTACTGGTACAGTGGTACTAAGTTAAGGGAATAAATATAAAAGGCGAAGAGGTCAGGCGATGAATTGATGCGTTTTATTTCCAAATTTCCCCTGACTTTTTGATTTCATTCGTCGAATCGAACTTTACTGACTGAAGCAGCTACTAGTCTCTAGTTCTACTGAAGAGTTGGAGGGATCCACGATCCGTTCTACATCTATTTGTAAGAGAGATCTTTTTATCATACGCACTAACTTCAAAGTTAGATTTTGCTGGAAACAGCTCCTACTTTGGTTTTCATTTATTGCTGCTTCAATTCATCGTTGAACGACAAATTGAATTGCTAGGAATTTCTGGAAAAACTATGTCGGAGTTCAGCGTTGCTGAGTTGATTTGCTTAAATCTGAGTCGAATTTTGTAAAGAGAACTGATCGTCTGTCAATGCATTTCGCTTAAATACTGTATTTCTGTTCTGAACTAGTAAGGCGGTTAAGCATTATAGGGAACTATAATTGGGATACTGATCCAGGTCAATGACTGTTTAATTCTTTATATGATCTGAAAAAAAAAAAGTAAAGTCATTTTCGTTTTCCTTTTTTTGCTCGTTAATTCATCCAGATCTGTGTTGTTAAATTTATATTTTTTTTCTCTCAATTTATCAGGTTTTAATTTATCCGCCTCAGGATGGCTCCAAAAGTAAATTCAACCGAAAACAGAACAAGGAGCTCAGTCTCTATACTTATAGTTATTTGCATGTGTTGCTTCTTCTACGTACTAGGTGCCTGGCAAAAGAGTGGTTTTGGAAAAGGTGACAGTATAGCAGTCGAAGTAACAAAAAGAACCGATTGTACTGTTTTGCCAAACCTCAACTTCGAGACTCACCATGCTGGCCCAAAATCTACACATGACCTTATAACTCCGGTCAAAAAATTTAAACCATGCAAGGACCGGTACACCGACTACACCCCATGCCAAGACCAAAACCGTGCCATGAAATTTCCCAGGGAAAACATGAATTACAGAGAGAGACACTGCCCACCCCAAAATGAAAAGCTATATTGCCTAATACCTGCTCCTAAAGGGTATGTTGCCCCTTTTCCTTGGCCCAAAAGTCGTGACTTTGTGCCTTATGCGAATGTACCTTATAAGAGCTTGACAGTAGAGAAGGCAGTACAGAATTGGGTGCAGTATGAGGGAAATGTGTTTAGGTTTCCTGGAGGTGGGACCCAGTTTCCACAAGGGGCAGATAAATACATTGACCAGCTTGCTTCTGTCATACCAATTGCCAACGGTACTGTCAGAACTGCTCTCGACACTGGCTGTGGGGTATAACGACTACTCTCTGTAATGTCTGATTTCACATTTAAAGCCAGAATTTTACTGGGCAAGTTTGTAACTTTGAAAAAAAAAAAAAACTAGCTAAATTGTGTTCAAAAGAATATAATTTTTTTTTTGAGAAAAAGCAAGAATGCCCATGCAAAATAATGTAATTACAATTGCATTGGGATCAGTTACTTGTTCAACAAGGGTATATATGAGTCCAGTTGGAAACTTCTCTTTCATAGAAACAAAATCAGGTTAGGTTGTGCTTGAGCAGCTAGCTAATGGAACCTATACCCAAGTATTAGCAGCTTGGACTTGTCAGGTCAGCCTGAAAAATCAGTAATGTTTTAGTATTGTTTACTACTGAAAACTGCCAAAAAGAAAGGATAATAAAATCAACTGAGACTTTTCACTTATCCTTTGGCATGCCTTGCTAGTGTTCAATTGCTTTAGTTTTCTCCGAAATGCTAGGTGGCGAGTTGGGGAGCATATCTACTGAAGAGAAATGTGTTGGCAATGTCATTTGCTCCTAGAGACTCACACGAGGCACAGGTGCAATTTGCACTGGAAAGAGGGGTCCCGGCTGTAATTGGGGTCCTCGGCACTATTAAGCTGCCTTATCCAGCTAGAGCTTTTGATATGGCTCATTGCTCGAGGTGCCTTATCCCATGGGGAGCCAACAGTGAGTCTATCTTTCTCTCTTGCAAATACTGTTAGCATTGTTTTTCTTACAGCCAAATGTACCCATGCATTCTGGTAGAATATAATATGGTATTAAGTGGCATGATTCCAGGAAATGTAGCTGTTCAAGCCTCGATTGACCTTTTTCTTACGGTCTCAGTTCATCACCAAATTATAAGAAAATGAATAAAAAGTACTGTTCTTCATGAACTTCCAAGGGATAACTTTATTAATCCTATTTTGTCATACAGATGGAATATACATGGTGGAGGTGGATCGTGTTCTGAGACCTGGTGGATATTGGATCCTGTCGGGCCCACCTATTAACTGGAGAACCAACTACAAGGCGTGGCAGAGAACAAAGGAGGATCTGGAAGCAGAGCAGAGAAAGATTGAAGATGTCGCTTCTTTCCTCTGCTGGGAGAAAGTATCTGAGAAAGGAGAGATTGCCATCTGGCGCAAGAGGGCAAATGACATATCTTGTCCCAGCATGAATGATGAGGGCAAGCTTCAAAAATGTTTATCGACTGATCCTGATGGTGTCTGGTATAACTTTAACTTACTGTATCTTTTTTTTTAATCCCTGAGAGAAAAACTTAAAAGATACCAATAGTATAAAAAGATCAATCTGTTCCAACGGCCTGAAGTTCATCTGATATCCCTTTAGATGTCTTCTCCTACTTATAATTTAACACGCTCGTGTTATCCCCATTATTCACAAGAAACTTTATGATTTATAGGGCTTATTGCTTCACTCCTTTAAGTGTGTTTATATGTCTCTTAGACTTGTAACAATGTTTGTTACGCAGCTCTATTTAAGTGTGTTACATAACACTTCACAATATCTTGTTTACAACTATTTATGCATCAAACATAACCAGGTATGAGAAGATGGAGGCATGTCTGACTCCCCTTCCTGAAGTGAATGAGCCAGATGAGGTGTCAGGCGGAGAGATAAAACCATTCCCTGCTAGACTAAATAGTGTACCACCTAGAATTTCTACTAATTTGATACCAGGCTATACTTCAGAGTTATTTCAGAAGGACAACAACTTGTGGAAGAAGCGTGTAAAGGCATATAAAAGAGTCAACAAGTATCTTGACTCCGGGAGGTATCGTAATATCATGGACATGAATGCCGGCCTTGGCAGCTTCGCCGCTGCAATCGAGTCCCCCGAATTGTGGGTCATGAATGTGGTACCCACTGCTGCTGAAATGCCAACCTTGGGTGCCATTTATGAGCGTGGGCTGATTGGTATCTACCATGACTGGTATTTTACTGCACTTTTTTTTTATAAATAACTCTTTTAAGAAGTGCAGAGATGGCATTGAACATTGCAGTTTTTTTCAATGTCACCCTTCAGAATTTCTGATTTTTGCTAGGTTGTTCCCTTGATTTTTTTTTTCAGTTCGGTTCTTGTAGTAATATTTGTTTTGAAGTATCCCTGTGATGCCAAAATATCATATAGAAAGTCTACTGTCAACATGATAGTCTAATATCACCATTGTGGACCTCACCACATGATATACAGTATTACCATTTCATTATAATCGGAGAACTGACATCATGGTTGAAGCTACCAAATGATATAGAGGCTATAGGATACTGACTGGTAGAAAGTTCAGGTGCATTGGGCAAAACATAGACATTCATGAAACATTTGAATTTCAATACACTTCCCTATATTCTTTGCCAAAATCTAACAACAATTACCATATTAGCTCAAAATGGGTAGTCTTGACCATTTTTTTTTCTTTTTACCCTCTTTAAAAACAAAATGTAGGTGTGAAGCTTTCTCTACCTACCCACGGACGTATGATCTCATCCACGCAAATAGTGTTTTCACCTTATATAAGGATAAGTACGCACCTTTTATATCTCTATTGTTATTTTATTTTCTAGCAGTTATGGTTTGTGAATGCTAATCCTGAACCTTGTATCTTCCCATCTTTCTTTAATGCTGTTATATTTTCTTGGGTGTGCCAGTCTTGTAATTGCATGTACAGGCTAATATCAATGTGATCAAGTTTCTTAGCCATGTTCTTGTGTGACTGATCTTTTGTTTGTGATCCTGGTTTGATTTAAGCACACTATGCTGAAAACTAAAATTCCTATTTCTTGGTAATTTACTGGTGGTATTTAGGTGCAAAATGGAAGACATTCTTTTAGAAATGGACCGTGTATTGAGGCCTGAAGGTGCAGTTATAATGAGAGACCATGTTGATGTACTTATTAAGGTGAAAAACATGGCTACTGGCATGAGATGGAACACTAAAATGGTGGACCATGAGGATGGGCCCCTTGTGCCAGACAAGGTTCTCTATGCTGTCAAGCAATACTGGGTTGGTGGTGGAAACAACCAAACTGCAGCTGCTTGATGTACTGGTTTAGGACCAGTGGTATTTCAAGAACCAGGAATGGTGAGATGATCAGGATCTAGTATAATGCGGAGAAATATCTATTCTGCCAATTTTGTTTATCCCAGGTTTCTACTGTTGTAATCTTGCTATTGTTATTAGGACTCAGTTTATTTTAGATAGAATTTATGTTGTTACTTTGTTTTAGCATGCGATGAGGGTTTCAAACATACAACCTTCCACAAGGAGATCAATGCCTTATCCAAGTGTGTTAGGCGTGGTTTTCATGTTGTAAACTTAGTCATTTTGTATTTCATTTTTCATCAAATGCCCGAGTGTGATTTTGCAATACTGCTATACTGCATATAGTTACATGCTAAGGGAATGTGAGTAAACCAGTAAATTCTCGACAATCAGAGGTGAATTTATTATTTTTTTACTTTCCACCGGTGTCACAAAGGAAGCAATGTTATCTTTGTACTTGCCTGCAGCTATTAATGGAAGAGTATTGTATTTCACACTACGAAATGTTTAAAGTCCGTACATATCTCAAGTTAATATTCAACCAAAAGAAAGTAAAGTACTGTAGCTAACCTATTTTCCTTTTAGGCTACAATATGATGATGAGCCATGTGATGAATTATTAGAAAATAAGGTTGCTGATATTTTGAGCAGATATCCTGGAGAAGTATAAGCATATGCTGCATTCAACAATACACACAAAAATTTGATAAAAAAATTATATCCCCTTTTTGGGGAATTTCAATTTGTTTTTCCTTCATAGCAATTGAAAGTTTCTCCGTGCCCTACAGGAGAAACTTTTGAAGCTCTAATTTCCAGTTTTTATTATAAATAATAATTAATAAAATAATAATATTAATAATAAGAGTGAGAACTGATAATTTTCAAAATTACGAACCAAACCGCGCCATTTGCCGATGGCGCGTTTAGCGTTTAAACGCGCCACGCCGGTGGCGTCTTTCCTAAACGCGCCACTTAGCGCGTGGCGTCTTTCACCAAACGCGCCACGCGCGATGCGCGTTTCCTCGGTTCGCCCCTTGCCGATGGCGCCTATATTTGCTATAAATACCGCCCGTCGGTTCATTTATCACAACCACAAAAACAACCAACATCCAATTACAATAAACATCCATTTTTCTTCAAAATGCTACGATTTAAATTATAATCCCGATGAAGAAAATTATCTTTAGAGAACAACCGAGCGGCGATAAATTTTTGACGGGAATATTTCCAAACCGAGAATGAAACCAATTCCTATCCTACCTACGATCAAACCAATTCCTATCAAACCTACGATCAAACCAATTCCTATCCAACCCTCGATCAAACCAATTCCTATCAAACCTACGATCAAACCAATTCCTATCCAACCCTCGATCAAACCAATTCCTATCAAACCTACGATCAAACCAATTCCTATCCAACCCTCGATCAAACCAATTCCTATCAAACCTACGATCAAACCAATTCCTATCCAACCCTCGATCAAACCAATTTATATCCGTATCCAATTATTTACGATAACAATATAATTTATCAACAACCAACCCGGCGGTGCCACTATATAATTTCTTTGGCGGTAGTAGTAGTACTACGTACGGTAATGTAATTTAGCGATAATATTGATGACGAAGTAGTGTTGATCCAACGATAATGGAATTAAGTGATGATCGGGATGAGCAAGATGATGGCGGTCCGTATTATTCAAATGAAGAAGAAACGGGAGAGGATTACACGACCACTCGGATTTTTCGATCGATGAATGCGAAGATGAGGAAATTCGGAGATGCGATACCACATTGTTAGTTACGGGACGAGCGAGAGACACCATCCCGTAGAAGCGTTAAATAATTTTGAGATGTTTGACCGTTTAGGCGCGAATGAATATCTTTTAGGACTCGATGATGAGTTAGGCTGAAAATAGAATATTTGCTTCTAAATCGGCTTTAAAGTGGGTAATTTGTGATTGGAGTGTTAGGAAAAACGTTCAATGTTGGGTACAAGAAAGTTGTAAAACACGACTTATTATGAAATGCAAAGAAGATAGTTGTCCTTGGAGATTATACGCTAGACACGAAGAGGGCTCGACCACATGGAGGATCATCACAAATAAAAACCCCACAACTTGTAGAAGACCACCGGAGACCGCAAACACTTACAACTCACATCTAATTTGATTGCGGGATGTGTTCGACAACATTTAAAGAAGGATCTCTCTCTAACGAGTTCAACAAATCGGTATGATTATAGAAACAAAATATCCGGTGTGGCACCGACATACGGTAAACTTTGGCGTGGCGAGAAAGAGCAATTGAACAATTATTTGGCACTTGGGAAGGATCATATACATTGCTTCCACGAGATATTGGAGGCGATTGCTCGGACTACTCCGGGTACAAAATTTAAATTATTGACGTGTGATACTTCGGATAATAATGTAAAAATGTTTAAATCCATAGTTTGGGCTTATGGACCGTGCATTGCGAGCGTTTAAACATTTAAGACCCGTTATAACTATTATTATTTGGATTCTTATCGGGTCGTTATAAGGGTAGATTATTGATGGCGTGTGGATACGATGCGAGAGAATAAAATCATTCCTCTAGCATTTGGAATCGTGGATGCGAGAAAATGTGGACAATTGGGGTTGGTTCATGCGATGGGTCCGTAATGAAGTGATCCATGTAATATGAAAATATGTGTTATATCAAACCGTCATAGGGGAATAAAGGGAGTTTTTGAGCGACCGCATTTGGGATGGTACGTACAACATGGAGAGGCGGTACACGGTATTGCATGCAACACGTCGCGAGAGAATTTATATAAGGAAGCGGAAAAAGCTGGAAAGAAAGAAGATAATCTCGGAGATGATTTCCGAAGAAGACTAGCGAACAAAAAGAAACGCGTCGTTTCGTAGAAAGATGGCGAATTTTGAGGAAATCAAATAGAAAAGCTTATGATTTTTTAAAAAAAGTCGGCGAGAAGATTAGAAAATGATGATAAAGAACCTCCTAATTTTGCTTCGTGGGCACAAACGTATGATGGAGGACATCGATGGGGTATAATGACCAATGATGGTTCGAAGCTACGAATAGCGTCTTCGAGTTGAACGAACTTTACCGGTTGCGGCAATTGTGGAGGGGACATGGTATAAATGTGCTAAATGGTTCGATAAGAGGAAATGGAAGCAATGAACTGCATAGAGCATGCAAGCAATGGCCAAAAAAATTGATGACATCTTGGCAAAACGTGACGACAAAGCGGGTTCGTGTTGATATTATTTTACTATATTTTACAAAATTTTTAACATATCGTGATATCTTTTGTATTTGTTTCAATAATTACGGCTCGTATGAACGTAATTCCACTCGGAAGCGCTGCTCGAGGAGAATATGAGGTTCATGTGCTTGGTGAGAGGATCGAGAGTGGAGGGTATGGACCGTTCAAGTACAACTTTTATAATTTCGAGTGAACGACGCACTCGAGATGACCCACAATTCTTAGGAGCCGCACTTGCACGTGTGATTGTCAAAAACCTCAGTTGCCCATTTGGGATACCACTGCTCTCACGTAATTCTTTGTATGCCAACATAGAAACTTTGATGTGTACGGTTTCATAGATGAGCGATACAATACGGCTCACCTGCGAATACTTAGTCGGACAATTTCATTGTTACGGTGATCAACAAGTTTGGCGCCATATCTTGGAGAAACTATAATACCGGATAAAGAATTGATAAAAATTGGTCGGCGTGCGAAGGTTAGACGTCGAATGGTAATGGATGAGATGGAGGGCGGGGATACGGAGTCGAGGTAGAACGAGAAATATACGATCTTCGAAGGTGGGTCATATCGAAGAGATGAAATGAGTCGTGACCCACTTCCAATGGATACATTACAATCGGGACGGCATAGGAGTAGGGCTTCAAGTCCCACACAAACGAAAGAACCCAAACTTCTCGAAATACTTTGCAATCGGCGAGACACTCAACTAGTTATGATCCAGAGATAACAACGAGAATAACTCAAAGCGGGCGAGATGCCTTACAATCGGCGAGACACTCAACTAGTTATGATCCAAGAGATAACAACGAGAATAACTCAAACTTCTCGAGATGCCTTGCAATCAACGAGATTCTCAACTGGTCATGATCAAGAAAGACAAGTGCATCGATGCTTCAACTGGGGGTGCTAGAGGAAATAATTTTGGAGGTAGAATCTTAAATTTTTTCACACGGAGGAAAAAAAAATGATGTATGTTTTTTTTTGCGTACTATATGTGTGTTGTATTTAAGCAAGGTTATGTTCTATTTAAGCAGAAAATATAACAAAGAAAGTCCATAATAAATAATACAACAATAAAAAAATAACATAGAAAGTCCATAATAAAATAATACAAAAAATACAATATCCATAATAAAAAAACAACATATAAAAAACAACATATAAACTACTCCTGACGACGCCTAACATATCGACGTGCTCTCGGACGTGTCTGTAAAAATAAAGACGGTATATCAGTGAGCTGCTTTTTTTTTTTAAACAATTAATATTGACTAAGTTGTAGAACAAACAACTAACCACGCTAGGTGTATATCGAGGAGGTGGATGAACGTCACGCTGCTCCCGACCATGAGCAAGTGGAGTGAAATCTCGTGTCTGTGCGATCTCTGCGGCATCATCTGGATATGCGATGACTCTCCGAGGCCGGAAGGATAACCATGCTTGGGGCTGGATCATAATCTTGGCCGTCTTTGCGGATCCCATTCTTTGGTCGTCTTTGCGGTACATGATCCATCGGTATCTGCTGGTGTGAGAAATGCTTTGAGTCTTAGAATGGATCGAGAGCTGTGCACCGATGGATCGGGAATCTCGACGAACAACCTAGCAATAACTTCATTCCAATCGTAGTTCTCGGGCATACGTTAATACGGTTTAAATCATTTAAATTATGCTATTAATACGATTCAAATCATTGAAATCAAGGTATACGATACTTACGTTGTCGAAGAGAGACGTGAAGTCGACGATCTCATAGGGGAAATGCGGTGGATGAGTAGTGGATGGAGTCGGTGCGGTCTCGGTATCACCGTCGAATCCGGAATAGCATCAATATCCGTGGGTAATCCCGCCGCCGTAAGAAGCTCGTCCATCTTATGAGGCATGCTGCATCCTCAAAATGCCCCTTGCAATCGGCGAGCGAAATCTTGCCAAACCGTCTCCATCCCCAGTGACCGCCCATCGGACGCCTTCGATGCACTCTTTGTAACTCTAGCGATCTGTTATACAATGATTACATACATATATTACTTATTACCGAATAGTGCATATAGATATATAAATTTTATAAATTTTAATATACCGTGCGTTACGTACTGAGAGTACGTGAGGAATGTAGCCGATGTCGAGGGATCTCCGTTCTTGAAGGTATAGGAGGTACGACATCACTCGGATCAAGTGGAGCGCTAGCGGCCCCATATAAATCAAACCACCGTCGATACCTCCTATAGTCCTCCGCATCCCACTCTTCTTCATCGGGTCTCGTGGAGGAAGCTCATTCCATATGTCTACATACGCACGATGATATTGTCTCCGGTTCATATTTTTTTCTTGAATCCAAGCGCGAGATAATTTCGATGCTCCTCCAGAAAATACTGTAAAATTAGTTAGTATAATTGTGCAAATAATTAGTATAAGAAATAATACATATAAAAATTATAAATGGTAGAATACCTCGGGAAGTGGAGGCGATGCTTGCTGAAAGTAAGCGAGAACCGTCGCCTCACCGTCCGGATAGTACCACTCTACTATCGGAAAGTAAATAAGTGGAGGCAGAGCATGTATACGAGTCCATAGAGTCGTCTACGCATGTCGGCAATAAGTGACGAAACGGACTCGTACGGCCTCCGATTGATATGCGTGTCGAGCGGACATAATCAATCGGCGATCCCTCACGTACTTCACACGCGACGTGTGACGGATTGAGGTATACATTCTTATCAAGCGTCCATTTCTATTATCGGTTCAAATTATAATTAGTGATTACACATATATTTTCATCGATTGATTGATTATTTTTAAATTAAATTATTACACCGCCAAAGGCGCACAACTATCACGGTCGGTGTACCCCGATCACGAAAATGAATGCATTTGAGGCGAGGTAATGGACGAGTGAGGGCAAACGCGTCCAACTCCACAACAACAACAAAAGCCACGGACCACCAATACTCCTCGTCGGTCCTTGGCATGCCACATCAAGACGCCGATATAAATAACCAAGTCTGCGAGCGCCCGAATTTCTTCTCTACCGAATTGTAAATCTTCCCTGTAAATTAAATATTAGTAATAAAAATATTTAATTATGAAACATAAATTATTTTAAAATCCTTAAAATACTTACGAGTCAAAATCGGCGGAAAGAAACGCAGCACAGTCAGAGTCTCACATTGTTGTCGGGGAACATGATACACCCCGACTCCAAAGCAAAACCGATCGCATATCGATTAAGACCACGATGATCGTCGCCTCGGAGCGTGATCAAAGTGGGACCGTAACTCTCGTAGGGAAATAGAACGTCGCAAAATTTTACATTTAGCTTAATCACGGTTGTGAACGAAAAAAATTAAAATTTTTGTACGGTTTAATAAATTACCTCCCATCTTTGCGAGAATCTTGATATATCATCTGCCCAAATAATGACGGATATCTTTGAAAAATCTCCATCGGTATATCCAATCACCGGCTCGCCAATGGTGGATAAACCCCACGAGACATGCGACGTCCTAAAAAAATTTATATTACTATTCCATCCTTTTAATTTTGTAATTAAATTAATAATATTTTATTATTTACCTCTAGAGTCACGGTCATCTCGCCAAAAGTGAAGTGAAATGTATGAGTTTACGGCCTCCAAAACTCTATCAACGCGCTCAATAAACCCGTATCAATCTTTAAGTTACGGGCTTCCGCTTCTTGGACATAAATCTCACGCAATCGGCGAGATGAAGAAATCCCATAACTCGCAACCTACTACGAATGTGCGAGATGTATGGTATCGTGGGACGGTGAGTGCGGAAACGAATGATATTGTTATCTCTCTGTAATTTTCATTTCATAATTAGCTTCTCGTATATATGTATTTTATTATTATTTTTAAGAATATAATGTACACATGCACGACTATAATGTGTCCGATGTTTGTCTTAGGGGAGATAAATTATGATATTCTCATCTCGTTGCTACTTTGCCATTATCTAGTAAAAAAATTCATTTCATAATTAATTTATAATTATTGTACTTCATTTTTAATCTATCTATCATATAATTAAATAAACAATAAATTCTACAATAAATTCTACAATAAATTCTACAATTAATCTACACAATTAAATTAAATTATAATTAATCTACACAATTAAATTAAATTAAATTATAATTAATCTACACAATTAAATTAAATTAAATTATAATTAATCTACATAATTAAATTAAATTATAATTAATCTACACAATTAAATTAAATTCTAATTAATCTATATAATTAAATTAAATTATAATTAATCTACACAATTAAATTAAATTCTAATTAATCTATATAATTAAATTAAATTATAATTAATCTACACAATTAAATTAAATTCTAATTAATCTATATAATTAAATTAAATTATAATTAATCTACACAATTAAATTAAATTAAATTATAATTAATCTACATAATTAAATTAAGTTATAAATAATGTACACAATTAAATTAAATTAAATTATAATTAATCTACATAATTAAATTAAATTATAATTAATCTACATAATTAAATTAAGTTATAATTAATCTACACAATTAAATTAAATTACAATTAATCTACACAATTAAATTAAATTATAATTAATCTATATAATTAAATTAAATTATAATTAATCTACACAATTAAATTAAATTAAATTATAATTAATATACATAATTTCACGTTTAAATTATAATTAATCTACATAATTAGATTAAATTATAATTAATCTACACAATTAAATTAAATTAAATTATAATAATCTACATAATTAAAATAAATTACAATTAATCTACACAATTAAATTAAATTTTAAATAATCTATACAATTAAATAATATTTATAAAAAATTACCTTTAATTGCAAAATCCACAGAAATGCTAGCGTGCGTTTTTTTCCTCCGGTTCTCTTCCTCTCTTTCTCTCTTCCTCTCTCTTCCTCTCTCTTCCTCTCTTTCTCTCTTCCTCTCTCTTCCTCTCTCTTCCTCTCTCTTCCTCTCTTTCTCTCTTTCTCTCTTTCTCTCTTCCTCTCTCTTTTCGTTTCTCTCTTTCTCTCTCCTGTCAACAACGCGCAGATGCGCTGCGCGGTGAAATATATACGGGTGAAACGCGCCATGCGCGCGCGTTTCTATTAATAGGAAACGCGTTTCACCGCGCGTTCACCAATGCGCCATGGCAAGATGGCGCGTTACGATTCGTATTTTTGCACTTCCACCGTTATCACTCTTATATTTAATAATATTAATTTAATAATTATTATTTATAATAAAAACTGTCTAATTTCAGAAGTTCTCGAGTCGGTTTTAATAATTCAAAATCTCTTTCTTTTCTTATCTATTCTCTAGTTTGCTTATGTTGCACAAAGTCAAGGATAAGTGAATTTGGGTTTTATTTTGGTCAAGTTGATCCTTAACTTTTGGCACATACAAGGTTTAACTGAGGATATAGTGTTAAATTCGGTCTTCTATCTTGGTCTTTTATCTTCCATTTAACACGACATTAACTTACTCCAATATACAAAAGCGACATGGTCATTGCCCAATCATGCTGGACAATTGGCCTTAGCGACGGCCATCACAAACTATTCAAATGGAAAGCAGAGGATTGCCCAAATGATGATGAATTATGTACCTCTTTCGCTGCAACATCCATTGTGGACATGTACAAAATAACAGGATTTTATTTTATCAAAATGACATGACCCTAGTTATGTGAACTTACATAAAGATCCACAGAAGATTTGAAAACTTCCTAAACAGATCAAAAGCTAAATTACGTATAGAGTTCAATCGGTAAAACTAGGAAAATTAGGAGTAGCTCTTTAGTTTCAGAAAGGTCATGTAAGAAAACTCAGTTGTTGACTAATATTTCAGTATATTCTCATATTCTCGCTTAACAAGAATGAGCACCAACTCAATTTGAATGATAAAGCACAAAGCGGAAGAAAGCAAAAGGTTTAAATGAAGTCAGGCTGGCCGGTGGAAGTGAGGGTACGATGCCACATCCTGCTGTTAGGATCCACAGTGCGTGGGGCTGCAATAACCTCTGGAATTGGGAGGTACACGTAATGTGTATTGCACACCCCAGATGTAATACCACTGAATCCCGCAAATGCTCCATGAACCTTTGTGTTTACGTCAACAAATCAGTTTAGTTGTTAACACACTCTAAATAATATCTTAACTGGACAATCTTGACAAAATAAAAAAATAAAACATACAATTTTATTTTAACCTTATGGATGCTATCTATATAATATGTCCATGTGAAACAGATGGTGCGAGCATGTTTCACAGTTTGCATTACAATTTATCAAACCATACTTAAATTGCATGAAATATGATAGTAAAGCAATCTAACTGCTCGACAACATACTTATAAATTTACATCCTTTATTATTATTATTTTTGAACTTGACGTAATGGTATTTTTAAATTTACTTGAATTTTACAAAAGGGATGCAAATTTATGATAACTGCTCGACAACATACTTATAAATTTACATCCTTTATTATTATTATTTTTGAACTTGACGTAATGGTATTTTTAAATTTACTTGAATTTTACAAAAGGGATGCAAATTTATGATTTTGGAATCTAAGTTCTGCTATCGGCCAGCCCAAATCCACCAGAGTGAACTTTTACTTCTAAGATATTCACATGGTGCACTGGATCACTCTTTTTTCTTTGGGAAAGAAACTGGAAGTTTATGCAAGCAACATAGGGAAAATAAACAGAACTTACAGCATTTTGTCCAAGCACAGTGCATAGGATTGCGTCAGATGCATTGGCACGACAAGCTCGGACCATGTAAGTTGGATCAATGTACTTTACATCTGCCGGGACACCTATCTCCTTAAAATGCCTCTTAATCTACAGAATAGAATAGTAGCTAAACTTTTCATCTCTCATTACTATAACTTAAGCTTTGACAGGCAGTTTACTGAACAGTTTCATGCTTCCAGATTTTAAGTTTATAATCTGGAAAATTGTGCATGAACTTTGCTCAATATCGATCAATATAATCAGTTTGATTGCACAATTAACTTTTTAGATGTCATTTATAATTCCCCACATGGCTGCATGATTGGGATAAGATGCTGGTTTTCTGTGCTACCATGTTTTTCTTACCAATACTACATAATATATGGTGATGTAGATTTGAGTCTCATTATCATTATTGCCATTTTGTTATCAATGCAATAATCGCTACTATCATAATTATTTCCAAGCTTAATGGAGTTGGCCAGAAACAAGGGCATCAAGGTGTATCAAGCCCCCCCCCCCCCCCCCCCCCAACACCAAATCCTCCAATGATCCTATCAATCATCTTTTGGTCCCCCTATTCTTCAATCTTGGTTCCGCCAATGGTGGTACACTGGTCCACCATTCATTTTACTAGGTCATGAGATCAGGTATAATTTTAAGCAGAATAATTATATTACCATAAGAAAATGAACAATAAATCAGAAACCTAACCTTTTGTTGAATATGGACACCAATATCACTAAGAACAGGATTTCCAGAAGCATCTGTAGCATTTGACTTTTGCAACCAATCCTACAGGAAAGAACACAAAAATAGTTGTATATTAACATGCAATTAGCATAATTGCACAGTTAATTTGCAATATTACATACCTGTCCAGCACCTTCAGCTACACAAAGCATAGCAAAGCCTTTGTCCTGAATCAATCGTACGAGGTGTTCTAGAAGACCATTCGGCCCATCTAATTTGAAAGGTACCTACATTGAAAATTCTTGTAATTAACTTTTTGGTACACAACCACTAATGATATATGCAGGTGAAGTTTTTTATGAAATAAACAAAGACCTCAGGTATCAAACAGACGTCTATCTGTCCACTGGAAAGAGAAGCATGCATGGCTATGAAACCGCTGCTCCTTCCCATCAGCTTCACCAATCCAATGCCATGATATGCACTTCTTGCCTAAACAAAACAACAACTTATAACTTGGCAACATGCATATGTATCTTGAAACCGTGTGGACTTTCTCTAAGCACTAAGGCCAAAAGAGTTTATTCTGAAAAGCTAACGGACACAGCTAAAACAGTAAATATACACAACCACACATGGTCATTTCATAATAGGAAAGACATAAAAGGGCACCTCTATATATGCAGAGTTGATAGCCCGTAGAGCTTCTTCTACAGCTGTATCAAAGCCAAATGTCCTATCCATTAGAAGTATATCATTATCAATGGTTTTTGGGACCCCTATAATGGATACCTTCAGCTTTCTCTTTCTACACTGCTTGAAGAGAAAACAGCAATTAATATCATAACAACAGCAGTAAATTGGGAATACCAAAAATCATATTGATGTATTCAGGCACCTCATCATGTATAGCTTGTGCACCAGCATGTGTACCATTTCCACCTAGTATAAAAAGCATGTCGATTCTCCTCGCCTAACAAAAGAAATGTTCATATCTTTTAGTCATGTTATGGCAAGTGAAAGAATCTCATTACCCAGAACCCAGATTGATGAAACAAAAAATAATATAATATATTACCTGTATGCTATCTACGATCTCACTAATTTTGCCTCCACCACGAGATACACCAAGAAAACTTCCACCAGCAAGATTTATATTTTCAACTGTTTTGCGGGAAAGCTGGGTAAGAAACAGAGAAACTCATGAATATAAATGAATATCTCAAAAAAAAAAGCAGTTTTGGCAGTTTTAGATGTAAATTTAGTCCATTACTTTGAAGTAAAGTAACCTAATCCCACTTAACATAGTTGAATCAGATCAAGTTAAGGTTGCAGGTCAATTATATATGATCATTTGTATCCCATTTTAACACAGTTTTGACCCAGTTGAGACATATATTTGTTGCAATCAAACATATTTAACAATATAAAGAAAGGATTAACTGAGAACGAACTCATATGTATACTGTGACAGTCCAAGTCAATAGTGCATTACACGAACAAATTAAAATTGTAGGTGTATTCTTTATTATTAAAATAAACTTTGCATCAGATTTCGGTGCAACTTGAGGATTTCTGGTTTACATACAAATTCTGATTAATTTTCAAAAATGCTCGATGGAAATTTTTTGTTTTTCAATTGCAGTGAATTTGACACCCTGCCTATCTACATCACAGTGAACATATCAACAACTTGTAACATTTTGATTTTGATTGGCACTGTGTCAGTTGTGCAGTTACAAAATAAATTGTTGTCCACAACCCTGAATTAATGTATGGTTTCTTTCTGACAAGAAAAGATACTAAATTTTAGCAGAAGTAAAAGCTTGAACTAACCGGCACTTCATCTAATCCCTTTTCGAAAAAGCCACGGTAGCCAAATCTAATCCCCACAATATTCTTCACACCATAAATATCAAGGGTGAAAACTATCTGCATGAAGAATCGAGATGCCATTATTTGACAAGCAATCAAATGTGAGAACATCTCAAGGTAAATAACCAGATGCTATTATATGCGAACTTGAATCTTATTATGAGCAAAGTAACAAAAGTGATGAGGTTCAAAAAGACAGATGTGATTATTGGGCACGAGGCATAAGGCGAGTCTGACCAAAGATTATTCGGGATCTTTGAAAGAGACACAAAATTTATTTTTGCTAAGGCATAATGAGTCCAAAGATTTTGTAGATAATGCATTTAAGTTTACCTATTCAACCATGACCATACTAAATAAAGTATGCTTGAATTACATCAAGATCCACAAAGACTTAATTTACCCACCATTTACAAGGTAGTATATCTTGTATCAAGAAAGATTGCTATTGCTTCAACACAGGTCAAGATTAACTGCTTTTGGGTAATTGCTTTTATCCTAGCTAAATCTCAAATTGATTGATAGAATCCATCAAAATTCAAACACATGCAGACAAACCTGTCGGATGACATCATTAAGACCAGGGCATAATCCTCCGCAAGTAACGATTGCGGCTTTTACTTCCTTGGGTTCATAGTAAATTTCCTTGCGTGGGCCCGCACGATGCACCCTTTAAGATCATAAGTTACATTTCCTGTACCATTCACATAGTTGACAATTTAAATGAGAAAGCTCAAAATAATACCACTGCTCAATCCAGGTACATTGAGGTCCAATGCACTCAGCCTCAGCTCCTGCAGAAGTTGGTGTCGCATATTTTATTACCTGAGACAAAAAGGGGCAATGATTTATTAAAAGGAATATATAGCTAAATTGCTAGCTGACGGCTGAACTATTGATCATATCTACCTTCTTAAGAGGAAAAGAAAATACCAAAGTCAAAATATATATATATATATATATATAGAATTTGGCTACGGTGCTACGCGTAGCACGGATGATTCGTGTGCTACGGACCGTTTCTCCGTCTTCAAAGTTTAAATGGTCGATCCGACCAGTCAAAATATTTTTCATATGAAAATCTAGTTGGAGACCAAATTTTATATTTTTTAGAATTTTTCTACTATTTTTTAAAATAGCTAGAAAATGACTCCTTTTGAATGGTTCATAATAATTAAATCAAGTGATTTTCTAGCTATCCTAAAAAATAGTAAAATAATTCTAAAAAAATATAAAATTTAGTCTCCAACTAGTTTTTCTTATGAAAAATATTTTGACCGGTCGGATCGACTATTTAAACTTTGAAGACGGAGAAACGGTCCGTAGCACACGGGTCATCCGTGCTACGCGTAGCACCGTAGCCAAACTCTCTCTCTCTCTCTCTCTAAAAATAATAATAATATATTCAATACTTGAACATCATTTTCAAAAATTAAAAACGGCGACTTAAAAAGCTCAAAACGCTCCAAATTTTTGCATCCCATGAGATTTTCATATAAAGAATTTAATGAGAATGATAAATTAAAATTTTAAGATCATTTAATATGTTTTTTGAGTTAAGCTCACGGAAGCCTCCGTGAGCTTAAGCTCACGCTATCTCCACTCTATATATATATATATATATATATATATATATATTAATAAACAAAGCATCAGTACTTCAACAGATAAATAAAATATGATAAATAAATAATTTTTAAGGGATCCAAAGCAACCACCAAATTCAGTACTGAAACATTTATCAGTGAGTAAAGACAAATTCGACTAGTAAAAGGTATGGAAAATAAAAATAATAAAATTTATATAGTATTTTCATACTACTTCATGTAATGCTACTAACCAAAGAAAAGGTTCAGTAGCTAAGATCCTGGCAAAAAGAAAAGGTGCAGTAGCTAGCAGTAGTAATAATGGACCAATAGTAAAATTTGTTATCCTAATAATTTATATGCTATTTTCATTTCATCTCATTTTCTTTATCTTTTCTATCCAATCTGTATCAACTCTTTTTCAATTTAATTTAATGAAATTTCATAGTAGGCTTTTTCACCTACTACAACAAAAAAAAATTATATACTATTTTCCTACTAATGTAATGCCGCTAACCAAAATAAGATATGGGAAAAAAGACACTTTACCTTTAGAAGAGCCCTGTCATCATTATTCACATAACCATTCCAAGTTTCCATTGTTTCTTCATTCAGGTCTTCTGGAGGGATTCTGTTAAATTGTGAAAAGTACTAATGATTTTTTTTTTAATGAAGGTAGAGCCTCGCTTTTTTTTGTGCCCATCGGTTTTGAATCCATGACCTCCTAGAGGACGTTCTAATTAGCTAATACCTGAGCTACTAGGATATTTTAAAAGGACGTTCTAATTAGCTAATACCTGAGCTACTAGGATATTTTAAAAGATACTAATGAATATTTAAAAGATGGCATATTACATCAGTGCCACTAGACCCAAATTTCACTTGATGCCTTGTGTCTAATACTCTAATTGAACGGCACCGAGTAAACTATTAGCATGTAATCAAGATCACTCAATTCGTTTTTGATGGTTTTAGCTCCCGAAGGTATACTTGTTTGGTCAAATTCCAGTTGCACATGAATACAGAAGACCTCCTTATGTTGGAGTGTAAAATTGCCATCTGAACCTTTCTTTTGATTACCAGACTCTTTAGTTCTACAGTAATTCTGGTAATGAAAATATGACCTGCTTTTCTTCCAGCAGTGATAACATTTTTGTTAAATGTAATTCCAGCAAACCAAAAAAATCTGTAAAATCATTGAAAGTGAAAAAAAAATGAAAATATCACCTGCTTTTCTTCAGAGAGAATGTACTATGCCTTGGTTTAATATCAAGTATGTCAGTTATATGTGGTAATCTGAAACGCTTCTCCCAATCCTCTTGGAATCGTTCTTTCCAGTTGAGCTCACCGAAATCTATCTCCTTTTTGGGAGAAGAGGCCTTAACATCCATCGATAGCAATGCCTCTCTTTCCTTCCTTTCGTACTCTCTGAGGCTAGATTTCGAATGGGGAAGGCAACAAACCGAGATATTCATCGAATAATTCCTCCTCGGAGCTTTTGGTGCAATTAATTGAATAGCTTTAGGGTTTGAGGCGAGTGCCATCCTCTATAAAGCAAACCAACGGGATGATCAATCTTAAAGCTAATTTTAGAACTGCTAGATAAGGTTAGCTCTCTTCATCGTAAAAGGAAAAAAAAGGGGGGCTAATATTAGCTCTAAACTACCACATTTTGAACCCAATGTGGTATACGATTACCACTCCTTAATTCGATTTGGGACGGAAAAAAGAAAGAAAAGAAATTTTAAGTTGAAGATCGGAGTGAGATCAAGAGAAGTGATACCTCTGATCACAGTGATCGATATATCACTTCTGCGTATGATTTAACCTTTGTATAGAAAGAGTGAAGATCTCAGAACCGAAATTGGGTGAAGTAGCAGAGCATTATTTTTAAAGGGGTTAATGGTATTCAAAAAATGTGATGGGTTAATAGTTTTCTCTTCTTTGGGAAAAAAAAAAGGAGGAGAATTAAGAATTGATGGGGGAGGAAGAAGGAGAAGGTAAGGAGCGGGATGCTGTGACAAGTGTCAGGAGAAAAATGGTAGCGATACAAGTATGAAAGTGTATTTGGAAGTTGGAAGTTGGAAGTTGGAACCCACTCGAACTGTGATCAATCAAGGTGCGGCGTTGACGTCTTGTTTCTCTTTTCATTAGCAGATGAACCTGCTCGATTTCTTTTGTCGTTGAAGAGGTTGTCAGGCGAATCCAGGCTTTCAATTCTTTATCTGACGGCTGGCGTTTGCAGAGATGTGGTGCTGATTCAAATCAAATAGAGAGGATCAGAGGAACGACCACTAGAGAGGTAGAAAGTACTTAGCCGTGGGACCGCAGGGGCCACGCCAGGTAGGGGTGTGCAAACGGTCGGTTCGGTTCAAACCGAAATAATTATATGCATCTGAAATTTTTTTTGATTTGTCAAATTTTGAACTGAACCAAACTTCTAAAAGTATCAACCGAATAAACCGATTTTTTTTCGGTTTATTCGGTTAAACCGAAATTATATCATTTAAAGAGAGAAAAAAAAATTTAAAAGTTATAAAAATTGCTAGAAGAAATAAATAGTTAAAAGGATAAAATAAATAACTAAATAAAACTTATAGAAAATAAATATATTCGGATTATCTTTGATATAATCCTTATTTATATCAAGTAAAATAAAATTATTTGAAAAACTTTGGACTATTCGGTTTATTTGGTTTATTCGATTTAGAAAAAATAAAACCAAACCAAAGAACAAAAACCGAATTAGCTAAAATTTTCACCGAACCGAAATTTTTAAACTGAAAAACCGAACTAAATAGTCCAAAATTTAACAGTTCGGTTCAAAACCAATTAAACTGATCTGTTTGCACACCCCTAACGCCAGGAGAGTCTGCCCTTCGTACGGATACGATCGGTACGATTAGGGGCATCAATACTTCGTGGGTTTATCCCATTAGATTCTAATTTGATCTTATGATCCGAAAATAAATTGATTGAATATGAATTTAATTTTTTTTATCTGAATCGGGTCGGATCAGGTCGGCCACCTGATCCAATTAATTATATTTTTTAAAATAATTTTATAATTTAGTACTAATTAAAATTTAAATATATATTAATTATAGATTAATTATTATTTAGTTGTTTAAAATAATATAAAAATAATTAATAAATATTTAATTATTTTATATGGGTCGGGTTGACCCGTAAACCAGTCGGATCGAATATGGGTCAAGATTTTTTGATCAAAAAATATAATCGGATCGGGTTCGAATCGGAACACAAAAATAATAAAATAATAATGAACCGATCCGACCCGACCCATAGACCCCTAGATACAATCATCCCAATATTATTAAAAATTAAAAATTGGCTGATATACAGTCATAACTCATACAAACACGCAAATTAATTATGAGAAAGGATCCTTAACAATGGATTATCTTGACAATCTTCACAATGAGTTTTTAAATAAATATAAAAATAAATTTAAAAAAAATATAAATATATTATTTTACTTATATACTGATAGTGATTTATATTTTATGTGATTTCATTATCATTTGATAGTTCATTGAAGAGCAACAAAATATTATGCAATTTACAATGGTTTTAATTTAACGGTTTTTGATGGACTATCAAATGATAATAAAATTGCATGAAATTTGAATCACTATCAATCTATAAGTAAAATAACATATATACAAACTTTTTTTTATTTTTAAAATTTTTAGATATTTATTTAAAAGTCATTGTCAATACAGCCATTGTCAAGTGATATCTTCTCATTAATTATGTTCACGCTGTTTTGTCGGCGCATACATTCAAATTTAAAAAAAAAATAGAAAATAAAAAAATTCATATGATCTAGTATGATTATATATATTTTTGATAGATTAGCATGTCTGAAAAAAAAATGGAACAATGGTGTTGATTCAAATTTTTAACTCGTGTCATCTTTTTTTCCCATTTCAGTTTTTGGTCACAGATTATCAAGATAGAGAGCTAGCTCGAACTTTTAACTTGGGCTAAGATACGATCCGGATTTTTAACTCAAGCTAGCTCTAAATTCTGAATATATATTTTTAATTTACTATATCATTTTGAGTCCGAATACCAAGATAATTCTTTTAGTTCCACACTGATTATTTTGAAATTTTACGGGTATATATAAGGACACCCCTTTGTTTTACAACTAGTTCATTTTTATTCTTTGAACTTAGGAGTCCTGAGTTGCGTGACTCTTAATGCTATGAGAGTCCTAAGTGACGCCCAATTTAAGATTCCTTAAGTTAAGAATGAAACTTTTTTTTAATTTTATGTGCACGTATCAAAATATATATAGGTCGTAATTAAAAATTTTAAACATGAAAAATAAATCCACATCACATGAAAATTAATTCATTCCACATAATTAATTTAATACATCATAAAAATTCGTGCAACATGAAAATGAAAATGACACAAAACATGTTTATGAATTACTTAAACAAGAATTGTATGAAACCTCATAACTGGAGTCACGAACATTTTATTCACCCCATAGATCCTCCAAAGAAATGCAAAATAAGCTGTCAAAATAAACACATGAACTCGATTGTGTCATGTTGATTTGTGACTTAATTGTAAGCTTGTACTGGCTAAGGAGCAAACCAAGATTGACATGAACCTACTTTATTAAGCCTTTAAAGCTAATGTTACCAGACATATAATATTATGTAAGTTATCCAGTTGTGTAATTGACATCTATTGGTGTGTTAAAGATCTCACCTCTAAAGTAAATATTGATCAGTATCACATTCATAGTTATAATCATAAAAAGAAATAAAATACTAATGAATATGTGACAGATATCATCGAGTTTTTTAAGGATGATTGGCTCAATGTCTCGATTCCACAGATTTTCCGCATGTAAGAATAGAAGCATAATATTTCTTTTAGAATTTTAATAATTTGAGGAATAATTATTGTATATATTGTAGGGTTTCCCACGATACGTGCAAGAGTTTCTTAATTGAGAACTGTAAATTTATCGATCCATATTTTTGCACGGAAACACAAGTTCAAAGTGATATCGAGCGCACGATCAATTATTTGGGGGCAATGCTTTGTTAAATGCGAGAATCCAAACTCCTACATGTTTCTTCCGTACATTGAAAAGTTAGAACTTCAAAACTTAATTAATTTGCTTATTTATCTATTGCTTAATCTCTCCATATTAATACGTATAAATTGTAGGGGGCATTGGATTCTTTTGATTATGCGGCTCAAACCCTCTGTTGTTTTTGTCGTTGACTCATTGAATCGTGAAGATGAAACATATATTATCCAACCAGCATTAAATACGTAATTTTTTTTCTATTATTTTCGATAATTTAGTATGTATTGTAATTGATAACTCATATCATTGTTATATAAGGGTCTTAGGCTATTATTGGATTGAAAAACAATTCGCTCAAGAAAAAAATCTCAAGTTCACTTGAAAAACGATTCAGGTGTGTAATTTCAAACTTTAAATGATAATTAGACATGATATTAATAATTTATTTTAATTGATTTTTTTCTTGCAAAATTTTAGAGTCCAAACCAGCCAAGCAGTAAAGAGTGCGGTTATTATGTTATGAAATCGATGCATAATATAATAACTACATATTCTAGCAATAAAAATTTACCACAGGTATAAAAAATAAACTTCATATTAATCTTTAATTCATTTACATATTTGCTTGATTAATCAAACTAATGAAATTTTAATTTTTTTAATAGGCTATCAAACCAGCTCCTCGATCTTATTCACAAGAAGATATCGAAGAAATTAAGGAGATGGTTGTAAATTATATTGCATCTAATATTTGATAATTTATTTTATGTTTTTTTCTGTTATTTGTAAATATTTTTCGCTATATTGTTTAGTTACTTATATATTTATTTGTGTTATTCAGTTATTTAGTGAGTTATGTCAGTTTATTTGTGTTATATTTCTATATGTGTTTGTTTATATATATGGCTGGTATATGGACTGGTCACCGAAAATAGAAAATTTATTTAAAAAATATATATATATTTAGAGCCGGTTATTTAACGAAACCGGTTTTAATTAGCTTGTGAATTAGAATCGGTTTTAGTTATAACCGGTTGTAAATGAAATTTGATTAGAACCGGTTATTAGAAAATCCGGTTTTAAAAGAAAAATTGATTAGAACCGGTTATTGAATAACCGGTTTTAATTGTGGAAATAAAATAGAACTGGTTTTATAAAACCGGTTCTAAAGCTTTTATTTTAACACCGATTATAAACATTTAGCACCGCTTACTTTTAAAATTGGTTGTATAACCGATGCTAAATTATTTATAAAACCGATTCTAATTCTTTTTTTTCTGGTAGTGAATATAGTTTTCAATTTTACATAGAAGAACATTAATAAAATATGAAAATAGAACTTATAGTGGTGATGAGGAGATGATGTTAAATAAGATTTGCTATAGATTTGTGAAGTTGTCAACTAAAATCCTAAACATAGTTGTTGCTGTTGTGCATAGTTGTTGCTGATGTGAGAGAAAGAAAGAGAAAAATGATGACCAGAGGAGGAAAAATAGGAGAAGATCGGATTTTATCCTCGCAAAACCCTAAATTTATTGGCCCGAATTATTTATTCAGGTCAGCATTAAAGGAGCTAACTTTTATTTCAAGGACTAAATAGAGGACCTCACTTATCAGATAGAAAAGATACCATAGTTGTAATTAGAATATCAAATCCTAGGAATAATCTTCTTGTTGTCACTATGAATAAGACATGGATAATTCATTGATATTTATATCCTTTAAATGTTTTTAAATTTCTAGGTGGAACTAAACAAATCTAGTCCAGAAGTTGAAGGTGGATTGAATAAAAAAACTCAGACCACATTGTGAAAATAACATTTTTCATAGCCCAAGTTAAATTTTTGGACCAGTTTTCATTCAACACAACACATAATCAACCCGCTAAAATTACAAAAAAAAAAGAGAGAGAGTTGCTCCCACTCAAAAATTCAGACGATATTAGTCCATTAAAAAAATGTACAATTATACTAGATCATGCAGAATTTTTTTAGGTAAAATTGGGTATATACCCCTCAACGCATTTCAATTTGGATATTTACCCCTTTAAATTTAAAAGTTAAATATTTATCCCTCAAAATATCAATATCTTGGATATTTACCCGAAATTACTATTATCTTCATAAAAATAAAAATAATAATTAATTATAATTATAAAAGGATAAAAATACCCATCCATCAAGCAATGACTCGCTTTAATTCCGTTGAGAGCTAGCAATTTGTGAAACACTAATTTTATCTTTATCATCCGTCAAGTTGAATAGCACCAATTTGAAACTTTAGTTTTTTTACCTCTCAAATCTCAAACTCTCAACAAACACATATTTTTCTTCACGGACAAGATCTAGAAAAAGAAGCAAAACATAAATAACACGAATTGAAAAAAGAGGAGAAGATACAATTCCAAGAGAGTCGATGCAGTCATGTCGTGGGCCTACACGAGCAACTAGATATGGCAAGGAGGATTACTAGCATGGCGATCTTGATACAAATGTCTCAGGAAATTGTTGGAGCTCAAACAGTCTTTTAGGGATGCTGATGGTTATGCTGAAGGTTGCTAATTATTCCTTTTCAAGCTCATAAAATCCATGAGGAAATAAAGGAGAAGAATATTTAAAGAGACTAACTGTAGATTTAAGCAAATATCAGTAATGAAAGGGAAAATTATGTTTGTCCTATTATAATTTTAACTAATTATAATTTAATTTTTATGAGGATAATAATAGTTATGGGTAAATATTTAAAATTATAAAATTTTGAGGGAAAAATATTCAATTTTCAAATTTGAAGGGATAAATATTCAAATTGGAATGTGTTGAGGGTTATATACATAATTTTCAAATGTAGAGGGTAAATATCCAAATTAAAATATATTAAGGGGTATATAACTAATTTTGTCTTTTTCTTAAAAAAGATAAGTTTCATACTGATTCTTTATATTTTCAACATTTCCAACATTAATATACATAATTTAATTGAAGTAATAATAAGATTTGATAAAGAAAATAAAGCAATATGGAAGTAAACAGTGGCAGAAAATTTTGAAATGAAATCAATTATTATATCAATTTTTATATTTATGTAATGATAATGAAATAAAAAAAAATTATAAATATAGGGTCACAATGGAAATAATTTGCATTTTCATGGGTTCAAATATAAATTTTCTTAATAAAATACTTGTATAAAATAAAAAATATCTCATAAATTGTACAATTTGAAAATCAAATGGGGACATTGAACCCCAATTGTACAACATAGATTCGCCACTGGAAGTATAGAACGATTTTCAAGCAAAAAAAAATAAATTCAAAAACTCGAAAGAGAGGAAGGAACATCAAGGCTCGAAATGAGTCGAGTTCAAGAAAGTTGGCTGAGCTTCAAGCTCGGCTCATAAAAATATGAGTTTGAGCCGAGTTTGTAAAATGATACAAGCTGAAAAACTTAGTTCAAAATCAGCTCGTCACTATTCAAACTAGCCTCGCGAACTAATACATATATATTGACATATGTATTGACACAGTTTAACATTTAATTTAATATATCTACAAAAATTAAAGCTAATACATCTACAAAGCCGTATAAGAGTTAGATATTACGTCTTCATTTTAGTCAGTCATCAGATTAATCAATCAATACAGAAAGATTAATATATTTTTTAACAATTATGACGTCACACACCTGAATGAGCATGAAATTCAACCCTCTTGTGGGATATGGATAGGCGTGTCAAAATCTGACTCGATTTGATTTGAAATCATCTGATTCGATTTGAAATTATCCGAGAATAAATAAGTCCAATTTTTTGATCTATCATGGATAGGATCAGATACAGATCAACCTAACTCGTTAATTATATTTTTTATGAATTACTTTATAATTTAATGCTAATTAAAAATTATATATATACTAATTAAAATTAATTATATATTAATTAATATTGAGTTGTTTAAAAATACTAATTATAACTTGGATCGGGTGAAAAAAAAATTGATGGGATAAAAATAAGATCTCGTGTGAAAAAAAATTTTAACCTAATTATAAAAAAAACAGGTTGGATCGGATAAATAAGTAATAAAATAACGATAATTCAACCCGATCCTAAAATGGATTGCTTGCTCTTCTTTTTTCTTTGTTATAAGTTTTAGATTCTTTCAAATTCGGAGCTGTCTCAAAAGTTTTTAAAACAGGCACTTTTTGCGCCGAAAATGTTTGAACGGAATAAATAAAGCCGCTTCTGTAATGTGTTTTTTCCGGGTAAATTGGTGCTCTAGTAATAAAAAATTAGCTATCGTCAAAATCAAAAAAATAAAACGCCCACCGTGGGGCTCGAACCCACGACCACAAGGTTAAGAGCCTTGCGCTCTACCGACTGAGCTAGACGGGCTGTTGACAATGTGATGTTTCATTCTACTATGAACAATAGTAAGACTAGAACCAATGTTAATTATAATTTTTTTGAGATCTGACAAAATGGTTGTAAGTAGTAGACAATAGAATTGCATTAATATTCTCTTTAGTTTAGACATCAATGTACTGTCCATAATTAAACTAAGTACTAATATTGTTGTCAGATTAAGGACCTTATAATATATATAAACTAAAAAGGGGGCTCTTACATAGCTGCAAAGAGGATTGATGATTACCTAAAGAGGACTCGCTATATCGCTAATCATCTAGCTGTTGCAAATTTCTGAAGAGGATTTGTTGGATTCAACCCAACTGGGTAATTAGATTTGATCCGTATATCGTAGATTTTGCCAAACTCCGATTACTCTTTCCTTGAATGAGGTAGAGATAGCATTGTATCGAAGGAGATCTAGACATCTAGCAAGGAAGCAAGCATATTGAGAAAGACAACCAAACCGATACATTTATTGGGCTGAAAGAGCCACGCAATTGGTGAAAAGCTCGAGATAATGGCCTGAGAAGAAGTGGTTTGGAAATTGGAAGAGGAGAGAGTGATCTGAGATCGGATCACAGTATCGCATACAGATATACGACTGAGGTACTAAGCGCACTCCAAATAGTTAATACCCGTGTCATCAAAGTCTGTATAGTGGGGTCCCCTATCTCATAATTTTTAATATGGGTCCCGTCAACAGAAGTCCCCGAGTACAAAACTTGTAAAGCACTTCATTTAGAAAAGAGCGGGTATCAATTGACAATGGGTTATTTTGACAACCTTGACAATAAATCTTTAAATAAATACAAAAAAAAATTTAAAAATAAAAAAACATTTATAGATGTGTTCTTTTATATTTTTAGATTGATGATCATTCAAATTTTATATAATTTCATTATCGTTTGATAATCCATCAAAGACCATCAATTTTTCATATAATTTGCAACGGTTTTAATTTAACGGTTTTTGATGGACTATCAATAATAATGAAATTACATAAAAATTGAATGACCATCAATCTAAAAGTAGAAAAACACATCTATAAAAAAATTTCATTTTTAAAATTTTCTTTGTATTTATTTAAAATCCATTATCAAAGTTGTCAAAATAAACCATTGTCAACCGATTCTTTCTCTTTAGAAAACTGCCATCATATTTTTTAGCATTGAACTGAATGGCAAATTGGTAATGGTCCTGATAGAGAGACATTCAACCTCTTACTTTTTAGGAGGTGTTTTGTTATATTGAATTTTGTTTGTACGGTCTTTGTCGCATATGACAAATGACATAATATATTCCGTTGAAATAATACTTTTTAGCAGTGTATTACTGGCATGTTTACGTAGATTTAGGTTTTCTGCATGAATGATATATTTTACTGGTAAGAATTTATTTGTAGTTATCATTTTATTATCAATTCAAGTCTATTGTAGATTGATTAATGGTTTGATTAGATGTGAAATTTAGGATTTTTTTTGAAGCTGTGATTATTCCAAATTTACTCTCTATTCCAGCTTATGGAATCAGTTAGGTATATTTTAAATATTAAGCTTGTTGGATCAGTTTGACCAAAAATATTATATGGCTGTCTGGAACGATTATTTTGATTTGTAATTTTTTTGTGCATTTTTTGGATATTATTATTGATTCTACTTTTGTTTATACGGGAAGAGAAGTCATTAGATTTTATATTTTAAAAAATTATTACAACAATGCTTTTGCAAAATGGTTATTCTTTATAACAAAGCGTGTGTAGAAACTGAAGGATGAGTATTAATTTTCCGTTACCGTAAATTTTAGCTCATCAAACACAAAAAAAAAAAGAGTTTCCAGATTATTAATTTCTTATATAATAAACAAACACGGTGGAAAATAAAAGTTCTAGAAACTACAATAATTGAAATGTGTTTCCGTCAATTTTTAAAATTCTCACAATTCCTTGCATATCAAAGGGTCATACTTGCCCTTTGTAGGATAACCTTTGTACAGTGCAGTGTCAAGAAGATTTTATAAAAAGATGCATAATACGTGTGTTTAATGAAGATACTAATAACAAATCCATTGTCGTCTAGTCCGGTTAGGATATCTGGCTTTCACCCAGACGACCCGGGTTCAAATCCCGGCAATGGAATTAAATTTTGCAAGCTTTCCTTCATTTTTTTTTTCATTTTCTATGCGGTGGATTTAGGACTGCACATGAAAACTCGGGCTTATAATTTAGCTCACGTGATTGGCTCGAGTTCGAACTAATCTGACTTGAGCTAATATGACTCAGTAGTTAAATGAGTTGAGTTTAAATTAGAGTTGGGTTTAAATTAGAGTTGACTTGACCCGAACAATAATATTTTATATATTATCTTTTCACAGAATCTTAACTCAATAACCTCTCTCATTCTCTTTCACTATTTTTGCGACTTAGTGACGTATGTTACTCGCTCGTGACTCAGTTTGTATATTCAACTCAATTATTTTTTGTCAATTTATCTATTCAAATTAGTGTAACAAACATGTCATTGAAAACATATTTATTGATATACCAACTTTTGTATCCATCTTGTAGATGTATCAGTCTTGTAGTTCATAGATGTATCAAATTTAAATATCAAACTGAGTCAACACATATATATTGGTTCGTGAGCCAGTTCACGAGGTAGCTGAGTTTGAACTTGAATTTTTTAGCTCGAAGTGTTTTATGAGCTCAACTTGACTCGACTCGATTCAGTTTGTATTTTCATGAACTAAATTTTAACTAAACGTAGCTCACTCAAACTCATCTCATTTGCAGTGCTAGAAGGATTTAGTCGATGACCTTCGGCAGACCTTTTGCGGAAGAACATAAAACCAATAATCAAAACTCAATATTTTTATATGTCCAGAGAATGGAAAACAATTTTGTTATATGTGTATTTATTCGTGCCTCTGTAATTTTTTAATATTTAAGAGATGAAAAAATTGAAATAAAATTTCTAAATACATAATAGGTCAAATTGAGATCTCAGAAGACCGGAATTGAAGTCCCGACTCTTGATTCACTATTAAATATTGAATTATTTCCTAAAGAATTTTTTTTATAAAGCCGCAATTTTTCCCCACCTAAACATTTTAATAGGTATTGAATTATAAAGCCCCAAGTCCTCGACTTTTCGTGTATAATTTCTATACGCTGGATTTTTTTTTAAAAAAAAATCTTTTGGTTTTAGTTCCCAAAAAACAGCATTAATCATTTCATACAGTCATACACCCTATTAAATTCCCGTTAACTCTTTCGCCAAATTTTATAATTTGGTATATTTTCTTTGTTGTTATGCACGGATTGATATCCTATCAACCGGTTTACATGCATTAACTTCCTTTAACATACCGCATTATACAAGATATATCGACCATTTCTTTTTGGCAACGGCTTTTTAAATGCCTACTCTATTTGGGTCGAATTTGAAAACTACGGCCCTATTTTTTTTTTCATAAACGATTAATTCGATCCGTCATAAAAATGCGTTGAGGGATCCTTAATCTTAAATTTTGCCTACTTTTTTTAGAGATATAATTTTGAATGAAAATGGAAGTTACAATATTTTTTATCTCGTATTTGGTTCATATTGTCAACCTAGATTACTTTAATTTAAAAAGTAACAAAATATGAACTTTAAGAGACTAAAGAAGTTTAAATGAGCAGTCTATATTAACCTTAACCTCCTATTAATTTTCCAACCAACAAAAATAATAATAAGTTTTTCTTTCCCTTATTCCCCTCCCCCACTCCCCATCCATCCAAACAAGGTGTAAGAAAAAAGTTCCAGCGTGCCATCTTCTACGGCTTAAACGCTGGAATTAGTTCACATGATAAACTCAATCGATGAACGCATTCAGCCTAATGAAGGGTTGGGAAGAAATACATTACAGGTATATACATTTCCTTATAAAACCATCTACCAAAATATCTGATTACACACAATTTATTGTAACTAGTTCTCAGCACCCTCACATAAAAGGAAACATTCTCTGTACTAGAGGTGCTACCAACTTCAAACTTGAAAGAACTTGTATACTGAAGGCTCAACCCATCAGACAACTCTTTCCTTATTGCCACTGCATTATAGCAGAAAACTGCGCCCAGCCAAATGCTTCTATATACACAAAAGATTGAACCCGGTATCTATCTTTTCTTATTGCCACCACATTATGGCAGAACCCCAAGTGAGCCCAGCTCCAAATCCAGACACAGCTATTATGTCATCGCTTTTCACTTTACCATCTTGTATAACCTCATCCAAAGCCAGAGGGATGGATGCAGCGCTTGTGTTGCCATAGTTTGCTAGATTTGATATTATTACCTTCTCCAATGGTATCTGCAACCGTGTTGCAACTGCATCTATTATTTGCGAATTGGCCTATAAAAGTCAGAAACACATTTAAATATGAAAAAACTGAGAAAGAATAGTACCAAAAAAGGACCTTTTTTCTCAGAAAGTAATGGTACTGTAAAAAATATGTGCAGTTTTTTCCCTCTCAATCTCTATGTTTATAGCAGAAGCTATTTTTGAATGGCAATAGTCTGTAACTCTGTATCATTTTCAGATGTCTCCATCCCAACCCCACCCCACAAAAGAGAGAAAAGGAGGCAAGCATACTTGGTGGAGGAGCAACCAATTGGTGTCAGAGCTAGTAAGTGCAGCCTCCTCAAGTGAGGCCTCTATAGACTGAGGCACGCATCTAACTGCAAAACAAAAACCTCTTTCCCATTCATCTGAATAAAAGAGAAGGCCGGTTTCTTTGGAGGGAAATTTGTGGAGCCATTAGTGTTGGATATCACTTCATCTAATTCTCCTTCGCTCATCTTAGCATTTAGGTGCCTACGTGCCTACAATCAAACAAGGATCGTGTTTATGAGTACTACACCAATTTGAGCTATTTATGCCTGTTGTCTTTTTTCAATTTTGCATCCTTTCATTGTTTGCAATCTGCTGAGTTCAGGCAAATAAGCTATTGAAAACACCCAACATGCGACTTCAGAGCAGCCAGTACATTTTTGTACCATTAACTTCCTTCAATAAAAAGTATATTTAGCTAGAAAAAATAAAGATGTGTTACCTACTTGTAACCCTGACCATCACTGTGGATGTCAAATCCAAGAAAGCCATCCTCATCAGCAGCTGTTGCATTTGAAATTTTAAATAATTAAATCTTGATTAAAACAATCATTATGGGATGTACATTAACAAGTAAATTACCTAAGACAGTGGAAGTAACTAGTGTTGTTGTCTTGATTATGCAACTGTAATACAGGCTATCAACAGGTGTGCCCTCAAATACAAGAAACTCTTTTAATAAACTTGTGACTTGTCCATGTTTTTACTAGTTTTGACTGAACTACTCACTCCCATAAATCAGAGAAAAGTATTAAAAACTTCTGCTAGTAATAGTTACCTGAACTAATACAGTGGCAGCACCATCGCCAAATAGAATGCATGTCCCTCTATCACTCCAATCAACAAACCTTGATAGACAATCTGCACATACAACTAGTACATTCCGATAGCCGCCGCCTACATCAATTAAGCATTATCACTGCTAGAAAAATGCAATAATCTTCCCAAGAAGTAGCATATGGAATTTATTCTTTGCTTGAAGTACCTTTAATGAAACGGGTGGCAGTGACTAGACCCACAAGAAATCCACTACATGCAGCTGTTGCATCAAAAATCCATGTATTTTTGCAACCTAAGGCTGTGTGCACCTGTTTATGTTCAGCCAAACAGAAGCTTATTTTGGTTATCTATGAAATGAGTATTTTAAACACATAATTACGGAGAAGATGGCATTAGCTGTCATTATTATGTGACTCATCTCAGTCAACAGTTTTTTTTTCATTAAAAGACAATTTATATGCTTGAAACATATTTATGACAAGTGCATATGGGATTGCAAAATGCCTATGGAGTTTAGTGTACTTCTTATATGCAGATTTTACAATTTCGATCAATGCTGGTACTAGACCAGATTATTCAAACAACTGTTTCTTTTTACTTGGCTGAACTCCTATTACTTAAAATTTACAAGAGCAAACCATGTAGGTATCTAGACATGAAAATATACGACTGGGTGTTATTACCTGAGGCCCACAACCAAATAGGTTGTCAGGAGTAGAAGTACATAAGATAACAAGATCAACATCACCAGGCTCTACCTGGGCCATTTCATGGGCCTTCTTTCCTGCCTCAACTGCTAGCCCTTTCAATGATTCTTCACCTTAATTGCAAAAGGTTCTGGTGTTCATGTCAAGAGTTGACATCTTAAATCTCAGTATTAAACTAGCCACTGGCCAGACTATACACCACTTCTCAGTGCCAAGTAGATTCGCTGAGTGTTGTTTCAGACTTTCAGGCACAGATTACAACGATAACAACTAGGATGAAGGTCATGAATTTAATATATAATGCTACTGGACTGAAAGGTACAGTTAAATGTGGTTGAAGGGCTCACTACATAACAACTTAACCAGTTAAACTAAAGCCTGAAGAAATAATTTACCTGTTAGAACCCATCTCTTACGAATCCCAGTCCGGACAGATATCCATTCATCAGATTTTGCAACAATTTTCGCTAAATCATCATTAGATATCTCAAATTTCGGCACGGCAGATCCACATCCAATCAACTTTGGTCCCATCCCAACTACTCTGCACATATATAATATGTTAGTCGAAACAATGAAGCCTTCAAAATCAAGTTCCACAGTACAAAATAAGGGTGTGTCAGTAATTGAGCCAGTGACATGATTTGCAGATCCACAACTCAATAATCAAGCATTTGGGAGTTGGTTGTAAGAAAGCCATCTCTTTTCATCTTCAGAATGTCTGGTGTTTTCTTCTTTATGAAAGCATGTTTCTAAATTATTTTGCATCACTTTTATTTGAAGAAACCATGTTTGCCGATCTTGTTCTTTACAAGGTTGCGTGGCAAAGAAGGCAGCAGCTATGATGCTGGTTTTCACCGAGTCAGTCTCTTGATGGGTTTTTTCCTGGGATGAGGTACTGTTTTTCTAGTTGCACGATGTGTTGACCTTGTATTTATTGTTTCAGTAATGAAACAGGCACTATTTGCCTTTGTTAAAAAAAAAAACCATGTTTAAGTTGTCTTGTTAATTATAGATGGTGCATCCTAGTAACCATGAAACTATTTTTCCAAACTCCAATTATTTATTTTAATCTAAGTTTTGGATATCAAAATCCGAAATTAGCAATAGACTTTATTGGAAATTTTAACAACAGATTAACAAATACGAAGATCAGATTTTTACCAATTGTTGCAAAACAGCCCTTCTCCATTTTTAAATCCTAAAATAAGCACTTTTGTCCTTGATTTTTGTTAAAATTTTCTTAGAATCGTACCAGAATGCGGTTCAACTCTATTAAGGCTGGTACTGTTCTTGTACAGCCCAGAAAAAGAGGAGGGGGAAGAGAGGAAGAGGGAGAGAGAGACTTTGGGTGCGGGAGCGGAATCAATGGAGAGAGCGGAGAGGATCTTGAAAGAAAGAGGTGAAAGTAAATTATACCTAGGAAGACCACAAGACTTAGAAACAACATCCCCGGTGACACTGTCAAGTGAGGCCGCGCATATCACCGAGCCCCATCTCCGGGCACGGTAACAGCATCTAACAGTCCCCATCCTAACCATGTCTCCAGCGCCTGCGCGCATGCTTGACACGCGTGGTGACACCATACCAGCTGTTGCATTCGCCATTTCTGCTCAATAGAACATCTGAAGCAGTCAAGATGCTTGATCAGCTAGGCAATGGAGGGATGAGATTGTCGACTTGAGATCCTATTACAGGGATTTATATGGGAGAGTAAGAGCAATCGAACTAAGTCTGATTTTATGTTAAAAATTCAGTTGAGTGACTTCTAAATGGATCCACTATGCGAGATTTGTGAAAGTTTTTTCAAAGGCAAGCATACAGTTTATAATTCAATATATATAAAATTATTGTAAGAAATATATAAAACTTTATAATCATTGATTCTTATTATTTTTTATTTATTTTTATTATAAAGTATTTGTATAAAATTTACTAAATATTAAACGAATTATTAACAAATCAGGTCAGATCGCTCCTTAATTTAACAAATCAATCTCAATATAAATTTTTTTGATTCGTTTAGATAATAAGTTGATTTTAAACTTAACTTTACCACCTTACTTACAAGCACTACTGATACTGGCACTAGGCCCAAATATTTTTAGCTTTGCAATAAAAATTAAAGACTCAATTGACATCTCGAAACTTTTAGAAATAAACAAGACTAGGCCTAAAATAAAAACAAAGCCCAGTTTCAAGGGCCAGCTCCAGTACTATAATAGTTTTTTGGATGATCGGATCCGCCAACTTATGTCACTAGTGCATTTTTAAGGGCCAATTCCATAACTGATGCACGGATAAATTGCTCAAGGCGTCTTCGTCTTCCTCCTCGCTCCAAACCCTTCAACAACAAATAGGAGTCATGTAACATGCGCACTTAACACGTTCAGCATTGCGATCAAAGGGCGCCTCTACTTGCTAGCTGAACCCTGTCTGATTTGTTCAAGCGAGTCGACTTCATAGTAATGACATTGCTCGTCACTTGTTTGATGAAATTACTCAGACACACATCTTGTTTTGGGAACGGTCTCATTTTTCTTGTAGCAATATCTGAGATATCATATCACAGTTTCTACTGTTTCTCACAGCAGGGAGACTGCGCTTGCTCTTCTCAATTCAAGCCAGCTGCTTTAGCAAGGATAAAGTGACTCCATAGTATGGCCTTTTAGGGGAGATTTTAAATTTTTAACCTGGTCATCCATGGAGTTCCGGTCTTCATTAGAAATGGCTGATGAAGTATTATATATTTCCATGCATGTCTCAGTGTGAATGTTTCTTAGTAAGGCATGGTGTTCAGCTGAGCAATTAAGTATAGAACAACTGGCATAGACCTGACAATTTCTAATCCAGGTCATTGTGTTATTGGTAGGTGTCTTGCTTGCATTTTTGAAGTTGATTTGCTTGAGGTGTAGAATCTTGTGAGTGGTGGCCGCTCGCGATCTGGATGTTTTTTGGATAATCTATGGTTGAATTCGTATGAACTAAGTGTACGACTAGTTTTAGACTTTTAATTTGAACCAGATCTAAACAAAATATGATCATAGAAAAGTATACATTAAATTTGTTATGTTTCTCAAGGTCAGTCCGGTAACATTATCGTTTCTTTAGTCCCACAATGTTTATTGAAAAGAAGATTGTCTATCTTAGAGCCTATATAAGTACAGAGAACTACCAATTGATACACCACTCAGATGTATTGTGGCTGGGGTTTGTTCAAACTTTCTTATTGACCTTGCCATGAACCCCTTGAAGATAATACCCATCGCCGATCTTCTACTAGTAAGTTCTGCTTTTATTCTTCTTCTTATAGTATTATATATTTATTTTATTTGATAAAATTATGCCTTTTGACTGACTTTTGACTACTTTTAGTCTATTTTAGATCAAAGTTATTTTGCTCTATAAGTCAGAAGTAATGGTGCCACCAGATACCATCATTTTGACAACAAGTTCAGAAATTTCCTTCAGATTTTAAAGAATTCTTCATTAAATTGCTTCGATCAGTCGTTTCTTTGGAATTGCTACTTTGAGCCCCCTTCACTTTCAATTTTATCCCTTAATCAGACATAATGAACAATCTTGAAAGTTTTCAAGTAATTTTTTGTAAGAAAAATATAAAATATTGTAAGGTTAATGATCCCTTAAAGCCCTTGCATTCATTGACAAAAGGGCCCTCCAACAAGATTTGACTGATTGTGGCTTGTATGCAGTGAAAGTAGGAGAAATAAGGGAGTTAAAGCTTCCGACACAATTTCAGGACCAATTTGTGAAGAATTGCTTTTTAATGAAATTAGTTTGGTACTAAGTAGTGAATACCATTGACTCACACAAATTCTTGTTGAGATCAGCTAAAACCAAAAATCAAAGCTCATTACTTTTTAATTTCATGTGAACCTACAAGAAACTTTGGGAAACAATCAAGAGGAAACTATGGGGCTAAATGAATTATTTGAATCTGTTGAATCTTGTTGGATTATTCAAGAATCTACACATTCTGTTAGATTCTGATGTATTAAACTTTAGATAGATCATAAGATACATTTACATTTTACTTCTAGAGCTCAGGTACATTCAAGCACATGGACTTCAAGTTTGTGACACTGAAATCTTGAGCTTCAAATTGCTCATTTCCAGAATGGATACGCCATTCTCTCTTATCCTTCTTAATTTTTTTTTCTTTTATATTGTATTTCTCGAACAATACTATGTTTTCTTGAATAGTTTCCTGAAAAGAGAGAGATGGTAACCTTGGCAGCCACTGCCAATTTTTTTGGAGAGGGAGAGATTGAGAGAACGCTGGAATAATCATTGTAAATTTGTAATCCTGCACTGCTGTGAAGAAAAAGGATCCAGAATGATTTTTTTAATAAGAAAATAGACACGACTGGTTTGCAAATTGTTATAGCACTAGTTGAGTTATCTGAATTTGATGCAAGTTATAGCTAAAATTATGGCTGCTTTTTGGGTTAAATATCCTCTATGCTAACTGTAAATTGTAGATTGTAGAGTGTAGAGTGATCACTTGAAGTGATCTAAATCATTTAAAATTATTTAGTACGGATTTTGATACTATCGGGCACTGTAGCAAGAGTAGAAAATCTGCCCTAAACTCTAAACCCTGAACCCGATCCGATAAATTATAATTTTTGAATTTTGTGATTTAGTACTAATTAAAGCTTAAATATACACTAATTAAGATTAATTATAAATTAATTAATATTTTATTGCTTAAAATTATATAAAAAAAATTAATAAATATTTAATTATTTTACACGGGTCGGGTCGGGTATGGGTCAAAAAAATTTGACCCGAATTTAATCGGGTCGGGTTCGGGTCGGGTCAATAATAATAAAATAATGTGACCCGACCCGACCCATTGACACCCCTAATTGAGACCCATCAATCAAAATTCGGAGATAATTTAGCTATATTTTTTAGTCCATAGCAAATTTGATCGTTAACTACGCGTAGTATCATAGCCTAATTTTTTTTCTTAAATGATATATTTTTTATATACAATTATTCATTAGACTTATTTAAAAAATCCAAAATAAAATTCTAAAATTCTAAAAATTATATTTTTTTGTCTCATACGAGATTTTGATATAAATAATTTATTAAAAATATAAATTAAGATTTTAAAATATTAAAAATATTTTTAATTCGAACTCATCAGAAAAACATCACAAGCTTAAACTCATACTAGCATTACTCCATATATAATATCAATACGCGAGGATATAAAAAATAGGAAGCTTCAGTAACCTAATTAAAATTTGCATGGAGCAAAAAAAAAATTGACGGGATTTGGAAAGGGTTAAAATCTCTGAAAAAGTGCCATGAAATATTTCATATTTTACGTGAACTCATTTTGGCCGGGGTGAGTAATCATCTAATTTCTCTCCTTTTTCCTTCAGTTGCTATGTGAAGTACCAGGAGGCAAGTATGAAGTAGGGCTTCTATTTGCTGACAAACTTGTATTTTTATTCTCCTCTTATGTTGCGATTTTCTTCTCTTTCTTATCGTCAAATAATTTTAAGCATTTTATGTAATATTTTAAAGGTTTCCGTGACAACAATAATAAATAGAGTTACTGAGTATTTTTAAAATTATTTCCAAATGAATTATTCTTTATTTTCTTTTTCATTCCAATCGATAAAATTTCAATCCAAAATATTTTTTTGTTAATTCTATTAAATTTTTGTCGAGATCATACTCTGATCAGAAAAGTAAATGAGAGTGGCACTAGTTTAAGTCTTGTAAAAAAATATATATATAAAAAATAGCATATATCGAATTAATGAGAGATATGTTTTAAAAAAAAACTATGATGGATAAATGATAGACGATAAAATATCAATGACAAAGGATATAATATCAAATGTAACATGATATTTTTATTTGATAATATGTTTATAATTCTTTTATTTTTATTTTTCCGAATTTATTTGAAAAGTTATTGTCACACATTGTCAAGTTTATTTATCATTATTAATTGATAGTTAATTTTTGTAGTTTTATTTTTTATTTGATAAATAAATAATTTTAAAAAATAAAGAAATAAACAATTTTGGATCGTAGCACGTCACGGCTCCTCATGTTTTCAAAAAGAAAAATATAATAAAGTTATGAAAATAGACATTCTCAATCTCCTCTTTATCAAATCAAGAGGATGAGGGGCTCCTAGTCTCAGGCTCTCAGCTCGCTTATTCGAGAGGAAATCCGCTTACTCCCATTCCATGAACCCAGGCTGCTCCGAGCGGACCGAGCGCCATTAGCAGCTATCAAGGAAGCAAGCACAGCGCGAGCTCAACCGTATAATGCCTTCTATCCAAAACCCCCGCCTCCTCCTTACCTCGACAAGCTTCCCCCTTTCTCTCTCCTCTAAAACCCCTTGTCCCCATCGTTGGGTTGCCTCCCTAGCCTCTCTCTCCCCTCAAACACTAGCCCCTCAAAGCACCACCTCTTCCATTCTCTCAATTCGCGAGTCCCTCCTCTCTAAGCGTAAGAAAGCTGTAGAAATCGCGGAAGAGTACCTTGACCGGATTCGACTGACTGAGCCGCAAATCAAGAGCTTCATCCACTTGTCAGATTCTGTACTGAAAGATGCACTGGAGGTGGACCGGAGGGTAGAGAATGGCGAGGAGGTGGGGCCTCTTGCTGGGGTTTTGGTAGGGGTCAAGGATAACTTGTGTACCATCGACATGCCTTCAACTGGCGGGTCCAGAATCTTGGACGGGTATAGACCCGCTTTTGATGCAACCGCGGTTAGGAAGCTGAGAGAGGCAGGGGCAATTATTGTTGGAAAGACGAACATGGACGAGTTTGGAATGGGAAGCACCACAGAAGGCTCCGGCTTTCATGTATGCATATATTTTTTTTTCCTAATTAGTTGTGATAACGTTTTTGAGCTTCTTAGTTCCCTGAGAAGGGATTTTTTTTGGATGATGTAGTTTTATTTACCTGGGATGAAATTTCCGAATGGAACTTACAATATTCTTGGAGAATTAGTTGACTCAGATAAATAAGACTGATTTCAAGTTTACTACTTTGGATATAAATTAAACAGGCACAATTCATCTTAAATAACCTGTGGAAAGGATCATTATCATTCCAATAGTACAACTCTGGTGTGAATGACAAACTCTAAGATAACTTTGACAAATTTGACTAATTGATGAAAAATATAGAAGAATCTACATTTTATTCCCACTAAAGCCTGGTAAACTATCACATGAACTATCTTGTTGTAAGCTTCTATAGCTGAATTATGCTAATATCTAAGAATATTTGATGCTGCAGCATTGATTATTACCCAAAGAAAAGTTTGAAACATGTATTTACTTGTAGGTGACCAAGAACCCATGGGACATATCACGTGTTCCAGGTGGTTCATCTGGTGGATCAGCTGCTGCTGTTTCAGCTAGACAATGTGTGGCTTCTCTTGGGAGTGACACTGGTGGAAGTGTCAGACAACCGGCATCATTTTGCGGTGTAGTGGGGCTGAAGCCGACATATGGTCGCGTGTCTCGCTTTGGGCTCATGGCTTATGCCTCATCACTGGATGTGGTTGGTCTGTTTGGTTCCTCGGTCATTGACACTGCTATTATATTGTCTGCTATCGCAGGCCATGACAGATTAGATGCCACTAGCTGTAGTCATGTAAGCATTTATACTTAAATAGTGCACTGTTCATGACCCTCTTTCAGTACAGCTACAAAAATATGGGTCCTTCTTAAATAGATTTGTGTATTTTATTGCACTTGTGAATATCACCGACTTAGTATCTCAACTGAGACCGTATACTAGCACTTGATGTTTAAAGGGAGAGGTTAGGTCTCTCAAAAGATGACTAGATTGCTGCTAAAATTTTCACCACCAAATCTACCAAGAAACAATTGATATGAACTTGGACCTTATATAGTTTAATTTTGGTTTAATAAAGTTAGGTTTTGGAATAAGTCTGCCTTTTCCATCATTACAACATGATAGTTATGTATTATTTGCAAGTATCTTGAATATTAGAGTTGGGAGATGACATGAGGAATATCAGGTGCCAGTGGTGATTAATAGTGAATGTTTTTGTAAAAACCAACAACTACAAATTTTCTGTACTCATGGTTGAAGCATCCCCCCCCCCCCCCCCCCCACACGCACACAAAAAAAGTATTTGGGTGAGAACTAATCATTACAAAATGTATGTTGTTCTAAGTTTCTGACAAACGATTTATTCTGTAGGAAGTTCCTGATTATTCGTCCGAAATGCTATCTCTGGATCAGCTCAATTCAAAGCCTTTGAAGGGTCTTAAAGTAGGGGTAATTAAGGAGACCCTTGGTGAGGGTGTTGAAGCAGGGGTTGCATCTTCAATTAAAGCAGCTTCTTCACATCTTGAGCAGCTAGGATCTACTGTGGCTGAGGTACATTGTCCATTTTCTCCTATTTTATTCAATATAGTTTATGAGCTTATCTATCATGACCATTTAAAGAAGGAAGATCCAGAGGCCTCTTATACACCTCCATCTCTAAAATAACTCAAAAATCTAACATTCAAATATAGAATTAAATGCAATTTGTTTCACTTTATCTACACAGAAATATAAAAAAATGATGACACATTGACTTTGTTTTAATAGGCTTCAAATCTCTTATATTTTTTTCCCTTTTGAGGTTGACCATCTTTCTACATTGATTTTTTAAGTCTTTATTGCCATGAAAATTATGTTAAGTGCAGTGAATTTTCATGTCCGTGTATAGAAAATAATGGAGGTTGCATCTCATGCTTTTATTTTGTTATTTATTTTTTTCGATTAAGAACTTAAAAAATGGATGCATTTGAACTCTCTTCTTTTGGGAAAAAATATATTATTTTTATTTTGATACTTGAAATCAGGTGTCATTGCCTTCTTTTGACCTTGGGCTACCAGCATACTATATCTTAGCTTCATCAGAAGCATCTTCAAATTTAGCACGCTATGATGGTGTAAGGTGACTATTTTGTTCACCTTCAAGAACTTTTGAATGTATCAGAAGCTACAGGAAAATCAATTTTACTCGTATGACTTGCCAGGTATGGGCAACAAGCTCAGGCTGATGTTCTAAGCTCGCTCTATGGAGATTCCAGGGCTAAAGGTTTGGGGCATGAGGTACCAAAATATCTTTCATTCTTCTAGAATTATAATTAACGTTTAGAATTGCCTAAATAAGAACTAGTCTTTGGTCTAGTGGTAAAGACAATGTTCTCCGCAGGGAGGTCGTAGGTTCGAAACCCGGATGGGGGTTCTTTATGGACATTTATAGGTAGCTTAGACTCCATGATCCCATCTTTACTCAAAAAAATAATAATAATTGCCTAAACGGTTGATTGAGAGAAAATAATCTTATGATATGTGCAGGTAAAAATGAGAATTTTGATGGGAACATATGCTCTCTCCGCTGGGTACTATGATGCATACTACAAGAGAGCACAACAGGTGAATAGCCACAATAACTGAAACTTGAAAGGTTTTTATTGGAATTCATCTATCTAGAAGAATGAATGAAATCAAAGCATCGAAGCAGTGCAAAATGGAAAGTGAGAATTAATAAAAAAAAATCCATAATTCTGTTTTAGGTAAGAACATTGGTTCACAAAAGCTTCAAGGATGCTCTTGATCAATATGATATTCTCATTTCACCTGCTGCACCTTCTGCTGCATATAAGATTGGTATCCCCCCCCCCCCCCCCCACACACACACACACCCCTAACAACTTGCACACACACTTCATTTTGGTAAATTTTAATTGCATATGCTGCACCAGGTGAAAAGACGAATGATCCGTTGGCAATGTATGCTGGTGACATCATGACGGTACAAAGTTTTTATCCCCCATATCCTATAATTTTAATCGAATTATTGTTGATTTGTGAGCTTGGCTTGTATATTGGATTTAATTTTAGGGAGGGGCCACTTGATCATGGGTTATTTTGATAATTATGACAATGTACTCTCGAATCAATTCAAATAAGGTTCATGCAATTTAAGTATTGTTTGTTGTTGCATCAACAACCGTTCTTTTGTGAACCATGAAAAATGCAAGTCACTGGAATGATAATTGTTGGAACCAAAGTGTTTTGCTGCCTGCATCATAACTTGCTTGTATTGGTATGATATAGGTAAAAGACAAACATGACATTAATGCCTTTTGTGGGAAAATTTATAAATAAAGCACAATCCCAGGGAAGATCTGATCAGTGAAGTAACTAGTTATCATTCTTGGTGTTATATTCTTTTGTGTTCTCAACCAGGTAAATGTAAACCTAGCAGGGCTACCTTCATTGGTAGTGCCATGTGGATTTGTTGAAGGTGGGACTGCTGGCCTCCCAGTTGGGCTTCAGATGATTGGTTCTTCTTTTAGTGAGGTAATATAATAGTTTGTTTTGTCTATTGTAATTTTTACTAGGACTGTTGTTTCTGCTTGTAATACCATATCAGCTTGCTTATCTAGCTCCTCTAATGTCCTCTACATATCAGTTTTGGGTTTACCGTTATCATCATGTATTTCTTTTGTTGCATTTTATGGTTTCCTAATCTGGCTTCTAATCATGACATTAGCATCTCCATCATGTGTTTTTGTGGTGTATGCAACAAGATTTTGGAAATCAGAATACTTTTGTAACAGGGACTTTATACCAATTTCGTAGGGCAAGCTACTCAGAGTGGGACATATCTTTGAGCAGTCTCTCCAGGGTAGTAATTTCATCCCTCCAGTGCTTTCAGAAAACTAGGATTTCTGTCTGAGAAGAGTTCCATCTAATGAGGAAACTGATAATTGCAAAACTTTGGAGCATATGTTACTTTGAGATCTTGAACTTGTAGGTTATTTTCACCTTTCTAGAATTTATTATAGCAATGTTCCTTTCTTTTTCAAGCGTCATATTGTTGCCTTTCATCTTTTGTTGTAAATTTGCATTGTAAGGGAAAGCAAGTGCGGGAGAAGCAATTTGATAACCTCCTAATTTTAATGATATAGCGTCATCTCTTTACTTATAAGCCTGGTTACTAAAAACCGTTGAAAATACTCGACAAGTGCGCAAGATTGTGAATAAACAATAAATAATAGTCGATTAGTGGTAGATGATTTGTAAGGCAGATTGTGTTGTTAGAATGTTCGACCTTCTACATTTATTTATCATAATTTCAAGTCATTAATAACAGAAAACTATAACAAGAACGGTGGTGGTTGTACTTCATAGTGATAATATTAAAAATCTTGGCCGATGTCACTACTTGAATTCGCTTCCTGACCATTATCTATGATTTTTTTTGGCAGAACCCGACAAACCCGCCCGACCCGTCCGGACCCGAACCCGACCCGACCCGATTTTTTATACACCTTGATTGAAAAACGGCTCACTTGGGCACTGCAGAAGCACTTTATTATTATTATTATTATTATTATTATTATTATTATTATTATTATTATTATTATTATTATTATTATTATTATTATTATTATTATTTTGAGAATAACTGCAAAAATCACATTGATGTATATACTTGACAGTTGACAATATATATTGATAAAGCATATTTTCTAGTTCTTTTCATGATGAGAAGCTTTATTATATTCTTGACAATATATCTACAGAAAGTCCTTTCTTCATGATAAGCTTAAGTTCTGAGCAAGTTGCAGAACTGCAAGAGAGCGCAAAAAGTCAATCGACAGTTCCGTCCTATTATCCAATAAAATATTCTGCTATTGATTCCTCAGGAAGTCAAATTATATTCTTAAATATAATATAAAAAGAATTAAATTTTTAAACATTTCGAGTATATCGCATTATTATATTTCTCCATCATTAATATTTTTTTAATTTTTTTATCTACTTGAATTTAATGGTTCATAAAAAAATTCTCTCTTTATTTAAAGTAATGTGTCATTTTTGTAAGTTAAAATTTAACTCTTAAAATGATTTTAATATTATAATAAGAATAATATAATTATTATTTTATACATCTTTAATAATTAAAAAAATAGATTAAATTTTTTAATTTAGAATTTTATTAAATATATTTTTAAATATAAAATATTTATTTGAAAACTATATTATCGGAGCGAAGTCCGAGTTACAGCTCTAATACTTCATAAAAAAATTAAGTCTTCTAACTTCTCACATATGTCATATCATCAAGATTTCTCTATCATTTATTTTGTTTAAATATTTTCATCTACTTAAATTCAATGGTTCGTATATAGTTTTTTCTATCCTCATTTAAAATAATATGTGTGATACACTTAAAATAAAATTTAACTCTTAAATTTTTTTTATGATCCTTTATAGATTATCATGTATTTAATTATATTATTTATTATAATAATTATAATTATTACATATACATTTTGCATTTAAAAATATATTAAAATTTATAATGTCAAATTTATTAAATATATTAAAAATATTATATTTCTAATTATTTATTTAAGAACTATATTATCATGCTAAATCAGAGTTACAAAACTCTAATTTAAATAATGTGCTAAAGCTGACTAGCATGGAAATCTAGACAAAAGCACAAAAGAAAATATTCTTCATAGATCGGCATAGTTTATTAAAGTAGGGACGGGTTGGGTTGGTCGGTCGGTTCTAATTCAGACGGTCCAACGGGTTAGGATGGGTTAGGTTTAGACGGGTTGATGGGTTAGACGGGATGGATTAGGACAAGTTATTTTTAGAGGGTGTGGCCACAACCTGTCCAAGGATCATGGGTTGGACGGGTCGATGTTGCGGGGCGGGTCAAGTATAAGGGGGCCCGGGTCGGGTCAGTTTTATTAGACTGTCATTTTTTTTTCAAAAAATTCCAAAAATCATAAAAAAATTCAAAAAAATAGAACAAAAATCATAAAAAAATTCAAAAAATTTAGAACATATATCGATTAATATTTTTGAACAAATTTAATTATTTTAATTTTTTTATAAGTCAAATTAAATAAATAAAATTTCAAATGAAATGTTAAAAAATAAAAATAAAATGATATAACTTGAAATAAAATGATAAAATAATCATATAATTGAAATAAATACTTAGAAATTTTAGTATAAGAAATATTTTTTTGGTTTTATTCTAAAAGTCAAATAAATTGATAAAAATACAAATAAAATATTAAAAATGCAAATAAATTATTAAAAAAAATAATAAAATAACAAAAATAAAGTTATCCTCATCCTTTATTTGAGTTTTGGATCTACTATATAAAATAATATAGGCGGAGCTCTAACTTTTTTTCGTTAGTAATGTACATTGAAAAAATAATTTAAAAAACTAATAGAAATGTTATTAAAAATAGAAAATACTACGAGTAAACTAAAATAAATGAAAACAAAAATAGAAATACATACCGACACTATAAATCTAGACGTTGGGGTTCATATACCATAGATCATTTTTCTGGAATACCATATGAGTCTCCTTTCGTATCTGTTATAAATTCATCGGATGATGACGCTTCAATGGGACTACGTTGATTATGTTATTCTGTATCAAACCAATCTTTCAACCACAAAAGTCACTTGATAGTCTTTACACCAAATATGTTGTGTTTTATCAATTAGAATCTTATTTGCTGAACTAAAACTGAATTCGAAAGGGACGATTGATATGAGCACGGTAAAATATGTCGCGAGCCATCATGGCAAGAGTTGGATATACAATTTCATTCCTCTTACATCAATGCCTTCGAGTTTCATGCTTCCCAAATAATAAATAACTAACTCATTCATGTTTACTTATATTTGGGAATTATCATCTTCCTCCAAGTGTCGCAACAATGAAGATCGACTATTACTCCTATTATGTTTCAAAAAAAAAAAAATAAAAGTCTCACAATAATATCTATTTTTTGATATTATAAATATGTTAGAGTTTAATGCCTAATAGCTGCTCTAAACACTCCACGAATGTGCTATGAATGCCTTCTTGAAATCGCTATGAACACTCACCATAAAGTACTATGAACACACTCTTGAAGGTGCTATGAATACTCACCAAAAGGTGCTCTGAACACAATGCAAAAGGTGCTAGAAGTCGCTATGAACACCTACCAGAACACGCTCTAAAAATCTCACAAAATCTACTATGAACACCCTCTTAAGGCACTATGAACACCCTCTTGAAGATGCTTTAAATATTCAATAGAATGTGGTATAAATATCCTATAAAATGTGCTCTAAATACCCCGCATAATATGCTATGAACACTCTCTTAAATGTGTTATAAATACTCTTTTGAAGGCGCTATGAATGACGAATATGAAATTTTACACGTGATTAATTTAGTGCTGGGGTTAATTTGGCACGTGGTTAATTCAAGAAGAGCGGTTGATTGTTTTGAATACGTGCCTAATTTGGGATTTGAGCGAAATGTGTTTTTTCTGTCAGATGGACGATCGTCATTTTCAAGAATGATTTTTCGTTAGCTCTGGATGTTCATTCTCGTGACATAAAGTATTCATATTGCTATCGAGAGGTGCTCATATGTTTTTCTATATGTGTTCATACAACTCATAAGAAAGTGAGAAATATTTTTGGAGGAATTTTGTAGAGGTACAATTAGCATGCCTCTAATATATATTAGTAAATTAAAATAATACAATGAATTACTCGAATTGTGTTAGCGAACCTAGCATGCCCATAATATATATTTGTAAAATCTTAATACATAAAGAGAGTTGAGTTTTTAAAATTTTTAAGTATGTCATAATATCATGCTTCTCCACCATTGATTTTATTAAAATCTTTTCATCTATTTAAATTTAATGGTCCATATATAGTTTTTATCTCCTCATTTAAAATATATGAGTGTGATATACTTGAGGTGCAAAGTATTTATTTAAGAATTATGTTATCAGTGTAAAGTCTAAATTAGAGGTTTAGTTAAAATAATAAAACAAATTATCCGAATTGCATTAGCGAACCTATCACGACTCCCTGTCCCTGCACATATACATGAACAATTAGGTCGAGCATCAGGGTTGTCAATGAATATCCATAATCCAAAAATTTGATCTGAACCCACATATGGATTCTTAAAATATATCCATTAGTTTATTGGATCTACATATGGATTATAGAAAATGATCTATCTAATATAATGGATTCACATTTAGATCTTATAAAATTTGAATTCAAATCCGTTATGATTTCGATAAATAAATAAAATAAAAGTAAAATAAAATTATATCATATATCAATTAATGAAATGGACATGTCCAATTTAGTTTAAATTAAAGAGCATATTTATTTTTCACTATGTATTGATTCATGAAGTTGAATAATAGTTATTGTATTAATTAGATAGATTTTATTGTTTTATTTGATACTTATTTTATGTTTTGAAAGTTAGAATAAATAGTTATGATTGTTGTTATGTTTATGATTGAAATAAGTATTTTAAGATTGTTATAAACATGAAACCCTGTGAGTTCATAATTTAGGATGTTTAATTTATCGGGAACATGTGAGATTTGGGTCACTTAACTGTCTTACCAATCTTCCAGATTATGAAACTATGCTAGCTCATAATCCAGGTAATGTAAATCTAAGCGTTTTGAGCTTTATTAGGTTTAATTATCAGAAAATGGGTGAGATTTAGATCACTTAGTCATTTAACTGATCTTCTAAATTATAAAGTTTAAAGCGCTATGCCAACCTACAATCTAGGTATTTAAAATCTAAGCGTTTTGGGCTTTATTAGATTTTCTTATCAGGAAATCGGTGAGATTTGGGTCACTTAATGTTTTTTACTGATCTTCCAAATTATAAAATTTGACGACTTTGTCAACTTATAACCCGGATAATAAACCTGAGTTTCATGTGTTTTATTAGGTTTATTTATTATAAGAACAAAGTGAGATTTAAATCACTTGATCGTCTTAAATGAATTTTTGAATCTAAAATGTTTTGCGGGTCACAACTTAAAGAATTAAATTGAAGATATTTACAATCTATCTTTATTTATTTCATTTATTTAAAAGGAGGATTTTATTTTGAATTACTTCATTTATTTTATTTATTAAAATATATATATATATATATATTTATATTTATAAGGAATTTTAATGTTATTTACAATTATGTTTTATTTATTATTATTTTTTTATATAAAAGATTCGTTTTTTTTTTTTAAGAAGCGTTAATATTTTTATTTAAAACTATTTATAAATTAGGAGAATCATTATGTATTTATTTATTTTAAGATTATTTTTAGGAAGAGTAAATGAATTTATTTAATCAAGAATAAACTTTGTTTTTATTCATACACATTTAATTATCCCTTGTTATAAATGGAAGAAAATATTATATATTCTATTTATTATTTAAAAGAAATATATTTTTTTATTTATTTATGAAGAAAAATATTTAGGATGATTATTATAAATGTCTAAATCATTTATTAATCAAGAAAGGAAATAAACTTATTTTTTTTATTTTTAGTTTTATATAAAAAAAAACTAAATATATTTCTTTTGTATAAAATTTCATGGAAAATATGAAGAATTTAAAATTTTAATTTGGAGCTTGAGATCATTTTGAAATAATTTATTTTTATTTGTATTTTGATTGTTTACAGATTTTTTTTTATTTTGGGTTCTAACTATTATTTATCGTTTTATGGTTAATGGGCTGACTCATTATTTTTATTTACGGTGTCCATTCACAATTCAACCTTTTCTTTATTTAATCCCGCAAGAACCGGCCTAGTTTGCTTAATTCATCCTCTCTTTTTTTTTTTTAACCCGGGCCGACTATTTTTATTTTTGTCCTCGGTGCCGAGACTATTCATATTTCGAGACTTGATAATAATTTTATTTTACTTCCTTACCGGGTCAAATTTGTCCCTCATGTACGCTCTAAATTAAGCTCCAATTTTCAGTTTGATTTACATCGTTTATTAATTACTCATCATACATAGTTTGGTGTGCCTTAAGCTTAAAGTTACTACTTCACAAATTTAGTGAGATCTTATTATTATTATTATTATTATTATTATTATTATTATTATTATTATTTTACTATTATTATTATTATTATTTTTAAATCCCTAAGAACATTATTTATATTAATAATTTTTTTTTTGTAATAATTAAAAATCTTAATGATATGCCTATTAACGCAAAGATCGATTTAAAAGGTAAGGACCATTTTGTGACTCCACTATAGATTCTTTTGGAAATGTCAAATTTAAAAAAAAAAAAAACAGAAATAAATTTTAAACACCTTTAACTCAAACAGTTTAAAGGAATTAATTCTCGTGTATGAGTCGAACCGTAAAATAATGGTCAATAAAATTCTTTTGCCCTTTTGAATATTTAAAATTTAATATTTTTATCTCAAAATTTGTAGTTAAGAATTATTTATAATATAGTCTCAAAATATAAAATAAAATATATATGTCACATTTGTAGAAAGGTCCAATTCAAATGAGATTTCTTGTAATTTTCAAGAGGAAGATGCAAAATTGGTCAAATTCTTGGCTTTTTATAAAAAATTTCTAGAATACCATTCTGGGACAAAGTAACAGTAGAATAAAATAAGTTATTTAGAATAACTTTTATTTTGAAAACTTTTTTATTTGACGTTGTTTTCATTAAATTCTAAATGACTTTGACTAAAAGGTTAAAATCTGTAACTAATGGACATGCTTAAGAGTAATTAGGGTATTTGTATACTCAAACCTTTGTATTATTATCTGAAAATTTATAGTTAGACTCTACTTTTAATGGAAAATAAGAATAAAATAGAGGCATCACATTCATAGATTGCTACAGTTTATTATGTTTTGTGATTGTCAGGGGTATGGATGTAAACTGAAGGTATTTTTGGGTTTTTATGCAAAATGCTGGAAAAATGATTTAGACAAGTTCACAGTCATACTAATGGGACTATTTAGGATAATTTTTATTTTGTAACTTTTTTAGTTGAGCTTATTTTGATTAAGTTTAACGTCTATTTTAATTTAACAGCCAAAGTCCAAAGTAAATTTGAGAATAATAAATTAAAAAAAAACTGTTATTTACCTTAATTCTATATCAATTAAGAACTATTAGATATTTTTTTATTATATGAAAGCAATTTTAAAGTCATGTGACACATTTATAAATATTGATAGAGTAATTTTATTAATTGATCCATAAAAATCTAATAATCAACAATGACATGAGATTGAGTGCTTGTTTCACTCTTAAATCATTTCGTATTATTTTGGCATTATAACCCTACTATTCTAGAGTTATTATGCGCAGCTCTTGGTTACATCCGTACCAAAAGTTTAGGAAAAATAGTGCATCCACACTATCTCATTTCATTGTTGATCCTTTTTTAGATTTTTTTATTGTTTAAGTGGAGGTTAATGCCACATCCGTGCAATTAACCTTTGGACCAGTCATATCTATACTAGATCCATTGTTAAGTTTTTTATTTAATAATAAAGAAAGAAAAGAAGGAAAAAAAAAAAAAATAAAAATAAAAATAAAAATAAAGAAAGAAATCAGCTTTAACAGTAAAGAAAGCAAGGAGACCAATCGTATCTATGCTTGAAATGGTGCAATGTTAAAATATATTTTTGTGTTTTCCTTTGATCGTCCAGACTTATACATAAGTACTCATCCCCATATCAATAACCTCCCCTATCCAGGTTTTGGTATTAATGTGGTTGGAAAATCAAAAGATTCAAATAAACAGAAAATGATATTCTCTTGCTATATAAGAAAAAGAGTAAATTCTTGAAACAAGAAAAGAAAAACCCAAGATCTCTGCTCTTATCTAAAAGAGAACTTATTATTAAACTTTATTTGATCTACTTACATGCAATAAGAGTATGTATGCACTAGATCCATCTCGACTCTTTTTTTTGCTATATTTTCTTTGTTTCGATAGCACTTTGATTGATGCTATTTTGCAAAGAGCTTCATAGACTTCATCTCGATTTATTAAGCTCTCACATGTTATTCAATTAGACTTGTATAACAAGCTTGAGCTAAAAAAAAAAAATAATAATAATAAATGAAAAAAAAAAAAACTTATACGTAGGACTCAAACTTCAATTAGAAACAATGAAAAAGAAAGAATCGGATTGGCAATAGAACTTCAATTTCATTCAAAGAAAATCATTACAAACATGCTATCTATTACATATTTGAAAATGAGACTACTACCTAATCTTAGTTCTAGAAGTGGCGAGATTGGATTTAAGATCTCTCTGTTTTGCAAAGACCTTTTAACTAGTATTTTTCTCGAAAATTAGATCTATTGTTTCAAATAGGGCTTTTTTCTCATTTTTCTCGTCCTCGTGTTGTGGTTTCTTGGTGTTTATATAGGCTAAGGTTTAGGGTTTTCAAGAGGTTTCAAATGTTGGCTTTGATCATTTGTGCTTTTTCTTGAGTCACGGATTGATGAGGTGTCTTGCTAGCATTAAATCTCGGTCGAATTTAAAGGCTCGGATCGGCGGCGAGATGTGTTTCTCGGATTGAGGTTTTGCTATTCTCCAATCAAATTGCATCTCTGCTTGAGTACATGGATCAATGAGTGGCGTCTCACCACCTTTTCTTGGCTCGATGAGGGTGCGATTTCTCACTATTGTATCAGTCATGATACCTATATGGATAATCATCTCAAATCTGTACACTGTAGCTAAATATCTCGAAATTTTTGACTAATTTTCACTTTCTCAGTAAGTAGCATATAATATATAGCCACGTATGCAATACTGATGCCAACTATGTTCCTGACGTAATGTATTAAGGTGGTAAGCTCAAATCACCTGATGAGAAACGTTATATTTTTTTGTCTCTATTCTCCAATTCAAATAACTAGGAAAGATTCCTTTCAATGAGACTTTGACAGCTGTTGAGGGGACCAGCTGTAGAGTCATGTACAATTTTACCATGGTTCTCAATTGTCCACCTTTTCTTTTACTGTCATCTACGATTCCCATATTCAGAACCTATATGTTTACATATTTGGCTTCATTTAACATCCATCTTTCTTTAGTCCCTTTCCCTTTTTTCCTTTTTCGGATAATTCTCTGACTTGAGTCAGCCTTAGGTAACTTATCCAAATTTATTATTATTCCATGCACAGATTGATTTTTTTTACTGTATTGATTGATTTCATCTTCAAACAAGCCGCCAAGATCCTCAGGTGACCTAAAGATTATTTTCAACTTCTAGCAAAGAATAAATAAATCTCTTATTACACCTCATTATTTTTCTTCTCTCTACTTAAGGCTGATTCAAACCTTGCACTCTTCCTATCCAAATGTCGCCATAGAGGAGTGAAGCCAGTCACCATGACTAGAGGTCTCATATTCAATTTTATCAGGAAAGATCATTGCTAGCTTTAAAAGGTATACTCCTGAAGAGCATGGTATATGGCATCTCACAAGGACCATATCTCAATAAGCTTAACTCATCAAATGACCCTCATTTACAAATTATTTCAACAGCTTGCTCAATGAGACATTGTAACATTACTCTGTTTTGCTGACAATCGGGTTCCAAATACCAGTATTTTAGTTCTCTAAATTGTTATTAGGTGAGTGATTTATATCAGGAGCTGCTATATATTGTTGCAAATCCATTTTATTATGCCTCAGCTCAAGTGGAATCTATTTTGCAGATGTGGCATTTTGTTGGTTGCCACATATTATTCTAAGCTTACTTCTTGACACATGCTACTCAGTTCTACTCGTTGCTGACCATTAATTTTCTTTTCTCTTGAATTTTGATGTCAACAAATAGCCACCCACCAAAGTAGGTCACGAAATTTTTAAATTGAGAGACATGCTTTGGTGCATTTTATTTGCATATCTCATTTTTGCATGATATTGCTTTCTGCAGGGGTTATATTTGGGCATACAGAAACAATACTTGAGCTTAAGGTATTCTGCTGTCAATTTGCTTTTGGAAATAAATTAATTTCCTTATCTTAAAATCTTGACTTGCCCTTTTGGGATTTTCCATTGGTTTTTATTTTGTCAGGAACATGGTGTCCCCTTATGAACCCATTCCTCTTTACAGTGGTATATACTCATTCTTATCTGAGAATCCTTATGATTGGAGTACTCTTGAACTTGGGGTTCCTATTTCTTCTCCTTATCGAGAGCAAGGAGATTATGTTTGCAGGGATCTGAGGCAACTAAGGCCTACCACCAAGTCTTTTGATTTCCCTACTACTCATTTGCCCTGTTTGGACATCCTATCTGGTGCCACCTCTCCCTGGACTAATCGTCGTTTTCCATGTTTTCTGGAGAAAAGTCGAGGTCAAGTAGGCGGATTCGGTTCATGTTGATACATGAGTCTAAGGCTTTGAGAAGTCTTTGGCATTTATGAAATTTGTTTTTTTCTCTCTTTGTTTGATTACAAGGTTAACACTTGTTTCATTCAATCTTTTGTAGAGCGTTGGAGTTACTCTACAAATACACTTTTTACTGGTGATAGGGAAATGACCTTGACTTTGTGGGAATTGGGACAGATATCTGGCTTACCTATTCAAGGTGTGCCTTATGATGAGTTCATTGAAAAGAAAGCTTCAGGGTCTTTGAAACAAGTATTTGAGATTCATGAGTCTCTTAAAGGAGTGGGACCCTGTGTCTATTGGAGAGAATGGATTCATCATTTTACTGATCTGATAAAGAACCCTTCAAAGGGGTTTGCCAGTACTCAGGATCCTCTTGACCTAGGACAACCAGAGACTTGTTATGTGGATCCCGCTGTTACTCCTTCTCGGATCCCCATTCATTCGTTTGATGATACTTACACTCGAGAGGCATGTCTAACAGCATTTCTTTCCTGGTGGCTGAGCTATTTCGTATTACCTTCTCAAGAATTGGGCAAAATTAGACCATCCACTTTTATAATGGCTAACTTAATGGCCCGGGGGCAAAGGGTGTCATTAGCTGTCCCAACTTTGGCTAATGTATACAAGACCTTGAGATCTTTATGTACCTCTTCTGACCCTTCTTCTTCTAGAGTAGTGATTCCTTGGCATTTTGTCAGTGCTTGGTTGCATATGCACTGGGTTGGTTTATACTTACCTGTGCTTCCTGAGTCTTTGAGGATGGCATTGCTATTATGGCTGACATTGCAGGAGCCATGCCTAAGCAATTCAAGCCTAATGAAGCACGAACATGCTTCAACAATGTAGAGAAGCACTTCAGCAAAAGGAATGAGTGTATATCTCTCAGGACTTTTACTTATCATAAAGAAAGACAAGTGGACAGGATCCTTCTTGATTCATTCTGTGATCTTATTGACCCAAATGAACGATTAAATTTTGAGTTCCTTGTAAGTGTTCGCTATGGTCTCCTCCCTTTACGGATAGGCAATTCAGTTGTCTTAGAACCTTATTCCCCACACCGCTGTGCACACCAATTCAGATTGGACCAAGGTTTACCAGAGGCAATCTCCTTTCCTAGTAGTGTGTACGCTTCTTTAGAGGATCTTTGGAAATCTTTGGGTTTCACTACTTAGGAGAGGTGTGAAAAGCTACTTCTTTATTCTGCTATTTCTCGAGAGTTTCATTTCTCAGCAATTTTCAGGAAGTGGTATGATAATTTGATAAATCCTTTAAGGCCATTGCCTCCCAACTTTGCTGAGAGCATGACTTCAAACAATCCCACATCTTCAGCCACTGTCAAGAGGAAACTTGTTTCTCAAGTGACTCCTCCAGATTTTCGAGGTCGCGATAGTAGCTACATCCGGTCTCGTGTTTTACAAAAGCCTCGTTTGTCTAGAATGGATGCAGGTACATTTCTATCCTCCTTTGTATCTCCTTTCCTCTTTTACATTCTGACTATAATTATGCGTTTTATTCAGTTTCTGTGGTGGACCCAGCATTTGAGGCTTTATTTGTATATCAAGCTACCCTTAGAAGTCTGCCATTCCCATGACTCCTTCAGGTACTTCTTCCATATCCTTTGATTAAAAAAAAAAATTATTTCTCTTTTTTGTAGACTTCACTTATACTCATTTATACTAAAATAATTCAGAGAAAAGACAAGAATTTTCTCTTCCTATGGCAAAGGAAACATCTCCAGAACCAACATTTTTTACAGCTCCTTTTACTGGTATGTATCTTCTTTATTTTCCTTTATTAAAATCCTATTTTCCTTACTCACCATCTCTTTTATCATGTTTAGAGGATGTTTCAACTACTAGAATTACTTCTCCAGTAAGGGCTCCCTCCCCTTTTCTTGCACTGCCAGTCTTGCATTTTCATTATGTGCGATGATATTTTCATTCATGAACGTTTTTATTCATATTTGCCTTGTTTATGCTTTAAAGAGGTACGTAGTGATCTTGCAACTCAGGGAGTAAGAGTCAATCTTGATGGTGCAATTGACTTGGGTTCTTCTCTTGAACAAGAGAAAAGTATAGAACCTACAGTACAAGCATCATTTGAAGAGTCAATTGTAGGTCTCACCGGTGATCAAAAAGAGTCGTGCGCTGTGTCATCTATTTCAGGTACAACTCAAACCATTCTTAATAATCAACTTCATTTTCTTTATGGAATAAATCAACACAGTCAGCTCTTTCATGATTGTAATTTTGACCTCAGCCTCTGATAGTTCCAAATCCCTGAACATTTCAAATTTGACAATTATCGTCATTGGGCCCCCTTCTTTAGTACCATTAGTTCTTTCTGTACTAAAGTCTTCACCTCAACCTCCGAGAAGTCCAATTCTTGAAGAAGCCTAAGCAACATTTCACACACATTGCGCGCCAAAATTCGTCAGAATTATGGTCCAAATCGAATTCTTCGGTTCTGACGATATTGAAGCTTAATATTCTGGGATGAGAAATTTGACTGGCAGTCATATATTGGAGCTCACCATTCTCTTTTACTTCTTTCATTCATTGTATATTCTCTAATTTTCTTCTTCTCTTTTTTAGATGATGTTCAAACTTATGAGGTGCAATCCTTTAGCCTTGTTCATAAGGGATCTTCATTTTGTCTCACGGAGCCCCTTCGGGAGACTATTTCCTCTCCTCTTGGTATTTATTCACCTCTTCATCCACCCTTTTATTTTTGTTTTTATTCATCTAACCGTTTTTTTTTGTTGAAGATCATAAGATTTCTCCAATATATTATCATGAATCTGAAAAGTGTATGGATGAACCAGAGGAGCTCGAGGAGGCTATGGAGGATTTCATGATTCAGGGTACATCCTTCTTTTTCTTTTCTTGCATATCTTTTTCATTCTTTTCATCATTTTGTGTGTTAATATATTTTTCTTACAGAATTGCACATACGCTTGAATAAGTTAAGGGCACTGATGCCTCACACGCACCTAGAGCCTATTGAGCTAGATTTACATCTTCCGAGTTCTTACGTGAGCACTGTTCTTCTGATATTCTTCAAGAGTTCTTAGATACCCTTGTACTCCCTTGTATCAACAGCCTACACATGATCTCTTATGATTACATTACGAGGGAGTATGACAAGCGTTGGGAGGCTTCCTCAGTTATTGCTCGAGACATGATCTTGAGGGAGGAGGACATCGTTTCTTTACGTCACCGGATCTTGCGCATCCAAGACTGTATTTCACAAGGCTTGAGGACACATGCCCACTTTATGCTAGGAGGAAGCTCCTGCAATCCTTGGTCAGAAGATGAACGAGATACAAGCTCTTAGGGAGGAAGTGAATGATTTTACTATTGATCTTCGGGGGCTTCATGAGTCTCTTAATACTCGTCTTAAGGACTACATGGAGGCCCTAAGCAGTGTGAATAACATTGTTTCAGAGAGGGAGACTCATTCTGTGGAGGCGAGAGCTTTACTGGCTAGGATTAGAGTTTTTCTGGCCCGTTTACCGGGACGCCTTTAGGGTTTATCTTTGATTATCTGTAACAAGATATTCTCATGCATTATTTTTTCATGTTAGTTAGATATTTGAGTGCTTATTTGCTTGTTTTAACGCTATCTTGTATGTATTTGCTTGCATCTTTATTTTGATATTATGACTCACTCTATTTATGCTATTATTTATTTTGTTTGTTGCTTGCTATCCCTTCCCTATAAATGCACTCTTAAATCGCCATGCTTATCTATTACCTCATTTTTAACCCTTGCTTCTTGGTGAGACTATGATATCTATCTTTTTTTTTTTTTTTTTTTTTTTTTTTTTGCGGGAACCATGATATTTTGAGGATATCAAACCTACCCGTATTAACCGCTAGGTCGGTACGAGTAAACTTTGTTTATCCTTTTATTACTTGATGGATAAACTTATCAGTGTCAATTATATTATGGATTCAATTGACAACACCATTTTGTGGATAATTCGCGTATATATTATTTATCAGTGGAAGCTTACACACTCTCCTCTCATTTGTGCACCTTTTTGTGCAAAAATGGAAACTCATTATCACTCATCTCCACTCAATTTGTTTGGTGAGAATTCTACCCTCAAACATCCATCACACATCCCTGTGAGATAGGCTTTCATCGGGTAGATTCATTCTCCATGGAAAGAACCACTTCTTTGAACGAATTACTTTATTTAACACAAAGTGTCGAGTAAAAGCATAAACCCTTGATCTGACCCCTCAGTGATCCATTTTGGATAAGAATGGAACCTTCCTCGGGCGTGTGGTGCTTTTACGGATAAATGCACCCAACCTGCTTTGTATAACATTTTGGTGTCGGGGACAAAGGTGACAACCCCATTTCCAAAAAAAAAGAAAAATTTTATTTTATAGTAAAATACTATTTTATTACTACTACTATATTTTATTTATATACAAATATTATTTATAAAAAGAGATGCCCTCAGAAGCGACTATTCAGCCACCAATTTGCTCGACCTATCCTTTGGTTTTCACCGTAGGCGATCATTATTGAGCAACATTCTTCATTGGGCGATACAGATGGTTTAAGGGACAAACTGCAAACCCTGTCTATTTTTATATTTATTCTGGATCAAATAGACAAACCCAGTGGTGTTCGTATTATGGGCCCAAACACCCTAGCCACCTTCTCGGCTTTCCATCGTGTGGTTTCGCCTTGGATTCAAACTGAGTTTAATTTGGTCTTCGCGGCTTTCCGATTTGGGGTTTTAGCCTTTAATTTTTTGACTTCCCTCAGTTTGATTATGGAGGTTTTCCATTTTCTTGGTTTTAACCTCGTACCCATATTGGGTTTGTTTTACTTTTTGACAGCTTTCCTATTTGGGGTTTTAGCTGTGCACCTTTGTTAGGTTATGACCTTGATACTCACGCCCTTTCATTTTGTCTGACTTGTCGTCTATCTATTTGGTTTTGTTTCAAGCTACTTCTCAAACTTGTTAAAGTCTTTATTCAACTTTATTGTGGGCTTCTTAAAGCCTCTTATTCGGGTTTTGTAAGCTCCTTGAAACCTCTAATATAATTCTTTATTAGCAACCCGCTTATTAAATCTTTATTTCATTTTTATCTCTAGTAATTTGTACATAATCTTTATTCTGGGCTTCTTTAAAGCCTCTTATTTTATGCACACGATGGGCTTTTTTTTTTTTAAGCCTTTATTTTATTTTATTTTATTTTACGTTCTTGGATTTGGAAGGCTTAAGCGTAGTACTTCTTGAGGTATCTCCCACTAATTGGTGGTAAAAGCCTATTCCCTTTGTGATCGATGAGTTGATATGCACCCGCCTCATATACTTTCTCAATGACATATGGTCCTTCCCAATTTGGGGAGAACTTAGACCCCACATGTCTACCGATTATCGGTCTCTTCAGTACTAATACCAATTCTCCTTCTAGGAATGTTCTTAGGCGAACCATTTTATCATATGTTTTCGCCATTTTTGCCTGGTAAAGCTCCAGATTTTGTTGAGCTATTAATCTTTTCTCATCCATCGCATCTAACTCATCCAGCCTGAGTTTACGATGTTCCTCCAAAGTCATTTCTGTTTGCATAGCCACCCTTAAAGATGGTAACTCTACTTCCAATGGTAAAATTGCCTCGACTCCAAATACCAGAGAATACGGCGTTGCTTGCGTTGGGGTTCTGTATGTGGTTCTGTAAGCCCAAAGCGCCTCTAAGAGTTTATTATCCCAATCGCGTTGATTTCCTTCGACCGTTTTCTTCATGATGTTGATCAGGGTTTTATTGAACGCTTCCGCCAACCCATTGGCTCTTGGGTTATAAATTGAGGAGTATCTCCAGTCGATTTTAAAACGTTCCGCCAAAGCATATATTTTAGCGTTCTTAAATGCCGTCCCATTATCAGATATAATCCTTCTTGGAGTACCGAATCGGTATAGCACATAGGTTTTGAAAAACCTGACCACATCTGAAGCCTTGACCTCTTTAAGCGAAATTGCCTCCGCCCATTTTGTGAAATAATCCGTCGTGGCGAGAATATACTTGTGTCCTTTTGAAGTGGGTGGGTCGATTGGTCCCACTATATCTGTGCCCCAAATGCTGAACGGCCACGACGACACTGTAGGATGTAGTGGGCTTGGTGACTGATGTATGAACGGGCCATGAATTTGACACATGTGGCATCTCTTAGCATGATCTTCACAGTCAGCCACCATCGTTGGCCAGTAGTACCCCATTCTCTTGATCTTGAGGCGCATCTTTGGTCCAGACTGGTGGGCACCACATAAGCCCGAATGAACTTCCTTCATTACTTGCTCGGCTTCTTGGTAGGAGATGCATCGTAACCATAGTTGGTCAAATGATCTCCTATAAAGAGTGTCATTTAGATACACAAATCGAAGAACCCGCTTCTTTATCTGGTCTCCTGCTGCTTTCTCTTTTGGAAGGATACCTTGCTTGAGGTAATCGATAAAAGGCCGTCTCCAATCATCCTTCTCGGAATTAGCCACCAACGTGTTTATTTGGTCTAAGTTTTTATCCAAATAACATTCATCTTCTACTTCAGTAAAATAGTCATCATCTTCTTTAGTGAAGCACAGAGATAACGGTCGTCGGCTTCTAATGGTTAGATGAATTTCATGCTCATCGGGTTCGCTTAATTCCTTAGCCACCTTTGCGAGGGCATCTGCTCTGCCATTTGCGGCTCTTGTGATTTTATTGAAGATGACTTCAGGTATTTGCTTCACTAAATCTATCGCTTTTTGGTAGTATTGTACCAATTCTGGTTTCAACACTTTGTATTTCCCTGTAACTTGATTTATAATCAATTGTGAATCACCGAAAATATGTAAGCATTTGATTTCTAAATCGATAGCCATCTCAAGGCCAGTTATCAAGGCTTCGTATTCAGCCTCATTATTGGTGCATGGTTCCATTAATGCTAGCGCATGTCTTGCAATACCACCTTACAGGGTGACAAACACTAGACCTATCCACCGCCCGAATTGTAGGAATACCAGGTCCGGGAGTGGCCTTATTGATGACGCTCCATCAAAATACATTTCCCATACGGGATTATCTTCTTTGGATATTCATGACTTCTTCAAATGCGGGAAATCACACGATAAGGCGAATCGTGCGGAATTGGATGTCTTTGCCAAGAAGTCCGCCATGCTTGCCCCTTGATTGCCTTTTGTGGTACACATGTGATGTCGAATTACATCAATATAATTGCCCACTTGGCCGATCTCCCGTGAGCATAGGCCTCGTCATTAGGTATTTAAGCGGATCCACCTTTGATATAAGGATCACCCGATGAGAAATCATGTAATGTCTCGACTTCTTGGCGGCGAAAATTAGGGCTAGACAATGCTTCTCAATGGGTGTGTACCGTGCTCGGCTCCTACCATCATTCGACTAAGGTAATACAAGGCATTTTCTTTCCCTTTCTCATTCTCTTGGGCTAGAAGAGCACCCAAAGACCCTTCTAAGGCGAGTTGTATACAAGATTAACTCTTTCCCAGGGATTGGTGCTGCCAAAACAGGAGGGTTAAGCAGGTATTCTTTAATGCTGTCAAGCGCTTTTTGGCAGTTTAAGTCCCATTTGAATGAGACATCTTTCTTTGTAAGTCTAGTGAAAGGTTGAATTTTTTCAGATAAGTTCGCTATGAAGCGTCGAATATACGCTAACTGTCCCTGTAATGAGCGTAAACCCTTAAGGTTTTTCGGAGGAGGTAGTTCCAAGATTGCTTTGATTTTACATGGGTCGATTTCAATGCCTCGGTGGCGTACAATGAAACCCAGAAACTTCCCTGATGATACCATAAAGGCACACTTCAAAGGATTCAACTTGAGCGAATGCAATCTTAACCTATCAAATACTACCTTCAAATGGCTGAGGTGTTCTTCTTTTGACATGGCTTTCACAACCAAATCATCCACATAACACTCGACAATCTTATGTATGAGATCGTCAAATATTTTAGTCATAGCCGTTGATATGTGGCACCCGCATTCTTGAGTCCAAAAGGCATAAGTATAACAATAGATACGATTGGGGTACGAAAGTAGTGTGTTTTTCATCTTCGGCCGCCATCTTGATTTGGTTGTATCCCGCATATCCATCCATAAATGAGAACACTTCATATGATGAAGTATGGTCAATGATGATTTCGTGATTGTAAACGGAAAATCATCTTTCGGACATGCCTTATTAAGATCTCGAAAATCAACGCATATGCGTATTTGTCCGTTTTTCTTTTTAACGGGAACTATGCTAGCCACCCATTCTGGGGTTTCTTCTTCCCGGATAAAGCCAGCTTTAATCAACTTCTTTGTTTCTTCAACCACTTTTTCTTCAAGCTCTATTCTCATTCGTCGAGGTGCTTGCTTTATGGGTTTAGTCTCAGAATCAATTTTCAATTGGTGAACTGCAACTTGCGGGTCTAAACCGGGCATCTCTTCATAACTCCACGCGAAACAGTCAACATATTCTAGGAGCAGCCTTTTTAGCTTTTCACTTTCTTCCGGTGCGAGAGATGCACTGATGAAAGTGGGTTTAGGATTCTCTTCACTTCCCAGGTTAATTTCTACTAAGTCATCGATAGTATTTGGGGTCTTTTCCATTTCTTTCTTTGCATTCTGGATTATTGGTGAGACTTCATCATCTTCCTTTTCTTTTACAGGTGTTTCATCGCATGACACCATGTGGCACTCGAAGAATTGTCTGCATGCTTCTTCAGGGCTTAAAAGATCTTTGTCGGATTCATATCCTAAACCTCTTGAACTCTTCATTTTCCCATCCAAACCCCTCACTTGTTTAAAAGAGCCTCTCCAAAGCTTTTCAAAATTCTCCATTTGTGATCTCGGAATTGACTTTGGGAGTTTAGCCTTCCTGGCCAACTTTTGCACCTTTCTCCCATAATATTGGGAGGTTTCAATCTGCACTTCTTCTTTATTAAGAATGTTATCTTCATCATCCCATTCTTTCCATTCATCTTTCTGATGGTCATCGTTGGTTAACTCACTTCTGTAAAATATGATAGGCTTATGCCTAATTATTTTACCTTGGGATTTTTCTTCTTTTGGGGGTACTATGAAAGTACGTAAGACTTGTACTTGATTGACTTCCCGAGGTGTAAGGTCTTTGTAGCGATTTTCTGGGACTTTTTTGATTGCTAGTGATGTCTCGCCTTCTTCATCACTACTGATTTTAATGGTATTTATTCTGTGAATCACCTCATCTTCTGAGTTGCCAGTTCCTTCATATGTCTCTGATTCACTATGATCTTCCTCATCAGTTGAGGCTCCCAATATCGGGATATCACGAGAAGTTGACCTCAGATTGAAGATGATTTCTTCATCATCGTCCACTGATACCTTACTAGATATGCTTGGGATTGATTTTGTTCCAAGATTATCCATTGAATCTTCTTCTTCAGAGCTGCAAAAAACTTCATAGAATGAATAACACAATGCAGGCGGTGTGAATCTTGATCCACTTGCTCTACCACTGTCCAGATCAGTTATCTCTGTAATTTGTATGGGAGCATCTTCATCTTCACTGTCCCCTATCTCTATAACTTCTTTCGGATAATCAGTATTGGAATATCGTCTTTTTTCAAATTTTAACCTTCTTTCGACATCTCTTTCACAAGAGCACTCTTCATGTGTGTAAGTACAAAAGATTGCAAGGCATGTAACATTGTCGTCTTACTCTTTCTAACGACCGAGCTATTCTTAGGTCTCATTTCTACACTTTTTCTCGATCCCTTGAGATAAGCGTACATATCTTGTACCGATTCATGGTTCGTTGTTGTTGTTGGATGAGACATCTTATACTATTCGACACTGCTTTCACTTGATATCTTAGATCGGATAAAGATCTCGGTGGTGTTTTTATTCTTCTTTACACGGACACGGGAGACCATATTACATATAGGTGTAAATTCACCAAAATTCCCTCGCTCGTCATCCCAATGGACTCGCCATTTGTGAGTTTATACATGGCTACCCCTTCGCATTCTTCGGAGGAAATTCTTCCACGATACTTGATATCTTGATGAAACGCGATGGCAATTCAAGCACACCTAATTCGTATTTATTTTGAACTAACCCCTTAAAGGCTTTGCAATCCCTGATGTCATGGTCTGTCATTCCGTGATAATCACAATAGGGTTCTCCTGGCACCCAGCCGGTGTAATCCAAATATCTCTTATTTGGCACTCTAAACCCTTGTTCACACCAGACTTCAAATATTTCATTTGCTTTTCCCTCATAAAATGAGTAAACTCGATGCCTTGATCTTACAGGGGCAGGCACCGCTCGCCTTTGTGGTCTTGCACTTGGCTCACCAGCACTTATTTCTATCATCTCCCTTGATTCATCAATCTCGATTACCTTTCGACTTGGCTCACCAACTTTTAATATTTGTAGCCCTCCGCTCGAGGAGTCAGTACTATATGAGTTTGTAGAAGGTCTCTTGCCTGTGGGGTCAGTGTTACTGATAATCACGGGATTTCTTTCCTTTGTAAAATCACTACTACAGATGATTGTGGAGCACCTTCCATCTACAGAATCAGTGCTGCAGGTAATTACCGGGTACTCTTCCCTCGCTAAATCATTGCTGCGGGCGATGACAGGAAATTCTTCATCGGTAGAATCAGTCCTGCAAGTAATTACAATACGCTCTTTGCTTGAGGACTGGAGACTCTCTTCAGTGGAGAAATCGATGCTTTCTTCATCCGCGGAGTCGATATTTTGGGTGACCACGGGGCATTCTATGTCATGGAATCATCTCGGTGTATCTCTTGCTTAGATAGTCTGTACTTTCCCCACTTGTAGAATTGGAGTGATAGGAGATTGCAGGATATTCTTCATTCGTGGAATCAGTGTTGCAAGAAATCACATTTACAGTGAATTCATTTCTTGAATTCGAGTTTCGTCGAAGCGCGGCCGGTGTGGCCAAGAATGTACCTAGCTCATATCTATTACGCACAAGGCCTTTGAAAATTCGACAATTAAAGATGTCATGACCTGTGGTCCCATGATATATGCAGTAGGATGGCCTAGGTGGCTGAATCATCTCTTCCCGAAATCTACTATTTGGAACCCTGATTCCACATCTGCACCATATTGCAAATATTTCATCCATTTTGTCTTCACGAAATGAAAAAATAAGGGTTCTATTTCGTCTTGCACGACCTCGTCGTCTTGAAAGTTACGCTCATCGTCATCACTTATTTCTATCATTTCCCGAGCTAAGGGTCCGCGACTAAACACACCAATTTCTCTATCTTGTAACCTTTTACATATCTTATCCATTACTATTATTGGTGGTCGGAGAACTGGTTCATCATCTGTTCCTTGATTTTCTCCCCCTGTTGATGTCATGCAACTAGTAAAGGTTGTTGAATGATTGGCTGATTATTTGATTTAACCATTTGCTGTCCTTCTTTGACTTTTTTCTTCCCATCTTTGGACAGGTTTTCTAAATACTCGACATGTCCTGGGTTTCTTATGCATGCATAAATTTTATGCAAAAGGCATGCAGTCTGAATCTGTTGTTCTTGAAGAAATTTTATGTTTCTTTGACACTCTTTCAGTTGACACATCACATCAGTCGGAAATTCAAGATAATATTCTTCCTTTATTTTTTCATTTATGGCAACAGAATCTTGATTTTTGAACAAATCACTCATCATATTACAGTTAAATCCCTCTTTTTTAACTTTGCTAGCGTTCTTAGATACCCTGATAACTCCCTTTTTGTCCTGGTTAACTTGTAATGATTCTTCACTTTCATCGCTTGTGTCATTCCTCATTCTAGGACGGTATACCACTTCTTCCTCTGATTCTTCATATCGAGAATCTTCAGAAGTGGTTCTACTGCTTTTCTGATTGTCACTTTCTGATTCTTCATTTGCTTCCGAGCTTTCATCGGTTGATGCTCCTAAAATGGGAATGTGACTCAGAGCTTTCGCTGGATAGAACATTACATCTTCCTTAGCCGAATCGTCACTCGATGATGCTCCCGATACGGGTGCATTGTTAGACATAGCCACCGATTTACGGTAGAACATTATCCTCTCATCTTCGTCTGATGACGTATCATAAACTGGCTCAACAAGAGGCTTGACTATCTCTCGCTCTTTTCCTTTACCCTTTGGGATAATTGACATGGATTTTGCTGAGGTAGGTACTGCTTTCTGCACCTGTTTTATCCGGGTTTCAAGCTTCCTCCTATTTGGCTCGCTCAACCTTGCCTTTTCTGGTGAGTTAAAATATCTTGCCTCTTCGTACTTGACTTCATGTACGCCAAAGGGTCTAATATCACCATTTATTCTTCTTTGTTTTCCATCCTTCAGGTATTTTATACACTGGTGAAGGGTTGAAGCCACCATGCGGTGTTCATGTAGCCATGGACGACCTAATAGAGCTTTGTATGATGTATCAGCATCTATTATGTAGAATTTTGCCTCAGTTTTTAACGCCCCAAAATTCAAGGCGAGGTTCACAGCGCCCAACGCTCTTTGAGAATTCTGATTAAACCCGTGGATGGTCACCTTTTCATTTGACAATAATTTAATATCTAACGCAAGGGTTTTCAATGTTTTGAGGGGCATGATGTTGATAGATGATCCCGCATCTATCAGTATGCGATTGAGTCTTTGCCCTTCGCATTCTCCAGTGATAAACAGAGGCCGGTTATGGTCAGCAGTTCCTATCAGTAAATCTTCATCAGTGAAGTTGATACCGGCCATACGCCATACGGCGTGATGTAGAGGGCTTCTTGTAGGCTTTTGTATGCGCGAAGTATGATTTATACTTGTTCGGGATTCTGTAATGCGCAAATCAGCACATCTCGTAACTCTTGCGACATCATTAATGCGTCAAAGACACTGAGAAGCGCAGGTATCTTTCGCAAATGAGCCATAATATTATATTCTTCTGCTACCAACCTTGCCTTATCACTTGGCTTGTCGATAGGATTGATATCCTTGTTCTTTTCAAAAGCCTTATCTTTCCCTTTGCTTGCTTCTTTCGGAGCTTGTCTTTCGGGAATTTGAGTACCTGATCGCAATACAACTCTACAGTCTGCGGTTTTAGGCTTGCTTGTTTCTCCTTCTTTAGGACAAAAGAGTTTTCTCAATGACGAGAAGTTCTCTTCTTCAGATTCAACATCATGAACTACCATGTCACATGCTTCATAATCACAGAAATCAATGTGGCTCATCATTAGACACGCCTCACCCCATATGTTTTCATCATCATCTTCATAATTAGAGTCTATTGTCTCAACTTCTACTTTTTCAATGTCTTCTTCTTCTTCTTCGACCATTTTTTCTTTCCCTTTGCTGGTTGCTTTGACATGTTTTTCTTCTTCATCGGGAATTCCCATCAACTTATCCCAGACTTTCTTCGGGATATAATCTCGTAGGATGGCTGGTATCGGGTTACGAGGGTTATACTCTTCGAGAGCGTCTACATACTTTTGTATGTCTGTTTGCTTGGCTGATTTCCTATTCTTCTTCTTTTTACTACCTTCGTTCTTCTTATAAAATACTTTTGTTTCTTTGGGCTGAGAAGGTACGACGGGTGTAACCTCATTTCTCCATTTTATGCTAGGTTCCTTTTGAAGGGATTTGAGCAATTTCTTCGCTTTTTTGGATAAGTGCACTACCCAAGGCTTTTCATCATTATCCACCTTCTCTTCCTGGCAGAAGACATGATTAGACTGTTCATGGGGCGCTGGGTCCTGCAGGATGCTTTTCGGTAGAGCGATTTCTCCATCTCGATATTTTCTCTCCACCCAATCCTTAAATACCCAACAATCTTCGATGGTGTGTCCCAAGATTCTATGATATGGGCAGTAGTTTGGATCGTCAGATTTCCCCATATCTGCCGGACGCTTGCACTCAGGCAATTGAAGCCCGTTCTTCAGTGAATCACTGAAAATTTTAGCCACTCGATCTCTACGGAAAGAGTAAGGTTTACTCTTCTTTTCTTTCAAAGTCGTGATGAGTCTAGAACCTCCTTCCATCATCGACTTGTCATTCATTTGTTTGTTTCCACCGTTGTTGTTCATGCTGGTGTTGTTTGTTGTATTTGTATTAGCCACCCCTTTATTTACGTTGGGGATATAAGCTACTCGGGTGTTGACTTTCCCACTTCTTTGGGGTCGGGACGCCAGAGGCACCATCTTCCATTTTTGGATGTAACGTCTCCTCGAGTCTGGCCACACTTTTGATCAAATCATGATAAGTGCGGATCGACGCAACACTTAAATAAGGCTTCATTTCTTTGGAGATGTTTCTGAGTATAAACTCAACGGCCTCTTCTTGCGTTAGTTTGTGATCACACTTAACGCTCAGATTTCTCCATCTAGCGATGTATTCTGACATCTTTTCACCGGGATTGGGCTTCACATTTGCTAAATCCACTAGGTTTGTTGTATCAATCATAACTGCAAATTTGGCTCTGAAAGCATCGGCCATTTCATCCCATGTACCGATACTATCATTTTCTAATGAGTAGTACCATTGAAATGCAGTCCCGGTTAAACTTTGAGGGAATTGTCGCGATAGAAGGGCATCAATACCTCCGTATTTCCACATGAGGCAACAAAATGTGCCAAGTGTTGATACGGGTTTACATCCCTTGTTCCCTCGCCGAGAAAAGGACTTGAATTTTGGGATAACGTACCCTTTTGGGTAATCAACACGATCGTAAAATGCGGGATAGGGTCTTCCACATCTCCTTGCGGGTGTAGGTATGTATCCTCCCCCATCATTTGTATCATTGTCGACCAACTCCTGCACCTCTTTCTTGGTTATGCTTTGATGATCAGGCATTCGAGAAGTGTTCTCATTGGAACGATTTACCTCTCTATATGGTCTTCTAGTATTTGTACTCGGTCTTTCTTCTATTTCATTATCATCTTTCACCTCTTCGGGTTTCCCTTTTAGGTTTTCGTTTGACGCAGCCTTACCTCCCATCATGAAGGCATGCATGGACTGCATCATCTTGAATATTTCATCATTTTGTTTCTTGAGTTCTTTTATTTCTTTTTGTTGCTCTGCAATTTGTTGTTCTTGTAGCTTTAAACGAACTTTTAGCAATTCATCGGGATTAACTGTCCCTGAATCGCTAACCTCATCATCTTCTTTGTTAGGATCTTCTTGACGGCCCCTTTCATTTTCTTTGATAGCCGTGTGTTCCATTTCCGGGTTAGTACTTCTACTATTACCCCTTGTTACTATCACATGAGCCCTCGCGAGATCTGGCTCAAAGAACACATTCGTGATATCTTACGGAACATCATCTTCTTCATAACCATCGACTCCTACGTGGGCCATGTATGCGAGAAGTCTTTGCTCGGCTTGTTCTACCACTCGTCGTTTTTTGTGACTTGGGTTTGACGTAGTTATAACTAGATTTTTATTCACGGGTGGTGGTCCAGTTTGACCCTATGTCCCAACTGTTGAACACACTCTCTTGAAAGTCCTCGTGTGCCTGTTGAGAAGAACTTCCCTTTGGAACCCACACTTGTTTCATCTTATGAGGCCTAGGTTTAAAGCGCTTCCACGATTCCGGGAACATAGAGGCAGTTCGCTCCCCTGTGGTTGGGGAATGTCGGCGGGTCTTCTGATTCCCGAGCCGGGAGTGGGAGCTTGTTGGATATGTTCATCCGTCCTTTGTTGCCTCCTTCGTTGTTTTCTTTCCTTCATGGCTTTGTGCGCCTGGTAGATGATATTGGTAGAGGCACGAGGCTTTGGTCTACCTCCATGCACTTGAGCTTGCTGGGGTCGTGGTTGTGGAACCTCCCAAACACGACGTATTTGACCGTATGAGAGTTGTTCCTTACCACCCTCAGTGGTGAGAATGAGTTGGCCACCGGGACAGCTGGCCTAGCCACCAGTTGATCCTGATATTGTTCCAAAGCTCTTTTCTTATTGAGCCTTGGGGCATGTTGTGGTCTTGACGGCGTACGGGCGGGAGGATGATGCGCGGCCATCTTTCTCCGATATGACTACTTTTCTTTTGAGGTTGGGGAGGAGTTCTCATTATATTATTACGAATGCCCTTCTCAGTGAGGTAGAAGCAACATTCGTCATCCTTTTCCACAGTTTGAAGCGGTTGTGGGATTGGAGTGACCATAATAGGAGCCACTGGAGCAGGTTGTGGTATCATTGGGATTTGAGGAATCGTCCCAACGAAGAAGTAGTTCCTTCCTAGAGCATCCTGAGCAAAGCTCATCGGAAGAAGAACCATGCTGTTGTTGACGTTGGAGTTCAAGTTGTTGCTGAAGAACGCCATTTCCTGCAAACACAAGCAAACTCCAATTTCAATTAGTTACTCATGATTATTTAATAATGACTTATTTTATTTTATTTATGTTCTATTCCTTTTCTTCTTAGTGAACGGAAGGAAAACAATGGTCCCACCGGGCGTGCCAGATCCTGTGCGACCCTTTTTCGCGCCTCTCCTCACTCAGGAAAAGAATCCGAGTGAGAATGGCGGAAGAAGGACACGGTACCACCCTCAGATGTATATTTATGTATTTATTTTTAGAATTATACATCTAAAGGCTTTTTTTTTAGTGATTGTGGGAACTTTATTGTTCCAGTGAGCGCAAGCCCTCACTGTTAATTACCCTGGGCTATGAACCCTAGGAACCTTCGATGCTAAGAAGAAAGAATTAGAATATAAACAAAATCAATTAAATAGGTCATTTTGAGTAACGAGAACTAAACAACAACAATTATCCTTGATTTTGTTGTTTTAATGAACCTTATATGGTAGCTCAAACCATAATACAAGACTGGTGAATACGGGTGTTCTTATACCTTATAGATTCAATTATCAGAAGATGGTGAATTTGGTCCACTTAATTATCTTACTGATCTTCTAAATCATGAAACCCTGTGAGTTCATAATTTAGGATGTTTAATTTATCGGGAACATGTGAGATTTGGGTCACTTAAGCTGTCTTACCAATCTTCCGGATTATGAAACTATGCTAGCTCATAATCCGGTAATGTAAACTAAGCGTTTTGAGCTTTATTAGGTTTAATTATCGAGAAAATGGGTGAGATTTAGATCACTTAGTCATTTAAGCGATCTTCTAAATTATAAAGTTTAAAGCGCTATGCCAACCTACAATCTAGGTATTTAAAATCTAAGCGTTTTGGGCTTTATTAGATTTTCTTATCGGGGAAAATCGGTGAGATTTGGGTCACTTAATGTTTTTTACTTGATCTTCCAAATTATAAAATTTGACGCACTTATCAACTTATAACCCGGATAATAAACCTGAGTTTCATGTGTTTTATTAGGTTTATTTATTATAAGAACAGGTGAGATTTAAATCACTTGATCGTCTTAAATGAATTTTTGAATCTAAAATGTTTTGCGGGTTCACAACTTAAAGAATTAAATTGAAGATATTTACAATCTATCTTTATTTATTTCATTTATTTAAAAGGAGGATTTTATTTTGAATTACTTCATTTATTTTATTTATTAAAATATATATATATATATATATTTATATTTATAAGGAATTTTAATGTTATTTACAATTATGTTTTATTTATTATTATTTTTTTATATAAAAGATTCGTTTTTTTTTTAAGAAGCGTTAATATTTTTATTTAAAACTATTTATAAATTAGGAGAATCATTATGTATTTATTTATTTTAAGATTATTTTTAGGAAGAGTAAATGAATTTATTTAATCAAGAATAAACTTTGTTTTTATTCATACACATTTAATTATCCCTTGTTATAAATGGAAGAAAATATTATATATTCTATTTATTATTTAAAAGAAATATATTTTTTTATTTATTTATGAAGAAAAATATTTAGGATGATTATTATAAATGTCTAAATCATTTATTAATCAAGAAAGGAAATAAACTTATTTTTTTTATTTTTAGTTTTATATAAAAAAAAACTAAATATATTTCTTTTGTATAAAATTTCATGGAAAATATGAAGAATTTAAAATTTTAATTTGGAGCTTGAGATCATTTTGAAATAATTTATTTTTATTTGTATTTTGATTGTTTACAGATTTTTTTTATTTTGGGTTCTAACTATTATTTATCGTTTTATGGTTAATGGGCTGACTCATTATTTTTATTTACGGGTGTCCATTCACAATTCAACCTTTTCTTTATTTAATCCCGCAAGAACCGGCCTAGTTTGCTTAATTCATCCTCTCTTTTTTTTTTTTTTTTTAACTGGGACTATTTTTATTTTTGTCCTCGAAATTTGAGACTATTCATATTTCAGACTTGATAATAATTTTATTTTACTTCCTTACTGGGCTGGGGCTGTCCTCATGTACGCTCTAAATTAAGCTCCAATTTTCAGTTTGATTTACATCGTTTATTAATTACTCATCATACATAGTTTGGTGTGCCTTAAGCTTAAAGTTACTACTTCACAGCTAGTGAGATCTTATTATTATTATTATTATTATTATTATTATTATTATTATTATTATTATTATTATTTTACTATTATTATTATTATTATTTTTAAATCCCTAAGAACATTATTTATATTAATAATTTTTTTTTTGTAATAATTAAAAATCTTAATGATATGCCTATTAACGCAAAGATCGATTTAAAAGGTAAGGACCATTTTGTGACTCCACTATAGATTCTTTTGGAAATGTCAAATTTAAAAAAAAAAACAGAAATAAATTTTAAACACCTTTAACTCAAACAGGTTTAAAGGAATTAATTCTGTGTATGAGTCAGAACCAGAAAATAATGGTCAATAAAATTCTTTTGCCCTTTTGAATATTTAAAATTTAATATTTTTATCTCAAAATTTGTAGTTAAGAATTATTTATAATATAGTCTCAAAATATAAAATAAAATATATATGTCACATTTGTAGAAAGGTCCAATTCAAATGAGATTTCTTGTAATTTTCAAGAGGAAGATGCAAAATTGGTCAAATTCTTGGCTTTTTATAAAAAATTTCTAGAATACCATTCTGGGACAAAGTAACAGTAGAATAAAATAAGTTATTTAGAATAACTTTTATTTTGAAAACTTTTTTATTTGACGTTGTTTTCATTAAATTCTAAATGACTTTGACTAAAAGGTTAAAAGCGTAACTAATGGATGATTAAGAGTAATTAGGGTATTTGTATACTCAAACCTTTGTATTATTATCTGAAAATTTATAGTTAGACTCTACTTTTAATGGAAAATAAGAATAAAATAGAGGCATCACATTCATAGATTGCTACAGTTTATTATGTTTTGTGATTGTCAGGGGTATGGATGTAAACTGAAGGTATTTTTGGGTTTTTATGCAAAATGCTGGAAAAATGATTTAGACAAGTTCACAGTCATACTAATGGGACTATTTAGGATAATTTTTATTTTGTAACTTTTTTAGTTGAGCTTATTTTGATTAAGTTTAACGTCTATTTTAATTTAACAGCCAAAGTCCAAAGTAAATTTGAGAATAATAAATTAAAAAAAAACTGTTATTTACCTTAATTCTATATCAATTAAGAACTATTAGATATTTTTTTATTATATGAAAGCAATTTTAAAGCTGTGACACATTTATAAATATTGATAGAGTAATTTTATTAATTGATCCATAAAAATCTAATAATCAACAATGACATGAGATTGAGTGCTTGTTTCACTCTTAAATCATTTCAGATTATTTTGGCATTATAACCCTACTATTCTAGAGTTATTATGCGCAGCTCTTGGTTACATCCGTACCAAAAGTTTAGGAAAAATAGTGCATCCACACTATCTCATTTCATTGTTGATCCTTTTTTAGATTTTTTATTGTTTAAGTGGAGGTTAATGCCACATCCGTGCAATTAACCTTTGGACCATCATATCTATACTAGATCCATTGTTAAGTTTTTATTTAATAATAAAGAAAGAAAAGAAGGAAAAAGAAAAAATAAAAATAAAAATAAAAATAAAGAAAGAAATCAAACTTTTATGATAAAGAAAGCAAGGAGACCAATCGTATCTATGCTTGAAATGGTGCAATGTTAAAATATATTTTTGTGTTTTCCTTTGATCGTCCAGACTTATACATAAGTACTCATCCCCATATCAATAACCTCCCCTATCCAGGTTTTGGTATTAATGTGGTTGGAAAATCAAAAGATTCAAATAAACAGGAAAATGATGTTACTGCTATATAAGAAAAAGAGTAAATTCTTGAAACAGTAAAAGAAAAACCCGAAGATCTCTGCTCTTATCTAAAAGAGAACTTATTATTAAACTTTATTTGATCTACTTACATGCAATAAGAGTATGTATGCACTAGATCCATCTCAGCTCTTTTTTTTGCTATATTTTCTTTGTTTCAGTAGCACTTTGATTGATGCTATTTTGCAAAGAGCTTCATAGACTTCATCTCTGATTTATTAAGCTCTCACATGTTATTCAATTAGACTTGTATAACAAGCTTGAGCTAAAAAAAAAATAATAATAATAAATGAAAAAAAAAAAAAACTTATACGTAGGACTCAAACTTCAATTAGAAACAATGAAAAAGAAAGAATCAGATTGGCAATAGAACTTCAATTTCATTCAAAGAAAATCATTACAAACATGCTATCTATTACATATTTGAAAATGAGACTACTACCTAATCTTAGTTCTAGAAGTGGCAGATTGGATTTAAGATCTCTCTGTTTTGCAAAGACCTTTTAACTAGTATTTTTCTGAAAATTAGATCTATTGTTTCAGCTAGGGCTTTTTTCTCATTTTTCTGTCCTCTGTGTTGTGGTTTCTTGGTGTTTATATAGGCTAAGGTTTAGGGTTTTCAAGAGGTTTCAGCTGTTGGCTTTGATCATTTGTGCTTTTTCTTGAGTCACGGATTGATGAGGTGTCTTGCTAGCATTAAATCTCAGTCGAATTTAAAGGCTCAGATCAGCGGCAGATGTGTTTCTCAGATTGAGGTTTTGCTATTCTCCAATCAAATTGCATCTCTGCACGAGTACATGGATCAATGAGTCAAGGCGTCTCACCACCTTTTCTTGGCTCGATGAGGGTGCGATTTCTCACTATTGTATCGGTCATGATACCTATATGGATAATCATCTCAAATCAGTACACTTGTAGCTAAATATCTCGAAATTTTTGACTAATTTTCACTTTCTCGGTAAGTAGCATATAATATATAGCCACGTATGCAATACGATGCCAACTATGTTCCCGACGTAATGTATTAAGGTGGTAAGCTCAAATCACTTTGATGAGAAACGTTATATTTTTTTGTCTCTATTCTCCAATTCAAATAACTAGGAAAGATTCCTTTCAATGAGACTTTGACAACCGAGGGGGACCAACAGTTTGTAGAGTCATGTACAATTTTACCATGGTTCTCAATTGTCCACCTTTTCTTTTACTTGTCATCTACGATTCCCATATTCGAACCTATATGTTTACATATTTGGCTTCATTTAACATCCATCTTTCTTTAGTCCCTTTCCTTTTTTCCTTTTTCGGATAATTCTCGACTTGAGTCACCTTAGGTAACTTATCCAAATTTATTATTATTCCATGCACATATTGATTTTTTTCTTTGTATTGATTGATTTCATCTTCAAACAAGCCGCCAAGATCCTCAGGTGACCTAAAGATTATTTTATAAAAGTAAATATGGATTATGATTGTTGCTATATTTGAAATAATTTTAAGATGACATGATAATTTTTTGGAATATAAGATCTGAAATATGATCCGAATCCGATCTGAAATCAGCTATAATAACAAATATGAATTCGCATTTAGATTTTTAAAATTTTATTGGATATAAAACTGCATATGGATTTTATAATTTTTTAATAGATTCACATTTGAATTCTCTGAGAATCGATTTCAATTTGATCCATTGACAACCCTAACAAGCATCACCTCGAGTTATATCGGAATTTCTTCATCTGCATTTCAGCATATGCACACATGTGGTATAAGTTAATATAACCTCTTTCAACAATGATAGCATATACTTATTTATTTTATTTTCACAAGAGGAATTTGTGGATGAATAACAATGAATATGAGCAGGAAAAATGATTTTTTTTTTAATCTCAAATCCGTACCCACACATGAATACATGATTTATACAATAATTAGTCCATATAATTGTTTGCAGGTAAGTTATTTGATCTTTCCTTCAACTACAATGATACCTCCATATTAATTTATAATATTTTACAACATGTCTGTATATAAATGGGTCAATAAGATAAAACTACAGCACATTTAATGTCACTTTATTTTTCTTCTGACTCATATAAATTATAAATAAAGTTATTTCACCCCTAATATATGTGGCATTTAGTTCTAAATGGTTGGATTCTCATCGTTTTAGAGAACACAGATAAATTATGATTCAAAAGAAAAAAAAAAAAAAAATTATTCATGAAATAGGTCCAAAGTAACGTAGAGCATGTTCACTTTCTACATAGGCCACAATTATACTCGATCATTAGCTCTCCGGTTTCCCCACGCAACTCAATTAAGTCCGTGATTTTTTTAATAATAATTATGAAATAAATCATAGTTATGCTCCATAAAAAAAGTTAAGCCTTTAAAACTCACACATTTCACATCATTAAGACTTCTCCATTATTAATTTTCTTAAATTTTTTTATCATTTTAAATTCAATGATTCATATATAATTTTTCTCTCTCCTCGTTTAGAGTAATGTGTGTGATATACTTAAAGTGAAACTCTTAAAATCATCTATTTTTTATAAACCTTGATAAATTATTATTTAATTATATTATTTATAATAATAATTATTTATTATTATATACATCTTTAGTATTTAAATAATTATGTTTAAAATTTTCTTTAATGTAATATTTTATCAAATATATCTAAAATTTTATATTTTTAGTTATTTATTTCAGATTATATTATCAGGACAAAACCTAATTTACAATCCTAATTTATATAATAAGTATTAATTAATCAAAAAAATAATAATAAGTATGCCAGCGCGCAGATGAGGTGTGTGTTTAAAATGTGTCACACTGGTGTCTTTCCACTGGCATATTTCAAAATATAAAAAAAATACCGCACTCCAAAGATTATATCGTTCATAGAAAATGCGCCAATAAAATTGATGTATTTGGTGGAAAGATGTTAGTGAGATTGATACGTTTTAAATGCACAAAACTTCTATGATGTGGTATGATGTTGAATCGTTGGTAGTCTTTTATGTGTGGACAATGCATGGAACTTCGATCTAAGTCGAGCTAGCTCTAGTATGGATGGTCTTGAGTGCCATGACCTTAACCATATGATTCCTATTTACGATAGAGCTATTCGAGTTGGATGTTAATTGAAATTTTCAGAATGCTTCAAATAGGTCTTTCAATATGCGTTATCATATTTATTATTAAAATTTTGATTAATTAATACTCATTATTAAAATTATGATTAATTAATACTCATTATTAAAATTATGATATAATAATAAAAAAAATCACGGCTTTTAGTGCCTGTTCGGTGATGCGGATTAAAATAGCTCTTTAAAGTTATTAAGGAGACAAAAAAATTTAATTCATGGAGTATAGATTCCTTAAGGAATTGAATAAGATTAAAATTTGGACAGTTAAGTAGATTAAAGGAGATTAAGCTTAATTCATGTTACGGAACTAGTCATATTCAGCAAAATTAAGGGAGAAGAAAGCTAAATGCTCCTCTGCCAGGGAATGACAACTCTCTGATTAATCTTACACACGAATCTCACCATAATTCAAAGATTAAGTGGGCTTGGATGACGTAGATGCTCTGCTTATCAATCTTTATATAAAAATGATATATTTTCCCTCCGATGCCTCATTAATCATTTTTTTTTCTTTTCACTAGTACAAAAGTTTTTAGCACGGATATTATATGGATGTGAAGTGGCTAAAAGAGTCTTGACGACTGCACCCCTCTATTTAGAAACCCTCATATAACTTTTCTAAATTCAAAATTGTTATTTTAAATTATTAATATAAATTTTGTAATATTATATCTAAAATAACAATTGATATTTCTAAGAAAAGAAACAGAGTTATGATTCTGAATCCAACTGAAGCCAAAGTTAGCATGTTGCCAATTTATGGAGTTCCTTTTCCGTCTAATCCTGCACGATCTGATTTTTTTTCCAATCAACTATGGATGGAAAATTAAAAAAAAAATGTAATAGACACAGATGACAGATGCATTAAAATTAGATTAAAGAGATAGCTGGTGCAACGAAGATCCTAATAAAATATCATTTCTTTTCCCATCCAAACCGCAGGGTCCCACCAGAGAGACTTCGTCGTCCTTCCTCAGCAGCCTACTTACGCGCTACCCCCAAATCTCTCTTCGATCGTCATTCACATCCACCTTTGAAGAACTAGTAAGAAATCAAATCCGACGAATGAGACGGTGATAAACCAAATAGGAAGAATCGACGCAACTCATAAGGTGAGTCTTTCCGATCTGATTCAACCATTTTTCCCCCTTTTTGCAGCAATTTGATTTGCAAATCGCTCAATCAATCGTTGTTCGGATCTTAAGCAGTGTTCATTGATTCATGGATGCACAGAGGACAGCGCCCAGCTTGGTGGACCTATGCACCAGCGTGGCAATAGAGAATGTAAGGTACATAGGCAATGTTAGTGGATTGGATTTCAATCTACTGGAGCGGATCCTGCCTCACTGCAATATCACACAACTTGCCCGTATTGAAAATTGCACTAAAGTAAGCTATAATTTTTAGAAATTTTATCGTCTTTCTCCTATGTTTGAATCACTGCTTTATAGCTCTAAATTTATAATTTGGATCAGAAGGAGACCGCAATTTATTAATCAACGGTAATAATTTTTTCATCAACATCCTTTTCCTAATCACATCAAAGAAGTTCATCTTAACCATCCAATACTCGAAATTGAACGGGCTAAAATTATTTCAATCCATAGCAGAATCTCCCTACTAATATTATATCAAGTGATAAGTGGAACTTTTTTCCTGTCTAATATTATATCAAGTGATAAGTGCAATGTGATCTTCAAAGTGCAATGTGATCGCTGACGTCTACTGAAATGAAATTCTGAATTTTTTTGAGACTGAACACAACTTCTAAACATTATGTTTAGACACAATGTTCACTTAAAAGCACGACAATCCCTCATAGCTGGTATGTTAAACAAAAAAATAGTATTTTTTGTGTAAGCGTTACATCTGAACATATCATTCAGACATAGGTTCACAGTTTTAATTCTGCAAGAAGATAAATTTTATTTCGACGCACACATGCCTCAAACTGAGGACACTAGAGAGAAACTTATTGCCAATAGATAAAAGGACGTCTATATGAGGAAACTAGCGACAAATGGGATAGGTATGAAAGGCTGGCAATCATGACATGCACATATGAGAAGACAAAAAAGTTCAATGCATTTATTTTTTGTAATTTGCACAGGAGAACTGTAGAAGTGTGTAGAGAACATTTTATATATAAAGCAATATCATTAGAAATAAAGGACTATTAATATATTAGAAAGCACAAATTTATTAGTTCACAAATCACAACCCAAATTGTGTTTAGTATTAAGTGGCAAAACAACGCATATGAGATCACCCCAACAAAAAACCATACTTTGGGTTAACAAGGCAAATTAAGTATCAATTGTCTGAAGCAAAAAGTTTTAATCCTTCAACATAATATGATTATAATATATCTAAACGGGCAATGATACTTTGATATCAGGTGCATATTCGAACACCCAACAAAAATCAATACTGTAATAAATTCTCATGGTTTTGGTATATGTCTGTATACTTACCATACAAGAGAGGCAGAAACTAGCGGCAAATGGGAGTTCTTGGTTCGCACTTAGCAGAAACTAGCAACAAGAGAGGCAGTCAATGAAACATTGGTCAATTACTCGATTATAATGGCTATTAATTATTATAATATATTTTCATCAATTGTACTAAAGAATATTTTCAATCAATTGGACTCGCAAGTTTCTCGCTAGTCTCACTGGACGGAAGCACGCATGCATGGGAATTACAAATTACAAGAAAAATGGAATTTATCTCCGCTTAAACTTGATATAATTCATTCATATTCAGCAGGTTACGTTGAACACAGAGTCTAAATGTTATATTTAGACGCAACATTCACTCGATCTATTTTTCCAGATAAGTTTTCTGTCTGACCGTATACACTACATCAAACCGTTGCTATTTTAGTTCACATCTAATCGTGACATTCAGACGTAGTGTTCAGTTCTAAAAATTTTCAGAATGATATTTAAGTGAACGCTAATGTTTACTTTAAACTGTGAATGTGAATGTGAAGTTTTATGCATATTTTTGTAAATCTTTTAGAAATGAGGATAAATATCTCTAATTTAATTTTTTAAGGGTCAGACAGGAAAAGAAGTATGATAAGTGTTTTTTGTTAACAAAGTATGTTGTCAGCTTTTCCATTACTGTGTTTCTCATTCATATGATTATGTTGCAGGGTACAGATCTTAGCCCTGTGACGGATAAACTATGGAAGAGATTCTATGAGATGGAATATGGAGTAGATAGTGCGAAGATGGTAATTGAGAGGATGAATCGGAACAAAGTTCAATTTACATGGAAGCGACTTTTCGAGGTAATCTGTTTGTCCAACTCAAGTTGCAAATTTGAAAGAGTAGTTAAAGAAAAAATAAATGGAAAGGACTAGTATTAATGCATTAGAACTGAAATAGAAATCACTGAAGCTCAAAATCGATTCCGGTTTGAATCTGGGATAAATAGATAGATATGACAAGATATTAACTAATGCATGGCTTTTTTCTTAACAAACCTGTAGGTATGTACTAATCATTGTCAAAGAAAGATTCAGAGCAATTATTAACAAACTTACTAGCAGATCTAAATCTAAACTTGGGTTGCACTGGTCGCAGTTATTTTTATCTTTTTTTGTGTGGAGTTCAAACCAGCTATTTCATTAAAAATGGAGAAAAAAATTTGTTACAAAAGATCATGTACAAGTCTCTGCTATGCTCTCAGAAACATGCGGAAACATATAGCTGCACAAAAACAACAAACAGACTAGGACACCCTTGTATCCATCTTCTGGCCTCACATTCTGCTGCAAAGATGCAGTCAGGGGCGTTGTGCCGTCGTGCCTCAAAGACATGGTCATTCCACTCCTTCCATAAGAGTCCTGAGCCCTGCCATCCACAAAACATCCCCACACACATTGCATTTACTTAATGAAAAGTTTTTACCCAGACCGATATCAATTAAGTTAATGAAAAAAATCATTAACCATGCCCATCTTATCGAATACTATACAGATTGGGTAGATGAGTTAAAGGGTATCATTGACAGCCCTAGTGCCATCCTTGCCGTCACAAGTTCTCCCATGTGCGGATTCTGCTTGGAGACAGCGTCTACACAAAGAAGTTAACCCTTAGGGAAGCCTTTACCTTCCATTTTCGTAGTTGTCACAGTGCAACAATACCAGCGTCAATGCACCAAGCATCCTCTGATAGGCAGTCTTTACCCTCCATATTTGTAGTTGTTGTACAGTGTGTTAGTTTTAGATGCCAAGTGTTTCTTCTTCTTTTTTCTTTTTGCAGTTTTAACTGGTTGAATAACCACACAAAAACCTATAATCTTTCTTTAGTAACCTCTGGCGCTTTTATGAACAGCTCCTGAACTTTTCTATTGCTTAAATTAGGCAAAAACGAAAGAGAGAGAAGAAGCCGAGAATAAGATCTCTAAGAAGCTGAAACAGAGTTATGCTGAAAAATTGGCTGGTAAGTTGATTCTTCTTGTACTCCTGTTTTTATTTTGTAATATTTATGATTTCTTTATTTCAAGCATGGGTCAGTTTCCTTTTTGAACACTTGATTGATCACTTTTTTTGGAAATTGTCTAAAGATTGTTAGAAGCTAATGACATAAAGTAATGAAGAGAAGGCTTTGGCCATTGCAAGGTTGCTGGGTCAAATGATCTTATATAGCATATGTGTTAGGATTCTCCTTGCCATTAGTTCACTCGATCAATCTGAAATATGTATTGCTTATACACTCAGAATCTATGGGACCACCTCTAAAGAATTGTTATCAGGTTATCACCAAACATACTTTACCAAGCCATACAGCTTCTGTAAATACAGAATTGCTCACTGTTTTTTAATGGAGAGTAAAAAAAACAAAAATTTTAGCCAAATGTGGTTCTTTAATCTGATTGACATGATTATGACAATAATATAACAGAACCTCTCTTTCCTTACTGTGGTAATAGAAAGAGAACCTCCATTTCACTGATTGCTTTTTTCTCTATTAACTTTTATAATTCTCTCTTATTATCTAGAGAAGCAAAGCCGGCAGACTAGAATGACTACCAAAATACCACCTTCAAAAAGAGGCTTTTGGGGAGGTACTTCCGATGTTCTCGTCTATATTCCAGAAAGTAAAAATTAACTAGACTTGATGGTTATTGTTTTGGTTGACATGCTTTGTTACTGCATCACACACAGATACTGCCCTGGCTAGTTCTCGTGTTTTTAAAAATGAAAGTTTTGTGCTCCCAATTTGGCCGAAATAACTACAAAATACAATTTCAAATGGCATCCTTAACTTGAATTTAGGTTAATGAGATCTAAGACTAGAATTCTTTGTTTCATCTCATAATAGTGTATTGTGTACTCCATATTTGTTTCTCATAAAGAAACTGTGATAATCTTTATGGTAAAAGAAGGCAAAATCTGCATGATTCATTAAGTCCATGAATGTGAAACTTACTGCTATAAGGTTTCTCATAATTTTTTCATGATACCTTGTGTCAGGAGGTGGATCTAGCTATGCCACCAACTACAAAAGTCCTTTGATGAAGAAGGCAAAAATAGAGCTTCTGAAAAGGTATCTTTCTTGGCTATTTGCTAAATTATAATTATTTTGTGTTTGCATTTTCTCTTTCTTTTTTTGACTGATAATTCCTGAGCTTGTAAGAAGTTGGCCCAGTTGGTGTGATTTTGACACGTCAAAATCACAAAAGTTGAAGAAGGGTATTATAATTTAATGGGTCCTCATAAAGAAATACCCCATAGCATGAAACTTGTAGGATGCAGTTTTGTACAAATAAAATAGTGCATCTTCTTTAGAAACAATATATCCACTGGATGTATCAATTGTCAGTCAGTCTGCCTGGACATTCAACCAATTTACCAAATGGTATATTTGTGGAACACATCACTAATAGGCGCTACCAGTATGTGGTATAAAATTTCAGTAAATTTCACTAATACATCTAAAAAAAGGGATCAAATTTCAGTAAATTGGTTTTCAGTATCAGCTATACCACTTTGACTTGAGAAAATTTATCATATTATCTTTATAAAAATGGTACTGGCATGAATACAATTTTAAAATTATACACCAAACATGAAATGGTATATCAATCAGAGGTGAGCTGTCTGCAGACATTGTTTAGGTTCTTGCAAGGTATAAATTTTGGTTTTCCCCTTTATTTTGTACAGAAGGATCTAAATGACTAAATAGGTACAAGCTGCATGAAATATGATTTTTGCTAATGCTGATTTTTTTTGTCATATTATTGTCAAACAGTCCAGAGATTATAAATCATAAAACCATTAAGAGAACAGTGCAAGGTTCTTCTACCTCCATTTCCAGAAGGTACAAGTTGTTTTATCTTATATGTCATTTGTCCTTTAGCATTTTGCAAGATGAGCTAAGCTATATATATTTTTACAGCATACCAGCCCCAGCAAGACCAAACGGTTCTTCTAGAATTAATGGAGCTAGCAGTTCAAGGCCAGTTAACCCAATGTCAAGGAGGTAGTTGTGGTCAAGTTCATCAAATTTCGGGTTGTGCTGGTTTACCCGTTAGCAAGTTGTACAAATAGCGCTATGCGCAAGTCCTGGCCATGATGTTAAGAAAAGCAAAGAGACTTTGTTCCCTCCGGGAGTCATGTCAATGTGTTATTGAAATCTTTTATAGTCCTAAAAAAAATAATAAAAGGATATAAGCCACCATCCTATATTTTTTGTGTTCTTTCCGTTTTGCTTTTTGTTTATTGTTGAGGATCTTTTTATTGTGATTTTAGTTGCGGTAGAGAACCTTATTAGTGCCCAAAAAAACCTTATTGGTTACATATAATATTATAAAAAAAATTAACACCAACAATTAATTGAATAGTATATAATAAGAATGCTACATAATAATTAAATTCAAAATAACAATATCTATATTATAACATAGTCGAGAGAAACACGAGGTAGAAATGAATTACATTTCCCTGTTAATTTGTCCACACCCCAACTCAGGATCAAGGCAGCTGCTGTCAAGTTCTCAAAAAGATATTTTATTTTTTTGAGAGAGAGAAACGTGAGTTCTCAAAAAGATATTTTATTTTTTTGAGAGAGAGAAACGTGAGGGTGGTACTTAAATTTTATGTTATTTGGGATGTCAATTATTGATCCGATCTGACGGATTAATCTAATCTAATATGATTCTAAAATAAATGGGTTGAATATGAATTTAATTTTTTTAATCCGAATCGGGTTGGGTCAGATTCGAATCAACCCGATTAATTGTGTTTTTTGAAGTAATTTTATGATTTAATACTAATTAAAGCTTAAATCTCACTAATTATATACTAATTCTAATTCTGAGTCTGAATCTTATGAAAACCTGGTTTTCTGTGTTTATCTATTAACTTCGCTCCGTTTCTGTTTGTTTGGTGCCTAATGCTTAAAAAAATAAACTATACGTACTTGATAAGAATTTCTAAATTATATAATTAATTTGATATTGCTTTCTACCAAGGTAGTAACACGGATTTATCATACACGAACTCTGTGTTAATAACCAACTTGTTCTAATTGATGCTGTTAATCATGCAAAATGTTCCGCTATCTATTGAAAGAGACGTCCTAATTTGGGTTTCTCCAGAAAAAAATAAATTAAAATTCTATCATTTGTTTATGGGGTTCACCTCTATCAGGGAAGTTAAAAAATAAACTAAAAATTAGGAAAATACAATTCTACTGTACACTTTGTACACTATAGACATTTCGGTAATAGAAATTTTGTTAAATTTTGACATGCAACAACACTATATTGCTAAACTTCACAACAAAGCATTTTTAAATATTTCAGCGAATTTTTTTTTACTGAAATCAAAGTACAAGTATTTATTCTAAAGCCAAGAGTATGTTGTATGCACAAGTATACTAAGCCAAAAGTATGTTGTATGCTGTTTATGGACCAAACAAACATTGAGGTTGAAATATTGAAATTTGAGAGGAGAAATTGAATTGAGTTGTCTATTGAGATGGTGTCGTGCTGCTTGGTATAGCCTAGCGAACAAGCAAAGTGGCAATGTATCTGTAGGAAGGCAGCGAATGTGCCAGGCAGGAAATATGGATCAAGCCATGAACTTAAGAGGAGAATATAATTTTGAGCCGAAGAAATATAAGTTATACATTTAAACTTTTTTGTAATGACAGGGTAGGACAATTACAGCTTTTTAGACCTCAGCTAAAACATTTCACAAATATTCACTGTCATAAAAAACTATGGCAGCGAATGTGTCATAGTTTTTAGATCGTTGGATTAATTTTATAAGTAAGATCCATATTTAAATTTTGGGTGTATTACTTTTTAGAGCATATGTCGTTTGTCAAAATTAAAATTTATGTTATGTTATTAAATTAATAATTTTTAAATCTTTTAAAAGTGATATCTCTAAATTGAATGAAAATATTAAAATGATATTTTCATAATTAATATTTTGCTCCTCACCGATATGATTTGTCAAATTTAAATAATTATTTAATTTTATTTAGCTTCTACATCTCTAAAATTAAAATAATAATTATTAAATAAAATTTAACAATCAATTTGACAGTAAGATGCGAATGCTTTTAATATGCTCCATTCACGAATGCAAAATTTCTATGGCGCTTGATTGCCATAAATATATGTATAACAGCGGATGCTAATTCTCGCCCCTGCCTTCATTACTATTTTCTTCTCTTTGTTGACATCACTTTTTGACCGCCATGAAAAAAAAGTTTGACAGTGGACGAGAATTCTCGCCCCTACCTTCGTTACTAATTTCTTCGCTTTGTTAGCATCATCACTTGCATAGCAGCATACATCACCGATACATTCCGAAAGGATACTGCGTTGTCACTGTTGACATTGTTTCACTTCTCACTAATTGTATTGATTCTTCTACTTTCCGTTCAAAGGTTGAGGTTCACATGTTCATTTGTTTTTCGTGCGGTAGATTCCTCTCTACCTGCATGGTCGGATGGATAATAGTTATCATACTCGTATTTATTATACTTTTTAAATATAGATTCGAATAGTCTGAATATAAATATGGATATAAATTGAATTTTCTACATATATTTAAATACAAATCAGATATAGAATGAATATGAATATAAATATAAATATATTTTAAATTTTAATTTATATTTATATATATATATATATATATCATTGAAATATTAATTACATATTATTTTGATAGAATCATTAATTATAAAAATTAAATAATAAGTATAAAAGTTAGTTAAATATTAATTATTATTATTATTAGTAGTTCAAATATATCAATGAATTATTAGCACAAATTAGATATAAAATTAATTAGATTTAAAAAATAAATTAAAATCTAATAAAAAAATATATAATGTGAATTTTTTGAATATGTATTCGGATAAAATCAAATAATATCGAATCGGATAACTTTGGATAATATTGGATATTGATGCGATCAAATACGGATAGGTAATGATCAAATTATATCTTTATTCTTAAAAATTTTCAGATATGAATACAAATATTTTCAGATACGGATCAAATAATTTTTATTATTTTTTAGATCAATCATGAATAAAATTAGATAATTTTCCATCTGTTTACATCCCTACTCAAGGGAAGAAGAGGAGAGAGGCATCTTTGTCAGAAATATAAATTTAATACTTTCTAAATCTAACATCCACCGTACACGAACATAATTTTACGAACATATAAAAGGCTTTGAATGTACGTATCATATACTAAACTATTTTAAGGGAGAAATAAGAAACTGAAGGGAAAAAAAGATTTGGAGGATATAGGAGATTACATAACCCTAACATTCTAATTTGTTTAGATTGTTCCTAGAAGCCCCATAAAATCAGCTCTTCAATTGTGTGAACTTACTACCCAACGAAAAAGAACTAGATATCTCCTAAATTCACTTCATCGAAACAAATGAATGAATGATTTTCATTTTTGCCCGGCAAAGGAGACTGCAAACAACCACGGTACGCCGACATATGAAACAATACTTTACCGGATGCAAATAGAACAAAGAAAAAATATACCAGGAACTATTCATACTGAGAAGTTGCTTTAATTTGATATCATGATAGATCTTTGCAAAAAAAAAATGAAGAAAAGAAAAAGAAGATGCTAAACAGCTAGTTCTACTGATGACATGAGATTTTTATGTTAAATAGTCTTTAAAACAAGTCCCAAAAGCCAAAGACAACCACCACCGCCCAATATCAGAAGCAGACTTATTTTTTCAAGCCAAGTACCTGTACAGCCTCCTATCAGCTTTATCCCTCTCCAAGAACTCACGCTCGATAAGGGACTCGATGCGCTTCTTTATCACAACAGGGTTTGGCAAGAAACGTGCTTGAAGCTGGTTTGTCACCTCTGTGACTATGCTGTTATGATCCAAGACGCGCCTTGACTTCATAACACGCACAATAGCAGCCTCAATCTGGGGCTTTCTGTCCTCCTCAACCCGCTGACGTGTCTCCATTTTCTCAGGCTCGGTTTCTTTTTGTGCCACCACAGTACCGATCTTGACCTTCACGAGCTTGCTTGTAAACTTGTCATTGAATAGAAAAGAATCATCCTCCGAAATGTCCCTGCTCATCGGCTCCTTGCGGAGGACATTTTTGCCCCGGACACATGCCAGTGATTGGAGGCATCGCTTCAAGTCAGGACCTGGTATCTCAGTTGCCTGTTCAATTTCTCTATACGTTAACCGATCAGCTGAGTTGAAGAGCATGAGAACACACATTTGGTAGGTAGATACATTCAGCTCATGTTTCTGTCCTTTGCCGAAAGTGGCCTTTAAATCAGCATGACCCATATTTGTCTGCCATGTTAACCTCCTCCCATTGTGCGTCCCCAAGTAATATGCCTTAAACTTCTCACATACAACCACAATCTCAGCTGGGAGAATACAGGTATTGATGGTCTGAGTTGGCCATGACCCAGTTGTCAGAATCTGCACAGTAATAGAGGGCATATCAACCATGTCCAAGCCATAAGGGCTGTTATAAAATCCCTGCATGGTATCATGTGAGGTCTTTATATCATTAAACATGCCTTCAAGTTTGGATGTGAACTGGTAACCACATTCGGTTTTGAGTTTCAAAATCATGCCCCTCTCAGCCTCCTCTGACACTGACTTGGCAGAGAGTAGCCGCTTCGCTAGATGCTGCTTGTAGTATTTCTCAAATATGTCCTTCTCTTGCAAATATCTAAAAAGCACCAGGACCCGATCAAGTACCTGGTCAACATCATCATCAGATGCCCCTTTGACCCCCTTGCGAAGGGCGTCATCAACAAAGAGAGAAATAAATTCTGGCGACCGGTTGTTTATGTTTATGAAATACTCGAAAGAGGCATTGAGTGCATTCTGGAATGCTTTATCATTGTTAAATGACTTGTTAATGATCTCATTGTATTTCTCTCTCATGTCCAGCAGCCGTTGGATGAAGTCAACTGGATTTTTCAACCGATCTGGGTCAGTTACCAGTTGCTTACCTGTTTCCTTCAAATGGGAGGCCATCACATCCTTTATTAGACTTAGACCACTCGGGACCCGCTTAAACAGATTGTACATGCAATTTAGGTCCTCATACATATCATCTACTAGCATTGGAATGAGACCAGAGTTCTCCATATGCACCAGCCTATGCATATGGGTCTCTACCAACTCCTTCTCTACCACAGCAGTTATCTTATGTTCTGTTCTGCTGTCCAAGTAGTGTGACACCCGCTCTGTTTCTTCATTGATTCTCTTTTCAGCCATTCTCAGGTAGTTGCTACAGTTGTAAACCTCTATATACTGCTGAGACTCCCCACTGTAGAAGCTAGCAGATACATCCAAGAAGGATTTCTCAAAAACCTCCTGGTACACTGATGAGCCCAACTCAGTGAGCATCTTGGTGACATTCCTCATAAGCCCGCGATTTATCACCTCACCCATTCTCTCTCTATGTATTTGCTCAAGTAATGTGTCAACCAACCGGGTTTGGATCTTTCCTGAGTAGATTATGTGGTCCCGCCAGAGATTGAGACCAAGTTCATAGACAGGTGTCTTATGATGGGATGGTATGTAGGTGCGGTCCATATACATCAGTACATCACGAATCATTTGCATGGACTTGGTATGGTCACCCCATTTGCGGTTGAGTTCATCTAGAAATGAGCCTTGAGCCGACTCTATTGATTTCCCCATTTCTTTAAGGTGCCTGGTCACTGTCACGATTAACCCATTGTACTGCCTCTCCCCAAATTTGTACAAAACCATGTTATATGCATTCCTGAAAAAAAAAATACTTGTAAGAATTTTCAAGAAAAACTCATTTTCTCCCATTCACAATCATGGATATAGCTGATTTTTTTTTCCATATGCCTTTAGATTTTTGTTGGCATGAGAATGAAAATAATGATAAGTTGAATATGGTCTCTTTAAGCTAATCTGAAAAATAAAGCATTAATATTCATAAAGTTGTGCCTTTTCCTAGGTTATCTGCAAGAATATAAGTAAAGATCACGTTCAAGGAAGTTTCTAGGTCTCATTATTTGGCACATGTCAAACGTTTAGGGGCAAAAACCAAAAAAACAAGAGAAAAAAATGTCATTTAATTTTATTAAAAGTGTTACTATCTATGTTACATCACCTCAGCTGATGACAAGTTTCCAATGATAATCTTGGGGAAAGTTTTTTTTTCTCTTTTTAAGATATTATAGAAAAGTAATTGTCAAGTAAATGTACAGTCCTCAGCAATCTCTCTGCTGAAACATTTCACGTGCATAAGATGCAGCCCACAAACAAATTGATTGTGAATTAATTCTATCTACTGAAGAGAGGAAACGTATCTGCTGCCATACTTTTTCTACAGCAGCCACGTGTCATAGTTTTTTTTTGTTTCTACGAAAGTGGGATCCACTTAATAATAATAGCCCCTGCATCTAATCACAGTTGTTGTGATGAAAATGAGCTGTTGTGATTTAATAGCAGCTGCTGCCATAATTTTTACAGATCTCTGAACAGAAACTTTTCTTAAAAAAATGCTCTAAGTTTGTGGGAGCAAAAGCATCTGCTCAATAGATTACAATTGAAGTCCAGCGAAACTTAGAACTACCATATGACTTTGCAATCCAAGCTTCGTGCATACAGGTCACTAAAACTGTAAACAGTTTACTAAAAAATCAAACCTAAATTATGAGTAAAAGTGCAGAGCAACTAATGACAACAAAATCCAACTTAAACAAAAAGTATTTCCTAGTTTTTCCATCTAATACCTAATTAGAAATGTTTTTTCTTTGCTTCCCAATTTTTCCAATTATTGCATATCCTCTTCCTGATACCTAACGACAGGACATCAAGAGTGCTAAACAAAAAGCATAGTTTTCATTGTTCGATGGAGAACCATATACATGGAACAAAAAGGGAACATTTCGATGTCCTAATTTCATTAGAGGTTAAACTTCCACCACATCGCACTATTAAAATTACAAAAGAAAAAAAAAAGAGACAAGGATTACCTATAGAGCTCCTCAAAGCTGAGACCGCTGGCGTTGTGATTGTAAATCTCGTTAATTGCGTGCTCGATGATTTGCCATGTACGTTCGGCGTACTTGGGATCTACCTCGATCCTGTGCTTGTACGCCTCGATCTTAAAGACCTTCTTCTTTGATTGATTACTCATCGCTCAACTCTCCGACGAAAACTAGGGTTTCAATAAAAGAGAGGGGAAGAAAAAAAAAGCAAGAGTCGGAAGGGAAGAGATTTATTGATGTGGCAAACCCGCAATCGAGGAGGGAAATTTTTTCAGCGAAAGCTTGCGATGGTATGTATTCTTTTTTCTTTGTATTTTTATATTTTCGAACAACAATAAATGAAATTAGTATTTCTTTCCGATTTCACCGCTATAAATTTTACTATTAGTGGAGTTATAATATTTTTAGATTGGCCTGTTAAGTATTCGCTTTATTATTGCATCTTGGTGGCATTTAGAAATTACATATGCAATGAGGCCTTTGATTCGAAATTTTGACGGTTACAGTAGTAACTACCAAGCATCCTTTCGATTACTTTGATCGAGACGGGTCATTGCTGAATTCTGATGTAAACAAGTAGGTCAATATAATTTGAGAAAGTCTGATCTGTTGTTAATGTATAATATTGTAACCATGTTTTGCATTAATTTTCTGAGTATGTTACCAATTTTTTTTACTGCTAAAATTGAAGGAATTTGGCGATGAAATGCATTCATTATGGTTCCGAGGTTTGGACGGAGGGGGACGCGAGGGAGACCGACGATATGATCTCTTTCGTCTAGGGTTTTTAAATCGTTTTGCGAGGTCGAAGGTTGCAAGTGGTGAAAAGTTTTCAAATTCTTAGAGGCGAGGGAGTCTAGAAGGAGATCTATGAAGAGGTGTGGCTAGAGACTGCGAGGAGGCATGATCAGAGGTCTAGATTAGAGGTTGGGAGTGGTGTTTATACTTTATACTTGGATGTCTGATCGAAGGACGCTGACTTAAGAGTGATGCTTGTACTTCAAACATGACGTGGCTTGAAAGGAAGAAGAGATTGAAAGAAGGAAAGAGAGGGGAGGTGAGAGAGGGCGGAGGCGGGAGGCCGACGACGCAACCTCCCCCACTTAAGATTTTCAATAAAGTTGTTGACATCGTTTCCACCTCTTGATTCACAAGAGCAACCTTGTTTTGCAAGGAGCGACCTTTACTATTAATCAAAATAGTATCAATTTCATGAATTTAAGATAAGTTTGGATTCACTCAATATTTAAGATTTTTTGTATAATAAAAGATAATAAAATGGTGCTTTATATGGCAGTAGTAGAGTTTTTCAATTTAAAGACTTGCATTGGCAGATGTGTTTTATATGCAAAGTTATTATTTACTAGAGCATTTATCATGTTTGATGTTTTTTTTGCATGCCTCATTATTTACTGTAGATAACATTTATTTTTATCTGTGATTTATGTTAGTTGATTTACTTTCAATTTTCTTCAAATGATGCGGCAGAGGTGTTTCAGTTTGGCACGAGTGTGAGATGTGCACAAGTGAAAATAATAATATGATGTGATGAGTGATGGAGCAACGATTAGAAACTCAGAAATGATTTTTGCATTACAGCGATCTAGAAAATTTAAGAAATCGATTCATTTTTAATTGACGTGACAAAATAAAAAAATTAGAAGCTGCTCAAGCGTTGAAGATGATCTTATGTATCCACATGGTGATCTACATCTACATATATCAAATGGGGCTTAATGATCTCACATCTTTTGTTCTGTTGCATGAAATTATCATCATTGTTAATTATTTTTCCTAAAGTTTCATATTTGAAGCTAATAAATATGTAAATGTTGTTTTATTATGACTCCACAAATTCCATTTCTTTTCATCATTTTATTGATATACAGATCTATACCATATTATATTATATTATAAAAAACGTACACATTGAATTCATCCAGTGATATTGTAATATTCTTATAAAGATTGAAATATTTATATCTTAATTTATAATTGGGATTGATTTCTTTTACAAAAACAACGGTTCAGAATCCAATCAAAATCACATTTTAATAGAAAGATTTAAAAAAAAAGTTATCGTTCAAATAAATTAACTATTAATTATTATTAAGCTTTTTATGGAGTTTACTTAGAAAGAAATTTTTTCTATATTTTATAAATTATTTTTAATTAAATAATAAATTAATTTTATTTAAAATTTAAGAATCCTTATAACTAATTTAGAGATAAATTATTAATAATAAAATTAGTGTTATGCACAATTTACTTTTAAGGATTTTGCACAACAAGGGATGAATTTGAAGGATTTCATGATGTGAATTGGGTAAAAATTAAAAAAAAATTGGTCCAATAAATATCTAGGATCGGTTCATTATTACTAACCTTTTTTTATTTGTTTGCATCACAAATTACAATCACACATGTACCTACAAGAGAGATTGTGATACCATACCTATGGTCTTTAACGTAGCTCTATTCCTCTTCAGTTCACCTTGAATCCGAAACAAGAAAACGGCGTCGAGTCTGTGCTAGCGTCCTCTTCGTCTGCTCCTAGCTTTATCACCCGTTATTTGATCGATTGCTTAATCAATAATTATTTAGCAAATATTTAGAGGAAGAGAGAAAAACTGAGTTGAAAATTATAATCACATAATGTATGTCCAGATATGATATTTATAGACTCCAAATATCAGTTCAAAAACTCATCAAATTCGTACAACAATTAAGGCTTGAACTGAATATAAAATGGCACATTAACTGCTGACCTTTCAACACTAAAACTGCCATAACTTCATCTAGAGAACTCCAAATGACCTCAAATCTTCATTGTTGGATTTTACACTCTGAGGGCTATGATTTGGTCATTTGTCTAGATTAGTTATTGTTTGCCCTTTCAAATTTTAGTTCAAAATAACCTTAAAATCTTATCCAAATTTATGGCCATAATTATGATCTCTTCTCTATCTCTTTATTTGTTTACTAAATTATATTGGGCTTTGAGGTTTAAATAAATTTATATCTCATAATAATATTTTCACATTATTATAATACATGAAATTTATATTATACTCATAATATGCACATGTTAATAAATTTATTTTTTTCCCGCTAGGAAGTCATGTTATGTGACATAATATTTTAACAACTCTTATATGTACCTATATTTCATTCAATATGAAATCTTGTACATATATAATATATTAAAATATTTATTCTTATTTCCCGTTCAGTTGGTGTGACCTATGTCGAGGATCTATATTATGTTGGTAATGAAATAAAATATTTTATTTCATAAACTGTAAGCGGTATTCTAGTTATACATTACAGTTACTCAAATAACAAAGATGTTTGGCAAACGCTTACAAAACTTGATCATTTTAGTAATGTTATTATTAACATTACTTGTGTCCATTCCTTGCCTTATGATATTATAATTATTATACAAAGTAGGACTGTGTCATCTTTGTATTATAATTATTTTTGATATCCATTAAGTAAATTATAAAATTATAATTGTACTTTAGTTATATTGGATCCATTTATAATTCTACTTTATCAAGGGGCCTCATAATGGTAAGGGCACACGTTGACATTCCTTATAAAATATCATTTCTCATTACTAATGAGTGACAATGATACTATTGATATATACCTTTTCCGGCACAAGTTATATATAAATAACTATTACTTTTATCACTGCTTGTTGCAAGCAGCTTTTAATAGTAATTACGTTATATATTTCTCATGTGAAAAAGATACATGTCTCAATCTTAGAATCAAAGATACGATAAAACATTAATGACACAAACACAATCCATATAATGTTTTATCTATTAGGTCTGTTTAATATATAAAACATTTCATATATTCGTGTTATTAAACGATAATCTTTTATCAACGTTTACAAAACTATAATGTATTTTAATCAACACGATAGTCTTATATGACATATTAATGTTCCTGTTAATATCCAAGATCTCTAAACATTTTAGAGTTATATATTCATCTTATTTAGAGTTCTGTTGTTCAAGATCAAGTGCATCTTCTTGAACATTCTAAATATGAATATTGAACTCATGGAACAAAAATGTTAACAACATTCAATTTATAAATATAACATAAAGTAATCATCAAAGATAACTTTTATAACACAAATCTAACAGAATTCGACCGATCGATAGAAAATAACAATTCAAAGCAGCCATTTTCAAGAGCAAAGAGTAGTTTGGTGTCTCTACGAATGGATGTCTTTTGTCTACGATGATTTTGAAATCCATCCATAACATGCTTGTCTACCGTTAAAGAATCTCCTTTAACGGAACTCGATAACTTATTAAACCGATAAGAGGTTGGAGGATTTTTCACTCTCACTAGGCCATAAGATTCAGTTCTGACCAAACTGTCGGTTAATCAATAGTGGTCAAAATCTGGCATAGTTCAACACATTATTGTACATAAAAGAGATCGTGATACTATTCAAGGTTTTTTCGTGAGTCCTCAAAATGGGATGACATAAATATTTTGGTCCAAACACTAATCGGTCGTGTATTAGTAGATGATATTGATGTGTATTTTGCTAAGCTAATAAATATCCTTATTTATACTCAATTTCAGCCGCAAGCGCATGGCCTAGTCAAGTAGTAGTTGGAGTGTCGAACCACAAGGACAAGAGTGAATTACCGGTTATCGCAAATTTAACTAATTTAGATAATCGAACGAGAGTTTTGTATCAAACTAAAAGTAAATAAATCTAACAACAACGACTGAAAAGTTTATCAAATAGAGGATTTTAGGGGTTTTCGGTTTCACTCTCACTCGTTTGGTCAATTCACTTTATTTGATCTTTTAATATGTTCTAGTGTTTGTCGGGGATTCAATCTCAGATTTAGTACCAAATTTATACTTTTGTGCCTTGATACCGTACCTAAACAATTCGGGTTTCACGATTAAGTACCTCACCTTACAAGTCTAAGCCCATTAAGATCAGTGAATCACTTTGACATAACCTAGATTTTGTACTTCGTCTTTCGGTACCTCACACAATTTTTAGGGTTTACTCGGTTTTCCCTTAGGTAATAAGTTTCACGATTAAGTACTTGGTCTACGACCTAAATCACTATTTTGGGTCAGAAGATTCGGTTTCACCTTTCTGTTTCCGCTTTCAGTTCTAAGGTAACATGCAGTTAATTAAAACTAAGCATTCAATTTAGATAAAATAACAATCACAAACAATAAGAACTAAAAGATCAACATACGAGTACAATTAAACCATTTGAGTTATCGAGTTTACACCTAGACCCCTAGAAGGGTGTCTAGCCACAAATCATGTCAAAGGTTGTACAAAGATTCATGTTTAAACAACAGCAGAACATGAGAAAAGAGTAAAGAAAATAATACACCAAGAAGATCTACGATTTCTCATCCGGTTCTTGAGTTATCCTTCAAATCTCTCTCCAATGGTATTCTTCATCTTCTTTCTTGCTTAGGATATATTCTCCAAACAGTTAAGAGATGTCCTGGGACGAAAGGGTGTCAAAATCTCTTAATTCTCATGAGAAAACCGCTTTTAAAACGCAAGTTCGCGCCGCCATCCCCAAAATTGCGGTCCGACATTCTGAAATTGCGATCCGTAATTTTTACATTTTTTTCCAGAACGAACCAGAGAGAATTGCGGTCCGCAATTTTTGTATGAGAATGCTTTTAACTTGATTTTTCGTGTAAGTCCGACCCATCTCATTCCAAACATTATTTCTCATGTTGAATCCTTGTTTACACTCAATAACCTACAAAATAATAAGAAATACAATAGTATCTCGAACTCGACATAAAAACTGAATAAATTCTAACAATTAACATAAAATACATAGTTTTTGAGATAAAACCCTAATTGAATATAATATATAATTGAGACCTATCATATATCTATATTGGTCTACGATGTATTGCCACTCGAAATCAAGATATTGGAATTGAATTGGTCAATTGATTTATAACCTTTCAAACACAATCAATATATATTAGAAGTCCGATAACTTTTTCACCCGTAATTTGCAAATATTTTCATAATTAGTTTTATAAATAGTATGTTTTACTTAGCAAGAACTTTATTTTTTTATTTTTCTTCCCTAAGTGTTCGTGCCATTTGTCTCTAAGGCTTCAAGTTTGTCAGTAGTGGTCAGATCATTGTCTTTCTTGAAAAAAAATGACAAAAAGATATTGAAACCTTTTTTATTGAAAGATTTTCGTAATTATTACTATTAATCTTTATCTAAATTTTCTTCTTTCTATGTTTTACTGGAGTTCATTCTCCGAGAAATTCTATTTTAATCATTACTAAAAGATTATTTTAATATCTCTTCATAAACCTTATTAGGTTTAATGATTTTATCAGAAATCTTATAAAGACCAATCTTATTTGATATAGCTATTTGTAAAAGTATCTTACAATTTAGAAAAAAAATATTTCTTATATAGATTATGAATAAATTTACAATAACTATCAAACATACACATCAGCTAATAAAAAAATCATAGAGAGTATCGGACCGTTGCTGATAGTGCTCCTCCACCGTGAGAGTTTATATGAGACCAAACCATTTCACTAGTTTCGGTTGAGTTTCTTTCTCATACATAACTTAATTTTCCAACTTATTTTGTACAGTTAATTAAAATATCATAATTCTCAATAATAATTTATTTAAATTAAATAATAAAACATCATATAAAATAAACTGCACCAAACTACACACAACTTGAATAATAAATTTTGATATTGATGGTTAGATGGTATGAATGATGTATCGGTATATGCGCCCAATATATATATATATATTAAAACTTAGCGGTCACTGTCAAGTATAACTCCCAATATACTTTCTATGAGACAAAAAAGAAGAAATTAAAGCCAATAATGACCGATCATTAAATATTTCCCAATCAACTAATAACGGTTGGTAAGGACTAAGGAGTAAGGACAAAACTTGTACATTATAGTAATAGTAGGACTGCAAGTTAGTCAAGCCGAATCAAGTCGGCTTAAGCTGAAATTAACCCAAAATTGTATATGTTGGTAAAGTTATGGAATACAAAAAATAAACTTGCAACGGATATTTCCTTCAAACACCCATTTTAGCTATCGAACTCAATTTAATTCGATTTGAGTTGACTTCGAATTACAGACAAACCAATTATTATAATTTCTTATATTTATTGTTTTATTATCATAAAATTATAGTTTAAATAAGTATATTCACATTTCTTAGAATTATATATATTTTACTGATTTTATAATTAAAACCCATCTATATTTGTAAATATATATTAAATTATTAATAATTAAATATAAATGACTCAAATTATCTATACTATTATATAAAGCATCTAAGAATTGGAGGGTCCATTTTTTGTCATGGTAAATTTTTATTATACCCATTTTATCCCTCAATTAGACGGATAATATTTATTGTTGGTTGATCAAACGTATGTGATCGCGTCCATTGATCCCCTCTTTCTCTCCATTTCTTTCCCTTATATACTATTATTTCCATAATTTTTATTTTTTTTATTTAGCAACCTTGTGCATATTTGGTAAGAAATTAATGGTGATAATATATGTTAGAATAATTTACTTTTCTTGCCATAAAAATCATGAATCATTAACTCATATTGTGCAAAAATCTCATCCAAGATTAAATATAATCTTTATTATATGTTTTCTCTATAATTTGGTGAATTTATAATTTAATATTAGATAAATGTGAATTTTTTTAATTTATAATATTTTAATATTTAAATAAAAAATTCTGCTGCAATGCGCGGGTATATAACTAGTATAAAAGAAATTACATATCAAATTATGACCAATCGGATCGAACTGAACCAATAAAAATAGCATCTAGATCAAGCCCAAGCCGGACAGTTTTTTTTTTTCATTCGAACCGGAACTAATTCCGAATAAAGCTCGAACGAACCGCGAGTCTTTTAGTATTTCTTACCTAACAGTCTAGCACCGTTAATAATTTGGGTGATTATATTATTATATTGATCTCCTCCTAAGCTACTTGACCCTCAACGGGAGTATCCTCAGCAATTGAGAACGGTCTTTCATAAGATCCGCAAACACCTTCAATTTGGGTTGCAAGAAAAGTTCGTAATTCGTAATTCGTTTGGTATTTAATTCGATTTTAGTTTAAGTTTGATTTGTTTAATTAGACTTTTTTGATAGTTCAATTTGAATTCGGTTAGATAAATTTTTTAACGAACTAGTTCGAGTTCGATTCATAATAATTCGATATATAGTTATTTGTATATATTTTTAACTATTTAGTAAATAATATATACAATAACATAATTCTTTTATCATAAAATTAATAAAATATTATTAATTTATTATTTAATTAATAAATATTAGTTATATTTTTTAATTTTAATATAAAATTAATAAAATATTAATCATTTTAGCTCTAGTTATTTATGATAATATAAAAATAAATATAAAAATTAAAATAATTAAATTCATTTAGAGTTCAAGTTTAATTTAGTTCGAAATAATTTTAAATCAAACTCAAACACTAATAAGTTCGATCGAATTCGATTCATATGTGAATCGTGATTCACTGATCTGAGATGGGCGAACACCAGCAGGATGGAGAGGACCCCATGCTGATCCGATTATTGTGGAGCCGTCCGTACCCGTTTGCGAACGAACACGACATGTTTCCCGAATACCGTGAGAACCATGACCCGTGAACTACTCTAGTCTATTGCAGTCTCTCCAGTTCTCTTTTCTACCAACACATCAGCCGTTCAATGGCGACGATGCCGTGTGCATTGTCCCCGGGCCAAGCAAGATCCGCTGCTGTTATCTGGTTGTCCTCCGCCGCTCTCTTCCTGTTGATCTATCTCTCCGCCATGAACGCTCCTCCTCGCACCTTCCCTTACATCTCCTCTACTAACACCTCCGCTTCTCCCATTCCATCTTCCTCCCACTCAGGTGCATGCTTACTCATTCTTTCATTGGATATTCTTTTCTCTTGTTCTTGCTCCTTATTTTGGATGACTGCATCGCAGATCTGGCAGTTAAGGAGAGGCGATCGGAACTCTACGACAGGATGTCTCGTGATTTGGATGAAAAAGGCGCTGTTTTCCTACAAGGCGGGGAGACCTCTCAGTCTCTGTCTCTTTCTGATATTTTTGAGCTGAGAGATGGTGTTGTTGTACCAACTCCCAAGGTATAATTGGCCTATACTAACAAAATGCAGTGGAATTATCCATTACTTCCAATTGAACCAGAATTCTCCAAGAAATTTGAGAATTCTCAAGTTCTTATCTATTAGTTTGTAATTGACTTACCTTTTTTTTTTTCTTTTAATTGAATTCACGATTCCTTTTTGGTTGGAAGTGCAGGCTGCAAAACCCCCGGTTCGAGCAAATGTGCTCTACCTGAATCCTGAATTTTCAAAGCCTATATCGTATGTAAACTTTCCTTCTCTTAGTGAAATGTCTTGATTTGCAATACATGCATTAATTAGCTTTCGTGTCATGTACATTAGGCAAGTTTCAATAAGTTGTAGGTGTTGTTTAAGAGTCCAATTGCATACATATTTTGGTGACAATTTCTCAGTAATACGCTATTCTTTCCTAGTTATGGGTTTAAATTCTTTTGAAATTACTACCACACGTTTATGGTCCAAAGAGGAAAATAAGCATCTAGTGCTTTTTGTTTGGTTGAATTCTGTAATTTATTAATTAATATTGGATTCTTCATGAATGAGTTATCTGGCTGCTTGTACTCACAATTTCCTGTTTTGCACAGGGAGGCTGTGAAGGAGGTATTTCTCCCTTACTTTGATGGAGGTATGTACTGTATCTTACAAATAACCATATTAGCTGATGCTTCTTACTCTTTACTTGCTAGTTGAAATACTGCTGAGGCAAATATTGCACACTAATTCATTTAATCCCCAAAACATTGGCACCAATTTTCACTTTTACTTCCATTTGTGGTCTGATGCCATATCAAAATTGGATCTTAAACACAAGTTTTGACCAAAGGCATGAAAGATTTACTATCACTCATGCCATACTTACTGGGGTTCCAAGTCCTTGTTGTAAAAGATACTCTTTTTATATTCCTTAAAATGTTTAGTTTGAAGTTCCTTCTTTGCTATTTTTTCATGTTCATGTGTTTACTCGTGGCATGCAGCAATTTGGTTCCAAAATGATAGTATGTACCACTTCAGCATGTTCCATGCCTCCCATCACGTCACACCTGTTATTGCCACTGAAATTGAGGTACATTAAAAGCCCTGTTTTATTTCATTTGGACTGAAATTTATTTTTTTAGATTCAGTTTGTTGATATGCTCGGTTCTTTTTTTGTTGAGATTGAAGCTGAAGCAGAAGCTGTTAAAAGAGTGACCAAGTCTATTTGCCCTTTAAATATTACACTGGATCGTGTGATTCTGACATCTACTGGTGTAATTCTCGGTTGTTGGCAGGTTATACATATTTCCTCTCAATATTTATTATGTTCAGGGATGCTCACTTTCTTTTATTTTATATTCTAAAAAGTCAAGTAGAATTCACAAGCTATCACTGTAAGATTCTTGTGTCACCCTGCAGAATCTCAAAGTGCCAAATATGTTCTTATGAGATTGGAATATCATGCAAGTCCGTCAACAGTGATAGTAAATTATGGACTTGCTCTTGTAGCTCATTGGGGATAAATGACACATCTTACCATTTCTCTGACATAAATGAGCATAAAACATAAGAATTTTAGTAGCGTGGGGTAATTCGGAGGAGGGTGGTTAATGATATTGCCCTCATGTTACAGGTTTTAATACAATCTAATTCTCAGGCTTCTAATGGTGCATGAGCAAATTTCCCTATTAATGCTGTTGTTTTTGTCCTTATTCTTCTTCTAGCTTAAGCTGTAACATGCGGTTTATACTAATACTTCTTCCATATTTATGATGTTTAGGTGGTGTCTGGAACTGATCCAACTGAGATCAGAGAAAAACTAAGAGAAGCCCTTCCACAAGCACCTGCAAAGCAACTTGTGAGTGGAGCACATGAATTTTCCTCTTTTCATTGTCATGTTTTATTCACTGTTTGACTAGTTTTCTCATTCACACTTTTCCTCTTTTTCATTGTCATATCTTATTTACTGTTTGACTAGATTGTCAAATCTCATTCACAGATTAAATGGTATGGGCACCTTTTAGCAGTAGTATCCATATATACCTACATATTTCTTGAAGCCAAATCTGTAGGTGTCAAACTTGTATAGAAATTTAGGTTTGTTACAAAATACCACTAGTAAAGGTATGGTGATAATCCTAGGTTGGCTTCTCATATATATAGTAACTATTATGTGATGGCCTTTCGACAAAGTGATAAGAACAGCCCATGTTCTTTTTATTTTGCAGTATGATCTTGTTCTGCTCCATACTTCATTTGCAAGAATTTTGGGGCATCCAAAGCTTTCTGAGGTACAACATGGAAATATTTCTTCTTAGTCATTACTAAAGTGGGCATGATATTATTTAATGTTGTTAGAACTTGGTCTATTTCTTTGTAATATTTTATGTCTGCATTTTCTCCCTTTCAGTTCTGCATTATGTATTTATTTATATGCTTTTGTAGGAAAGTAAAACCCCCTCTGATCAACTCCAATTCTTTCATGAGCTGGTTGCAAAAGTTAATGCCAAGCTTCGAGGTTTTAAGTTAAGTTCTAGAATAGAACAGCCATCTTCTAAGTGTACCTCTATTTTTCTACCCTTCTGGAGTAACTTCGTTGAGATTTTTTTAAAGAAAGATGGTTTTCCTTAATTAGGGCTAATTGCTTTTGCATTGCTATGTGCAGGCAATTGTGAATGAGCTGTGGTTTGTAGAAGAGTATGATGTATTAGCACTTGCACTGGATGGAAGGATGAAAGCTAGGAGATTTCATCTTGGATGCGATGGAGTTGTCAACAATTAAGGCTCTTCTTAATGCGAGAATTTTCTTTCATGGAAGGATGGAGAGTTCTTCAACAAATAGCATTGTTGCTCTGAATTCCATCTCGATGTTAGTTCAGTGGATTTGGCAAATTCACAGAATTGCCTAGGAATTCAGTAAACCTACCTCTGCATGATCCCAAATGAAATCATGGAGCAATTGCTGACATAAAAAATAAAAAACTCTTTTCTTTTTAGTTTTCCATTGCCGAATCACCATAGTTTGTAAAGTGTAAGTTTAAGTCAAAATTAGTATTCACAATCGATAGTTCAGTTTTAGTTCTACGGTTGTGCGAGATTAATATTATCAGTTGACAGCTAATATGTAATTATATAATGTTGTTCAAAACCTTGCGGTAAAGCTCTAAAAAACAATTTCATTTTCATTCTAGATAGACAAGGTCTTAATTTATTAAGTTTAATCCACAAATGAAAAGAGACAAATCAGAAAATGAAAAGCTCCTTTATTAGCATCTACTTATCTACTGGCACAGGCATACAAGATTTTTACACATCTATATTTTACATCTAACAGAGTCATTAGCAGCTCACTGAAATCAAACAGACGCATAAAGGATAGAAATATAAAGGAAGAGAATACTGGCTAAAAAAGAGCAGCAGCACACATCTAGTCTGCAGGACCGTCTAATACTTTTGAGCCACTATTATAATAGGTACTGATGTCAAAGTTAGTAACCGCATTTGGGCCTCTCAGTTCAATAGCTGCTATGTCATATGCCTCAGCTGCTTGCTCTTCAGTGTCTGGTTTCAGTAGAAAATGAACAACTTTTCAATTAGTGCATCTTCTTTCTAAATTCATAGTGATATTCTGACAAAACGTTGCATACCATAGGTTCCAAGGTAGATGTCCTTAGTCTCTCTGCTCTCACCAACTCGACCAATACGAGCTTGAAATTTACCATCTTTCCTCCTTTGAACCCAAATAGAAAATAATAATTTAGAGGCTAATTGTTAGTGCTGGAAGTACATTTTAAACATAATTTCAACTATCATTGTTTTCCATTAAAGAAACCTGGTTACTCCTCTGAATTGTGAAGAGCCTCTGGAGAAGCAAGTACTCTTCCTGCAATGGCAAAATTTGAATGAAAGATATAAGCGCTTCTACTGTTTAGAGAAATAGATATTGACTGTAAGCATCCAATTGGAACCTGACAAATATACCTTCTTACATGGGCCACATACTCATCATGCGACATGGTCTTCATGGTCTCTAGGTCCTTCTCATATTCTGAAACCTGGAAATAAGGCCGAACGAAAAGTTATATAACTGTTTTAGAACATATTAATAAATAAAAGCTGAAAGTGATTCAAAATTTCAAATTACTGGAAAGTTAAGCTTGGCTTCTGAGGATGGGCCCCAGAATTTCAGAACAGCAAGATCATGAGCTCTAGCTGCCTTCTCTTCAGTATCATAACTACCTGTACAATAAAAATTCTAGTTGTAACTAATATTGTTATTGAAAATGGTAGTATGGGTAATTTTAAATAAGAAGAATGCTTGCCTAAGTAGACTGGTGCATAACAGAAAAGCAACCACCATAGCGCCAATTGTACAAACAAAAAGAATAACGATCAGGAATAATATTACCAAAGAAAAAAATCAGAAAAAAAAACTTTCATGGTAATCAATTTGTTTCAGTCAAACCTGAATTAGAATAAGTGACATTTTAATTATTGTATAATGGAAGAAATAATGAAAATAATTAAACTTCAAAACTAATTATAATTTGTTTCAGTGAACAATGACAATAAATGACAATTCAATGATCCGCACAAATTTAAAAATACTGTACTTCAATTGCCTAATTCAAATTTGAGCATCATACATGATTTAACTGTGTTTCAGCTCTTATCTATGATTATACATTCTTAACATCATTAGCAAAATAAATAAGCTATGAGCTTTAGCCTGTTGCCAATTTGTAACAATTAATTAGTGGTTCACTTACTGTGCCTCCCCTTCCTTTTCCTGCCTTCAGCGCGGTGTAAATTATCCCACAGATGTGCCTCATATTTCCCACTCCACTTCAACCTACAATTCAAAAGAAATATCGAAACAAAAGCAAACAATAAATACAACAAAAAAAAAATCTTGAAAAAAAGGAAACAAAATGGTCGAAGCAACAAAAAGCACAAATTTAACCTAGTGACGCCATGATAGCTAGACGACCGAGGTGCCGCGTACTTCCTTATGGCGGCGGCTACCAGCGGGCTCTTAGTTGCCAACGGAGTAGCTTCAGAGTCCGCTGCTACAATTTCTCTCCTCCTGAGGCCCCATCCGCTTGTGGTGGTGGGTCGACGCCCGGATTCTCTCCGGCGACTTCAGCGTTTTCCTCGGCCTCCGATTTCTTCGTGTCTGGATCCTGATCGGTGGATCCGGCTGTTGGATTGGTATCCCGCGCAGAGTCGGGGTGGGTTTCCGACGGGTTTGGAGATCCGTGCATCGTCTCAGTCTCACCCGAATCTTGACACGCTCAACGAAGAACAGATTCCAGTCTAAATGGAAGCCCTAGGTCGTATTTTTATTATTGCGATTGGAAGTTTGAAAGACTTTTGCTACTCTCTAATCTCAAGAGACTTGGATCAACGGTTAGGATTATAATTGGTTGGTTCGAGATTTTTTGTGATGGTCTCTTTCATAGCAAGTCCATGGACCATGGGCCAGTCGAGGGACTTAAATGTCGGGGCCCAATGTTTGTGTGGTCACTGTGGTGGAGTCACGAGTCCCCGTCGGTTGACTTTAGTTTAACAGGGGTCATGTTTTAGAGGTTAATATTTCGTTAATCCAACTCTCTCTGAATTTAATTTTTGATCTCTTCTGAATTATCTGATTTTTTAATTGAGAAAAAATATTTAATATATAATAATGAAGTAATTATATAAATATTCTAAAATTTTAAGTTCCATAAAGGAACAACAATAACAACAATAAAGTCTTTAATCCAAATAAATTGGGGTAGGCTAGAAATGATATCCAATCTGAAAATATAAGATCAAAGATCTCAAATATCAATGATAATAATAATAATAATAATAATAATAATAATAATAATAATAATAATAATAATAATAATAAATAATAATAATAATAATAAATAAATAAAAATAATAATGATAATGATAATGATGATGATGATGATAATATAATAATAATAATGATGATAATGATGCTAATAATAATAGTAATGCTAATAATAATAAAATAATATAGTAAACCTACATTATAAAACATATTTATAAATTCTAAAAATTAAAAAATTAAGAATCTGAAATTTACAACTCTATTACTAGACTCTAACTCATAAATTATAATTTTGTACATGAATCGTCATTTTCCAAGCACTCATATCCAAAACAAACCCTTTAGATATATTTTATTCTTTTAAATTATTTTTTATTATTTCCTCTCATATCAGTCTCGATCGATCTTTTTTCTCTTCTTATATTATTAAGGCGACTTAGAATACCACTACATACTGGTTCCTCATGAGGCTTTCGTTGAATATTACCAAACCATCACAAATAATATTGAATCATTTTCTCTTAAATTGATGCTACTCCAAATTTGTCTTGTATATCATCATTTCTTATTCGATCTCTTTTTGTGTGACCGTATATCCAACGCAACATCCGTATTTTAGCTACATTAATCTTCTAAATGTGTTGTTGTTTTGTAGCCCAGCATTCTGCGCTTACAACATCGTGGACCTAATTGCCGTCATGTAGAGAAAAGTTTTTATAATTGACATGATTATATATTATTTTAAATTTTATTTTATTATTTTTAATATATAAAAAGATGTTATTTTGATAATTTTTTATTAGGTAATAAGAACATATGTTAAATTATTAATTTTTTATTTAGTATCCGATTAGTTAATGGATTTAAATCTGATAAATTATTACAATTCGATAACTAATCTCCCTTATTGAAATCCTTCATCCACCTTTACACGTCATTTTACTAAAATAAGAAGTTTACATAACTTCCGCTGAAATTTTTAGCAGAATGTTTAATTCGATATGAATGGGCTTAACTTTAATCGCACGATTAGTGTAAATAACGTAAGTGCTTCGCATGGTAGTGGACTAGAAGTAAAGAGGCACCGCGTCATGCATGCGAGCCAATAGAAAAGTTAGATAATCCTGATATTATAATGCAGCAGGAGGCTCTTTTAAAGTGGAAGTAGGACAAACTGAGACATTAATTAATTGTCATACAAAAAGGCTTTGCTACTTTGCGCAATTTTGGTTGCATACTTGCTTCTTTTACATCTCAGACAGACAACGAAAGGGACCGACCTACTTTTTAGCTGCAGGATAGCAGCAATATTGAAATTTCAGTTAACAAAGCTTCAAAACTCTGTGTTGTGCATACTAATTAATATTATCTCAAAACAAATGAATCAAAGGATCCATGATCAACAGCAGAAGCCGACGAGAGTTTTTTTATCAAAAAAATAGATGTCGGTGCCTTTAAATTTTATTAATCTGTAAGGTTACATTGATCACGAGTATGTAAACTTTGTAATACATATTTAAAGGATAGAAAAAAAGCAAAAAAAAAAAAAAAATGAAAAGTTTTTAAACTATCGTAGGTGCTAATGACCCTCATTGCTCTTTGAAACCGACAGGAGTTGATATGCCCTGCAGAAGAGAGTAGTACTCTGCTAAATCTATCTAGAATGTACTCTCTCTACAGGCCATATCAACTCACAAATTTTTTAGATATGACGAGCCAAGACGACTCCGACGGTCAAAGATATTTAGCTTACTGCTGCCAATGAGGCGCCTACTGACGCATGACGTTATGGAGTGAAAGCACATCTATTGCGATATGGCATGCATCATGTGCACCATCTGTCAAACAGAAACGACAATCCACCTGTTTTTCAGCTGTGCATATGCACAACAGGTGTGGAGAGCTTTGAATACACACTACAACCGCCGATTACTAAGAGGCGCCGGTGACATACAAATCATTGCGACAGCCTTCAGGAAACATGCACGTATCATGGGTGTCAGATACGTAAGCCAATGGGAAACAGTCTTCCTGGCAACTTAATAGATGATATGGAAGGAACGTAACATGCGTATCTTCCAATGATCGAGGGGGTCCATAAGTGAAGTGCTCGTAGGAAGAATCACCGATCAGGAAGTCATGCTATGGGCCAAATACTGTTAGACAAAGGATTCGTGTCGTAGTTATCACTGGTTGTGGACTGTATCGGCCTGCTTTTTATTTATTTATTTTTTACGTTGACAGCCGCTGTCAACTTTTCAAAAAAGAAAAAAACAGCAGAAGCACAAGAGAGCAGGTAAATCATAACTATTCACATAAATGTTTCACAGGTTCCATAAGAACAAGCAAACTAAGTTTGAGCACCATAGTACATAGGCACGCAACATGCTAAGGAAAATGTCACGACCAGCACTTGTTAGCCAGCAACCTAACATACCCTAGTTTTACAAAGAAAAGCTTGCATGTCAATACGTGCATCTCCTTGTTTGCTAATAGAAAACAGACTTGGTATGAGATGTTGGCTGTCTCATGCCGACTCGGTAGGGAAGAGATCAGGAGACATGTCTATTATTCCTTGAGCTTCAGGCAAGGGTGATTCAGTTGCATCAGCTGCATAAAGGATCTTTTGAATTGCCTTCGTTATCTACAAATAAAATGAAGAATTGTCACTTGTATGTGAGACCTACATACCAAGTTCCATGTCATAATTTGACTGCTAACTGCTTGCATCTGTAATTTGACTGCTAACTGCTTGCATCTGTAACTGCTAACATACCAGATACCACTGCAAGTAAGAACTCTTTCCATAGTATTTTACCAGCAATAATTGCCTAAATAGCTTCAAACCTCAGAATAATTATTTGTGAAGTCACAATACTGGGAGAAGGCTGACAAAGAAAATTTACAAACTTACAAGATACCTCTCAGTTGAAATAGAAAGGATATGTTTTATCCAAAAAAAAAAGATAGATGCAAATTAGAGTAAAAAAAATAAATACTAATAACAAGTTTGTGTAATGAAATCCTGTAACATGAATGGCCAATAAGCTTCAAGTAGGTTTCTAGCAATGGTTGAACAAGAAATCTATACTCAACCGTGACAATTGTAACTCCACCAAACACAGACATTTTCATTATTACTAATAGTGTTCCATACAAAAAGAGATGAAAGGTGTTTTCCTACCGGAAGATGCTCCAGCTCATGCCTTTGGCAAAGGATCTCAATATCCCTCAGCTTAGAGAAGTAGAAGTCCCTTTCTTTTTCCATATTATTCAGGGTCAATTCCAGATCACCTAACTAATATCAGATATGAACGACAAAGGTAATGAGGGAACAAAAATAGAACATATAACAAACAATGCTTATCAAAAAGGCACAGAAATTGGTGCTACACGAGTAACATATATATACCTTCTCAGAAAGTTCCATGATCTGTTGTTCTTGCTCAGAATTATCTACCTTTGTCACTTTTTGACCTAGAGGCGTGCAAAAAAAGCACAATAAGAAGTGAAATAATTACATAAATGCAAAGCCTATTTTGAAGATATTTAAAAAAAAAATGAGAAGTGAGACAAACCATAGTAGTCATGGTCAGTAGAAACACGGCCTCCAGAGTTAGCTTGTAGTGTTTTGGTAGACTTGCATGAACCCTTGGGGCCCCTCTCTTTCCCTCCCTTAGATCTCCTCTCCATTGGATTGTAGTTCCTAGAAAGGGAAAATATGATCTCTAAGATAAATAATTTAAGAAAGTAATTATCAAAAAGTAAAGGGAAAATAACATACTCATTTGTAATTCCACCATTTATTGAGTCACAATAGCGCTTCAGCCATTGGAGGAATTCCAGATTGTCAAGAGGACGCCCCTTCACAAGCTTGTTCACTTCAATATGCTATAAACAATAATTAAAGAATAAAAATGAACATTAACTAGCACCATAAAACAATTGTGTAACAGTTTGCTCATAATAAGCTAACATTCAACTTCTAAGGTTTGACTAGAATGAGTTGCCTCACCTGAGTTAAGGTATTATCCTTACTAAAAGGTCAAAAAATTATCCCAAGCATCTGTCTGTCTTTGAAAATAAATGTGAACCATTAGATCAAAAATCTGAAAAGCTAAAAGATCACATCCATCCATTTAATTAATTATATTTATCTTAGAAGTATCATTAAGCCAGTTCCAATGCACGTGTGTTTTCATTTTCAAGAAAAAGCAATGACTCCTCTTGACCCAACCGCTCACCATTCAATTCTCATGGTCTCCTCTCTTCTTCAGCCTCTATTTCTTCTCAAGCACACAACAGATCCTCTTCCACCTCCAACAAAAATCCTCTTCCAACTCTCACCTTTTCCTCTTTCAAGAGGAAGAGAATCACGCAAATCAATTTCAAATCTCTTTGCCACCAAAACCACAACCCCCCATGGCCCCATCCCTCTGCCGCTCTGGAGGCATTTAAGCAAAAGTGGCTCTCACCTCTCTCTCTCTCTCTCTCTCTCTCTCTCTCTCTCTCTCTCTCTCTCTCTCTCTCTCTCTCTCTCCGTCTCTTCTCTGTGTCACCTCCACCCCTATTTGCATGGTGCTCATGATTAAGACCCTACTCCCCTCTAATGAAGAAGAGTCACGCACAAACTTGAAACTCAATTGGTAATCTCTCCTCTTAATTTCTACTGAACTTCCCCTTGATTGATTGATTGCTAGGTTCAAAAGATTGTTTTTGTTCCTAATTACTTAGCTGCTGAGGATAGTGTGTGTTCAGTAGGGCGGGCACAGCGAGGGAATTATTTGGCTGAGGATAGTATGTGAAGGATCATCTGTACAGTATAATTGTGGGTCACCCAGTTTCTTTCCTGAAACAGCAACGATTTTAGGTACCGCTAACTATAACATTCCATCAAAATTTCCAAATCTATTATTTGTCAAAATTGATTTTGTAAAGTGTTCCAGATAAAATGTTTGACATTTTCTTTCTGAATACTAATTGGTAGAGGAGGCATACAACAAAAATGGATGAGCAGCTGCTATAAACCCATGCAGTTCAAGATGGGTCGACTTCCTCAACAGTTGGGATTTTCCAAAACTGATTTTTGTGGCTCATATTGGTGATTCTCGAGTTGTCATTTCATGCCATGGCAAAGAGGATACGAGTGTTGGTACATAAATTAAATCACATTTATTGTACCATAAATCATTTCATCTTTATTGTATCAGCTTCATTACAAATTTGTGCCGGTATGTGTACCATTTTAATGCTCTTAATTGGACTAATTTGTGCAGCAAGAGCATTAACAAAGGATCACCGACTGGACTTGACTGAAGAACGACAACATATTGAGGCTGGAGGGGACAAGTTACATTCAAGGGTATTTATTCCTTTGTTTCTCTAATTCAAGTATGATCTTCTTTTATTTTCTTCCTCTTGATAAGTCTTGAAATTTGAGAGGGTATGGACAACATTTTTTTTATTTAAGCTACTGGTTAAGTATAACAATGTTAATGTTAATCTCATTTGATACTGGTTCTATATATATTTACCAGTGATTTCAGTATCGTACGATTCATGATACGAATCGTACGGTACGGTATGATTCTTCAGGTCAGCGATGCGAACTGCTACTCTATATCGGATGATTACGAAATCGGAGGAATCATTGCAATACGGTGGCGCGATATGCGTATCGTACCTTATCGAGCAATACAGCGATTTTGTATTATCCAATTAAATCATCTCGATTCAGCGATTCACCTGTGTACGATGAAATCGGCCATAAGTGATTCATGAAATCGCGATGTGGCTTCCACCTTGAGTCACAAACATCCCTGATTAAAATGGGCGATGAAATTATTTGCGCTTCGTGAAATATCAGAAGGTTGGAGCGAGTCTTGACTATGGGGACCACTGTCAGGACCTCACACTTCAATAAATTAATATCTGTTTAGAGGGGGAGTTGCCCGTAGACTTGTCAATTTTTACTCTTATTTAATCTTTTTGTTACGATTTTTTTTCTTTTCAATTTTAGGTCAGTTATATTTAATTTTCGATGAAATACTTTATGATTTTTATTTACATTATATTTTTATTATAATTATTGTTTAAAATTTATTTTTTTAATACAAAAGAAGTGACAATATAAACAATATTGAATAAAACTGAATAGTTTTCTAATATACTACTTAATAAATAATTATATATAGTGAATTTATATATGTTATATATGTTTTCGATTGCTGTATTTTTATTTCATTTCTAAAATAACATATATTGAAATTATATATGATTGATTGAAAGAAAGTATTTTTGTTAATATTTTAAGTTTTTGATTAATAATGTGTTATTTCAATCATTGTATGGTCTATAATAGGAGTTGTGCACTTGTGCCATATGCATAGCTCATATAGTGCATATAATGCTAGTATATTGGTGCCTATAGTGCTAGTATAACGCATAAATGCAATAAATGTTATATTATAATGATTTTCAAATGAAAAAAAACATCACTACATGTTCTATTAGTTGTTCAAACTCATTATAAGACAAATTTAGTGTATCTTAACGATACGATATGATACACAATACACAATACACAATACGATACAAAATATAATGATTCACGATACAAATTACGATTCAACATCTATGATATTTACTGATAACCCATCGTCGCATAGCGCGAGCACTATACTAGTAGAACATAAAGTATGTTACCTTAGCTATCTTTAGTTTGTTGAAGACATCTTGAAGAACCTTGTAATTTTGAATCATTTCATACTCTGATTTTGCATCAAAATTGACCTATATAAGAGGATAAAATTCAGAGACTTGTTATTGATTAGAAACAAACTAAACAAGTTATACAGTTTCAGAACAAAAAAAAAGAAGAGAGAACCAAAAGAGAAATTGGACCTTATGCATTGGCACGACACCTGGATGAACCATATCCATCATTTGACATTGAACTGCTCCAGAGCATGCCTGTAATATAACCACCAAAATGAATCAGTATAGTCTCATCCTTTCACTGACAAAGGATCATTTGCCTAATATGAATTCTATCTATCGTTAAGCCAGCAGTGTAGACTAATTCTCTAAATGTCCCACGTTATGTCTTGAATCTGAAGAAACCAAGTGAAAATCATAATCCAAATAAGGACTATTTCATAAGGAATATTAGTTACAAGTACAAATTCTTGCTTCTTAGATCAGAAGTTAAGGCAAAATAGAGCACAAATTTGCATTATTACTATTTGCCCTATGAAGAATATCCTGAAAATTGCAAACTGAACTAGTCATTATTACATTTGATCAATCATATTGCCTGTACTATATTAGGCTCGCAATAACAACCATTCCAGAGTAATTATGCAATAAAGAGATTAAACGGGCTAGCAACAGACAATCGCTCAATTGGTTGGGAAATTGACACGCAAATCAGTTACATTATATTAAATATACTCCAAATACAAGCTATCTGTTCAATAGCTTCAGAAAAGAAATAATATGAAACGAAATTAAGTTCAATTTCCGTAAACCGTAGCTATACCTCCTCAACTTTGCTGATGTTGAGCTGAAGCGTGGTTTTGATCCACGTCAGAATCTCGTTCCTCCCGACGAAGTACGCACCGTCCATCATCCCGATATTCGCCGCCGCCATCGCCATTGAACAGATTTTAACTCGTTCGTATGAACTCGAACTCGATTTGAGAGAGATTTTGAGAGAGGATGTGGGGCGAGAGAGAGAGGAGCGAGCTAATGAAACCCTTCTTTCCACCCGGGAGAATGTTTTTAAAACAAAAAGATTCAAAGAATAGGAAAAGGAAACCGAGTACGCTTACTCTTGGTAACAATACCGCCGAAACAGCGTACGGTTAGGCAGACAGCAGAGCAACCTTATACAGATGAGATTGGATTTGGTGGAAGGTGAGAAGTTTTTTCGCTGAGATGCGGTGACAGGATTGAATCAATTTGAAAAATGTGGGTATCGGCTGAAGAGAGAATAACCGATGCTCGGCCGAAAGCTGGCGTTGTGTGGACCGCCTCGCTTTACTCGTGTCATTCTGTTCACAGCTTACAATTACATGCGCAGAGGCAGAGGCAGCGCAGCCAATTTTTTTATAATGATAATGGAAGTTGGGTTGGAGGCCTGGTGATGGAGAGGCAACAGTTTGGATCGGAGGGAACAGTTGAATGGAGTGAGGAAACTGGAAGGCCTTAAAAGGCCTGTTATTTAGGTTTTTATTGAAGGGAATGATTTTGATTTCCTTTCACCCAGTTTTTAGTAATAATAATTATTATTAAATTAATATTATTAAAAATAAGAGTGAATGAAAATTTCAAATATACGAATGTGGCGTGTTTGCTTGTTATATATCCGCGCAACGCCTTCCATCTCGCGCACCTTTTGGACGAAACACGCAATTATGGCCTTTCACCTTCTGCAATTATGGAGTCGTGCAAAGATTTTATATGCTGATTTGTTTATGTCGTATGGTTCAAAATGATATTTGGCTATTTTTTTTAAAATTAAATGATTTGAGGATTTCATGGACAAAAATCGAAACCTTCGTTTTAGAAGAAACTTACAAAAAAAGAAACAAAACATTTTGTTTTTTATATTACCCGAATTCAGAAGTATATTCTCCTACTTTTTACCTTTTGGAGAATTAGGATGAAGGGAATTTATTATGCAAGTTCGTTATCGTATTTTCTTCATATCACTTACACATTTTGTAAAAAAGAAATGAGGCTTTCCTGACATATATATGTTCTTTTCGGATTTGAACTTACGGCACTTTATAAAGAGACATCTATTACGATTTATACTAAATCCGCAGTATTGTCTAAAAATAAAACTCCAATATCTCATTTCACTTCTCTTCGATTAAAAAGAACAAATTGATGATATAAAATAGAAATTTGACGGGTCATTATGTGCAAGCAGATATTCACACGCTTTCGGTAACACTTCGGCCGAAATACTCAAATTTTAATTTCTCATGCTCGAAATTTTGATTTAAGTAGCTCAATAAAGAAATTATATAATGATCTTGTAGAATATAATTTTTTATCGTATTTAGAGTTAATTTAGTATAGTTAATGATTTTTGAAAGATAGCCCTAAAATAATAATATTTATATGTCAAAAAAAAATTACTTTCTAAAACTCATTAAGCGATTGACATGCAAATCAATTATATCATAATCATATTTAGAGTTAATGTAGAATACTATTTTTTACCGTGTTTGGAGTTAGTTCTACAAGATTATGATATAAATATTTTATTGAACTATTTAAATTGAAATTTTGAGCATAATATATTAAAATTTGGACCGATAGCGTTTCGGCCGAAGTGCTACCGGAAGCACAATAGGCAAACTCTCTCTCTCTCTCTCTCTCTCTCTCTCTATATATATATATATATATATATATATATAAGAGAAAATCTATGGTGTTCTTAAGCTCACGGAAGACTTTCGTGAGTTTAGCTCAAAAAGTATATCAAATGATCTCCAAATTTTGATTTTTCACTCTCATTAAATTCTTCATATTGAAATCTTGTGGGATACAAAAATTTGGAATGTTTTGAGTTTTCTAAGTTACTCTTTTCAATTTTTAAAAATAATGTACAAACATTGAATATTTTATTATTATATTTAGAGTTGATTTTCAAAAATTAAAAAGAGTGATTTAGAAAACTTGAAATATCCTATATTTTTATACCCCATGAGATTTCAATATGAAGAATTTAATGAGAGTGAAAAATCAAAATTTGGAGATCATTTGATATACATTTTTAGCTAAGCTCACGGAGACCTTCCGTGAACTTAAGAACACCGTAGATTTGCTATATATATAATTATATACATCCTTACTCTTTATAAAAGAAGATTGAAAAAAATTATTTAAAACATCTATCTGCCATTTTACACCTTTTATCTGTCATGAGGAGAAATGTGAATCGTTGATCAACTGATACGTTTGATCACAGCCGTTCATTATAAAAAATATGAAATGAGTATGCTTCCGATTAAGCCTCCATCTAGTGCTTTAAAAAAACCCGACCGGGTCAGATCCGATCCGTGGTCACGACTCGCCCCGACCCGACCCGTACTTAAACCCGCCAGACCCGTGACCCGTTAGAACTGGCAAGTCTAGCACGGGCGCGGGCAAAATTTTTTGAAAAAAATCCGTGCTAGACCCGACCTGTTTTAGACCCGTCTCGACCTGACCCAACCCGTCCAACCTGTCATAACCCGTGCCCGACCCGACCCAGAAAACTCGAGAATCTAACCTGTTTGACCCGACCCACTTTACCCGTCTGACCCGTCCCAAACACGCTGAAAATAAAAAAATAAAAAGAACAAAAAAAAAATAATAATAAAAAAATAATAATTCAATTTTTTTCCTATAAATACCGCCCCATTTCATCTCATATCCTCACATAAACAACTTCACTCTATCTCTCTTCTCAATTCTCCAAACCAAACTCTCCCTCGTTAATTATTAGATATTAGCAATTCTCTAATTATATTATTATAGTAATTTTATTACTTTATCCAGAAAAAAAATCAAAAATATTTATATTAGTGTTATTTAGTTATTATTGTCAATTTAGCATTTGTTATATTATCTGTCGTTAATTCGTTTTAAAGTTTCAGGCTTTCGACAATCTTTCGATTCCAACAAAAAAAGGTTAGTTATTAGTATATATTATATTTTGTAATTAGTTTATATTTTTTTGTAATTAGTTTTTTAAATATATATTTACATTCTTTCTTTGCCATTCGTTTCTTTTAACTAGTTTTTATTAGATTCTTTATTTTTTTTTATAATTAGTTGTATTTTTAATTTTAAATAATTAGTTTTTTTTATAGAATGTTATTTAATAAATAATTTTTTTAAATAAATATTTATATTCTTTAATTTTTTATCATTAGTTTATTTTAATTAGTTTTTTATTATATTCTTTATTTTTTGTTACATTATTTATTTCATTAGTTATATTTTTAATTTGTAATAATTATTTTTTTATATTTATAACGTTCATTATATTTTTTTTAATATTTTTTAGCAATATCAAATGACATCTCTCAATCCCTCTCACGCCGAAGAAATGGCACATCGATTGAGGGTTAAAATATTTGGTGAAGATTTGCCACGTTCTAACCCTCTGAACCCATACTATCAACAAAATCCTAACCCTTCACATCCTTATTATCAATAAATTCCATCACAACAATATTATCCATCACAACCGCATGTTGATCATAATTATAACTCGCAAATCACTTCCTTTAGTGCCGGACAAGGTTCGACCTCATTTCCGTCAAGTTCTAATCAATATCCGCCAAGTTTCCAATATAATACTGATACAACAACTAGTGGTGGACTTCCGCCATTACATCCAACGAGTGCGGGATGTTCCACGCCAACACCCGACTCAAGCGTCCCGGAATCCCCGATCGAATCCGGAGTTGACAAGAGAAGGAAGAGAGCTCCCCCAACTTATGAGACACCTTGGTGGTGCTATTATGAACAAACTTTAGGTCCCGACGGTGTTCTAATCAATGCACGATATAAGGTAAGTAATTGCAAAACTTCGTACAATTATGTAATAAAAAATGGTTTAAGTCAATTTAAAAAATATACCGATAAACACATAGCAAAAAATGAAGAACCCCAAGAAAGACCCGATACACGTATGGTACAAAGTTGTTTGAACTCGGACGATACTAGAACTCTTATCAAATATGATGAAAAAAGAATGTTAAATGAGTTTGCTCGATACATAGCGAAAAAAGAACAACCAATAAGTATGACATATTGTACCGATTTTGCCCGATTGATAATTAGAGGTTATGTTCAACCATTATACAAAATGTTTCATCATAAAAAAATGGTATCTGAGTTAAAAAAATAATATGTTGAACGAAAAAGTGAATTATTGGTCATATTTGAAATTGCAACATATAAAATATCAATTACGTCTGATATATGGACCGCAGCTAAAATCTAACATATTTATAATATTCGAACTTGTTATACTATTATAATATTATGAGACTAATATTTTTATTTTTTAAAATATATCAGGAGTAATAGTCGGTCTGCATTATTACGAGACTTGGAGGAAGATGACGACTCACAAATGCAAATAAATATTAATGAATTAGTTAGCTATTATTTAGGAAGTATGAAACCCGACGATATTGACATCCTCGGTTATTGGAATAGTAATGAAACTGCATATCCAACTCTCGCCATGATGACACGTGATATATTTATTGTGCCCGTGTCAACCGTCCCTTCAGAATCCTATTTTAGTTCAACAAACAGGATACTAACAGATAAACGCAATAGATTGAGTGCAAAGACATTCGAACGACTCGTATGCTTGAAAGATTGGTTTGATGCAGAACAACGCAATCAACATGCACATGTAGAACAATCATCCGGTGAATTTATGACAGAACCGGATGAAGACTCAGATGGTATGCCAGAAAATGATCTATGGTATATGAACTCGAATTTTTAGATGGTATTTTTAACACTTATATTCTTTATTTTTTTCCCATTTTATTATTTTTCTAGCATTTACAATCCTTATTATATTTTTTTTTCAATAAATTTTACTAACCAAAAAAAAAGTTAGAACTCCGTCTATGTATTACATAGCCGACCCCAAGCCCGGAATAAAAGAGGAGGGTAACTTTATTTTTAACCCATTTATTTTAATTTTTATGATATTTAATTTTTTTTTCTCATTTTTTTAAAGTTCTATCATTTTATTCCAATTCTTTAAGATTTTATTTATTTTTTTACTTAAATTATTTCATTTAAAATTTTATTTCAATTTATTTTTAAGTTATATCATTTAAGATTATATTTAATTTTTAAATAAATATTTTCGAATTTTTACAATTTTTACAATTTATTTGAATTTTTTGATTATTTTTGAACTTTGAACAAAAATGACAAAAAAATAAAATAATTTTTTGGTCAAGAATATAAATTGTTATATATTTTAAATATTTTAAATAATTATTTTTTAATTTTTCAGAATTTTTGAGAATTTTTGATAATTTATTTGAGAATTTTTGAATTTTTCAGAATTTTAGAAAAGAAAAATTGAACCCGCTGACCTGTCCCACCCGAACCCGCCCTTGGACCCGACCCGTCCGACCCGACGGGTCTAGGACGGATCACGGTCAAACCCCTCAAAATGGACCCGTCCTAACCCGTCCCGTGAAAACCCGTTGATCCGTCCCGCCAAAACCCGCCGACCCACTATAACCCGTCCCGACCCGACCTATCCTGATTTTAATACACTATCTAGATCTGCTTTTTTTTTTCTTTTTCTTTTTCCAAATCCGCTTTTTCTCAACTCTCACGAACCTACCCTCTTCGATCACTCACTGCATCTAGGGCTGCAAATGAGTCGAATAGGTGAGATTTGATTTTTATATTATTTTCGCTAAGTACGGTCTATGCTCTTATTAGTGAAAATAATTTCAAAGATGTCATTTTATACTCTAATTGCATGTCTTGGAGCTTTACATACTTAATGGTGCATCTTGATACATTCCACATATATTTTTCTAACTAAGCAGTTGAATATCATGAAAATTAACATGGTTAATTATATTGAACATATCTATAGGTGACGTATTTTTTTTGTTGGGTTATTCCTCTTTATATTGTATTATTGCCTTTTGATGTGTATAAGTTGTAGGTGATAAAAGTCTTTTCATGTCCTTTTCTTCTTGTAGGTCACCTTGTCACAAATGAGATAAAAAAAGATCAGGAATGTCAATACTTTATATCTATTTTTATCATCATATTCATTTTGGTCTGATACTTGTACTATAAACTGGAACTGATCATGAGTTGGTCATTATCTATACAATGTTGCGAGGCTCCTTCTGTGGGCATCAGCTCTAAAAGGGTGAAATTTTTTTAATCATTTTTCCTTTTCTACAATGCAAGGGAGATAAATAAAGGGGATGAGATTGCATAGTATGCTGAGTTGTAGATGATGAACATGCTGTAAAAAATGAGTCAAATCCAAACATTGCATATGGCTTTGGTATGTATTAAAATTTTACCATTTTGTGTTACTATTACAAAAGGTGTTGAATCTAATAGAAGCTTGCTTGGTATTGAATGTTGGTAGATAAACTATTTGACCTACTACCGCAACAAGAAATGTATATGATATTGCAGCCCAGCATGTTGTTAGGGGTGTTATGGAAAGAATCAATGGTATATTTTCTGTATTATGTTATGAAAAAAAAAATTAGACTGGGAAAAGAAGGAAAACCTATTGGAAGCAAACAAAAAACAGAAAGGGAGGAAAACCCTTCCTTTTGTGAGGGGTGCCATGGAAGGAATAAATGGTATGTTTTTTGTGTTATGTTAAGAAAAAATTACTCCTAATATGCAAATTGACACATAATTGTGTTGCTTAAGTTATGCATTCAGCAAAAGTGGAGTTTTTATCAATTATATGAAGTGTTTTTTAACATAAACAATTTTTTATGGCGTTACTAGCAGTGGAAAAACTCATACCATGCATGTGAGTCTTCCTACTTATGTTATCTTTTATTTCATATTTTTCTTCAGTAAATTTTGGTATCATATTATTTATTTTCAGGGAGAGCAAAAGTCACCTGTAATCATTCCATCGGCAATGAAGGATGTGTTCAACATTAATTATACAAGATGTGAGCAAATTTTTTGTTGGTGTTTAGTTTTTTTTTTTCAAAATGTTCCCTTTATGACACCATTGTTGTTCTTGTTTGCTTTATTTTTCTCTTTCATCAAACACCTGACCAAGAATTTCTTTGCGTGTTTCTTATCTTGAAATATAGAATGAGGTATTATGTTTCATTAATTGTATCATAGAAGTCTAGATAACACAGTCAATTTACTAATTTTTCAATGGCAACAAATTTATTTGCATCAATACCATTTTGATCGTTGTACTGCTGCATGGCGGTGTTAAAGAGTAAAGAAAATAAATCTGAGCAATTAGTATTGTTGTTATTCACTATAAGTTAAACCACATCTTATATATTTGCAGGTTATAAATGACTTGCTAGATCCAACAGGACAGAACCTTCGGATTAGAGAAGAAGATCCACAGGTATTAACTTGTATTTGTACTTTTTCTAAAAAAAGTGTCATCAACTGTTATTAGTTGCTTGATTACTTGTTACTACTATATGAAGGGAGCATATGTGAAAAGAATTAAAGAAGATGTGATGTTGTCTCCTGCTCATCTGCTTTCTTAAATAACATCTGACAAAGGTACTAACCTTATATGAGCCTCAATCATAATAATACAAAATTGTTGACAAATTTAGCAAGCTTAGGCGTCTCTATAACTCTTAGCAATAAATAAATAATAATAAATGTGGAGGACATTTTGTTTTTTATAAAATTTATAATTTAGGCCAATTATTTTTCGCACTTTGCACAAATAATGTACTAATTATAAGAGGGGAGGCAATAATTCTATTGCTATTGATCAACAGATTATTGAGTATTAAGTCTATTCTCTTTTCCAATTTTGTTCATGTAAATGATAATAAAACACAGGAAATAACATATCTTATAGTGTTCACATGTAGAGCTAAATCTATATTAAATGTTTAATATAATGGTTTCAACGCAGAATATTAGATTGGTCTTCTGCATCACATCACTTTTTAATTCTCAGAATATTTGGAGGTAAGTTTTCTTTTAATTCTATACTGTTACACCAATGAAGAAGGATAAATATGATAGATTTATAGTTATTTATAAAAAAAAAAAAATCCAAACTATGATTTTAGCAATTCAGCCAAGTAATTATTTCCTCAAATTAGATAAAAGGGAAAATAACTCCTAAGCTGTCAATACTCTCTTCCCTTTTTGTCCCTACTTCGAATAATTCAAGATAAATAAAAACTTCACAGTATAAGATTCCTTCAAAAACTTGCTTGATAACTTCTCTAATATTATTAGAAAGTTATGAATATATTCCCTTTATTAAAATAAAAAAATGATTAAATGACAACATCTCATTTTTTTCTTCTATATATAATAGTGCGTTGCACTATCTTTTTTTTTCCTTTCTTTTGGAAAGAATTTGATAAATTTAAATAAGAAACATCTTATAAACATGTAAACACATCTTTGTACACGACTTGAGATTTTTTTATAACTTTAATTCTATTTTTAAATCATTCTACATTGGTTATGTTTCACTGTTTTATGTTTCTGTCACTGGCAATTTTTTTTTTATCTCAAGTGCAACATATAATTTGCTTGTATAATAAATGTTATGATAAAGTTATGTAGTCATCTAATTTCTTATGTAATAAATATTAATTTAATATCTTTAATTTCAGTTTGTTGTTAAAAGAAAGGTGATATATCCGCTAGCCACGGCTCAATATCACGAAAGAAGAAAGGCATAGAACTAATGCAAAGTTTTGTTCATGATATCGTTATGACCTTCAACAGCTTATTATTTTATATTTTGATTGTGATTTATAGTATTTCAAAAATATTGTAATATATATGTACTATTTAGCTACTTTGATATATTTTTGTATTAGTTAATTTGGACCAACTTATATTATTTATTTGAACTATGAAAATTATATTCAATTCATGATTATGATAAACTAAATTGTTAAGTTTTTTTTTTAAAAAGTCCTATGCAATTATGATAAAAGCAAGAGTTAGTTGAAAAGAAAAGATAAAAATATGTTTTTACTTTATTAATCCCCTCCATCACTATTATTAAGTTACCGTTCAAATAACATTTCAAAAAAATAGCTCTTTTTCATATTTTTCAAGATGTTTCTATTCTTATATATGTACATGTCAATAATACGCATTAATTAGAAATTTATTTTGCTTAATCCTGTACTTATGAGATTGAAATGTGTGTTATCTTAGTTTTATTTTATAATAGATATTACAACAATAATAAATATTATCATTATCGTGTGATTATGTTATAGCAGAAAGGTGTGTTATCTTAATTTTATTTTATAATAAATATTATCATTCTCACTGCAACGCATGAACACTCTATTAGTATATATATAGAGATAGAGAGATAGATTATTGTGAAAACGTTTGCATTTCTGTTGATATACAAACACGTCAAAAAATATATTTTAAAATCTAAAAAATTTTAATTTATGATTTTCATTATTTTTTTTTCATATGAAAACCTTGTGGGATGCAAAAATTTAGAGCATTTTGAGTTTTTAAGCCACTCTTTTGAATTTTTGAAAAAAATAACACAAACATTGAATATTTATTATTATTTTTATGGCCGTTTTTTCAAAAATTCAAAAAAGTAGATTAAAAAACTCAAAATGCTCCAAATTTTTGTATTCCATAAGGTTTTCTTATGAAGAACTTAATGAAAATCATAAACTGAAATTTTTGAAATTTTAAAATATATATTTTTTATATCGGCTAAAATGCAATTGTTTTCACAATAATCTATCTATATGTGATAATTTTAATTTAAATTCTGAAATATATATTTTAAAAATATTTACATTTAATATTCTGTACAAATATGAAATATGATGTTGAAAATAATTTCTCAAAAAATATATTGCACAAATACCGGTTGAATAATAATAAGCCACGTAATCAGAAATGTGATAGTTTGACACAAGTTATGTTCAACATCTCTAAAATCTAAATCGAAAGCACCAAGCGTCCAACTCCAAGAACTAGTAAAGATATCCATAATTATCCATCCCACATGGAAAATTCAAAATCTCTATCCAAACGAACTTTGACCATATCCAATCAGCTCTCCACGTGGCCTTACGCTTCCCAATTCATCGTTTTACGCCTCTTATCGAGTTATCGTCTCCATTTAATCGTCTCAACCGCCTCAATCAATTGACGAATTAATCTTTGCCGCTTTATATGCCTGCACTCGGACACTCAGTACATCGTGCCGATCTAATTCGATCAAAATTGAGCTATAAACGAGAAAAGAAAGCAAGGAAGGAAGGATGGAGAACGGAATTGCTGAGAAGAAATTGGTTCATGGCCAGGTTCTGAGATTATTGCAAGAAGAGGCGTGGGTTGAGGAGGGGATGGCAGAGAGATCGGGATGTAAAGAGAAAGAAGCTCACGATTTCAGATCTCAATCTGGAGAAATCTCGTGTGCGCGATCGATGGTTAGATCTTCGCCTCTTGGCAATAGACCAACTGTTAGATCCTGAGCCCTGATTTGAGTACTGGATTTGCTTTCAACTATTATTTTCTTTGAAATACATCTTTTGGCGGAGTCATGTTTACATACAACATGAGAAGCTGGATTTCTCTTTTCATACTTTTTTGTTGTATGTAAATAATATCAAAAACTGGATTTTTTATGAAAGAAATCTTTTTCATACTTTTTCCTTTTTTTTTTTGAGGAAAAAAAGACTTCATGTCCAGTTTGACAGATTCATACCAGAAAAACCTCCATACCAATTACAAAATAAAAGGAGCCGCGCGTGCCAGTAGAGGCAGTTTAGTTCGGTACACATCACAAAAAGGAATCAGTTTCGTACTTCTATTTTTATTTTTTGCAATAATATCATCATTCAAAACTTCAAATCGTCTACCCGTCGTTTAATCTGATTTGAAGCTTAAACAAAACTTGCCTGTCCTTCTCAATAAACGCATACGTTATGCAACATTTAAATTGTGTAGAGCTCTTAAATTGCATAATGTGTCTATAGAGTTCATACTTAATTTTGCATTTAACAAAACCAGATAACATGTGGGGTTACAGAGAACGGGTGATAGGACAACTTATATATAAAATAGATTGAATTTAAAAACCAGCAAATAAAAATCTTCCATTTACTATTTGATTATTTGGTACCAGTGACTCATCCAAAATTAGAAAAGTTATATAGAGTAGATGGGCTTCCGGATAGAGAGAATTAGAGAAACATGGCCCAATAAGCTAATTAAAGCAAGGCCATACTCCTTAATGAGAATATTCAGATATTAGAGTTTGAATTTTACCAAAGAAAATAAACTGATTATTGAACTTTTTTGTTCTTCAAGAAAAAATATTGAATTTCAGTTCGGATTAAATCGGACCTTGGAGCCTTTAAAAAAAAAAGGTTGCCTGTTCATCACAGCTCGTTTGCCAAAAGCTCAAAACCACTGATGACTTTCGTCTCCTGTGCATTTACATCCCCCTCTCTCAACCATCGTTAATTAATATGTTTATTATGCGTCTCAAATGACTTCTAATTACGTAGCCTTGCCGAGGGCTTTCCTCATATTATATCAGTCATTGAAAATGTTACTTGTATGCCATGTCAAACAGTCCTTTGCCATTTAACAGCTAGGAGCCTGGTACTGATATTGGCCCATGACAGATGCCTGGACGACATCGAACCTGATGAGAGGTGTGATGTGGGACAGGCATGCAGTGTTGCCAGTGTGCATAATGCAGTGATGCGACAACTCAATTTGATTCAATGATATTCTAAAAAATACAAAAAATTAAAACCTTAAAAATAAAAAGTTTATAGATATATAATTTTATTTAATGATTAATATTTTTTAAATTTCATACAATTTAGTTACTGTTTGAAGGTTCTTAAAAAACCCATTAAATCTATCAAAATAACTCATTGTCAAGGGATCCCTCCATTAAAAAGACAGTGTTATGATTTACTTCTATACTACTAAGTGCATATTACTGTTCCTCTTGTTGATTTTTGTGTAATTTGGACAGTGTTAGTTAACTATGGAGTTCAGAAGAAAAAAAAAAGAGCTGAATAAGAAGTTTTAATATACAATTTTAAAACTATTTTATAGAAAAAAAATAGTTAAGGACGTGTTCGCTGATCAGCGGAAATAGAAACGGCAATGGAATTTGAACTAATAAAATACCATGTGCGTGGACAAAAAATAATTGAAAAAATAATTTACTCTGATACAATTTTTTTCTCAGCTGAACAGTGATGACGGCGAACACACCCTAAATCTGTAGCTTGTAACAAGTTGCACACTTGCAGCATAGGATGCAAAACTCTTTGCAACTTGCAATTGCAAGTAGCTTCTATTTCTCTAACTAACAAACATATGTAAGAAATGCACCAAATTTGGAAAGAACAAGCTGTATTGTCCTCCTTGCTGTGGTAGAAGGTGGCATGATAGCGCGTTGACACTAATTTGTAGGTCCTGGACATAGTATTATGTGGAAACGCATTTACAATGTATCACACGGAAAAAAAAAAATCTTTCTTTGCTGCGTTATACTGTAAATATTGGCTACTCAGCTACAATAAAAAAATGCCAATTTACTAAGATTTACTTTTAAATACTGACTTTTCAGACTAATAGAAATATTGCCAGAAAATTATTGTTTCGCAGGTAATGGTCATGATCTCAATTCCATTAAAAATAAAATAAAAGAGTATGTGGGCTTATGGATGGACTGAAACTGTGGCCCAATAAGCAAAAGGCAAGGCCGCATTTCTTGAATGAGAATGATCAGTTATCAATCTCTAAATTTTACCAAAGAAACAAGCTAATTAGTGAACTTTATGTTCTACAAGTAAATCATACCAAAGGCTTTCATCATTTCAGTCATTAAAAATATTTTATGCATACAATTTCCAGCAGTTCATGTCGATCATTCCCCCATTAATTAATAGCTGGTGCTGGCACTGGCCCATACAAGAGGGCACATATAACCTGATGAAGGATTGGATATGGGGCTGGTTTGTAGTGCTGTCATTCAGTGTACTTAATGCAGTGATGCAACAACTTGATTAGGTTCGATCCAACAGATAAATAAACAGATCACACTGCTATGATGAGCTTCTGAATTGTACTGACAAATAACTGTTCCTTCTGATTTTGTGTACTAAACCTTTTGGGTTAATCATACATAAAGCTGAAAAAAGGTACCTGAATAATAAGTTGTGAAATACTACTCCTAAAAGTTACAACTATGTGAAATATACTCTTGAAATTATATTTACAAAAGTTAAATCTGTAGTTGTTGACAAGTTGTAACATAGGAAGCAAACTCTTTTGCAACTTGCAAGCAACTTCTATTTGTAATTAGCCACATATATAAATAAGTATGCACCAAATTTGGGAGGAATAGGTTGTCTTGTCCCCCTTGTCTTGGTAAATAGTGGTACGGCAGTGTGTCAACATTCATTTGGTGGTCCAAATATACTGTTGATTAAGTGGAAGCCCAGATTGCAATGTATTACACAGAAAATTTATTCTTATTATGCTAATATGTTATATGAATATTTTAGTTTATGACATCTAATTTGCTACTTAGGTTGGTAGAACAGCAACTCAAAAGTTATGAAGGGGCCATCACTGTTCATAAGCTCTGAGACAATGGGACAGATTTAACCAAAATCATTCAAAAGCCAAATTTATATAATCATAAAATAAAATTGTAAAGAGCTCTGCTTACATAGAACTAAAAGTACTCGATAACTAATTGTTCGCTAATTGCTGATCAGTTTTAGCAGCAAAGCCGCTTGAAGTGTCCCCACACAATAGAAGATGAATAAAAATATAATATAATTTTACTATTCAATAGCAATGCTAGCAATATATCACGCTTGGAAGCAGACATGGAACCTGATCTAGATACCTAACTGCTTCATATCAAAATCATAATATCAAATTATTATGTCATCGCAGTAGACTCCTGATTATCTCGGCCTGGCTGCCGGTTACATCCATGCTAGCAATCAAGTAAGAGAGACGGTCACTGAGGTCATCCAGTTCTCTGTGGAGGCTCTTTATGTAGCTACATGTCTCTTTCAGAAGTTTTTCAGCAGAAGCCTGCATTTGCAAATGATAGGAATGAGTTAATGAATATCCCCTTAATTAAATTAAACTATACAAATATTTACTCATCAACTATAGTATAATTGCATTTACATTGGGCCAAATCTACCAATATATATCCTTGGCAAAACTACAGTTTTTAATGATTAATGTTTCTGACAAAAGTTCACTGATTAATTATAGCCATAATTAATGTACAGGTTGCACATTACATTATTGCAGGTTGTGAGGAGCAAAAACTAGAAGGATTTTTTTTAACCATGTTGCAGTCTATTCTTTTCCTTTTTAATTTTTTTAATTTTTTGTATAGTAAACAAGCAACACGTTGAATTTTCTTACACAATGAGTGCCTCTATGGCGTGCCTCAGGAAGAAGAGCATGCAGCTTAGAGATTAGTTCGTTGATCTCTGCCTCTGTGATTCTTGAATTTCTGATTGTCATTTAATGAACCAACAAAAGTAGAATAAATTAACTGATTGTTTCTGAGAAGAGGATCAGGATGAAAAGGCACTCTGAAAATTGATGTTTGAAAATGAGATACCAGGGAGGTGCTATTTATATTGGAAGGATTAGGTCTACATGCAACCCATTTGCCAGAAAATGTGGGCCCTTGCTGCCCCAGTGCGTAGCAGATAATTAATTATCTGACTTTATCTCTACAGTTCACAACGGTTTATGATTTGATTCTTAACCTATAGGTTAAGAATCATGCTCTCTCACTTTTACCTAATGTTTGTACTGTAATACGGAGCAACCCATCTATATATTACCTTTTTTAGCTGCGGCTGTTGCTTTCTCTCATCCTCTCTGTTTTGGCACAGTACAATTTTTCAATTTGATAATATGGCAAGAAGTACGTTCAACCATGCTGGCTTGTTTTTTTTTCATTTTTTGACCCTTAAGTTACCTGCCAATAGCTCACAAAAGGATAAGCTTAGATCTGAACCAACATGTATTTAGGGCGGATTCAGGGACTTCTGAATTTTAAAAAATAATATTTTTCGATAATATTTTTGATAATTTGTTCTTCTTAGAAATTTTTTTGCCCTCATAAATTGTCTGATTATTTTTATTGAGAAAAAATATTTAATATCGTGCATAATGAAATAATTATGTAAAAATATCAAAATATTAAGTTACGTAGACAAAAACTTTCTTCATCAACTTGATTATCTATTATTTTGAGCTTTATTTTGTTGTTATTTTTAATATATAAAATGTTATTATTTTAATAAATTTTTATTAGGTAAGAATATATATTAAATATTAAATATTTATTTAGTATCCGATTAGTTAATGGGTTTGAACCCGATAAACTATTATAATCCAATAATTGCCACTCTGACCAAAATTCTATATCGGTCCTGCATGTATCTATATATTTGAAAATGATGAAATTAAAAATATATAATAAGGGCAATCAAGGACAAGTACTTTTGCCCACAAATGCATATCATCATTGATTTGGATTTAACAAAACAAAATTTACATGTGTCGTATAGAGTTAAAGGGAGGGATAGGCCAACTTTGAAGAAATTGCTCGGATTAAAGAAACAGCAAAACAATTTTTGCTCATATATTAATATTATATCTGTAACTCAGGTTTCGTTCCGAATTAATAATATAAAATTTTAAATAAACTTTATATAATTTTACATTAAAAAAATTTAGAAATAATATTTTTTAATGTTAAGTAATAATGATAATTATAATAATAAATAATATAATTAAATACATAATAATTTCTAATTGATCATATAAACAACAACAAAGCATTTAATCTCAAATAAATTGGGGTAGACTAGAAATAAAACCCATCGAAAAGCATAAGATCAAAGATCTCAAATATCAATGATAATAATGAGGATGATGAAAAAAAAAGAAAAAATATATTAATAAATAAATAAATAAAAATAATAATGATAATGGTGATGACAATATGATAATAATAATGATGATAATGATGCTGATAATATGCTAATAATAATAATAATATAATAAATCTCTATTATGAATCTATTTCTAAATTCTAAATTTTAAACCCTAAAATTCTAAAAATCTATGAACCTGAAATCTATAACTCTACTACTGGACTCTAACTCCTAAATCATGGTTCACATACATGAATCGCCAACTTCCAAGCACTTCTATCTAAAGCAAACTCTTTGAATATATTCCATTTCTTCAAATCTCTTTTTATTGTTTCCCTCTATGTCAGTCTCGGTCGACCTCTTCCTCTTCTTGTGTTTTCAGTATGGCTTAGAATACCACTATGTACTGGTGCTTCAGGAGACCTTCGTTGGATATGACCAAACCATCGCAAACGATGTTGGACTAGCTTCTCTTGAATATGTGCTACCCCAAGTTTGTCCCGAATATCATCATTTCTGATTTGATCTTTCTTTGTGTGACCACATATCCAACGCAACATTCACATTTTAGCTACACTCATCTTCTGAATGTATTATCCTTTTATAGCCCAATATTTTACGCCATACATCATCACAGATCTAATCGTCGTCCTGTAGGACTTTCCTTTTAATTTATTTGGGACCTTCTTATCACAGAGAATACCAGATGCTTGTCTCCATTTCACCCATCCGGCTCTTATTCTATGACTAATATATTCATCGATCTCTCTATCACTCTGCAACATCAATTTTAAATACTGAAATGTGTCATTCATAGGTACTACTCGTTCGTCCAAACTAATATCTCCATCATCTGAGTTTTCCCCGTTGAACTGATACCTCATATATTCGATTTTGTTCCTACTAAGTCTAAAACCTTTTGATTCTAAAGTTTATCTTCACAACGCTAATTTTCTGATCGACTCCAATTATGCTCTCATCAATCAGCACCACATCATCAGCAAAGAGCATGCACCGAGGAATATCTCCTTGTATGTCCTTTTGTGATCTCATCCATCACTAAGGTGAAAATATATGGGTTCAATGCTGACCCTTGATGTAATCCTATCTTAATAGAAAATGTATCGGACTCACCGTCACATGCTCTGACATGAGTCATAATATTTATGTACATATCCTTAATAAGGGTAACGTACTTTGTTGGGACTCATTTCTTTTTATCGCCCATCACATAATATTTCTTGGTACTTTATCATACGCTTTCTCTAAATCAATAAATATCATATGTAGGTCACTCTTCTGTTCCCGATGTCTATCCATAAGTTGTCTTATCAAGAAAATCGCCTCCATGGTGGACCTCCCAGGCATAAAACCAAACTGATTTTTAGAGACAGTTGTCAGTTTTCTTAAACGATGCTCGATCACTCTCTCTCAAAGCTTCATGGTATGACTCATGAGCTTAATACATTTGTAATTAGTACTATTTTGAATATCTCATTTATTCTTAAAGATTTATACTAATATACTTCTTCTCCACCGGAAAATGGTATTAAATAGTTTAGTGAGTCACACTATTGTTATATCTCCAAGACATCTTCATACCTCAATCGTGATGTCACCAGGTCCTAACGCCTTACTTATTTTCATCTTTTTTAAAGTTTTTTTCACCTTAGATTCTTGAATTCTCCGAACAAATCGTTTGTTGGTGTCAACTGATTCGTCTAACTCGATTGTGATTTTCTCACTCTCATCGTTGAATAGCTTATCGAAGTATTCTCTTCATATGTTCTTAATCTCATTATCCTTCACCAAAAGACTATCAGCCTCATCCTTAATACATTTAACTTAGTTGAACTCTCTTGTCTTCCTTTCTTGAAATTTAGCCACCTTGTACATAACATTTTCGCATTCTTTCGTATCTAATTTCCGATACAGTTCCGCATATGCCTGACCCCTTACTTCGCTCATAGCTTTCTTTGCGTTTTTTCTGGCTTCTTTATATTTATGTATGTTTTTATCACTTCAGTTGTGATGTAAACATTTATAGCATTCTTTCTTCTCACTGATCGCCTTTTGTACATCATCATTCCACTACCAAGTGTCTTTAGGTTCACGTTTATTTTCTCTGGTTACTCCAAACACCTCTATAGTCACATTCCGAATGTGAATCATCATATCCTTTCCAATATTATCCGCATCCTCATCTTCGTTCCACGACCCTTCCACAATAACTCTATTCTTAAATATCTGAGAAGCATCCCCTTTGAGCTTCCACCACTTCGTTCTTCTGATTTTCACGCCTCTATCTCGCCGAACACATACCTAAAAATGAAAATCAACCACTAAAAGTTTGTGTTGTGTGACGACACGCTTGCCAAGTATAACCTTATAATCCATACAGTTTGGTCTCTCCTTCCTTTTAGTCAGAACAAAATTGATCTAGCTCGAGTGTTGGCCACTATTGAAAGTAATTAAATGTGATTTTTTCTTTCTGAAGAAGGTGTTCGCTACCATGAGGTCGTAAGATATAGCGAAATTCAAGATTTCTTCTCCCTCTTGATACTGTTCGCCATATCCAAAACCCCATGTACCCTTTCAAACCCCCTCTAGCTATGTTAGGGCTGTCAATGGATATCCATAATCCAAAAATCCGATCCGAATTCTCACACAAATGGATTCGCATATGGATCCTTAAAATATATTTGTTAGTTTATTGGATCCGCATATGAATTCTAAAAAATAATTCATCTAATATAATGGATCCGCATTTGGATCTTATAAGATTCGAATTTGAATCCGCTATGAATTAGATAAATAAAATTATATTATATATCAATTAATAAAATAGACATGTCTAATTTAGTTTAAATTGAAGAGCAATATTTATTTTTCACTCTGTGTTGATTCATAAAGTTGAATAATAGTTATTGTATTAATTAGGTAGATTTTATTATGTTATTTGATGTTTATTGTATATTTTAAAAGTTAGAACAAATAGTTATGATTGTTTCTACGTTTATGATTGGAATAAATAATTTTAATATTGCTATAATAGTAAATGTGAATTATGATTGTTACGTTTGAAATAATTTTAAGATAACATGATAATTTTTCTCTTGTCATATATTAATTATGCTATTTTTAATATTATTATAATACAAGATCCGAAATCCACTATAATAGTAAATATGGATTCACATTTGGATTCTCAAAATTTTATTGGATATGGATCCACATATGGATTCTATAAATTTTTAGTGGATTCATATTTGGATCTTTCGGGATCCGAATCAAATCTGATCCATTGACAACCCTAAGTTGTGCGAACATGACCATTTAGATCTCCTTCAATGAATAATTTTTCACTGCTAGACACTTCTCTAACCATGTCCTCTAAGTCTTTCCAGAATCGTCTCTTGACATCATCGCTCAAATCTACTTGTGGGGCATACGCACTGATGATGTTCAATATCAAATCTCCAAAAACCAATTTGATCATGATGATCCTGTCCCTTGTCCTAACTGTGACAACTCCATTCTTGAGACTCTTATCAATTAAGATGCGTACACCATTTCTACTTCGTTCTTTTCATGTGTACCACAATTTGAAGCCCATATTCTCCACCTCCTTAGCATTTTGACCTGTCCATTTAGTCTCCTGAACACATAAGATATTAATGCGTCTCCTAATCGCAGCATCATCTAACTCTTTTAGCTTATATGTTAAAGACCCTACATTCTAACTACCTAAACGAATCCTACTTTCCCTGACTAGCTTCCTTGCCCCTCGCACTCGTCGAGTCAAGTGTGAAGATCCTTGTTCATTTGATACTATATTCGGGCGTCGATTCAGCGCATCACTAAGGTGATGACGATCTGGCCCTCACTCACTTATCACCATATCCGGGTTCCAATATGGCGCGCCACTAAGACGGTGATGACTCAACACTTGTTCTCTTATCACCATATCCGAGTTTCAATATGACGCGTCGCTAAGAGGGTGACGCCCTAATGAAATTTGACTGAGTTTCATTTTCATAAAGATCAGTTATTTTAGTGCAGGGCTCGCCACACCCACCGCAAACCTCCTCATTTATCTTGTCTTGGGATAGACTGTGTAGAAACTAGTCCACACAGGCGGAGTTTAATTAATCATATAAAAAATTGAATAATTTTAAGAGTTACATTACATACATTATTTTAAATAAGAAGAGAGAAACTATTTTATATCAACTCTTAGATTCAAGAAGATAAAAAGATTTAAACAAAATTAAGTGTGGAGAAAATTGATGATATGACATGCTTAAAATTTTTGAAAGTTTAACTCTCTTTTATGTATTAAGAATTGTACCATTAATTTTGGTTGAAAACATGTTGAATCAATTCTTCCGACAGAAATATATTGGTCATTTCTAATTGATTCTAAGTTTATTAAAAGATATTTATTGCAAAACATGTTATTGGTTGCGCTGCTGTTATGATTAAGCTTATTGTATAAATTGAATTTAAAAGAATTTAGAAAATATTATCACAATTTTACTTGACAAACACATGGAGAAATTGCTAATTAGTGCATTTGATCTATAGCATGTGATCCATTTGACCCACTACACTCTGTGTTGCGTGGTTTTTCCCTTTGATTAAAAATAGGTTTCAGCCTCCCAATGCACATCTTTTTTTTTTTCTGTTTCCCTTGCTTTCTCTCCCTTTCTCCTTTCGTCGAAGAATCCTCCTCTTCGAACTTCTTGTCCATCAACTTTCAAGACTTCAGCCCAAGGGTAGATGTGCATGTATCCAGAGGCAGAGGGTGTGTTTGGATGATGTAGAATAATACTGTTTTGGAAATAGTAATATTGTTTTCGGGTTAACAATCATTCAAATACAAAATTAAAATCGAAAATAGCATCAGAACAGTATTAATTCATTAACCCATAAAAAATATTGAGTTAACGTCTATGAAAGTAGTGAAAATAATAAAAAAATAATATTTTCTTTTATATTAGTATAGAGTAGTATTAAATAAAATACTGAAAAATAATTAATTATTTTAACTATTCTCTCTATTGTTCTCACGTTTCTATCCAAATAATATTTTACTAACCCGAAATAGTAAAAATTAGCACCCTTTTTATATTTCCTGAGATATCACTAACTTCACACTATTCTCAACTACTAACACAACCAGTGCTTTTCTAATTCTTTCACCATCCAAACACACCCAGAGAGATCAACTAACCTCATTGGTTTTGAAAAAAGTAATATTTTTTAGCTAAATTTTTGCTAATCCAACTGCTATAGATCTAATTTCTGACCCTTAAAATTATTAGGTAAGAATGAATGTTGAATTGTTAATTTTTTTTTATTGAATATCTAATTAGCTAATGAATTTGAATCTAATAAATTATTATAATCTGATTATCTCGTACTAAAATCCTGCTATGCCTTACTTGACCGGAGGGTGCAAGAACTAACAACCATCTTGATTGTGGCCCTAGTCTTTTGCAATTTGTACACTTCTCTTCTTAGATTTGTGATCCACGATTTTGCTTGAATGGGGGTTCGTTACAACGAGGACCTGGGCTTCATGCGTTCTTTCATCTTTGGCTTGTGCACTGTAACGCTCTTGATATGGATTTCAAGTGTTAATGGATAATTCGATGAATTAAAGGGGAAAACTGGATAATGAAGATGATAATGGCGATACAGTGAACTAACGAACGAGAAAGAAATATTTGAGTAATTTTATTAGCAAATTTCGTAATCAACTTGTTCAATTACATAGCCTTTATTTAGGCTAAACATTATGAGAAGAAAAGAACCTAATTTCAGTCTAAATCCAGCAAAATCTAAGTTAAATCTTGGCGATGCACCATGTCAATTGTTTGATTTCAGCCGTTCGATCCTTATGAGTTCGGCAGAACCGTTAGGCTTGCCCATGGTCAGCTCATTTAAGTTGCGTGTCTCTTTGTCATTGGTTCGCTTGTTAAATGAATCCTGCCCGTCTTTAAGACCCACCTGCCCCTCTTTGCTATTATCTCTTCTCCTTTGCTTATGATCATCTTCCTCGACTACTAGGCTCAGTACTTCGGTACGTGACATGCACCACCCATTGTAGCGATCTCTATGACTTTGAGAGAGGTTCTCAACTTTCTCCTCGCTTTTTATTTTGGACGATGAGGACAGGAGCTGAAGCGCTCTTGACCATCTCTCTCTCTCTCTCTTTTTTGTTGTTTTTGGTATTTGTTTGATAGGAAGGCCCAAAGCCTACCATTTTTTCATTAAAATAAAAAAGATATTTACAAGAAAGGTGAAAAGTGCAGATAAAAGCAAATTTTAAAAATAAAAATAAAATGAAATACAAGCATCGTTGTCGTCATCAGTGAGGAGGCTGCTACGACAGTCATTGTCGTTGAGGAGGCTGTCATGGCTGTAGTCGTCGCTGATCTTCGTGGTGGTGAAAGTCAGAGTCGTGATGGAAGAAGTCGAAGTTGTTGTCTAACTGCCTCTCAAAGTGCAATTCGCTTTCCTCAGATGTTGAGTTCACTGACTTGAGCATTTGTAACTCAACTTCTCCATCCAACTTCTTGTCCAGTCTGAAAGAATGAGAGAGGAAGAGGAGCAAGAACTAAGATATCAATTTCAACCATACACGCAGCAACTTGAACTCAAATATACAGTAGCTAACAAGCTTAGCAATCAGTTCAAGCTTGCTGCATGTGAAAAGCACGCTCGGAGATGAGCTAGTTAGTCCTTCACAGGCCAAGGCAGTGATGGCCGGTGGAGGAGAGCTCCAGATCCGGACTAGGTGGAGGAGAGGCACACCAGATCTGACCGGTGTAGAGAGGGCCAGATCTACTGTGGTGGTGGTGAAAGTCAGCGCCGGGGGGCACACCAGATCCGGCCGGTGGAGGGTGCCATATCTGCGGTGGTCGTGGTTGTAGCCATTGTGTCCCTAAGGAGAAGGGAAGACGAGGTGGCCGTCGTGGTCGCTGGGGCATGCGAGATGCGGCGGTGATGTTGCTTGTACTTCAAGTGGGGAGAAGAGAGGGAATAAAGATGAGGGAAAAGGGTAAGAGGGAGGAGGTCACGCCCCTTTCAATCTTATTTTTTCTAGATTTTTTTAGTAAATAAAAGAAATAAATAAATAGAAATGGTAAGATTTGCTCAGAAATTAGTCTGTATAGTCTGGACCGAGTATTAAACTCGGTTCCTGAAGGTGGGATCAAGTTTGAAATTCGATTTCAGTTTTTTTTTTATGTTTGTGTGTATTTGAAATGGAATATTAATAACTATAATGTTTACAACAGAAATGGACTTATCGAGACGGTAATATTCTATATTTATATTATTTTTTATTTAACTTCAAAATTTTAAGTAATAATTTATAATTTATATTTGAAATAATAGGGATAAAGGGGTGAGATGAAATATGAGGTTGAATTAACGATGATTAGAATTAATAATTGTTGGTGTCAGAAATCGCAATTGATCGGCATTCCATGCGACTACTTGCTTGCTATTTATTCATTCAGAAGACTGTATTACACTCTGTACGTTAGTCCATATTATACCATCCAGTATTATATTAACACATGGTCTGGTCATTAACGTAGTTATGGCAATAGACGAGATTAACCAATTTACAATGGTTCGATCATTAGATCAGATCCAGCAAAATTCAACAAAGGAAGGAGAAGGAAAATACGCATTCCAATAGTTATGGATGAAATGGAGAGTCATATCAACAAACTGTCAATTCGAGGTCGAGCTCGTTCCAGCAGAGTATGATTTAGATTATCAATGTGTTTATATTTTTTGTTGTTATATTTATCAGAACAATTAAATTTTAATTATTGTTATAATATTTCAATTTGTTTGATATTATTTTAAAATAATATATTAATCATGCTTATATTTGGTTTTATAAAACTTTATTTTAATTATTGTTGTAATATTTTAGATCAATCTACTAACTGTTGTTGTGCTTTGTTTTTGATATAATACACAAATGTTAAAAAAAACTAGGATCGAGTTTGAAACTCGGTCCAGGTTATACGAACTAATTTTCGAATAAATCTTATCATTTTCATTTATTTATTTCTTTTATTTACTAAAAAAATTTGATGTTTTTTCGCCTAGAGAGAGAGAGGGTGCTTTTGTTATTACAAAATCGTTTTTGTTTTGTATTAAAATGGGTTTTGATAAGAACAATTAATCTTGTGCTGCTGTGGATATTTTCTGGTATGGGCCTGTTGTTATTTTTCTGGTATGAATATGGTTCTGATGCAAAGATAATATGGTTTTTTGCTCTGTTTATTTTTTCCTGGTACGATATTGTTATGATCTTTGGTATTTGGTATATCTCTTTGGGATTTTTCTGATATGGTTCTTTTTTGGCAGACGTATGAACATAAACAGTTTTCTTGATACTGATTCTGGTATTTGCGGATATTTTATCTGATAAGAGAGGTATATGAATATGGGTATTTGGTTCTCGTTAAGTGCTGATATGGTATATAAGTATGAATTTTGCTGAGATTTATAAGAAGAGATATGAGGAGTATGAGCAGGATATGGGTATATGAGTATGGAAGTTTTTTTTCTGATTTTATTAGAAAGGATATCAAACCTGACTCTAATATCATAGAAATTTTAGTATAGAGAACGCTTATGATGAAATATTATATATTGATCTGATAATTGTTATAAGTTATATACACATGGATATAAATATGTATACCAACAGTACGCTAACGATCAGTTTTTAGTAATAATAAGTTTTATTAAATTAATATTATTAAAAATAAGAGTGAGAAACATAAAATTTCAAATATATGAATGGCAGCGCGCCATTGTCAGTGGCGCGTTTCATTATTTTTACGAAACGCGCACCTGGCAGTGGCGTGTTTGCTTCTTATATATACAAAACGTGTAACGCCTCTCCATCTCACTTGCACGGGGTTTGGACGAAACGCGCCACTGCCAGTGGGGCGTTTCGTCCACGTCACTGGTAGTGGCGTACTGCCATTCGTATATTTGAAATTTTACATTTCTCACTCTTATTTTTAATAATATTAATTTAATAAAACTTATTATTACTAAAAACTGCGCTAACGATACAATAGCGAATATATTTCTTAATGAGTTAGAAGTAGCTATTTCTAGTTGCTCACCAATTGAGCCTGTAATCATATATCCAAAATTTCTATTTCTATTTTTATTTACAATTCTTTTATTTCCTAATTTTATTTTTTATTTTTTAACTATATTTCTAACATATTGACTATTCGGGCCAACAAAATTTCAGCAGAATATCATTTCATAAGTATTTGGTCATTTTCTTTTACAAAAGAACACAAAAAAGAAAAAAAAAAAAAGGAGAGGAGAAGTTTAAGAATATATGGGCATCTGGACAGAGAAAATTGTGGCCCAATAAGCAAAGGCAATACTCCAAATGCCTCATCCATTAATTCAGAATATTCAGACTAGTCTTTGATTAAAATTTTCCATAGAAACACTTGAGGAAAAACTAGTTGATTTTTTGTTGGAATTACATAATGTAGAATTTATGGAATCAAGTGATGGCTGTCCATCTCCTGTGCATTTAAAATCAATCTCTGACCCTCTCAAATGGCTTTTGTTGTTGAATATCGATCATGGTTTACTGGTATATTCAGTCTTTTTTGCTTAGGGCTTTCGTCATGTCAGACATTGAAAATTTTATATGTTTATCATGCCAAACAGTCCGTGTCAATGTTTTCCCACTAAAAATTGCTGGTGCTAATATTGACCCATACAAGATGGCATAGAGAACTTGGTAAAGGATATGATACGGGGCCAGCATGCAGTTCTGACAGTCACTGCGACTTATGCAGTGATGCAAAAATCGATTGCATATTCAATTCAACAACTATAGAGACACTTATGATGAACCTCTGAACTCGACTGCAGATAACTGTTTCTCTTTTCTGATTTGGTGTACTTTAGATATTTTTCATTAATCATACATGAAGCAAAAAAAAAAATGGGTCCTTATAATTTGTTCTAAAATACCATTCGAAACTATTTTAGAAAAAGTTAATGGTAAACATTTGCCATTTAGGAAGCAAAACTCTTTTGCAACTTGTAAGCAACTTCCATTTATGCAATTAACAACATATATAAGAATGCACCAAATTTGGGTGAAACAGGCTGCATTGTGCCCCATGTCATGGTGCAATAGGTGGTATGGCAGCATATTGATATTCATTTGTTTGTCCTAGACAACTGTTAATTAAGTTGAAGCCCAGTTGCAATGAATCAAACAGAAAATTCATTCTTTTTAATGTTATATAATTTTTAGTTTATGACATTTAATTTTCTGTTCTCTGTTGGTTAAACAGTATCTCATAATAGTGAATGCCTTCAATGCTGATGAGTTATGAATCAATTAATGGGGGCTGGTGTAACCAAAATCATTCACATGGAAAAAGTATATAAAGAGCTCTCCAAAACTAATTATTCGCAAATTGCTGATCTCTAGGCTTCTAGTGGTGAAGCCACTTGAACGAGGTGTCCCCACAATGGCAAAGGAACATAATAGAACAAAATAAAATAAAATATAAATATTTAATAGGAACTTTAACATGTAGAATGAATATATCACGCTTGGAAGCGGACACTGAACCTGATCTAGAGAACTAAACCTACGCAATTCCGCATACCAAAATAACTATTAATTAATCGTCTAATTTGAATCAGCATAGTAGGCTTCTGATGATTTCAGCCTGGCTGCTGGTTACATCCATGTTTGTAATCAAGTAAGAGAGCCGATCACTGAGGTCGTCCACCTCTCTGTGGAGGCTCTTTATGTAGCTACATGTTTCTTTCAGAAGCTTTGCTGCAGAAGCCTGCATTTCAAATGACACGAAAAAAGTTGATCAACAGCCGCGTATATTGAGTTAGCTAATGTGTCAAATTTGGTGAGGAACATGAGTTGTGAACTACTGATATATTACTCGTTTAGTAATGTAGTATTGGTGCATGTCAATTGGGGCAAATTGTCCAATATATACTTCAACAAGACTACAATTGATCAATGCTCAATGATTAGTGTATGCGAGGGAAAGGTTGCTTACACGATGTGTGCTTCTACGGCGCGCCTCGGGAAGAAGAGCATGCAGCTTAGAGATGAGCTCATTGATCTCTGCCTCTGTGATCCTTGAACTTGTGATAGTCATTTTAGCAACCAACAAAAATAGAACTGATAAAGTGATTGTTTCAATTTGAGAAGGGATCAGGAGGGAAAAGCAACTCTAGAAATTGATGCTGGAAAATGAGATGCCAAGGAGGTGGTATTTATATTGGGAAGAATTAGGCCTACATGCAACCCCATCTACCAGAAAAGTTGGGCCCATGTCGGCCCAGTGTGTAGCAGCCCATTCATTTTTACTTTATCTCTGCCATTCATGAATTGCCACGTGCCCGACATGACAACGGTTCCATGATTTTTAACCAAGATGTTATGGATTGCTATCACAGTCTTAATTTCCTCGTCTTTAAACCAAATCTATATCATCTTTTTGCAATCCATCTCAATCTGTACCTTTTAGCTGTGCCTGCTGCTTCCTCTCTTCCTCTGTTTTGTCATTGCACATTTTTTTTCTTTCCCTTTTTGTTTGATAAATGATAATTGATGATAGGAGTGTACCGAGTTCTTTTTTTTTTTATGTTAAAATTAGAATCTAATTCAATTATATCAAGTTAAATTATTCTTTTTTTTAGTATGCTCACTTGTAAATCCGTCCGACCTATCTAATTTATTATATACGAAAGTTGAGGGTTGAATGAGTTCCAATTTTTTTTTTAACGTCATATGATAAACTTTCTATTGTTTTTAATTTAAATTTAACAAACTAATAATGTTACAACTATAAGAATGATAATGGTAAGTAGGATAACTTAAAGATAAATGAGTACTAATAAATGGATAAAATAAATAATTATTTTATTAAATTAGCCTAAGATACCATATGTAATATAACTTAATATTAAATATTAAATAACCCAATAGCGCTTTAATCAATTTAAGTAAAAATAATTGATAATGATGGCTAAGAAACAAAGTTATAGTACTTAGTATTAGTTATAAGGAGACTCGGTTCTACAATAAATTAATAATCATGTTATCCATAAAATTTAGTATGAGATTAATTTAATGGGAAGGATATTCAGAAGATGATAAGTTATATATTTGTTATCGATTGACTTTTATGTACGGATAACTTCGATTTGTTATTTTGAATAAAACATAAAAATTAAGAAATTTAAAAATATAATATAATATATTTAAAATGAAGAGTCTGATTAAGACGAACTTTTTTAGAGTCAAATATACAATCCAACTCAAATTAACGACTCAGCTAAAGTAAATCTACACAGGGGCGGATCCAAGATGGTTCAGGGGAGGGTACGTGCCCTCCCTGGATTTTGAAAAATAGTATTTATCGGTAATTTGTCTCCCTGAATTATCTGATTATTTTTATTGAGAAAAAATATTTAATATCGTACATAATAGGGATGTCAATAGGTCGGGTTGGGTCATATTATTTTATTATTTTTCTTGACCCGACCCGATTAAATTCGGATCAAAAAATCTTGACCCATACCCGACACGACGGGTCACGGGTCAACCCAACCCGACCCGTGTAAACTAATTAAATATTTATTAATTATTTCATATAATTTTAAGCAATAAAATATGAATTAATTTATAATTAATCTTAATTAGTGTATAATTAGTATATATTTATATTAATTAATTTATAATTAATCTTAATTAGTGTATAGTTAGTGTATATTTAAGTTTTAATTAGTACTAACCGACCCGACCCGATTCGGTCAAAAAAATTAAACCCGTACCCGACCCATTTATCTTCAGGTCATGTCGGGTCGGGTCGGGTTCGGGTCGGGTCAATAATTGACACCCCTAGTGCATAACTAAATAATTATGCAAAGATATCAAAATATAAAGTTATATAGACGAAAACTTTCTTTATCAGCTTGATTAGTTATTATTTTGATCTTTATTTTGTTGTTATTTTGAATATATAAAATATTATTATTTCAATATTTTTTTATTAGGTAAGAATATATATTAAATTATTAATTTTTTATTCAATACCCGATTAGTTAATGGGTTTGAACCCGATAAACTATTATGATAATTACCCCTGACCAAAATCCTGAGACACAACAACCTAATCCGGTTTAAAGAGGGCAACAAAAAAAAAAACTCGAGTTAACGTGTTAAACGGATTGAGCGATTTACAATTTTATTTTATTAACGCCCTTAATTGTATGTTAAGAAGTACATTCGACCATGCTTGGCTGCTTGTGCTCTTTTAAATTAGCTGTCAATAGTTCAGAAAAAAAAACCTTTTGCTATATTTTCCAGATGTTGGGATCTCCTGGATTACAAAAAAAATATTACATGCATGAAAAGAAATTTGTAATTTGTGAGGTTTATGATTGCTTCTGCAAACTTGTTTAAATGAATTCAGTTTCTCTGTCTATGCCTTGGTAGTTGGTAAGCGTGCAGCATGGATACTGGCATACTGGCGTTTTTCTTTTTCCGAATCCAAACTTGTTAAGATTCGTAACCAACCTTTCAACACAGTGGTAAATCACACAACACGTGCATAATTTCTCTCCTTTTTAAAATAGAATTCTCATAAGTTCCTATATATATATTTTATTTTTTTATGGGACTTGAGTTAACATATCTCCGTAGTAGATAATTATTTATATATAGTAAAAGATAATTTCTGTGATTTAAGTTAGGGTGGTGATCTCTTAACAACTATTTATTTTGGTAATTTTGTTAATGAATTTCAAATGATAAAAATCCTACAATTGTACTTTTAAACTTACAGAATTGATTGTTCTTCAGGTTTCATGTAATTGCTGTGTCATTTAATATGTCATCCACTGTCAAGCTTATAAATTTTTTTATGAAATTTTATTAAATTTAAACCGTTATGATTGTCATATAATTTTGATGACACTCACATTATATGAAATTTAAAACACAATCAAATATAAAGATATATATATATATATATAGAGAGAGAGAGAGAGATGCTATGGTGCTTCGCGAAACACAAAATCTTTTGTGTTTCGCGTCCGTATCTCGAATTTAAAAGTTCAAACGGCCGATTCAAACCGTTGAACATCATCTTCATATTAAAATATCCTTAGAGATCAATTTATATATATTTTTGAAAATTTTTGCTATTTTTAAATGGGTACAAAGTTTGCTGATCTAACGATTTCTGCACCATCCAAAACTAGCGATTTTGTACCCATCTAAAAAATATAAAATTCGATCTCCAAGGATATTTCAATATGAAGATGATGTTCAACTGTTTGGATTGGCCATTTGAACTTTTAAATTCGAGATACGGACGTGAAACACAAAAGATTTTGCTATCACTCTATATCAAGCTTTTAAAAAACGGAAAGTTTTAACCGTTTTAACGGTTTTGACAGACTCTGACGTTAAGTTTTTGAGAAAAAAACGGATTTAACGGGTTTTATATGATTTAACCATTTTATCCCACGTTAAACCTGTTAAAACTGTGATTTTTTTTTGAAAAAAAAAACATATTTAACGATTTAAATTTTTTTATTTCAAATCTTAATAGTTAGTGACTATAAATTTTTATTTATTTTTTTATTTTTTGAATATAAATTAATACTCTAATAAAAATATGAAGTAAATTCATATATAATAGTTTAGTATAATTTAAATTTTTTAATTTTTAAATACTTAATTAATATTATAATTATTATTATTACTTAATTTAGTTAATTATTATGTACTAATGATATGAGAATGTATGTCTTTTTAAATATGAATTAGTAGGTAAAAAGTGATTGACCGTTTTTTAATTTAACGGCCGTGTAAAACCTTTAACCGTTAACTTGTCACCTCACCGTTAAGAGTCGTTAAACGTTTTTTAAAAGCTTGATATATATATATATATATAGAGAGAGAGAGAGAGTTATGCTATGGTTAGTCGCGAAGTACAAAAAAGTTTTGTACTTCGCGTCGTATCTTCCATTTTCGAGTTCAAAATATCGATCCGACCGTTCAAAGTGTTCTTCATATTAAAATATATTTGGATACCAAATTTTACATTTTTTAGAAATTTTTTTCTATTTTTTTGAGGATTAGAAAATCGTTCTTATTAAAAATCATAAATTCAATGCATTTTCATCCCCTCAATAAAAATAGAAAAAAATTTCTAAAAAATATAAAATTTGGTCTCCAAATATATTTTACTATGAAGAACACTTTGAACGGTCGGATCGGTATTTTGAAATAAAAAATGAAAGATACGACGCGAAGTACAAAAACGTTTTGTACTTCGCGACTAACCGTAGCATAATTCTATATATATATATATATATATATATATATATATATATATATATATATATATATATATATATATATATATATATATATATATATATATATATATGCAAAAAATATTTTTTTAAAACTAACAAGGAATCATATTACTCCAAAAAGAAAGGAATCAGATTATATATTATTAGAAAATTGCTCCAGTATATTATAATTCCACTTGATGGTTAGTACATATTTGATCAGATGATTATATAAGTCGTCAAAACTTTTCTAAAATTGAATAAGAGCGATATTCTTTTGGTTAATTTTTGTAATTATTTGTATAATTTATTAATAACTCCCTTTTGCTGAAAAATAAAAAAAAAATCATACTTTTGTCGAATTGGATGGTAAAAATTATTACTACTTATTTGTGCTGAAAAAAAAGTATGGTGTTTTGTAAGACCACATATCAGCGAGGGATAATTGCGTATATCATCTAAGGTGTTGTTTGAAAACAAGATATATAATTTGATCACAACCCGCGGATAAAGTTATCGTCTTTAAACTTTCTAGTTTGATGAGTTCAATATATATACTAAAATCAATGAAATTGAGGCCTGAATCCTGATTTTTTATTTTGAAAAAAAAAAGGTTCTTGAAAAGCGTGAATTGAAGAAATAAAAAATAACAAGTTGCAAGGTGGGCAAAAAAAAAAAAGGACAAAAAAAAGATACGAGGATAAAAGGATAATGAACCACATAGGCGAGCACGAGACTGGTCATTAACATGCATTGCATGTGTGTTCAGCCGAAAAATTAATATTTGAGAAAATATATTGCGTATAGATGGGAATGGCAACGAGCACAACAACCGAGTTAAGTTAATGAGTTATGGTCGTTAAAACTCATTAAGATTTATTTAATAATTAATAATTTTTTATGATATTTTATATTAAAATTAATATAAAAATTAATAAAATAACTAATAATAATATATTTCGCACAAATTAGATATAATAATTTAAGTACATGTCATACTATTAACTAATTATTATAGTAAAAATGTATAAAAAAATAAATATCAATAGTTTACCGAGTCTAATGAGTTGAGTCAGCCAAATCTCAAGCTCGATTCATTAACTTAATAAACTTAACGAGCCAGCTCATTAACGCCTTAATCCACTAATGAGTGAGTCAATAATAAATCGATTCCGAACGAGTCATGAATGAACCGTGAAGTACGAAGCAGATTTTTTTTTTACCAGCTATATGTATAGACTAGAGAGCTAGTGAAGGGTCCCACCCAGGGGTGTCAATGGGTCGCGTCGGGTCGGGTTTGGGTCGGGTCGGGTTCGGGTCGGGTTTGGGTCGGGTCGGGTTTGGGTCGGGTCATATTATTTTCGTATTTTTTTTACCCGATCTGATTAAATTCAGGTCAAAAAATCTTGATCCATACCCGACCCGACGGGACATGGGTCGACCCGACCTGATCCGTGTAAAATAATTAATTATTTTTATATACTTTTAAGCAATAAAATATTAATTAATTTATAATTAATCTTAATTAGTGCATAATTAAGCTTTAATTATTACTAAATCATAAAATTACTTCCAAAATATAATTAATCGGATCGGGTCGGGTTGAACCGAACTCGACTCGATCCAATTCGGGTAAAAAAAAATTAAATCCATACCCAACCTATTTTTTTTCGGATCATGTGAAGTCAAGTCGGATTCGAATCAGATCGGGTTAACCCATCAGGTCGGATCAAGAATTGGCACCCCTAATCCCACCCATCTTCTAGTTCCCATATTCAGGGGCGTATCCAAGGAGGGCTGGGGGGCCCAACCCCCCTTAATTTTTCAAAAACGTTCGTTAAATATGTATAATTTCATAAAAAAATTAAAAATTTATATATCTGGCCCCCCATAAATTTTTTTCTCTGTAGTAAACATCTGATCCCTCCAGCCCCGACGCCCCTCAATCAAAAATCCCGACTCTGCCCCTGCCCACATTAACATGTGACAACAAATCATTGAGAAATGGCTACGTACCAGAGATGAAAGTTTCCAAATCGGGATGGGATTTCATTGAAAAGGCTGAAAGTTTAGGCACCGGCGTATAAACCTAGACATATAAGTAGGGGTGTGCAAACTGATCAGTTTAATTAGTTTTGAAATGAATTGTTAAATTTTAAACTATTTGGTTCAGTTTTTTAATTTTAAATTTTCATTTCAGTTAAAAATTGAAGCTAATTTGGTATTTGTTCTCTAGTTCGATTTTTCTAAATTAGATAAATCAAATAGTCTAAAATTTATTAAATAATTTTATTTTACTTGATATAAATAAGGATTATATCAAAGATAATCCAAATATATTTAATTTCTATAAGTTTTATTTAGTTATTTTTTTTATTTTTTAAAGTTTTTATTTCTTCTATTAATTTTTATAACTTTTGATATTTTTATTCTTTTTCAAATAATATAATTTTAATTTATTCAATTTTTAATTTATTCGATTGATATTTTTAAAATTTTAATTTAATTCAGAATTTAATAAATTAAAAAATTAAATATATATAATTATTTCAGTTTGAACCGAACGGTTGGCAAATCCTACAAGCAGACACGAGTTCAATCATCCAAAACTAAAAGACAATGAGGAGTCGGTACGCAGCCTATTGTCTAGCCAATGGGGCCCGATGGAGTGTGCCACGTGTCTGTTCGGGCAGCGGAGCCCTTGGTGGGACCTCGGCCACGTGACAAGGCATGGCGTGGGCATGACGGATGGGACCATGCATTTCTATGAAATGCATCATGTGTTGTTTTAGACTTTTAGGGCTGCCAAACTAAAGGTGTAAAGCAATTGGATACATACGAATAATAATATTATCGTATACGTACGTAGGAGGTGCAAACAAATCGATTTAATTGATTTTGAATCGAATTATTAAATTTTGAACTATTTAGTTGAGTTTTTCGATTTAAAATTTTCGGTTCGGTTGAAAATTTTAGCTAATTTGATTTTTGTTCTTTAGTTCGGTTTTAATTTTTCTAAATCGGATAAACCGAATAAATCAAATTGTCCAAAATTTATTAAATAATTTTATTTTACTTGATATAAATAAATATTATATCAAAAATAATCCAAATATATTTATGTTTTATAGTTTTTATTTAATTATTTATTTTATTTTTAAACTATTTGTCTCTTCTATTATTTTTTATAACTTTTGATATTTTATTTCTTTTTTAATAATATAATTTTGGTTTAACTGAATAAACCAAATAAAATTTCGGTTTATTAGGTTGATATTTTTAAAAGTTTGGCTTGGTTCGTAATTTGACAAACCAAAAAAACTTCAGATGCATATAATTATTACGGTTTGAACCGAACCAACCGTTTGCACACCCCTATCTATATCTAATAATATTAGGAACGTATTCGGATATAGATATAGATAGTTTTAGATATAAACACATATTAGATATTTGACGGATATTAGATGTGAATCGAATATCAGATGGATATAAATATAAATACGAATATATTTTGGATATTAAGTAAAGATATTTTGTGTATCATTAGAAAATAATTATATACTATTTTTAATAGAATTATTAATTATAAAAATTAAATATTGAAATTAGTTAGATTTATAATATACTTCAAAAATTAAATACTATTTTTGTATACATTAGCACAAATTAAATATGAAATTAGCTAGAGTTATAATGTACGTCAAAAAATCTAAAAATCTAAGGGAATAAAATATATTGCGTATAGATTAGAGAACTAGTAACATTTTTTTTAAAGATTTTAAAAATAAACTATCAATCTTATTTGATTCCGAAAATTATTCATTTAAAAATGTAACGATTTTAATTATAAATTTACGTCAATTGTCTATGTGTAAACAAACTCATCAAGATGGGTGCGGTCTGAGTTTGTGACGAAGTATGAGTTTTCTAGACAAAGTTCTGTGCAATTCCTTTAATAATGCTAACAAGAAATGGCCCCTCATGGATATGTCTCCTCGTTCATACGATCATATTATTCATATCTAACAAATCGGCTAGTTTATGTTGTCAAATCTCACACATTTAGTCGTGGGGTGCTGCGCTTGACCAAACATCTGCTTTTATGGAGCGCCTTAGAATAAATGAACGCATGTTAAATTGTTATAGCTATTCAATTACAATGAGAGTTTTTACTGGTCGGATGAAACTCTTTTCTTGGATAAACACATACATTAATACGGTTATAAGAAATTTTATCAAGTATAGTAGAACCTTTGGTGATGCGGAATTCACATCTATTTCAGTCACACTCTATAAATCTAAATAAATATCATAATGCCCTTTCTAGTTATAAATATGCTCATACTAAAAATCAATGATTCAAATAATTTTAACCATCCAACACCTTACAATTAATACTACTATGACAATGACAACAAAGTGTTTAATCTCAAATAAATTAAATCATAAACTAGAAATGAAACTCAATCCAAAATCATAAAGACTAGAGATGTCAAATATATTTTCTTAAATACACACCTTATAATACAGCAGATAATACATCAGTCTTCTTATTACATCTCAATTGCTGCGTTGAACTCTTCTGCTTTTCGGATACTCTCCAACGATTCTCATCAGTTTGATGCTATAATAATTTACTCTTTGGTGTTTTTCAGTCATTGGATCAAAAAGAGCAGAGTTCTACTCTTCTCCTAAACTCCTAAGAGCACCAGATTTCCACCCTTCATCTGCTTGGCGTAATCCGCCAAGTGGGTCCCCCAAGCACGCACATGCCGGGTGGGGTAATTGTGTGTGTATTAAATTATTAATTAGCTGTAGAATTATATTTTACTCGAATATTATTTTTCTTTTATATGGTTTCTCGGTATCACCCAACAAAAAAACAGATATGACAAATCCATAAGGTCAATGCTTCCCATTTGAAAGGCATTCTTACAACTCAGGTGCGGTTGTCGTTTATTCCCTGTATACCCGTTCTTATATTTTTATACGAACTGCAATTATCGCTGATCTGATCTGATTTCTAATCTGATCAGGGAAGAGATGACTCGACAATGGTTATTGTGGCGATAATATTTTAAATAAATTAAAATATAAGATATAAAAAAATTCATATAATTTAAGCATATTATGTGATAGTTCATCAACCGCAATCCAAATTTTACATAATTTGTAATTATTTCAATTTAATGATTTTTGATAGAATTTTTACTTTTTATTAAGCGTGTAGTGTCAGAATTAACTAAAATTTATTAATTAATTTTTATAGAGAATATGAATTTTTAGATATATTAGAAAATTTTTGTTATGTGATAAATTATAATAAAAATATTGACAGAAAAATATCAATCACACATGTAGCGGTGTTAAACGTGTGTAACGAATGAAAATTGAATAATGAGAAAACTACAATTTGTGCCAAAAGATTTATTGCCAGTATCATAAATAATGCATCATATCGTAAATTCAATTATATATAAATGAGAATGAATTGGGCTAGCGTACAAATATTTGTATATCATCTGAAATATAAATAACTTAATTTTAGTTGATCATAGCAGGAATTTTAAATCCAAATTGCTCAACAAATTCTACATATAATTTTTTTTTATAGAATATCAAAATTTACTATTTAATTTTTTATCTATTTTTTCAGAATTTTCAAAATCGGGCTGAAATATAAAGAAAATGGATGGTTTGTATATCAAATAATTGGCTCATTTTTTTTAAATCTGAAAAAATACTTAATAAACTTAAAATTATAAATTTAGTATTTTGCAAGTTCTGATATGTAGAATTTTTTTAGCAACTTGAATTTTCCTATGAGTCAATTTCTACTTTTCATGTTACATATTTTCTTATTCATCTTAAACGCTTTATCATTCGTATTAAGGGTTTTAGAATTATTTTTCATGTTAAATGCTTTATTTTTTAAACTTATTGACATTATTATTCAACTTTGACTTTATAATCTATTTGAGTAATACTGGCATGTTTTTTTTTCTCAAAATTTTCATACTTAATGCATTATAAATGATTAGTATGTTGTCTATTTAGACTTTGAATAATAAGAAAATTCATCGCACTTGACTTATGCAAGTGCCATTTTAAGTTTTGGTTATTTGGAACAAATGAAAAATACACGTTTGAAAAATCTCAAAGATTGATGAAAGAAAATAAGTTTAGATGTCGTTAACAACTTTACACTCATTAGATCGTTTATTATTCATTTAAATGCTTTACACTCCTTCATGTTAAGAATTTTAGTATTAATTTTCATTTAAATGCTTTATTCTTTCAATTTTATTGATATTATTGTTCAACTTATTGGCATTATAATTTGTATTGAGTGACATTGACATGTTTTTTCTTTCTCAAATTTTTCATACTTAATGCATTGCACATGACCCATTAAAATATCATTGTTTATCTAGACCTTGAATAACAATAAAATTCAATACACTTTGTCGTTCACAAAATACCCTTTAATTTTGATTATTTGGACCAAATGAAAATATGCATTTGAAAAAAGTCTCATATTGATAAAAAATTTAATGACACTAAAAAAACTAAATCTCTAATTTTTATAATTCAGAATATTAAACTCCGTATTTTCACATAATATGTGTGAAGTATTTATTCAGACATATACAATTTCCATGGAAATATGCTTCACAAATTTCAATTGTAAATACAAAAATAGTTTTATCCAAACAAATTACATATCAATTATTATGAAAATAGATATCTAAAAATATCAAATTTAACAATATAAAAAACTGAAACTAAAGTAAGGAATATGAATATTAACAATTTAATTGAAATATGTTTGATTCGGAAATATGATTAGTGGTTTTAAAATTTGGAAAAATTTAAATGTCAAACTTAGAAATTCTATTTCAAAATTTGACAGTTTTTCTGAAACTTTTGATGAAGAAAATAATGATTTCATATTAAACATATTAAACTATATTGACCTGTGGAACTAAAAATATTGTTGTTAAATATAGAAAGATTGAAAGTACGCAAAACTAGTTTTTATTTATTTATTTTAGATATTAATCCTTATTATGTGCTATTTAGAAAATTTAATTTTCTTCAATGTTCATATTTTTTTTATTCATATCCCAATTTGTACTTTAAATACAATTTTCAAATTATCTATTTCCACCAAATAAATTTTCAAAACATAAATTAATTACATTGAACTAAACTTCACGATACTCATTATTTTAGAATTCTAAAAATTATAATCTGGCACCTATGACTATGATTGAAGACACGAAACAATTAGTATTCAAAGTCAATTGAGATTATGCACTAAACTATTTTGGTTGAATTTTTTAAGTGTGATTCTTTTAATATATAATGATACGTATTGTTACAAAGTACGCAGTTGTATTTTTGGAATTGTTGCATTGAGAGATATCATAAACTTTTATATTATTTTTTATCATAATCATTTTTAGTTATATATATCCGATGATTATTATCAAAAAAATTATTTACTCTAATTATAAATATTTTTTTTATTGTTTGTTAATTTTAGAATTGAAATATTAATATGAAACAAATAATTAACATATATTATTATTTATCTAAAAGTATATTACTAATTTTAAAATATAAAAATTCTTAATATCTTTCCAATTATAATAGAGAGTATTATTATATTTTATAATATATATTAAATAATATATTACATATCTAGTATTCGGAAATGGATAATTAGATTGAAAACTCTATCCATATTGTTTTCCATATGGATATTCAGATACATATATCTATGAATCAAATACGGTCAAATATTATCCGACAATATACTTGAAGATTTTTTTTTCATATTTTTGAAAGATCAGCAAAAATAAAATATTTGCACACAGATTTAAAAAACCGAGAAATAGATAAAAATCATAAAATTCATATATGTAGAAATTATTTAGAAACAAAAATTCATATGTCAGAAATGAAAAAGTATATTTTAAAACATTTTGTCCCAAATACAAACATTTTTACCGTAGCCTAACTCAAAACATAGTGCATGATGTTGAAATTTGTCAATTTTAAGTCTTTATTGATATTATATTTAGGGGAAGTTGGTGTACACTTCGCTCCTTTTTTTTTCTTCAATGATGATTTCTTCCATTTGAATTTTGAGGTATGGTTTTAACAAGACAATACATAATTGCATATTATAATAAGGATGAAGATTTATTAATAATTTCTTGTTAACTTACAAAATAGTGAAAACTAATATTATAAAAATAAAACAAATATTTCTATTAGAGAAACTTACAATTTATGTTGAATTTTATATATTGATTATGTTTTAAATTTCATGAACAAGCTAAATGATTTTTTTAGCTATATCTCTACTTACTAAGTTAATGAAATTTTTTTTTATCCATATATGTCTTATCGAATACAGTACATTTGTAGGGTAAATATAAAATAATTTTGTTGGAAACCCTAACTATCAATCACTAAATGTAAAAAAAATCTGTATGTTTTTATTCTAAAATCATTAGAATAATGTACTCTTTCTATTTTATTAAATTAAAGCAATGTGGAAAATATCTTACAATTCTAATAAAGTATATTTTATGTAATAAATATACAAGAGGGAGTGATGAAAAAATCGATAATTATTTTTCATTAGCAAAACTCTTTAGTTCATTGAAATATAAAGAATGTGACATTGCATACAAATCAAAACATTGAAATTATTTTTATCAAAATAGTTTGCGGATCTATTACTTATTTTATTATAGATCACAATTTTTTTCATTGTCTATACTCTATGCTCTTTGACCTCAACTGATCATGCACTATAAGACAACGAAATTATTACAAAACAACTAAATCAAAATGCATATTGTATGTAAATTGAAAAAATGTTGATGTCACCACTTAAATTAAGTCGCTTTTATCCTCTGTGCTCATATTTTATTTTTTATTGGAGTTTATGATTTTTGGTACATTTTTATTAGTAATATGACAATTATAAATGTTAGGTGATCATATTGGTTACTACATATTTTTTACCAACAAATTTGATATGACAATATTATGTATTTGTTTATTACAAAAATGAATATACCATTTATGCATATTTTTGTTCAATATTAGGTAATTGATTTTATATCTGAATTATATTTATTTATATTCAAATTCATTTAATATTTAAATTTGTACCAATATTTATTTAATATTAATCCACATCCAAATCTAAATGTGAAAAATAAAAATAGATACGAATACAATTTGACTATTAATCATTTGTATTCAATTTGTTTTCTTTCCCAACGTGTCTACTATTTTCTTCATATACTTGTTTTATTCTAATATACGAAGAATTCATGAGCTAAATATTTAATCAAAATAAATTGTTTGGACTTTGTTGGTATCTCATTTAGCTATCCATAAATTCCTTAGTGTGTACATATTCAAATACAGATTTTTTTTCAATTAAGGAAAGAAGCGACGAGGAACTAAATACAAAGCATTTAAAGAAAAAGAATTGGAAAGCTTTCAATTTTTGTAAAGGATCATCAATTCTCTAATAAATTGACCATAAATGCATAAATATGCTAGATAATAAAAGTGCAAGTAAATACACAAGAACTTGAGAAATAAAAAATAGAAGCTTTTTTAGACGCACTAGCTAATTAGCTGCTATGAAACATGTATGGTAGAGCCGTAGAGTCAACTTAGATTGATTTCAACATATTTACTTCATTTATAATACAAAATTACAAACTATACACGAAAATAATGTTTGATATCTAAAAACATCAAGTTATATATCTTATATAATATATTAAAAAAAAATACTATTAGATAATGGGTGACGCTATCTACATCAAAATTTTGCTGCATATACCAAATAATAATTTTCTTTTCATGAAATGTTCTATATCTTCTAATTAAATCTGAAAAAAATAGTGCTGCTTTATCCTGTTACATTGTTTGAGTAATAAATTTGTTTTCATTTATTCGCATATGACCCGAATTGATTTGTAAAGATATAATGCATTGTTTTGCTGGATCATCGATATTTATACTGTTTTGCTTATTGGTTTCCCTTTTAGGCAACAATAACCGGAGAGAAATGATATGGATGATAAATGAAGGAGTTGTTATGGGGAGAATTTGATGACCGAATGATATGAACCAACAACTGATTGAAACGTATTATTACCCTTTTGTCCTTTTCTTTTTTTATAAGTTCAGGTCCTCATTGAAGCATAGCTCGTGTAACGATCGCGATCGCGAAAATGAAGGTTTGCGTTAACTGTTTCATTTAAGAGGCGGTTAAATTTTTTTACCTTAACTGTTATGTTGAGGAGACGCAAATATAAGTTTTGTTGTGTTAACTATTTTGTTGATTGAAATGAAATAAATGAAAGTAACGATCAAGATTTTGTAATCATTTACAAAATAGTACAAATATCAGTAAACTATATACAAGTAAACATAAAAATTAACATTCAAAATATCAGTAATCAAATATCAGTAATCATATACCAATAATCACATAGCAGTGAACAGTGCAAATATTGACGCATGGCATCTCTTCTACCAGAATCTGGCATGCAATTACTATACCAGAATCTGTCATGCAATAACGAGTATGTACCAGAATCTATCATGTAATACCGAGTATGTACCAGAGGAGACGAGGGAGAAGTAGGTGAGCGGCTGAGCAATGTAGGAAAATTAGAAAAGAAAGGTGAGTGGCGAAGGAAATGATGAGACGAAGGAGAAGTACGGTTAAGCTCTGAGTTTTCTTTCTTTTTAACATCTGTAATGGCAACAATCGCAGTCATATAGAATATAAAACGAAATAATGAAACTAATAGTCGCGAAATAGATTATTTTCATTAACCTTTTCATTTTAAAGACAAAATGGTTGAAGTTTATGTCAACTGATTTGTTAGTGAAACGAAATAAATTATTTAATCATTTCGTTCCGTTTGCCACAAACCGAAATGATTAAACGCGTTTACGTCGACACCCCTACACATGAACAACAGATTTGATTCATTACAGTAGGAGGACTCAGGGAGTACATGTAGTCAGATGGAGCGACAAGTGTAGCCAAAAATAAAATAATAATTTTGTGTGGGTGATATGTACGTCGTTTTCGGGCAAGCTGGAGCGTGGAGAGGCGAATGGAATGGCACACTCTTACAGCGCTGCACGAACCTAGTGTTTTAAAATAACCATCCGACCCGTGACTGTGACCCGCCCCGACCCAATTCATGCTCAAATTCGTCAGACCCGTGACCCGTTAGAACCGGCAGGTTTAGCACGGACGCGAACAAAAAAATTTGAAAAAAACCCGTGCTAGACCCAACCCGACCCATCTCGACTCGTCCAATCCGTCCTAACCCGTGCCCGATCCGACCCAACACGGGAAACCCGAGAATGTAACCCGTCCGACCCAACCTACTTTACCTGTCCGACCCGTCCCAAACCCGTCCTAACCCGTGCCCGACCCGACCCGACCCGGGAAACCCGGGAATCAAACCCGTCCGACCCATCCAAACCCGTTGAAAGTAAAAAAAAAATAAAAAAAAATTGAAAAAAAAATAATTCAAATTTTTTTTCATATAAATACCACCCTATTTCATCTCATATCCTCACACAAACAACTTCACTCTATCTCTCTTCTTAATTCTCCAAACCAAACTCTCCCTCGTTAACTCGTTAATTCGTTAATCGTTAGATATTAGCAATTCTCTAATTATATTATTATAGTAATTTTGTTACATTATCCAGAAAAAAAATCAAAAATATTTATATTAGTTTTATTTAGTTATTATTGTCAATTTAACATTCGTTATATTATCTATCGTTAATTCTTTTTAAAGTTTCGGGCTTTCGACAATTTTTCGATTTGAACAAAAAAAAAGTTTAGTTATTAGTATATATTATATTTTATAATTAGTATTTTATATTTAGTTTATATTTTTTGGTAATTAGTTTTTTAAATATATATTTACATTCTTTTTTTGTCATTCGTTTCTTTTAATTAGTTTTTATGAGATTCTTTATTTTTTTGTAATTAGTTGTATTTTTAATTTATAATAATTAGTTCTTTTTATAGAATATTATTTAATAACTAATTTTTTAAATAAATATTTACATTCTTTAATTTTTTATCATTAGTTTCTTTTAATTAGTTTTTTTGTTATATTCTTTATTTTTTGTTACATTATTTATATCATTAGTTATATTTTTTATTTATAATAATTAATTCATTTTTATATTTATAACGTTCAATATATTTTTTAATATTTTTTAGCAATATCAAATGGCATCTCCCAATCCCTCTCATGACGAAGAAATGACATATGAATTGAGCATTAAAATTTTTGGTGAAGATATGCCACGTTCTAACCCTCCGAACCCATACTATCAACAAAATCCTAACCCTATGCATCCTTATTATCAATAAATTCCATCACAACAATATTATCCATCACAACCGCATGTTGGTCCTAATTACAACCCGTAAATCACTTCCTTTAGTGTCGGACAAGGTTCAACCTCATTTCCGTCAAGTTCTAATCAATATCCGCCAAGTTCCCAATATAATACCGATACAACAACTAGTGGTGGACTTCCACCGTTACATCCAACGAGTGCGGGATGTTCCACACCAACACCCGACTCAAGCATCCCGGAATCCCCGATCGAATCTAAAGCTGACAAGAGAAGGAAGAGAGCTCCCCCAACTTATGATGCGCCTTGGTGGCGCTATTACGAACAAACTTTAGGTCCCGACGGTGTTCTAATCAATGCACGATATAAGGTAAGTAATTACAAAACTTCGTACAATTATGTAATAAAAAAATGGTTTCAGTCAATTTAAAAACATGCCGATAAACACATAGCAAAAAATGAAGAACACCAAGAAAGACCTGATACCCGTATGGTACAAAGTTGTTTGAACTCGGAAGGTACTAGAACTCTTGTTAAATATGACGAAAAAAGAATGTTAAATGAGTTTGCTCGATACATAGTGAAAAAATAACAACCAATAAGTATGGCATATTGTACCGATTTTGCCCGATTGGTAATTAAAGGTTGTGGTCAACCATTATATAAAAGGTTCAATCATAACAAAATGGTATCTGAGTTGAAAAAATAATTTGTTGAACGAAAAAGTGAATTATTGGCCATATTTGCAGTTGCAACATATAAAATATCAATTACATCTGATATATGGACCGCCGGTAAATATGGTCTTAGTTATAGTTGTGTTACCGCCCATTATATTGATCATGATTGGATTTTACAAAAAAAAAGTATTAAGTTTTCGAACCATGAATTATTCGCACACCGCACAAATTATTTATCAATCCATTATAAATGTATTGCATGAGTATAATTTGAAAAGAGATTTAGAGAACAAAATATTTTCAATTTCTTTTGATAATGCAAGCAACAATATTAAATCTATTGATTATTTTATACGTGCACTAAACTCAATTATGGATGGTAGAATGTTTCATCAAAAATATGCATATCATATTCATAGTTTAACTGTTAAAGCGGGTTTAAAAACAACTTCCGTCAATAATTTAATTTGCAAATTTAAAGACGGTCTTCATCATATTTATTCTAACAATATAAGAAAACAAGATTTTCATGCCTTGTGTGGACGACTAAATTTGAGCAAGTTAAGAGTACCATGGGACATAGATACACGTTGGAATTCAACATATAGAATGCTACACCGTGTCCTTCCATACAAACATGCTATAAGTGAGATCCTACATAACTCACCCGAGGGATTACTATTATTATGCTCCACAGAAGAATGAGACCAACTCGAATAACTTCACACACTTTTAGAAATTTTCTTCAACGCAACCGTCCAACTATCATGCTCATACATACCATCCGCGCATCAATTGCTTCAACATCTCTATTTGATATCCAAGGTTTTTTTTTCGTCTTGTATTTTTTTCGTTACAATTTTTAAATTATTTTATTACTAATTTATTTTATTTTTTCAAGGTGTACCATGATTTTGAGAATATAGAACTATGTCGAATCGCGGAGGATGTGCACGGTGACTCGCCTCTGTCACCGATTATAGAAGCCATGAGAGAGAAATTTCTAAAATATTGGGATGAAGTTTCTCTCATTACAATTATTGTCAATTGTCTCCATCCTTCATTCAAGAAGAAGTATACTATAAGATTGCTTGAACGGTATAAGAAAATTTTTAATTTACCACATATCGGGGAGGAACAACGTGTGACATTCGCATTGAAAGAAATGTTCAACCTATACAAGACCCAACTTCATGCAAATCAAACGAATCAATCATCTTTTTCAAATCCTCATAATATTAGGTACTAAAATCTAACATATTTATAATATTCGAACTCGTTATATTATTATAATATTGTGACTAATATTTTTTATTTTTTTAAATATGTCAGGAGCAATAGTCGGTCTGCATTATTACGATACTTGGAGGAAGATGACGACTCACAAATGCAAATAAATATGAATGAATTAGTTAGCTATTGTTTAGGAAGTATGGAACCCGACGGTATTGACATTCTCGGTTATTGGAAGAGGAATGAAACTGCATATCCAACTCTCGCCATGATAGCACGTGATATATTTGCCGTGCTCATGTCAACCGTCCCTTCCGAATCTTATTTTAGTTCAGCAAATAAAATACTAACAGATAAACGCAGTGGATTGGGTGTAAAAACATTCGAACGACTCGTATGCTTGAAAGAATGATTTGATGCAGAACAACGTAATCAACATGCACCCGTAAAACAATCATCCGGTGAATTTATGACAGAAGCAGATGAAGACTCAGATAGTATGCCAGAAAATGATCTATGGTATATGAACTCGAATTTTTTGACGACATTTTTAAACACTTATATTCTTTTTTTTCTTCTTATTTTTATTATTTTTCTAGCATTTACAATCCTTATTTGATTTTTTCAATAAACTTTACTAAGGAAAAAAAAGTTAGAACTCCGCCTATGTATTACATAGCCGGTCCCAAGACCGGAATAAAAGAGGAGGGTAACTTTATTTTTAACCCATTTATTTTAATTTTTATAATAATTAATTTTTTTCTCATTTTTTTAAAGTTCTATCATTTTATTCTAATTCTTTAAGATTTTATTTAATTTTTTACTTAAATTATTTCATTTAAAATTTTATTTCAATTTATTTTAAGTCATATCAGTTAGAGATGTGATCCTTTTTAAAATAGATCTTCCGAAACAGCTGAAGAAATTATTTTCGGCCTGAACCGTTATAACGGTTTGGGAATTGTTATAACGGTTTAGAAAGAATAGCAGACGTTGGATCAACTGAGCAACGATTCATAAATCGTTATAACGATTCAATGAAATGTTATAACGGTTCAATAACGTTTCATTGAATCGTTGCAACGATTTATTGAATTGTTATAACGATTTTTGAATTTTTCGGAATTTTAGAAAAAAAAATTGACCAGCTGACCCGACCCGCCCCACCCTTGGACCCGACCCGTCCCGACCCACCGACCCGTCCAACCCGACGGGTCTAGGACGGGTCGCGGCCAAACCCCCCAAAATAGACCCGTCCTAATCAGTCCCGTAAAAATCCATTGACCCGTTCTGCCAAAACCCGCTGACCCGTCATAACCCGACCCGACCCGTGCCGATTTTAATACACTACACGAACCTACCTTGTCTGATCCATGGGTCACCAACTCACCACTTCCTTCAGCACACAAGAAAGTCAACAAGTCCTCGTGTGCTATGTTAGGTGTTTTATTGATAGAAATCACTAGGCTGTCAACCAAATATGTTTGGTCCTGTTTCATGATAAACAAAATAGTTAATGAATTTTTTTTTCATTTATTAAATAAAATAGTTAACGAATTTTTTTTCTGTTTCATACAAGGAATGAAACAAATAATGAGAATGAATTTGTCTTTCATTTAAGTGTATTTCAGTGCAAATTTCATATTTCTTTTTGTTTCGTGGTAAATAAAACAGTTAACGAAATAATTTCATCTTTCGTTTATTAAACGAAGCAGTTAACGGAAAAAAAAATTCACGTCTCGTTAATGAAATGATTTACGGAAGAAACTATTTCCGTGATCGTTTGAGACGTTAGACACCTCTAGAAATCACGTAACCTGTAGAGCTTTTCAAACTCGATAGGAATGGTATATTTTTTTTTTCAAACCATCAAATTAGTTATCAACTATTCTTATTTAATGACAATACTTCGTGCATAAAACTTCATATTTGAACTTCCCCATAGCCATCCAGATTAAATCGAACCATCCAAATATTTCTGTGAAGATCTCCGCATAGAAAAATATGCACGTAGAATGAAAATAATTGATGATGTTTAATTGAGGGTTTTAACAACTAATTAATAAATTAATAAATCAACTATTTTTTATGAATTATTTAAAAAAAAAAAGATTAGTCAAACCTTGTAATTGATCTGCATTTGTATGAATTAATTGAATAAAATCAAATAAAATAATAGTTACACCACAAACCTAGATTTATTTTGTGCGTCAAGAGATCAAATCGCATCTGCCATAAGCCCATAAGAATATAATGCTGTCCTCTTGTTTAATTATCCATCCCGTCTTTAGTATGATCACGAATCAGATGATAACTAATTAATTTGAAAATAAAAAGAAGCACTATAACATCCAATATCCAACATCTCATGTCAAAGTAACATAACAATTATATGGGGAATAAAAGAATAGTGGTTTATAAGAATTTCATGTATCTCTTCTTTCTATTTTTCTTTTACTAACAAGATTAATGATAATGGCTTAATTCATGGAAAATTATCTTTGAAATGAATAAAAATTATAATGTATTGTAGCTTCGGAGTCACCTACTCATCCCCTCCAAGTATTAGCTAGTGCCTCAACTTTTGTGGCTAAAGTTTTTTTGTCTCAATTATGTCAACACTTTTTAAATTTTTAAGAACTAGAAATTTAAGACCGAAATAACAAAATAAAACTAATAAATTTGATCTATATTTTATTTTTCTTACACAAAAAATTATTTATTTTAAATTGTTTTTATATAAATCAATAAATTATAAAATTAGCATTCCGAAATTAATCATATTAGTATATTTTTTATAAACTCTTGATGTCACATAAAATAATATTTAAAATTATAATTTTTAATTTATACATAAATAAAATGATCTACATCAAATCTAATGATTTTATTTTGATATTTCAGTTTTAAAATTTTCAGTTATTACAAAGAGGAGACATGATTGAGGGATAAAAACTTAAGGCATTTGAATCCTAATACAATTAATTAACTATTAACCATTGATACACGACGGTTATGTGAATGTGACCATAGAGAGTAAACTACATTTTATAATAAAATCAGTAACATTTCCTACCGGTTACCTGACAGATTAGCAAATAGAAAGTCTTAACAATTAAATTATATTATCTGCTAAGTAACATAATTAATCTTCCTGTGGTCTTTGCATCTTATACTATTTTTTTTCAGGTGGTCGATGATATATCTTTAAAAATATATATGAGGAAATCTTTATTTACTCTGCTCTTGTCCCTCAAGTCCGTCCCCCAGGTTTTAAGTCTGCGAACTCCTCCCCACATGCTATTAATTCCTAACTACCTCATATTTTTATATTTTTGATGTTTATCTTCTCACTTTTTTATCTTCATCTTCTTTATTTTATTTTTTGGCTCGCTATTTCTCACTTCTCGTCAGGAAAATAACTCTTCAATCTAATCCGGTTTGGTGGTTTCTAATCTCTTCCATTCATCAATTATTGACTCTGAATTAGTTTTACTGAATGAAAATGAATTTTAACCGGAAACATTTGTTAATACTGTTATTTTTTATTAAGGAACACCTATCTCTGATGAGTATACAAATGTAGTTTGCCAATAGTGATATGTCTACATATCATTGAGGTTGTTGCCGAGGTTATTTTGTCGTCACAAGTCTTACGTGGCTGAAGCTGTGGGATCACGGAATCGGAGGAGGTCCCAACGACTTGGGATCAATTTTGGTTCCAAGCCCATTTTCAACCGTCCGATTCACATCTAGATTAGAATAAAACATAAAAATTAAAGTAATTTTCATTAACATTGGTGATTAAATACGAATCGGACGGTTGAGACTGGACTTGTAACCAAAATTGGTCCCAAGCCATTGAGACCTCCCCCGATTCCGTGAGATCACGTGGCCAGGACATCATGTGGCTTAGGGTGTGACTGTGAGCATCACGCGTGTGGCCAATTCCGTGGTCATAGGTATCACACTCTGAAGGCCGTAACCATAAACATCATGTGGTCACATGTCTGTGGCCATGGGGATGGGGCTCGACGCTGTTTACCCTTGAAAAGTTTCAAGGATGAATGGATGAATAAATGAAATAAATTGATGATAAAATCATAAGAAAGGGGAAGAAGAGAGAGAGCAGTGGAAAGGTGGCCCACTGATCGAGAGGTCGCCGCCTAACCCCGAACAAATCCATTAGTCCCACAAATGGAATGTCGGGCATGAAGTGAAGAGTATAAATACCCCGCTATTCTCTATCCACTCAAAGCATGAGTGACACCCAAGAAGATCGAGGGAGAGAGGAGACCTCTTGGGTGTCACCATGTGATTATATCTTTTCTGACAAGTGGGACCCACATGGCGCCCCTATGAGCAGCTCCAATGACATGGACCTAGCCTATTTTGCTAAGAGAGCTAACCAACCCTAACAGAGGTTAAGCATTAATCCCACAATGGAATAATATGGTGAAAGACGAGGATATAAATACTCCACCACCTCCTACTCATTCGAGGTGGTCGACCCTGGAGATTTAGGAGAGAGAAAATCTCCGACGGGTCACCATTTGATTATATTTTTTCCGACAAGTGGGACCCACCTGGCAAAGCCCTTTGTAGATGAACTTAATAGCATAGCCTATCCGATGAGTCATCCATATGACCATTTTCACCGACAAAGTGACCCCACACCTCAAATGACCTATCAAGGAGTCGAATTGAACCCTAGAAATCGCTTTGAAGCTAACCCTAGAAAGGAGTCAAGCAAGATAATCACTATGCTACATGAAATGATGTCAATGCCAAGCTAGCATTTTGATGCAACTAGTCATGAGAAATTCCAAATGTGATTTTGCTTTCAAGGTCGACTCCGTGCCAAAGTCGCGAGCAACCACCTAACAATGCTTTGATTTGTGTCAATTATCGATAAGTAGTCAGCTTCTTTGACCAAGTCACCCTCATGTTAAGGGATTGAAAGTCAATTTCACAAGACCGATCAAAGCAAAGCCGGAGCAACCACCTGATCAAGTCTAGATTTGTATTAATCACGATAAGTAGTCAAGATTTGATCAAATCAAGCCCTAATGAATATCAATATAAGTCTAAATTGGTATTTAGTTAGGGTGGTTTCTGCAAGAGGGAGATAATTGCGTAGACACCGAGCTACAATTGAGATCCGGGATTAATTCTCGAGGAAATAATAGGGTTTATTTGATAAAAGAATTTTTAATTCAGAGAAGGAGGGGTAAAAATGGAATTAAAAATTACAGGGATGATCATCATGATTTTAGGGATTTTTGGTGAAATTTTCATGATTTTTGGATAAGTGGAGCTATTAAAATAAATTCAGGGAAAATAAAGGCAGAATAAATGAATTAATCAAGGGTCGAGATTTGATCGAGCAGCCTGGGTGCAAGTCAGGGATAACAAGAAATTGGTACAAACTGGGTGCAGAAACACAGAAGGAATAAAATAAGAGAAGAGAGAGGGTGTGCCACGTGTCGCATCTCACCGGGCCACCTCATGCCACGTGTCAAGACCCTATCGGTCCACCTCACCCACGCGGGCCCCACCCTAGTATGAGTCACCGACAGTGGGTCCCACCTTAGTGCCACGTGGCATGTGCCAGCCAAGGGCCACCTCACCACCCTAGTGCCACATGGCACCACACCGTAGGTCCACTTAACCCAACCCCGTGCCACATGGCACACCTGCAGAGAGGCCACCTCACTACCCCAAAGGCACACGGCTCTACCCGACAGCCCACCTCATCCCTACACTTACCACATGGCAAAGACCACAAAGAAGACACCTCACTCCTCATATGCCACATGGCACCGTTAGCAAAACACCTCAAAGAGACTACACCACACCTATTAACACATGGCTACATGCTATCGGGTCCAACTATGCAAAGATAGTCCCACAGCGACAAAATGGCACTACACTATAGAGCCACCTCAAAGACGGATTAAATGCTATGGCAGATGATTAATGAGGTAATTAGACAAATGGACCTATCGATTGCGCCAAGTCGATCAATTAAACCTAAGGTGCCACTAACCAAGTCACAATTAAATATATGGGCCTAGACTCAATCGCTTACATAGGGGGCCATGTGTAAGGTTTATGAGTGTACAAATTTATACAGATAACTATGAGCCAAGCCCATGCGCAAAAACAAACAGAAATTTAAACCAAGGAGAAAAGGAGATATGTACCCGCCCATGCGTGTCATGCCTCCGATGGTGGGCCCCGTCTTGCGACGGACTTGGCGCGCCGAGTTCAAATTTCCCTCCGTAACCTTCTCCTTCTCCTCTCCCTCTCTTCCTTCTTCTTCTCGCCGAGGCCGATGGCGCCATTAGCGTTAATCGAGTTCTCTCAAGCTTGAAACTTCAATCCTTTATAGCTAAAGATAGCCCGTGCATAGGAGAGAAAGGGTTAATGCTTGAAATTTAAAGAAAACAATCGAATAAAGGGCAAGAGAGAGATGATCACCTCAAGCGATTAACGAAGAACTTTGATCCGTAGGTTTAAACTTGAAATTGATGATACAAGCAGACCTTAATCACTTAGGCGATGTCGTAAATGAAAGAAAAATCAGCAATTGAACGTTGAATAAGAACAATTGAGATGAGGTAGTGAGATCGGCAAATTGATGAAAATCAAAACCTCGTGCTATCGACTCGAATTAACAGTAGCTTATAGCCTCCATGCACTCACACGATGATGTCGAGGTGATGAAGATTGGCAATTGAACAAGGTAGATATGGTTTGAAGCAAGACTTGAGCTCTGATGAACAAATTGAAGCTCGAGAGATGAACTACAATGGCAGAGAAGAGAGGCGCCTGGGTACATTCAAATGGGTATATATAGCATGTTAAAGATGCTAGAAGGTTCTATGGACGATGAGAAATGAGAAGGTGGTGGAATCAAGTCAACAACAAAGATCGGAGCTTTGATTCTCCGGGTAGGGCCCACAACATAACAAGTGAAGCAATAACAAAAGCAAAGACCATGTCTATAGGCCAGGGCAAGTTAATCGATGGTGTTTAGAGGGTGTATGGCTATAATCCTTTGGTGCACCACTCCAATTGCCTATATAACCCGATTAATAGCCCACACAACAAGGACACACAATACAATGTACTGCAGAGAGATAGAGAGTGATAGATTAGAGAGCTATAGCACGTAAAAGGCAATTGGAAGAGAAGAATTGGTCATGAAAGAAAGAAAGCCAAGAAACCGATTGATCTCGCTTTAACTTGAGAACTCTATTGTTATATCTCCAATTATTCATTAGAAGGTCACTTGAGCTTAATTTCAATTGATTTGAAGTTTCAAAGATTGAATTTTTGATGTAATTGATATATCACATCCGAATCTTAGAGTAACAAAGATTTTTGAGTTGAATTTTTCAATCTCTTTCCTTTAATTTGCAAATTCATAACTTCTTTCCTCTAGTACTTGATCCGAATTACGCTTCTGCTTTGTTTCTTGGTTGGATTTCAAGTAATTAAGTTGTCGTTAGATCGATTGATCTCTGCTAAAACCCGAGAACTCGATACCGAAAAGTTCTTGCTTTGATTCTTTGTTTAAACGTCAAATTCATCTCAATTTGTGTTTGTATCACATGTATCCAAGGTTGTAGTGTTGTTCGTAGTCGATTGATCTCGCTTTAACTTGAGAACTCGACGAATCGTGATCTTCAATATGCTATCGCGTCGCACTCAGCTTAAATCCGATTCCAAACTTGAGATTAGGGAAAATTGCATGCATGATTGAATATAGCTTGGTTATAATTGTCATTAAGAAGTCTATTAAGTGCATAAGTCGTATTGAAAGTAAGTGAATAGTCGGAATTTTGAGTGAAATTGTAATCTATGTTGAGCGATACCGAATCGTACCCATTTTTATCCAATTATAACACGATTATCATTCAAATTAAAGGTATGATGTTAGCCTGATCCATGCAAAAGTGTCAAACGATGCATTATGAATTTTAATTTGATAAGAACATTGTTAAGATTCATTATAATACATAGTTATATCTTCTGCATCAATTATATCGTTATGCTTTGGATAACATTTGAACTTGAGATGTCATTGAGTCAATTTGCGTTATAATAATCATGCTAATCCACCTTAGTATACATATACGATATGAATAGAGGGGTTAATTGTCAAAAACATCAACTAATTTCGTCAATTAGCAAGAATCGAGACTCCTGCACGATTGGTACCAAGCCAACTCATATGGCATTGGTGCACAAAGAAGAACCACCATATAGATCGTTGATCGTGCCTCATGAAACAACTCCCCGAGAAGAGACGACGCCGAGGTACCTTCCGATCGGAAAGAGACGACCTTAATCGCCGAAACGCCGCCGCACAAATCTTGAAGGCGCCATTGATCGAGAGTCAACCAAACACGCTAGCACGAGTATTGGCGCCCGAGCACGAATATTGAAGCGTACATACGAATCTTAAAATGAATCGAACGAATATAACTTCGAATAAAGCGATAAGAGAATCTGGGCCTCTCATCTAATACGAATCAATCTTGAAGCATATCCTATGCCCAAATAAGAAACAAAGTTATATAAAAGATGTACACCGATCTTGATACAGATCCGCGCCCAGATTAGGCCCATTAATTAAATAATAATGTAATAGTAATAATATGGAGTAAATAAATGATTTGAAAATGCTATTGAACTCCAAATTGACTCAAATTTGTTTCTAAAATTTTCTTATTTTTCATACTATTTTTCTATACAATAATATCCCGGTTTTAGAAATATAATCATAATAAAATATTTTAAAAGCAAAATACATCACATATATCGTATATTTGACTTAGCTTTGACTTGTCATTTTAAATACTATAAAAATTCCAAAATACAAATAAAAATCATAAATAATAACTAGATATATTTTAGTGATTTTTCAAGTGATTTTCTATGAAATAATAATAATGATAGTAATATACTATAATAAATGATGAGATTAGCTATATTCTTTGATAAACAAAAAAAATATAATAATAATAATAATAATAAATATTATATTGATATTTTCTGTGAAAAATAATAATAATAAAAATAAATAGCACAAAATAAACAAAAATATACTACTATGGTAATAAATAGTAAAATGCATTTTCTTTATGATAAAGAATGATAATATAGTTTTATAATATGAATTGTATTTCTTTTGTTATTTCTATACAAATATACAAAAATATACTTTTGATGAATAAAATGTGATAAAAATAATAGTTTTAATAAAAACATAATGAATTTCATCCCTTATGACTAATAATAAAAATCTTATACTTTTCTATAGATAATAAATAGAGATAATAAAAATAGATATAATGAATAGTATAATAAATAGAATAGAATATTAGTAATGATTTCTTTTAGCTATTATAGATATTAAAAAAATATATAATAATAAAATAATAATAATAATAATAATAATGATAATAGTAAAATAGTATAGCTAACCATCTTTTGATTTTGTAAATAATTCTTACATAATGAATAGTATTACAATATAATAGAATATAATAACACAATTCTATTACTTTAGCTATTATAAGCATTTTAAAAAATATAAATAAAACATAGCTATCTTACTTTCTATTATTTTTGTAAGTGATTTTCTACAAAATAAATAGAGTTTAGAAATAATAAAAATAAAATTCTACTATTTTAAGCCATTATAAAAAATCCCAAAAATATTAATAGCTACCCCTTTTCCTATTTTTGTAAATAATTTTCTACATAGACAAATAGGGTTTAAAAAAAATAATAATAGTAATATAATAATTGTAATAATAATAATAATAATAATAGTAATAATAATAATAATAATAAATGCATCCTTATAATAATGAAAGATATTATAATAGACTTTGTGCATTTTAAGAAATGAATAAATATGCTCACATAAGGAGTGTAGAGCCACATATGAATATTTGCACACATGACATGACATCTAAAGTGATTAGTCAAGACAAGAACATCTTGACGTGGGATGATTAAGGCTTCAATAGCAATATGAGAAGATATGTCGAGACAAGAACATCTTGACACTTGATGAAGAACAACAAGATACGTCGAGACAGAACATCTTGACGTGAGATGAATAAGGCTTTGATAGCAAAGATGAAGAAGTATGTCGAGACAGAACATCTTGACACCGATGAAGAATAACCGCAGCTACGACACTAACATGAAGATATACGTCGACTCAAGAAGAAGAACATTACGATGTCCTGTAGAGGTGACATCTTAATGACTCGCCGCCATGAGCAAGTAACTCATGATTGAATACGCTCACACAGGAGTGTAGTAGGCTACATAGTAATTTTGCACAAGTAATGCAACACGTAGGATGATTAGTCGAGACAAGAACATCTTGACGTTCGTTGAAGATCGACCAAAGCTACGACATCGCATGGAGAGATATGTCGACTTTGAAGATGAAGAACATTACGATGTCCTAGCGAAGTGACATCCTAATGACTCCTGTCATGAACAAGTAATTCATGACCATTCGAGCCGGCAAGACCGAACTCGTCCGTCGATGAGTTTGTCTCCCGGCTCATTTCCCGAGAATGTGAGATCGAATCTGGCCTGTTGGTAGATTCATCCACAAAACAAGCTGAATGCGAACCGTTCGTAGGTAGGTTCCTTCACTAACACATGCCTCAATGTTGAATCGGCCCGCAAATAGCTTTCAGTTTGACATCGTGTGCAATTGTGTTTCCTAGGTTTATGAATCGGCTTAGTGCTACGAATTCATGATCTAGAAGATCGCGAGAAGAAATACGTGGGCCATATCCACCCTTCTCCCGATTCACCAACCTCAAGATCAACCGCCGCCGCTTCGAGTTGTATTTTGTGTGATTGGTTGTTGACTAGTTAAGATTGAACCTGGCTCTTTTGTAGGTTTATCTTCTAGATCAACGAGGTCGAGCCTGGCCCGTATGTAGACTCACCTCAAGCCCCCTATGAAGAGATTAGCCCGGTCTCGTTGGTAAGGTTACATCTCGAGGAGGCATGGACCGAACCTGGCCGTTTGTAGGTTCGTCCCTCATAGGATAAAACCGATCCGTTTGTAGGTTTTGTCTTCCCTAGATTGAACCGATCCGTTTGTAGGTTCATCTTCCGTAGATCCCTTTTTATAAACTTAGACGACCACTTGCCCATCTCTTAACTATACTATTTGCTTCTCTCTTTCAAAGATCCAGAGGTGCCTCGAGGTTCGTAGCCTGTGGTAATTAACTGCTGGGGCTTGCGCCCACCGAATCTACAAGAACTCACAATCACTAAAAACCCCCCGAATATGCATCCAAATTATCTCTAAACGGCAGACCGGCCGACACCCAGCAGATGCATGCACGCTCGGGAGGGATCTCCGTGTCCTTCTTCCGCAACCCATCGCCCGGCGGCGGCGGAGCGCGCGAAAAAGGGTCGCACAGATTCGCACGCCCGCGGGACCTAGATTCTCCTCTTATCTCTCGAAAGAGAGAGTCAAATAGAATAGTTAAGAGAAAGTGGTCTTCTATGTGCTAAAATGACTAATAATTTTCAAGTGTTTTTGTTTTTGCAGAAATGGCATACTTTGGAAACTTCAACCTCGCTCCCTACACCGTCACTCCCGCACAGAGCCCGAGGGCAAGCTCTTCATGTTCTTCGGACCATCCCGCAAGAACTCACCATCTACGCCCACCTCCAAAGGGCCACGATCACTCCCGCAACCGTCCGATCTCCATCCCGACGAGAGGAGGACTCGATCACCCCGACTCCCAAGGGGATCTCAAATAACGTCATGGCCTCTCCTACTACCTCCCCAAAGAGGAGAAGGCGACCGTCTAAGAAGACAAATTTCCAACGGCGCGCAGCCCAAACTACCCGTAACTCTCAAGCGTCCAGAAGAGGGCCCCGGATGCATACTGTAACCACCGGTGGCTAGCCACCATCCCGCCTCTAACAAATTCACAAATTTCTCCGCATAAGTGGCCAAGAACTCGCCACACAGCCACCCCGCTGCATGGGAGGTGCCTAAACCCACACCTCGCCCAACTCAAAGGCCTCGCCGCCGCCAGACAAGTCTCAAACCCCCGCAGGCCATTTATAAGGCTCATAGGGCCCTCAAACAGAGGAAGAGCGTTAGAAACGCTAGGTCGAGACGATACGTCTCCCGCCCGATCACTCTCAAAGCATGGCTCACCCGCAAGCCATTGCCTCCACTCCGAACCCAAGGAGGTCTATACCAAAGGCAACACCTAGCACCCAAGAGTGGGGTCCCAAAGGGATCCCACCAATAAAACCCTGCCTCAAGCCCACCAACAAGGCCGGCAGGTCCAACGCTTCGTCCGAGAGCGTATTCAACCGCTTAGGCCAGAAGAGTGTATTCAGCCGATTAGGCTCAAGAATACCACTCAACAGTCTGAAAGTAACTGCCCCTGACCAAGCAAAGAAGAAGAGAAGAACCGCTCGTTATGAAGAGCACTTCTCAGTCAACACTATCAGCATAAGCTACGATACTGATCCAGACACTGATGCTGAGGTGAATATGACTCAAGATGACCACTCCCCGCCTAATCAAGCTCACGTCACCAACACCAACAAAAATAATGGCAGAAAAGGGAGACCCCCCAAGAGAGTCAACCCCGAGGGCAATAGCAGGGAAGGGGAAGACCACAACGAAAACCCTGATCTCTTCGATAATGAAGATGACGTTGAAACACGTCCCGAAGTGCCAATCGATGAAATAGAAATATTAAAAGGCCACATCGAGGCACGGGACGAAGAGCTGATTAGGCAACGGGAGTTAATCGCTACCATGCTAAAGCAAAATGAAGAATTGATCAAGGCGGTCAAGTCGTTGCAAGAATCACAAGACGCCAATTTCAAAGCTGGTAGCTCCCGTCAAGAAGGGGTCCACAGTACCAAAAGCAATCATAAGGGAAAACAACCCGTCGATTCTAAACCCCATCCACATAGAACCATAGATGTGAGGTCGAACCAACGGAATATCCCGAAAGAGATTCAAGCCATGATTGCCCAAAGAAATGCAAATAGCCGGAGGTGGATACGCTATCCCTCCCGTAAAAAACCGTGGACATCCATACCCCATATATGACTTAGAAGAATATCCTAAAGGGTATGTGATCCCCCGCTTCAGACCTTCTCCGGGAAGGCAACAAAGACCCGAACCCCGAACAACACTGCCCACTTTGTAGCCTCACGCGCAATACGGCGGCAATGATGCATCGTTGTTAAGACAATTCCCTCAAAGCCTAGTGGGAACCGCCTTCCAATGGTATTATTCGCCGGAAAACAACAAAGATCGTGACTCCGGGACGAGATGGCGACTCGTTCAGGGCACGATTTGTCATGGTGTCTGACAAGATAAACATAGCCGATCTGGCAAGCACTAAACCCAAGAAAGGGGAGTCAATGACAGATTTTATCAATAGATGGCGGAACCTCAAAGATCAAATGCGACCGCACATTAACCGAAGATGAGGCCGTCAACCTAATCATGAAGAACATCGACGGTGGATGGGCATGCTTCTTGGTGTGACAAAGGTTAACACATTTAAAGACTTGCTCGACGGATCCAACATGGAAAGGATGTCACCACATACCGTGCCAAGCTTTATGAATAATAGGCCGCAACGAGGGCCCGAGCCGAAACCAAAGTGGCATTCACCTCGTTGAAAGATAAGATGGTTGCCAACGCAGACACCCAAGGCACAGCAGAGCACAAATGGCAACAATTATAATAAGGGACCCAGTGCCCAATCCAGGAGGGAGTTCACGAGTTTTGAATCCCTTAAACAAAAGAAATCCAAACCGTACTCCTTCAGAAAGATAAAGTTGCCCAAATCTTCGTAGGGGCACCGAAGAATGGCCTAACCCCGCCGCCAAGAACGCCCGAAGATGCCGATAAATCTGATGAACCCAACTTTTGCCCATACCACGTAATAATAGGGCACTCAATTGAAGATTGCCGGGTCTTCAAAGATCGGGTCGAGAAGGCGTACAAAAACGGTGAAATTACTTTACCAAAAGGGTTCTTGCAAAGCCCATCACCCCATGAACAAAGCCAATACGATCTCTCATGAGGAAGAGAAAGTCCCGGCCACCTAAGCGAAGATCAAGAAGAACAATGGACTACGCACCTATCGAAGAAATCAATTAAAATGCTTAAAGCCCTTAAGAAAGAACTCCGGCATGAGACGAGAGGACGATATCACGCCAAAGGTCCCACCAAAGCCCAGTGGTATATTATAAAGTAGACCAGAGCCAAGACCAGGTTCTTAAGAAGAGAAAGAAGCATAGAAGCAACAAGTCCAGAAAGAATAAAATTGAAGAATGCGAGCAGGGCAGTCCCGAGGCGATTACCCTCCAACATTTCATCTCCAAAGAAGACTGGGAGAAGCTAACCCTAGGTCAAAAGGAAGAAAATGTAGATGAAGAAATAAATAAAGAAGAAAGTGAAGAGATCCAAGGCTTCAGGCAACATGGTATATTCTTCTCACGACGAAGATATGCCAACTTTAGAGGAGATGTTCTTCCCGAATGATGAAGGAAAAGCAAGCACCTCTGGGACAAAAAATGAAGAATGTAAAGCCGTACTCCGGTCCGGGACTTATATACCCGAGAGACAGGCTCCCAAGGATTCCGATAAAGGAAAAGATAAGGCCCTGAATAAAGGTAAAGAGGCCGATAACCTAAGCAAGAACCTGTAAAAGACCCTTGCCGACGGCGAAGAATATAACGTGTTGGCACATCTCGCGTAAGATCCCAAAGATTATTAAGCATATTTGACGCATTGATGATGTCACAAGACCTAAGGGAGGTATTAATCCAAGCCTTGCAAGATCCCGAGAAATACAAGTCATATTTCATCGAGCAAAATATGCAGGAGGCCCTATTCACCGCCAAGCGGGCCGCCTGTATAAATTTCACAGACGATGACCTCCTAATAGGCACCGTCGACCACAACCGCCCGTTGTACATTACCGAAACCGTGGAGGGCAAAAGGTTGGTCTCCCGGTTGACGCAGGGTCTTCGATCAATATCATGCCGCTCAAAACCCTGAAGACCATCACCTTAGATGTGAAGAACCTATCCGACGAAAAGGTGATCATTCATGGCTTCAATCAAAACTCCCAAAAGGCCCTGGGAGCTATAACTCTGAACCTGCAATGCGGAAGCCTAAGAGCGCCTACTAAATTCTATGTCATTGACGCTGAAACCTCTTATCGGGCATTACTAGGTCGCCCGTGGCTTCACAAAGAATCGTGTCATACCTCTACTCGCACCAATGCCTGAAATATATTGAGAATGGTAAGCAAAAGAGAATTGATGGAGATGTCAAGCCATTCGGGGTGCATGAGATTAAATTCAATGACGCCCAATATTTTCTGCCTAAATCCGCCGTGGCGCCGAGCCGGCCTATAACTAAAGCAGGTCAGAAACCCTTCAACAAAGGCCCTAAATTTGATACCTCGTCTGGAGAAGAAGAAGAGGTCAAATTTAATATTAAACCCCGAGGTGTTCGAGCCCAAAGACCCGGAAGAAAGTCGGGTGAAGAAGCAATCTTCCGCTTCAAACAAAGTGGTCGCGTATAAGGCCCAAATAAAACCGAACGAAATCAATGCAAGTGATTCTCAAGAGGAGGTCATTTTCAATTTTAAACCCGCCAACACCCTCAAATTCAGATCATAGAGGCAACTTCGGGAGAAGACTCCGAAGATTCTAACAACTCGGCGATATTACCTCTGGGAGAAGAGTCCGGCCATGATCGTCAACCCCGGGAAGAGGAGTCCGACGAAGAGATCATCTATCACATCCTCAAGAAGCCATATAAAGGGCCCGAAACAGATAATGAAAGTGAGGAGTCATATATGATCAACACGGACCCGTAGAGGAAGGGATAACCCTGCTAGGCCGAGGCCTATAAACGAAGAACGCTCATGGCGGAAAATTTCAAGGTCGCGTCTGGAATGCGATCGATGAAATAAGGCACCAAGTTGAAAATAACAAGAGAGGTGTCCGAACAATGGGAAGTGATGCAGATATCAAGACGCAACACAATGAAATCATGATAATGATTGAAAACCCGCAAACCGCGATCTATAACTCCGAGCTACTCAAGGAGGTGACGAGCGAACCCCGTTCCGGACCCCGAAAGGCAAGCACCCGATGGCGGTAAGCGGGTAATTGTAATAGTAGATGAATCAAAGGGGGAAGAAACGAAAGCTAAGCAACCGACCGTCATGCAAACCCTCAAGGTCAAGAAGAGTAAACCATACTCTTTCCTGAAAAATAAAACAAATTTCTGATATTTGAGCAGTGCCCTAAAGAGCGGATTGACACTTCCCGTCTGTAAAAGACCCGCAGACATAGAAAGAGCCGGCGAAGGCGAATTCTGCCCTTATCATCGCATACTGGGCCATACAATTGAAGAATGCTGGGTATTCAAAGACCTCATAGAAGAAGGGCATAGAAACGGACGATCCAACTCCCGAAGAGCTTTCAACAAGACCCAAACCCCGCACAACTCGAATAATAAAGGCAAAGGGGTTGCCTATACGATCTCGCACACTCCCGTACCTAGCAAGCCTAAGGTTGCGAGACGTAAGCCGATCAAAGAAATCTACCGCTCCAACTCGCCATGAATATTGAAATAGAAGAGAGATGGCAACACTAGAGATTACCGCGGTTCCCGAAAAGCATTTTAAAGACCTCATGCCAAGGGAAGTGAACCACATACAAACCCTAAAGACCTTTGTTGTGCCTAAAGGTAGAGCGCATCAAAGGGAAAACTATCTTCCACAAGGCCATAATTTTCTATCGTAGCGATTCAACCCGCCTCTCGAAGAACCCCGATCACAACACTTGGAAGAAGTGGGTGATAGAACAAGAATCGGAGAATGCAACGAGCGATGACGCTGCATCTCATCCCTTTGGAAAAGAGCTGTATAAACTGGCAAAAAGGGCGAAATGTCTGAGAGACATATCCAAGGCCGAGGCTAAGCGCTTCGATGAACTCTGGAATGGCGGCCAGAATAAGATTCTGGGCCTGGATGGTAAAATAAAATACACCCGAGGGTTAGGGTATGACTGCGACAACGCAACATGTTTTGAGGGATCCTTCCACGAGCGCCGTACGGGAGAAAGCTGTTGCATGACTTCTGTTGAGATGCTAGATAATGAAACAAGAGGACAATACCCCGCCCCGAAAAATGCTTTGAGGCAAAAATAGAAAAGGAACCTAACACGGCCGATGAGTTAGCTGAAATTAATTGGGGACTAAGAAGACCCACGACCAACTTTCATAAGCGCGTCATTGCCGTAAGAGGTGGCTAACAAAGTTGAAGACATTCCTTAAAAGCTACATGGATCGCTTCGCTTGGAGTTATAAAGAAATGCTCGGGTTAGATCCCAACGTAGCGGTCATTACTTAAAAATTGATCCAACCTTCAAGCCGATTAAACAAGCGCCGAGGCGATGAGAATAGAGCTCGAAGAGAAGGTCGTGGAAGAGACAAAGAAACTCATTGACGCCGCTTCATACGGAAGAAGAGACGCCGTAACGGGTGGCTAGCATTGTCCCTGCTAAGAAGAAAAATGGGCAAATCCGCATTTGCGTGGACTTTCGGGACCTAAACAAGGCGTGCCCTAAGGATGATTTCCCGCTCCCAGTAACCGAAATCATAATTGATCATACATCCTCCTATGAAGTCTTTTCCTTCATGGACTAAGCATGCGGCTATAATCAAATCAAAATGGCGCCGTAAGATGAAAGGCACACGGCATTCCGCACGCCGATTGGCATATATTGTTACAAAGTCATGCCGTTTGGGCCGAAAAATGCAAAGCCACCTACCAACGGCGATGACGAAAATATTTGACGATCTAATCCACAAGATAGTTGAGTGCTATGTGGATGATCTAGTCATCAAGGCCATGTCATATGAAGAACACCTCCAATACCTCGAGGTCATTTTCAACCGCCTAAGAGAACATGCGCTTAAATCAACCCGTTGAAATGCGCATTCATGGTATCATCTCGGTAAATTTCTGGGATTTGTGGTACGCCACAGGGGGCATTGAGATAGACCCGGCAAGATCAAAGCAATAATCGAATTATCCCCGCCAAAGAATTTAAAACAATCATGATCTTTGCAAGGGCAATTGGCGTACATCAAAGTGCGGTTCATAGCCAATCTATCGGTAAAATCCAACCCTTCACCCGCCGACTAAGAAGAATATCCCGTTTAAATGGGATGGTGAGTGCCAACGAGCCTTTGAAGAAATCAAGGCATATCTACTCAACCCTCCAAAGATCGCGCGCCCATACCCGGAAGGAACTCGTCCTATATACAACCGCCCGGACGGATCCTCGGGAGCTTTGTTGGCACAAGAAAACCAGGATGGTAATCAAAATGCGCTATATTACTTAAGTCGCATGATGGTAGGGGCGTAACATGGGTATTCACCGATCGAGAAGCATCGCCTAGCCCTAATCTTCGCGCGAAGAAATCGAGGCATTACATGCTAGCCCACAAAATCATATTAATATCCAAGGCGGACCCTCTCAAATATCCGATGACTCGCCAATGCTAACAGTGAGGCCGGCTGGGCTATCATTCTTACCGAGTTCGACATCACCTATACACCGCAAAAGGCGATAAAGCGGGCAGCGCTAGCAGATTTCCCGTCGCACACCCGATCCAAGATGACTCCCCATTAAAATGTGACTTCCCCGACGAGGAAACTCTACATATTGAAGAAGGAAGTCCTATATGGGAGATGTACTTTGATGGCGCCTCGTCGATCAAGCCGATCGCGGCCCGGAGTCCCAATCGTGCGAGCCGGCGCAGACTAGTCTTCGTAACCCCGAAGGCGGGATAATACGACATTCTCTCGGCTTTAACCGAACCGTGCACAAATAATGAAGCAGTAGTATGAGGCACTTATCGCCGACTAGAGCTATCACCGAGCCGGAAATCAAGGCTGTACGCATCTTTGGGGATTCACAGCTGATTATAAATCAAATAATTGGCGAATATAAAGTTTTAAAGCCGGAACTAATACAATATCACCGAAAGGCCATGGAATTAATGAAGAAAATCCCGTACGTGTCCATCGAGAAAGTCACGAGGGTCGTGAATCTATGAAGCGTATGCGTCGGCAAACTCGCCAAGGAGTCAGGTGAACCAACAGAGCTTAAATCCACATCATCGTCCGCAATAGAGGCCATTATCATTGTGTCAAATAACAGATGATGTGAATAATGAAAATACTCGGGCTAGAAAAGATGGAATGCCAAGAAACAATGATAATCGAAGACGATGATCGGAGACAAATGCTCATCAATACTTCCGCATGGCACCCTCCCCAAAGATAAAAGGATGGCTGATCAACTAAGAAAACGGTACTACGGATGCATATGCGGGCAATACGCTATACCGTAGATCTTACGATCAATTATGGTTAAGATGCGTATCGTGGCCTGGCCGGCAAAGTTATGAAAGAAGTTCATTCCGACTATGCGAGCACATCGGGCCGGGCCAAAAATGAAGTTGAAGATCAAGCGAACGGGGGTATTATCGGCCCACGATGGTGGCCGATCGTGTGAAGAGCACGCAAGGAAGTGCCGCATGTGCCGTATACACGGCCCTTTTATACATCAAGCGCCAAACCCGTTGCACCCCACTTCGTAGCATCCCGGCCATTTAATATGCGGGGCACGTACATAGTGGGGCCCATAGACCCTCCGACGTCGAGAGGTCACCTGCTCATCCCGCGCGCGACAGACATTACTTTACAAAATGGGTCAAGCCATCCCACTCAAAGAAGTTAAAGCGTCCGATGTGGTTAAGTTCTTCAAGACGCACATCCTCTACCGATTCTAAGACACCACAACTGGATAATATCCGATAACGGACGGCCTTCAAGAGCTCCAAAGTCTATGCCCGCGAGCAATTTAATATTGATTGAGATTCTCGTCCATTTATAATCCGAGAGCCAATGGCCCGGCCGAAGCCTTTAACAAAACCCCGATCAATATCATGAAAAAGACCGTAGACGCAACCAACGAGACCGGGATAATCGTCTACAGAGGCATTATGGGCTTATCGAACCACATACCGAACGCCTACGCAAGCTACCCCGTATTCTCTCGGCTTTTGGGGTTGAAGCCGTTCTCCCTCTCGAGGTGGAACTACCGTCATCATGTGGTGGCTATGCAAAATGATATGACCATGGACGAATGCCAACAACTTAGACTGACGAGTTGGATGCCATGGACGAGAAGAGATTAATAGCCCAAACAGAACCTTGAAATATATCGTGCAAAAATGGCAAGGGCATATGATAAGATGGCGCGAGTCGTGGCATTTCAACAAGGGGAGCTTGTTCTTGTCCTTAAGAGGCCGATCATCGGTCGGCACATCGGCCCAAAATTCTCTCCGAATCGGGAAGGGCCATACGTAATCGAGAAGGTATACGGGGCGCGCATACCAACTCATAGACCATGAAGGTGAAAGGCCCATGCCACCGATTAATGGGCGATATCTCGAAGAAGTACTACACCTAGCCCGCAGAGGGGCCAACCGAGTAGTATCTATTGTAAATAAATAAGGAGGGAATAAGTGTTCGTTTACACACACGTGCACGAAACACAAACCCATGTCTAACCTCCACTTTTGCATAAAATCCCAAAACCCTACTTGTGCATCCGTAAATAGAATGCATCCAAAAATCCAAAACCACACAAATACATGTAGCCCTATAAAAATAAAAAAATATAGAACAAGAGAATTCAACGCCAAAACCACGCGAGAATGTAAGGCGAGAGCTTTGGTGTTTGGGCTCACAATACAAATACCACCGGGTTTGTCCATTTGATACGTAATAAACACAAAAATGGGCAGTGGTTTGCGCTTGTCCCTCAAACTATCCGTTGCCCAATGACGAAAGTTGCTCATATTGGTCGCCGCGCGCGCAAGCCAAGGGATAGGTCGAGCAAATTGGTGGCTAGTAAATAGTCGCTTCCGAGGGCATATAAATAAATAACTCTCGTATTATTAGTAGCATATATCACTAATAACAAAAATTTGCCCCTTCTCGATAAAATAAAAGGATATATATGTAAAACAATAAAAACCTACTTTCCCGCTCATAAAAATAAAAAATAAAAATAAATAAAAATAATAAAACATTTTCAATAAGGGGTTGCCACCTTTGTCCCCGACACCACGAGTGTTATACAAAGCCAGGTCAGGGTGCATTCATCCGTAAAAGCACCACACGCCCGAAGAAATGGTGTGTCATAATCCCACGACATATCATGGAGGGGTCGACCAAGGGTTTACGCTTGTACCCGACATTTCATGTTAAACAAAGCGCTCGCTTAAAGAAGTGACTCAGTCATGGAGAGCGGACCTACCCGATGAAAGCCCGTCTCGCAGGATGCGTGATGGATGTTCGAGGGTAGCTAAAATATAAAAAATCAGGTCAGGTACATTCATCCGCAAAAGTACCACACGCCCAAGGAGGTGATCTCGTTTCTAATCCCGAAATAGATCATGGAGGGGTCGATTAAGGGTTTATGCTTTTGCCCGACATTCAAGTCAAATAAAGTAATTCGCTTAAAGAAGTGACTCAGTCATGGAGAGCGACTTACCCGATGAAAGCCTCGTCTCGCAGGGATGCGTGATGGATGTTTGAGGGTAGTACCCCACAAAACAAATTGAGTGGAGATGAGTGAATGTGAGTTTCTACTTTAGCACGCAACGGCACAAACGAGGGGAGAGCGGGTGAGCTTCCACAAAATAAATGTCAATTAAATGTACAAGGATCATCCACAAAATGGTGTTATCAATTGCATCCATAATTCAATTGATATCGGTAAGTTTATCCATCAAGAATAAATGGATAAACGGTTTATTCTCAGTACCCGCCTAGAGGTCAATACAGATGTGTCTAGATCCGTAAAATACCACTACATTTAAGTTTTGTATTGCCATGAATAAAAAGAGATGATGTATAGAATGAATATAATAGGATGTTGTAAGATTTTTCTTTTATTATGTTTAGACGCCGCGAAAGAATGAAGCAAATTGTAATAGGGCGCTTTTGCAAGTAAGATTGAGGTGCACAAAGATGAATGGATGAAATATTTCCTGCGCCGCAGAGGAAGCGATGAAGGGATAATAATAATAAAGGCAAGCATCATCCACAACAAGAGATCAAAATAATAAATGTCAATACATCCTATATCAAGTATGGCAAAAAGAAAAGAAGAAAAGAAGAAATAAAAAGTGCAATCTATGGGCCCAAAAAGCGGGACTCCAACTCTAATAGCACGGTGCTGATGGTCTCTAAATGAGTATGGAGAGAGTGCCTATCCTCCTCCGAAGCCGCTCGAAGTCCAAGAACCGAGCGAAGGCACTATCTCGGCGCTCGAATGAATCCGCAACTCCGGAGACGTCCCGCCGATGTCGAGAGAAGCCCTCCACCGATAACTGTGGTCCTCTAGCTCCCGCACGAGCAACCGAGCGGCCCACCGTTGACTCCCATAGAGCGAGAGTGGCACAAGAAGAGAGCCGCCGAAGATAATGGAGTCGAGCAGCCTCCAAATGCTCGCGCAGCCTCATGGATCTCCAACTCGTGCCGGTATACGAGAGAGCTCGCATCCCGGTAAGCCCCGAGCAGCCTCCTCACACCTCCCGGAAATGAAAGTGCTCTCGAGACGAGGTGCAATGAGTAGAGCCGGCGCGATGGTATCCCGCACGCCCCATACCACCAAAAGAGAAACCACCGGCGCAGAGTCCAAGACCTCGAAATCTAGCGATAGCCTCCGAAGAAGGTATCCCGAGTGCATCCGCCAACGCGCCAAGGCGAGCCGCACATCCCTCGATGAAACATCTCGTAAGTAAAATAAATGGGTTAGACGAATTGTTATAACCAAAGAAGAAATAGAAGGAAGAAAAGATCTAACCTATCGCCTCGCGCCCCCGAGACAAAGTGGACCGAGTCGTGAATAGGGATGCTCTGGCCGCCTCAGAGGATCTCGCAGTGCATTAGACCCGCTACAAAATAAAATAAAAAGAATGAGTACATGGAAAAGTAAAATACGGTAAATGATAAAGGAAATATAAAGTACCGGAGGAAGCATGAGGCTCTGGCGAGACCCTCGCTAACCGAACCTCTCGTCTCTGGGCCGTGGAATAGCCGCTCCACCACCCAACTCTCATCCAACTCGAGTCATAATCGACCGCAACCCGCTCGCCGAGACTCGCTATCTCGTGGCCATGAGAGGCGCCCGTCGGGAGATGAAGAAGCATGAGATGGCCCTCCTCAATCAATAATGGCTCGTCGCTCGCGGCACGACACCCAATGGACTCCCCGCTCTAAAGAAGCCTCCTCTCGGTCGTGCAAGAGTGAGCACCGGCCCCAAAACTACATCGAACGAGTCACCATCCCCCGTAGGCACCAATAAGATCGACGGCGAGGCAGACCGTCGTAAAAGAAAGACTCCGAGCGACGAGGAGACGCCATGTCATCGCCTCGTGGTCTCGTAAAATCTACATGTAAGAATGAAAATACTAGTGCATGCCGGCAATTAAGTATTAAATGAAGCACACGAACCTCGCGACGGCAAGGCCTGCAAAACCCCGAAATGGCAAAGCAGCACGCAGCGCCGATAGGTCCGCTATGATGTCGTTCTCGGTAGCTCTCCACAGAGATGTCCCATGAGCTGAAAAATAAACCCTAATCGTAGATGTAAATGAAGTGCGCCCGAATAAGGATAGGCGAGTCAAGAAAGAAAATCACCCGGAGCGGGAGAAGGAAAAGAAGATGGAGAAGACGGCCGAGAGGCGCCGTCTCGATCTCTCCCCATGGTACTGGAGCCGGTGGCTCGACATGTGGTCGAGAATGAACGCCAACTACTCGTGGGCGAGGGACCGAGAACCCAGTTCCGCGTGATCATACTCGTAAGCCAACTCGAATCAAAAGAGAATCGGTCGAAATGAGATAGGGCTTATCAAGAGAAAATAACCTAAAGGGATAATGAAGTGTACCCGTAAGAATGGTCCTAATAGGAACACGAGAAAATCGGCCTAAACCCCGAAAGTCAACAGCTCGCGCAAGGGCCGGAAAGGGTCGCGATCACGCGAGACGGCTGCCATCTAATGAGGCCGACCATCTCGCGGACATGTACTCCGACGACCACCGGAGGAGTATACGACCGGTAAGAGCGAATGGTCTCATAATACCACCGCCGATAACGCCTCGTGAAGGTGGAAGTCCTGTAGTGGATACCATCCGATAGCGAGTGCCCGTGCCTAGCTCAAGAGGCGAGTGTAACACCATCCGATACCCTCCAAATCACCCGCCAATGATATAGTATGAGAAGAGGCGCCGGAATATCCTGATCCAAGCCGAACTGATGTGCACATCTATGTGGCGAATAGGGCTCGATGAACATATAATCGCCCAATCTGAGAGGAAGAAAGCCCTGACGAATACCGATCGTGTGCTCCAAATCAATAGCCCGGCTCGAATGCTAGAAGAGTCGAAGAGGGAACTCGTCGTCAATCACCATCCCGTCGCAACCCTAGATGTCCCACGGCCACCGATCCGTCTCTGGAGAAGCGTAGATGGTCTCGACTCCCGAAGAATCTATACCGGCAGCCTCTCCGAGTCAATGAAGCCGGCCGCACCCCACCTAAGTCACTCAATAAGGGTAGACGATCTCGTAGCGTGACCGCCATGCCGGATCATATGAGCCGCACTCAAAAAATGAAGCCATCCACTAATCGATGCCACGGATCGCCTCCCGGCACCGCGAAGGACTACGAGATGAAGTCGACCGCGAAGGCATCCGTAAATGTTGGCCGATGTGCACGCCAAAGAAATCTCGTCGCCACGCGCGATCGTGCTCGCCATAATGAACACCGAAGGCCGAATGGTGTATGCGGGGGAGCTAGGTAATAAGAAATAGCAAATCCACCAAGAGATGAAGGCGGTCGTATAAGTCTCCCGATCCACGTCATGCGAACACAGGGTATCCCGAGACGGATAGGCCGCCGTCATGATGAATCTCGAGCCGACCCGTACCAAATGGATCTCTCGGTGGAAGCCGACCCGTAGGGCGAGCGTGGACCCGACGGAAATAGGCGATCCAATGTTCGAACGGAACTCCGGATGCCCCTCCGTAGATGATGGTAAATCTCGTAAATCCTATACAAAGAAGGCGGGAATCGAGTGAAGTCCCCCGAGTCACGGCGAGACCATGAACTCGTCATAGAAATGACCGAAGATCGGCACCCTGGCCAACCGTCGTATCTCTGTGAGGGCCTGAGTCGCCCCCCGATCGTCGATGAATAGAGTGTCAGGAATAGTTCCACCGCTCACAAAAGGCCCGTAGCCAGTGGTGTGTCGATATGATAATGAAACATCGACAAGAAAACCGAGTCATATATCCCGCCGCCTGCAGGTCCCCTCCCGCATGAGCACGCACGGTCCACTCTAGCCGATATCCATGGCACTCTAAGGGAGTGATGAAAGGGGCAAGCTGTCCATCCGTGAGCCTCCCCGTCTATAATCTCCTCGCCCAGTGAGATGTGTCAAAGGAGCCGTAGAAGCGACGCCTAAAGGCCGAAGGGGCATGATGTCATGAGGCCGATCATCCCCGAAGAATAAACCGCCGCCTCGCGGTAGACAGGAGTCGCTCGGATGGCCGAGACGAGAGGAGTCCAATCGCTAGATCCTCATAAAAAGAATGATAATGACCCAAGGGGCGACGCGAATGGCGTCATGAGAAAGAACTACAATACCCGAAGAAGAGAAGACGTCATGAGAAATGAAGTGATGAATAATAAGGAATAATGCACCAAGACAAGCCTTTCGAGCGTTCAAGACTCGTCTTGCGGGTGGTTTTGTTTACCCTTGAAAAGTTTCAAGGATGAATGGATGAATAAATGAAATAAATTGATGATAAAATCATAAGAAAGGGGAAGAAGAGAGAGAGCAAGGGAAAGGTGGCCCACCGATCGAGAGGTCGCGCCTAACCCCGAACAAATCCATTAGTCCCACAAATGAATGTCAGGCATGAAGCGAAGAGTATAAATACCCCGCTATTCTCTATCCACTCAAGATGAGTGACACCCAAGAAGATCGAGGGAGAGAGGAGACCTCTTGGGTGTCACCATGTGATTATATCTTTTCGACAAGCGACCCACATGGCAGCCCTCTATGAGCAGCTCCAATGACATGGACCTAGCCTATTTTGCTAAGAGAGCTAACCAACCCGAATGAGGTTAAGCATTAATCCCACAATGGAATAATATGGTGAAAGACGAGGATATAAATACTCCACCACCTCCTACTCATTCGAGGTGGTCGACCCTGGGAGATTTAGAGAGAGAAAATCTCCCGACGGGTCGCCCATTTGATTATATTTTTTCTCGACAAGCGGGACCCACCTGGCAGCCCCTTGTAGATGAACTTAATAAAGCATAGCCTATCCGATGAGTCATCCATATGACCATTTTCACCGACAGTGGACCCCACACCTCAAATGCCGACCTATCAAGGAGTCGAATTGAACCCTAGAAATCGCTTTGAAGCTAACCCTAGAAAGGAGTCAAGCAAGATAATCACTATGCTACATGAAATGATGTCAATGCCAAGCTAGCATTTTGATGCAACTAGTCATGAGAAATTCCAAATGTGATTTTGCTTTCAAGGTCGACTCAAAGGTGCCAAAGTCACGAGCAACCACCTAACAATGCTTTGATTTGTGTCAATTATCGATAAGTAGTCGGCTTCTTTGACCAAGTCACCCTCATGTTAAGGGATTGAAAGTCAATTTCACAAGACCGATCAAAGCCAAAGCCGGGAGCAACCACCGATCAAGTCTAGATTTGTATTAATCACGATAAGTAGTCAAGATTTGATCAAATCAAGCCCTAATGAATATCAATATAAGTCTAAATTGGTATTTAGTTAGGGTGGTTTCTGCAAGAGGGAGATAATTGGCAGAGACACTGAGCTACAATTGAGATCTGGGATTAATTCTGAGGAAATAATAGGGTTTATTTGATAAAAGAATTTTTAATTCAGAGAAGGAGGGGTAAAAATGGAATTAAAAATTACAGGGATGATCATCATGATTTTAGGGATTTTTGGTGAAATTTTCATGATTTTTGGATAAGTGGAGCTATTAAAATAAATTCAGGGAAAATAAAGGCAGAATAAATGAATTAATCAAGGGCGAGATTTGATCGAGAGCAGCCTGGGTGCAAGTCAGGGATAACAAAGCAGCTGGGTACAAACTGGGTGCAGGAAACACAGAAGGAATAAAATAAGAGAAGAGAGAGGGTGCGCCACGTGTCAAGATCTCACCGGGCCACCTCATGCCACGTGTCGCAAGACCCTATCGGTCCACCTCACCACGCGGGCCCCACCCTAGTATGAGTCACCGACAGCGGGTCCCACCTTAGTGCCACGTGGCGCATGCCAAATGGGCCACCCACCTCACCACCCTAGTGCCACATGGCACCACACCGTAGGTCCACTTAACCCAACCCCGTGCCACGGCACAAACCTGAGTGAGGCCACCTCACTACCCCAAAGCCACATGGCTCTACCCGACAGCCCACCTCATCCCTACACTTACCACATGGCAAAGACCACAAAGAAGACACCTCACTCCTCATATGCCACATGGCAAATCATAGCAAAACACCTCACAGACTACACCACACCTATTAACACATGGCTACATGCTATCGGGTCCAACTACGCAAAGATAGTCCCACAGTGACAAATGGCACTACACTATGTGAGCCACCTCAAAGACGGATTAAATGCTATGGCAGATGATTAATGAGGTAATTAGACAAATGGACCTATCGATTGCGCCAAGTCGATCAATTAAACCTAAGCAGCCACTAACCAAGTCACAATTAAATATATGGGCCTAGACTCAATTGCTTACATAGGGGCCCATGTGTAAGGTTTATGAGTGTACAAATTTATACGTATAACTATGAGCCAAGCCCATGCGCAAAAACAAACAGAAATTTAAACCAAGGAGAAAAGGAGATATGTACCCGCCCATGCGTGTCATGCCTCCGATGGTGGGCCCCGTCTTGCGACGGACTTGCGCGCCGAGTTCACCCCTCCTCCGTACCTTCTCCTTCTCCTCTCCCTCTCTTCCTTCTTCTTCTCGCCGAGGCCGATGGCGCCATTAGCGTTAATCGAGTTCTCTGAAGCTTGAAACTTCAATCCTTTATAGCTAAAGATAGCCTGTGCATAGGAGAGAAAGGGTTAATGCTTGAAATTTAAAGAAAACAATCGAATAAAGGGCAAGAAGAGAGATGATCACCTCGGCGATTAACGAAGAACTTTGATCCGTAGGTTTAAACTTGAAATTGATGATACAAGCAGACTTAATCACTTAGGCGATGTCAGTAAATGAAAGAAAAATCAGCAATTGAACGTTGAATAAGAACAATCGAGATGAGGTAAATGAGATCGGCAAATTGATGAAAATCAAAACCTCGTGCTATCGACTCGAATTAACAGAGCTTATAGCCTCCATGCACTCACACGATGATGTCGAGGTGATGAAGATTGGCAATTGAACAAGGTAGATATGGTTTGAAGCAAGACTTGAGCTCTCCTGATGAACAAATTGAAGCTTTCGAGAGATGAACTACAATGGCAGAGAAGAGAGAGGCGCCTTGGGTACATTCAAATGGGTATATATAGCATGTTAAAGATGCTAGAAGGTTCTATGGACGATGAGAAATGAGAAGGTGGTGGAATCAAGTCAACAACAAAGATCGGAGCTTTGATTCTCCGGGGTAGGGCCCACAACATAACGTAAGCAATAACGTAAAGCAAAGACCATGTCTATAGGCCAGGGCAAGTTAATTGATGGTGTTTAGAGGGTGTATGGCTATAATCCTTTGGTGCACCACTCCAATTGCCTATATAACCCGATTAATAGCCCACACAACAAGGACACACAATACAACAGTACTGCAGAGAGATAGAGAGTGATAGATTAGAGAGCTATAGCACGTAAAAGGCAATTGGAAGAGAAGAATTGGTCATGTGAGAAAGAAAGAAAGCCAAGAAACCGATTGATCTCGCTTTAACTTGAGAACTCGGTTGTTATATCTCCAATTATTCATTAGAAGGTCACTTTGAGCTTAATTTCAATTGGATTTGAAGTTTCAAGATTGAATTTTTGATGTAATTGATATATCACATCCGAATCTTAGAGTAACAAGATTTTTGAGTTGAATTTTTCAATCTCTTTCCTTTAATTTGCAAATTCATAACTTCTTTCCTCTAGTACTTGATCTCAATTACGCTTCTTGCTTTGTTTCTTGGTTGGATTTCAAGTAATTAAGTCGGTTAGATCGATTGATCTCTGCTAAAACCCGAGAACTCGATACCGAAAGTTCTTGCTTTGATTCTTTGTTTAAACGTCAAATTCATCTCAATTTGTGTTGTATCACATGTATCCAAGGTTGTAGTGTTGTTCGTAGTCGATTGATCTCGCTTTAACTTGAGAACTCGACGTAATCGTGATCTTCAATATGCTATCGCGTCGCACTCAGCTTAAATCCGATTCCAAACTTGAGATTAGGGAAAATTGCATGCATGATTGAATATAGCTTGGTTATAATTGTCATTAAGAAGTCTATTAAGTGCATAAGTCGTATTGAAAGTAAGTGAATAGTCGGAATTTTGAGTGAAATTGTAATCTATGTTGAGCGATACCGAATCGTACCCATTTTTATCCAATTATAACACGATTATCATTCAAATTAAAGGTATGATGTTAGCCTGATCCATGCAAAAGTGTCAAACGATGCATTATGAATTTTAATTTGATAAGAACATTGTTAAGATTCATTATAATACATAGTTATATCTTCTAGATCAATTATACCGTTATGCTTTGGATAACATTTGAACTTGAGATGTCATTGAGTCAATTTGCGTTATAATAATCATGCTAATCCACCTTAGTATACATATACGATATGAATAGAGGGGTTAATTGTCAAAAACATCAACTAATTTCGTCAATTAGCAAGAATCGAGACTCTCAGACCGATTGGTACCAAGCCAACTCATATGGCATTGGTGCACAAAGAAGAACCACCATATAGATCGTTGATCGTGCCTCATGAAACAACTCCCCGAGAAGAGACGACGCCGAGGTACCTTCGATCGAAAGAGACGACCTTAATCGCTTAAACGCCGCCAAGACAAATCTTGAAGGCGCCATTGATCGGAGAGTCAACCAAACACGCTAGCACGAGTATTGGCGCCCGAGCACGAATATCAAGCGTACATACGAATCTTAAAATGAATCGAACGAATATAACTCGAATAAAGCGATAAGAGAATCTGGGCCTCTCATCTAATACGAATCAATCTCAAGCATATCCGCGGCCCAAATAAGAAACAAAGTTATATAAAAGATGTACACCGATCTTGATACAGATCCGCGGCCCGACATTAGGCCCATTAATTAAATAATAACAGTAATAGTAATAATATGGAGTAAATAAATGATTTGAAAATGCTATTGAACTCCAAATTGACTCAAATTTGTTTCTAAAATTTTCTTATTTTTCATACTATTTTTCTATACAATAATATCCCGGTTTTAGAAATATAATCATAATAAAATATTTTAAAAGCAAAATACATCACATATATCAGTATATTTGACTTAGCTTTGACTTGTCATTTTAAATACTATAAAAATTCCAAAAATACAAATAAAAATCATAAATAATAACTAGATATATTTTAGTGATTTTTCAAGTGATTTTCTATGAAATAATAATAATGATAGTAATATACTATAATAAATGATGAGATTAGCTATATTCTTTGATAAACAAAAAAAAAAATATAATAATAATAATAATAATAGATATTATATTGATATTTTCTGTGAAAAATAATAATAATAAAAATAAATAAACAAAATAAACAAAAATATACTACTATGGTAATAAATAGTAAAATGCATTTTCTTTATGATAAAGAATGATAATATAGTTTTATAATATGAATTGTATTTCTTTTGTTATTTCTATACAAATATACAAAAATATACTTTTGATGAATAAAATGTGATAAAAATAATAGTTTTAATAAAAACATAATGAATTTCATCCCTTATGACTAATAATAAAAATCTTATACTTTTCTATAGATAATAAATAGAGATAATAAAAATAGATATAATGAATAGTATAATAAATAGAATAGAATATTAGTAATGATTTCTTTTAGCTATTATAGATATTAAAAAAATATATAATAATAAAATAATAATAATAATAATAATAATGATAATAGTAAAATAGTATAGCTAACCATCTTTTGATTTTGTAAATAATTCTTACATAATGAATAGTATTACAATATAATAGAATATAATAACACAATTCTATTACTTTAGCTATTATAAGCATTTTAAAAAATATAAATAAAACATAGCTATCTTACTTTCTATTATTTTTGTAAGTGATTTTCTACAAAATAAATAGAGTTTAGAAATAATAAAAATAAAATTCTACTATTTTAAGCCATTATAAAAAAATCCCAAAAATATTAATAGCTACCCCTTTTCCTATTTTTGTAAATAATTTTCTACATAGACAAATAGGGTTTAAAAAAAATAATAATAGTAATATAATAATTGTAATAATAATAATAATAATAATAGTAATAATAATAATAATAATAAATGCATCCTTATAATAATGAAAGATATTATAATAGACTTTGTGCATTTTAAGAAATGAATAAATATGCTCACATAAGGAGTGTAGAGCCACATATGAATATTTGCACACATGACATGACATCTAAAGTGATTAGTCAAGACAAGAACATCTTGACGTGGGATGATTAAGGCTTCAATAGCAATATGAGAAGATATGTCGAGACAAGAACATCTTGACACTTGATGAAGAACAACAAGATACGTTGAGACAGAACATCTTGACGTGAGATGAATAAGGCTTTGATAGCAAAGATGAAGAAGTATGTCGAGACAGAACATCTTGACACCGATGAAGAATAACCGAGCTACGACACTAACATGAAGATATACGTCGACTCAAGAAGAAGAACATTACGATGTCCTGAGAGGTGACATCTTAATGACTCGCGCCATGAGCAAGTAACTCATGATTGAATACGCTCACACAGGGAGTGTAGGGCTACATAGTAATTTTGCACAAGTAATGCAACACGTAGGATGATTAGTCGAGACAAGAACATCTTGACGTTCGTTGAAGATCGACCAAAGCTACGACATCGCATGGAGAGATATGTCGACTTTGAAGATGAAGAACATTACGATGTCCTAGCGAAGTGACATCCTAATGACTCCTGTCATGAACAAGTAATTCATGACCATTTGAGCCGGCAAGACCGAACTCGTCCGTCGATGAGTTTGTCTCCCGGCTCATTTCCCGAGAATGTGAGATTGAATCTGGCCTGTTGGTAGATTCATCCACAAAAATGTTGAATGCGAACCGTTCGTAGGTAGGTTCCTTCACTAACACATGCCTCAATGTTGAACCGGCCCAACCGCTTCAGTTTGACATCATGTGTGCAATTGTGTTTCCTAGGTTTATGAATCGCTTAGTGCTACGAATTCATGATCTAGAAGATCGCGAGAAGAAATACGTGGGCCATATCCACCCTTCTCCCGATTCACCAACCTCAAGATCAACCGCCGCCGCTTCGAGTTGTATTTTGTGTGATTGGTTGTTGACTAGTTAAGATTGAACCTGGTCTGTTTGTAGGTTTATCTTCTAGATCAACGGAGGTCGAGCTCTGGCCCGTATGTAGACTCACCTCAAGCCCCCTATGAAGAGATTAGCCCGGTCTGTTGGTAAGGTTACATCTCGAGGAGGCATGGACGAACCTGGCTCTGTTTGTAGGTTCGTCCCTCATAGGATAAAACCGATCTGTTTGTAGGTTTTGTCTTCCCTAGATCAACCGATCTGTTTGTAGGTTCATCTTCCGTAGATCCCTTTTTATAAACTTAGACGACCACTTGCCCATCTCTTAACTATACTATTTGCTTCTCTCTTTCAAAGATCCAGAGGTGCCTCGAGGTTCGTAGCCCAGGGTAATTAACGCGTGGGGCTTGCGCCCACCGAATCTACAAGAACTCACAATCACTAAAAACCCCCGAATATGCATCCAAATTATCTCTAAACGGCAGACCGGCCGACACCCAAATAGATGCACGCTCGGGAGGGATCTCCGTGTCCTTCTTCCGCAACCCATCGCCCGGCGGCGCGGAGCGCGCGCGAAAAGGGTCGCACGACGCCAACCGGCTGTGGGTATTTACCTTGGGTATGTTTGACACTCAATGAAATAGTAAAAAGTTAGAACTATTGTAACGAATTAATTTGTCAAACGAATTTTAGACTAAGTAGAAGAGTGCGGAAGAGTGCTAATCCGGTATACCAAGTGATAGGTGGTATACCGGATTAGCTCTCGTCGGAATAACGATTATTATTTGATTATGTTATATTATATTATTATATTATGATTATGGATATGATTTATTAGTATTATATTATTATGTTAAATTATATTAATATTATGATTATTATTTAATATCATCACTCTTAGTATTATAATATTATTTATTTTACTATTATTTCTTATCATTATATTATAATATTATAATTTTACTATTATATTATTATATTATGAATATAAATATGATTACTTTATTATATTATTATAATTATGATATTATTATATGATGATTATTTTATTATTATATTATTATAATTATTATTTATTATTATGATATTATTAATATATTATTATAATTATAATTATTTATTACTATTATTATTTTATTATTATATTATTATAATTATGATTATTTATTATTATGATATTATTATTATTATTTTATTACTATTGTATTATTATAATTATAATTATTTATTATTATATTATTATATTATTATTTATTATTATGATATTATTATTATTATTATTTTATTACTATTATATTATTATATTAATATTATGATTATATTATTATAATTATTTATTATTATATTATTATATTTTGATTATGGTTATATTATCATTATATCATTATATTATGATTATAGTGATGATTATATTATTATTACATTATAATGATACTATTATTATTTATTATTATTACGATCATGATTATAATTTTTATTATTATATTATTTTGATTATGATTGTGATTATGATTATGATTATTATTTAATTATTTTATATTATATTATTATATTTTGATTATATTATTAAAATTCTAATTATTTATTATTATTATGATTATGATTATAATTATAATTTTTTATTATATTATTATATTATGATTATATTTTTATTTTTATTATATTATTATGATTGTAACTTTGAATAATATTATTTATTATGATTATGGATTATGATTATTTTTTTATTGTTATTATTATACTTTGATTATTATTATTATTATTATTTTACTATTGTTTTTATTATCATCATCATTGTTAGTATCATAATTATCCATGCTTTAACTATTCTAAGTAATAACCGCCAAACGATATTTTCGCTCTTCCGAATAGTCAAAAATACCACTCTTCTACCATTCTTCCAAAAAGACACTATTCTATCACTCTTCTAAAATTATTCCTTAATTTGTCAAACGAACCCCTTGTACTTACCGGTATATATCTTGATTTTTTCTGAAAAATATTACATGTTTACGCTATAAAATAGATTTAGGAATACAATAACTAGACAATATAATGTTGAGCTCAATCCTTTTGAAAACGAAGAGAGACATGACTAGCATTAAATTATTAATGCAGAAGGCAAACATGTACGATGTATTGAAACTTTTATAATAAATTCGCATCTTGTTCAATGTAATTAATATTAACGCTTATCAATAGTTATATAGATTCTGATCATTGTAGTTAATGAAACACTGAGCAATCTTTTAATTATGTTTTGTTTAGTTATCGTTTGTCTCATGTGTGAATTTCTGAGCATTGTATAGTTAATAAACACTGAGTAATCATTTAATTATGATTCATTTATTGTCCTATGTGTGAATATATGATATTTTTTATGCTCTGGGAATGAATAATTTTAAAAATAAGTGAATTGATTTGTTATAACTTATAAGTTTGTTAGATTATTTCTAAATACAAGCAGAAAAAACATAATCACCTTGTTAATACTAAAAAATGAGTACAAACATAAACATCTACTTGAAAAATATAAACACAAGCATCAGTAATATAGTCACCTGGCTAGTACAAAAAAGATATAAATATAAACATATTTCAAAAATATAAATACATACAATAAAAAGTATAATCACCTAGTTAATAAAAAAGATATAAATATAAACACTTAATTGAAAAATATAAACACAAGCATCAGAAATATAATCACCTAGTTGATAAAAATGAGTATAAATATAAACCTAAGCATCAAAAAAATAAACACGTAGTTAGTACAAAATAAGAAATAAATATAAACACAAGCAACAAAAATATAAACACAAGCATTATATATATATGAGTTTGTCTAGCGTACTTCCGTTAGCATTTCAACTTGAAATGCTAACGAGTTAAATTTTAATTTAAGTAGCTCAATAAAAATTTTATATGATAATCTTATATTATACTAATTTTTATCGTATTTGGAGTTAGTTTATTATGCTTAATGATTTTTAGAAAGTAAGTTTTTTTGACATATAATTTTTATTATTTTTCTATTATTTCCGGACTATCTTTCAAAAATTATTAAGTATAGTAAAATAATTCAAACACAATGAAAATTAGTATTCTACAAGATTATGATATAAAGATTTTATTGAGATACTTAAATTGAAATTATGATCATGAAAAATTAAAATTTGACTCGTTAGCGTTTCGATTGAAATGCTAACGAAAGCATGCTACACAAACTATATATATATATATATATATATATATATATATATATAATATATAATGACCTAATTAATCCAATAATAATTTCAATATGAATCACCTACTTGTCAAATATAAACACAAACATCATAAATATAATTTATTACCTAATTAAAATAAAAAAGAGTATAAATATAAACACCTACTTAAAAAATATAAACACAAGCATCAGAAATATAATCACATCTAGTTACTACATAAAAACAAATATAAACAACTAATTGAAAAATGAAATAAAAGAATCATAAATATAATCACCTGAATTATTAGAAAATTATGGATTAAATTTTGAAAGTTACAAACATTAGATAGAAAAATATAAACACCAAATGATTTGGTAGTGCGTTGTGTTATTTCCATCGCGAATCACGCGCGTAGCATAGAGGTCCGCTACCTCTCTGATTAAGATTACATTTATCCTTTTGACTTTCTAAATTTAGTATGGTTCGTTAGGGGACGGAGTTCGGGGATAGGAGTCGGGGACAGTTAGTCGCACCCAAAAAATATATCCAAACGGTTGACTACTAAATTAACCATGCGCTTATGCCTTATCTAGTTGTTTATTATTAGTTATTATTAGGGCTTCATTTCGTTGTGGAACAAGCACGTGCCAACACAAATTAGAATACCTACCTTAGATCAGATCAAATAGTAGCAACCAATTTTCATTCGGTTAATGCGCCAAATTATTGGTCACCGCTGAAAAATTGGTTGTCATAAATTCAATCTCATCTCCGTTGCTCATTTATTTCATGTCATAAATTCAATCTCATCTCCGCTGCGATTCAGTATTTTTGTTTGCCTCTTAAAAACAGATGAATGCCCGGGCCAGGGGCGGAGCCAAAAACGATCGATAGGGGGTGCCCGGTTCAAATAAATAGAATATTCGGGTAAAAATAAATTTTATTTTTTATCATACGACCTTTATTTTTCAGTGAACCGAGGGGGTGCCGGGCGCCGGCTGGCGCCTACCTTGGATCCGCCCTGGCCCGAGCTGAAACGACCCGTTTATCAGTAAAAATTAAAAAAGGCAGTGACAGTCCCAGTAATCAGACAACAAATATGAACCAAGCCCGATATGAGCTGAGAAAATTTTCGTTTAAATAGTGTTGTTGCTTTTCTGTCTAGATTGTTAAATCTTATTTTGGGCATTTCATTGAATCTGTGAAATTTTTTTCTCATTGGGCTGAAGTACATTCAGGCTCAAATTCTACTTCGGCCTAAGCCTGTTCTATTGGGTGAACAAACAAATGTAGTATTTTGATTGTCGTTTCCCCATTTTGAATTTAATGTTATGATTTTCGTTTTATTTCTCTTATAACAAGCTGTCTAAAAATTCCAGGAAATAATTTTGGTATTTGAGATAAAGAGAATTTTTCTTTTGTTAATAAAATTGGGGGATAAACTCGCAAAAAAAATGGCAATAGGAAAAGAGTTTTTTTCAAATAAATTTGTCCATAAAAAATTGTAAAAATAAAACAAATGATCTCTTTTTCCCGAGTACTACATAAACTAAATAATAACTATTTTATTCGTTCTAAAGAAAAATTTTGCCCGCAAAAGCTGGTTATAAATCAAATTTAACTCACGTCAGACAAAATTATACTGAAATTTCAAAAGAAATTTGATGGTATCAAAAAGCTGCTTCTCAGAACAAAACCCACTTAAGAAATAACGCCAAATAAATTTCCTAATTTGATCAAAGCGTTGCAGAAAGCATTAGTCATCTGACATAGCACCAAAAAATGATAAAATCAAGTGAACCAAGATGTCAAGATAAAAAAAAAATTAAATGTGGTATCACCAAAGTGGATTTTGGTTGCCTCCCAAGAGAAAGCCATGGACCAGTGACTGGTACCTGGCCTGGCCACACCGTCCTTACCAAGCAAAAATACACCTCTGTAATTAGTACAGTCAACTGAGAAATAAAGTGGAAAAAATTAATCCACCGACAAATGGGAAGAGGTAGATAGGTGTATTCAAGGAGGACAGAAAGACCTGATATTAGAAGGAGAGAGAGAGAGAGAGAGAGAGAAAGGAATTCATATATTTTTCATAGACAAATAGATGGATAGATGTGGTCCAAACAACAAAAAGCCCACACGAGCGATTTGGGTCACAGAAACCGTTGTACGAATTTGTGCCAACTAGTCTGAAAAAAAAAGAAAAAAGAAAAAGAAAAATCACCGCAGTAAAAAAACAGAGATGAGAGTGAGACTGAGAGTGAGAGTGAGAGAGAGAGACTGGAACTTGGTCCTGTCACAATGCCTAGACAAAGCGATTGGTGCATGTACTTGGTGGCAAATTTGTACTTTTTACGGATGGATCGTTCGTTCAATCATTCACCATCACCCCCACCCCCTTCCAATTTCATCTACTCATAAAGCTTGACACGTGTCAAAGTTTGTTGGTTTGCCACCACCCGAATTTGATTCAGACTTCTTTTCGTTTTTTCTTCTTCCCACAATGAGTAATTGATAAAAAAAATATATCCGAGTTTCTGTGCACTATAGTGAATAATGGATATTTTAAGCAGTTTTAAGTTTTTAATTTTAGGACATATATGTAGTTTTCATTTTTCATTTTTTTTCTCCTTTAAAAATTATCTGCGGACAAAAAAGTACTTTTAAGTTGTAAATTTGGAAGCGATATTGAATAAAGCGCAAATTGAACAGAAGTCATGACTTTGACATGAAACAAAAACTACAAAATTGTGCATTAGTGTGAACAAATAAAATACAAGACTACAACCTTAAACAATATACTGCAGAAAGCATGCTTTCTGGTATCTGGCATGTGAGATTAAACAACTACATTTTCGGCTAACTGGCCCATATGATTATACCAGCGAGCAAGTGATTTCACTCTGATATCTAAGCATGCCCATAAAAAAAAAAAGAATAAAAGAAGTCCAAAAAGACAAAACAAAAGAACCACAAACGTTTAATCTACAATTTCGAATTGATATCAAGAATCAGGGAGTATTAGAAAGTTATCAATTTGTTACTCTTGAAGGATGGAAACATAAGAAATTATCCAGATACAAATTCAATGAGACATAATTGAAAAAGAAAAATGAAGCACAAATGATAATTCCCCAAAGGTACACACGACACAGAAACAGTAAAACCTTTCCCGTGGATCTTCCATGTGAACTTCGAGTGAACTCCGAAATTTCAAAAGAGGAGGGATTTGAAATTGCCCTTCTGCCTGAATCAGTAGCAATTTCACAGAAAAACATCATAGATTGTCAAAAATCAGCAGCCCATCACTGCACAGTTATAGACAAAACTTCCTGAGTGCCTCTCGGCAATTATATTCCACTGAGGAGGACCGTCATTATCAGGCACCCATGAATTGATCTCGATTCTGCCACCACCATATGCCCGGGGCCCACCAATCACAAGCAATCTATCCCCACAAGCACGAAAAGCTACACCCCAACCATTCACAGAATCAGGCCGGGCCGGCATGGGGCCCAATGTAACCCACGAATTGTTTTTCTTATCATACTTCCTCAAAACCCTTTCTGAATAATCGGCTGCATACAACTCATTCTTCACAACAGCAATGAGTGGTGGTGCACCGGCCACACAATTCAGCCCGGCAGACATGTTAGGTATGACCCGCCAGGTTCCTCTTTCCAAGTCATACTCCTCTCCACATGTCAAAATATCAGTACTACTAGACATTCCACCAATAACATAAAACTTGTTATCCATAAACACACCTGAGCACATCTTTCTAGCTATATTCATACTGGTAATTGTAGTCCAGCATCTTGTTTCAGAATTATACAACTCGGCGGAATTTAACACAGTACCATACATGTCAGTGCCACCGGCCACAATTGCCTTTTCTCCTAGACTGGCCGAACCAAAGAGGCACCGGGGCTGGTTCATCTGCACACCACGCGTCCATGAGTTGGAAAGAATGCTATATCTCAGCACTATTTGATCCCGGTAAACTATACCAAACACTAACAACTCAGTACCAACTCCAAGGGATTCTTTGTCAGCACACATAAAGCACTCATCATGCGGCATGCGTGGTGGGGTCATCCATCGGTTCTCTTTTGGATCATAAGCAATCCACTCAAGCACGTTGCACGAAAAATAGACCCAGTGCTCAGTTAGGCCGAGCTGGCGCCTCAACTGGTACAGCTCTCCCCCTTGAATTAGGGATCTGAAGCCGCGGTTGAGGCATGCAAGGGAACCATAGTCAGAACGGGAGCATCGTAGAAGGCAATCAATTGAATTGTCACGGCCAATCGGACTTATGAGAGAATTTGAATCAGAGTAACTGGACCCGTCGTTAGCCCCATTGCCTGTCTGGCAATCCAATGGGGCACTAGCGGCGGGTTCAGGTTCAAGTCGGACCCTTTGTTTTTTGGCAGGTTTGCTAGTGAGCTCTAACAGGTAGGTCATGTAGACCCACTTCTGTTCAGGCTTGCAGCAGCTTGGTAAGGCAGGAGAGATTAAGCACGATTGACCTTCCAACATTTCTTGGGATTAGGAAAGAGAGGAACCTATTTTCTCAGAGGAAAAATCTCCAAATTGGTGATCTGCATAAAGATGAAAAATGAGAACTCCAATGGACTACAAAATAATAAAGACTATAGTCTAGATTCTGATAGGAGACAAACAGTGAGGAGTTCGATTTCATTTTGTTTGTTCCCCTTTACCTCCTTTGTTAACGAATGATAGATCCATGGACTGAGTGACAAAGAAGAAAGGGTTCATCCCTGAAAAGGGAAAGCTTTTCAATGATTGGTCAAGGATATCTTGATCAGAGCAGCTTGATAACAGATCTAAACAACAAATAAGAAAATAAAGGTTTCCTGTTGAGAAATCAAACCAGATCTAAATGGAAATAAAAAGAATTACCGATAAATCAACAGGATTGGATCGAGAAATACAGGAAACCAAACGTGCCCCTAACAGCATCGGTTCGGATTAATAAGCCAAAAATCTCCTCACAGTTATTATATCTGGAATCTGAAGGAAATTGGAACTGAATCCCAGAACACTTACCAGTAAATGGATCGAGGGGTGGAACAAAGATCCGACCTTCGGACTAATCAGTTTTATTATGTTCTTTGTTTTCCCCCTTTATCAATCAAAACAAATGATTCACTCTTTTCGGTTTTCGTTTCCTCCTGCTTCTCTACTTCTTTCGTACTTTGGATTCTGCTCTGAAGCTCATGGCTTAAATCCTCTCTCTCTCTCTCTCTCTCTCTCTCTCTCTCTTAAAACTCTTTCTTCCTAGTGTTACTGTTACTTTTCTACAACATTATTCTTCACGCCCATTTCGGCGTTGTGGATAAGTCCTGTAGAAATAATGAAATTACATTATCGTCCCTTGGGAAATACTCGTCACTTGTGCAATGCACAACGCTGTTGTTTATTTCAGTTGTTAAATGTTTCTTATTGTTTGATTTTGTTCTTTTATATATTTCCAACTAAAATCTATAATTTAAATAAACTATTTAATTATGTACTTAAAATTAAATGATTTTAAACAAAATTAAAGAAGTTAAAGTTGCAATGACTAGTAAAGAATGAAAATTTTATGTTAACTCCCTAAATGATATGGATTGTTTACGGTTCATCATTAAGTGAACAAGTTTTTACTCAAAAAAATATTTTATAAATAATAGAATATTATACATAACTATTTCTTCTGCCAATTTGAATAAACACAATATCAATTGACAAAACTAAATATACACTACATATAAAATAATTGGAGTTGCTATAACATAATAAATAGTATCTAGAGAAACTCTAGTATGAGTTCCACCTTTAACAAGTTCTTTGTATTTAGCTACTAAATAATTAAATTTAATCTAATCAATTTTTAAAATATTAGTAGGTGTTAATAGCTATGTAGATGAAGTTAGCATAACAAATCACGGGTCCTAGTATCCTATAGAAGTAAGTTAATACAAATACATTACAAGGTGTCGAAAATCAAAGATATTATGATGTAAATATATTTTTGGAATTATTTTAATGATATTATAATTTACATATAATATATTTGTGGAGATTTTTTAACTTTGTTCACATTGTATTAATTTAATTTAACATAGGGGTATAAACTGATCGGATATTAAATATATCGAATACGGGTTGAATACCAAATATAGACAAAATAAATAAAAATACTATATGTAATATTGAAAAATAATTACATATTATTTTTTGATAGAATTATTAATTATAAAAGTTAAATATTAACTATAAATTTTAATTAGTAATTCAAATGCATCAATTAATTATAAAAAATAGATTTATGAGCACAAATTAGATATAAAATTAATTAGATTTATAATCTAAAGAAAAAATCATTTGAAAAATAAAAATTGGTATGCGTCAGATATGGGTCCGGATAAAATTGGATAATGACTGATCTATTTACGCATGTAGTTTTCGTAGAGGTATAAACAGATCAGATATAGATAGATAATAGTCAAGTCATATTCTTATCCTTTATAAGATTTTGAATATGAATATAGATATAGAATGAATATCAAATACAAATTAGACAATATATGTAATTATCCGAATTCAAATACAAATAAAATCTGATAATATTCAATCTGTTTATCATTTAATTTGTCAAGTTTAAGTAGTTATTATTAAAAATAGAGCATTCATTAGCTTCAGCAGATATTATTTTTTTATATTTTTTTCTCATAACTTGAACTTACTCCATATTATAAAAAGGGGAGACCATTCTCTTGACTAGAACCAGCCTTTCGACATCTTGAAACACTTAAATCATCATTTTCCCAAATAATGTATCTCTTATTAATAAGGATAAAGGAGGAGGGTTGCGGTGGGTCTGACGAACCCTGCACTAAAATAACTGATGTTCATGGAAATAAAACCCAATCAAATTTTATTGGGGCATCACATATTGGACATGGATATGGTGATAAGATAACAAGGATCGGATCATCACCGTCTTAGTGGCGTGCCATATAAGAATCCGGATGTGGTGATAAGTGAGCGAGAGCCAAATCATCATCACCTTAGTGATGGCTGCATCGGCACCCGGATATAGTGTCAAATGAACAAGGATCTTCACATTTGATTTGATGAGTGCGAGGGGCAAGAAAGCTAGTCGGAGAAAGTATGATTCATTTAGGTAGTTGGAGTATAGAGTCCTTAACAGATAAGTTAAGAGAGTTAGTTTATAGTGTGATTAAGACACGTGTGAATATTTTATGCATTTAGGAGACTAAATGGACGGGTCAGATGGCCAAAGAGGTGGAGAATACGGGTTTTAAACTGTATTACACAGAAAAAATGAAACAGAAATGGTGTAGGCATTTTAATTGATAAGAGTCTTATGAATAGACTTATCGCAGTTAGAAGACAAGGGGACATGATCATCATGATCAAATTAGTTATTGAAGATTTAGTCTTGAACATCATTAGTGTGTATGCTCCACCAGTAGGTTTGAGCGATGATGTCAAGGGACAATTCTGGGAAGACTTAGAGGACATGGTTAGAGTAGTATCTAGTAGTAAAAAATTCTTCATTGGAGGAGAGTTTAACGGTCATGTTGGCACAGCTAGAAAGGGATTTGAGATGGTACATGAGGGTTTTGGATATGGCGAATAGAACTAAGAGGGAGAAAAAATCTTAAACTTCGTTATAACTTACAACCTCATGGTAGCGAACACCTTCTTTAGAAAGAAAAAAATCTCATTTAATTACTTTAAATAGTGGTCAAAGATCGAGCGAGATCGATTTATCCTTATTAGAAGGGAGGAGAGTCCAAACTGCATGGATTGTAGGTTATACCTGGCGAGTGTGTCGTCGCACAACATAAGTTTTTGGTGGCTAAATTTCATTTTTAGGTATGTGTCTGGCGAGATAGAGGTAAGAAAATCACGAGAACGAAGTGGTGAAAGCTCAAAGGAGATATTTCTCGAGTGTTTAAGGATAGAGTTATTACAGAAGGACTGTGGAACGTAGATGAAGATGCATATAGTATATGGAATGAGATGTCGACTCACATTCAGAATGTGACTATAGAGGTGTTTGGAGTAACCAGAGGAAATAAACGTGAATGTAAAGACACTTGGTGGTGTAATGATGATGTACAAAAGACGATCGATAAAAAGAAAGAATGCTATAAATATTTATATCACCACAAGAGTGATGAAAATATACAGAAGTACAAAGAAGCAAGGAGTCAGACATATGCGAAGCTGTATCGGAAACTAGATATGAAAGATGACGAAAATAATGTCTACAATATGACTAAGCTTCGAGAAAGAAAAATAAGTGACTTCAATCAAGTTAAATATATTAAGGATGATATTAATAGGCTTTTTGTGAAGGATGATGTGATTAAGAATAAATGGAGAGAATACTTCGACAAGCTGTTCAATGAAGAGAGTGAGAATACCGCGACTGAGTTGGACGACTCATTTGATGACACTAACAGACAATTTGTTCGGAGAATTCAAGAGTTTGGGGTAAAAGAAGTTTTAAAAAGGATGAAAATATGTAAGACGATAGGACCTGATGCCATTCCAATTAAGGTATAGAGATGTCTCGGAGACATAGTAATATTGTGGCTCACTAAGCTATTTAATATTATTTTTTGGTCCAATAAGATGCCTGATGAGTGGAGAAGAAGTATATTAGTACCAATCTTTAAGAGTAAAGGAGATATTCAGTTATACCAATTATAGAGGAATTAAACTCATGAGTCATATCATGAAGCTTTAGGAGAGAGTAATTGAGCATCGTTTAAGAAAACTGATAACCGTCTTCAAAAATTAGTTTGGTTTTATGCCTGAAAGGTCCACCATAGAGGTAATTTTCTTGATAAGATAGCTCATGGAGAGATATCAGGAATATAATAAGGACTTACATATAATATTTATTGATTTAGAGAAAGTATATGATAAAATACCAAGAAATATTATGTGGTGGGGCGCTTGAAAAGATGAGTTCCAATAAAGTACGTTACACTTATTAAGGATATGTACATAAATGTTGTGACTTATGTTAGAGTATGTGATGATGAGTCTGATGTATTTTCTATTAAGATATGATTACATCAAGGATCAGTATTGAGCTCATATATTTTCATCTTAGTAATTGATGAGATCACAAAGGACATATGATGAGACATTCATCGATGCACGCTCATTGCTGACGATGTGATGCTGATTGACGAGAACAGAATTAAAGTTGATCAAAAACTAGAGTTATGAAGATAAACTTTAGAATCGAAAGGTTTTAGACTTAGTAGAACTAAAATCGAATATATGACGTGTCAGTTCAGCGAGGACAACTCAAATCGATATTTAGGATCGATGTTGCAGAGTGATAGAGTGATCGATGAAGATGTTAGTCATAAAATAAGAACTGGATGGATGAAATGGAGACAAACATCTGATATTCTCTGTGATAAGAAGGTTCCAAATAAACTAAAATGCAAGTTCTATAGGACGACGATTAGGCCTGCGATGATTTATGACGTAGAATGCTGAGTTACAAAAGGACAACACATTCAGAAGATAAGTGTAATTGAAATACGGATGTTGCGTTGGATATGCGACCACACAAGGAGAGATCAAATAAGAAATGTTTATATACAGGACAAACTTGGAGTAACACCAATTCAAGAGAAGCTGATCGAACACCGTTTGCGATAATTTGGTCATATCCAATGAAGACCTCTTGAGGCACCAGTACATAATGATATTCTAAGTCGCTCTGATAACACAAGAAGAGGAAGAGGTCGACCGAGACTGACATAGGAGGAAACGATAAAAAGAGATTTGAATGAATACAATATATCCAAAGAGTTTGTTTTGAATAGGAGTGCTTGGAAGATGACGATTCATGTATCAGAACTATGATTTAGGATTATAGTCTAATAGTAGAGTTATAGACTTCAGATTCTTAATTTTTTAGTTCTTAGATTTTACGATTTTAGGGTTTAAAATTAAGGATTTAGAAATATATTTTATAATGTAGGTTTATTGTACTATTTTATTATTATTAGTTATTAGCATTACTATTATTAGCATCATTATCATTATTATCATCATTATAATTATTTATTTATTTATTTATATTATTATTATTATTTTCATCATCATTATCATTAATATTTAAAATTTCTGATCTTATATTTTCATATTGAATTTCATTTCTAGTCTACCTCAATTTATTAAATTGAGATTAAAACTTTATTATTATTTTTCTAGTGATATGAGAATGAACGAGAATATGTGCTTTAGCAAGGGGCACATTGTTAAGTCACGTTTCTCCTTCTTTTTTTTTTCAATTACCCCTCTCCGTGATTTTATCTGATTAAAATTTCATGTTACCGAAAGAATACCTTCCAATGAGTAGCTGGGTCCTACAATAGTAGGCCGTTTTATCTCTCTAAGCTCTCACATCAATTTTACTACAATTTTCTTTTCGTTTTTCTTATTTACGTAACCTTAATTTAATTTCAAGGAATGATCAAAAAATTTATCTTCATTTGCAGAGTTCATAAACAAAAAAAATAATATAAGCCTGCGTGTATTTGTTTTTGAATAAATTGGTAAGGTTGCTTTCAGTCATAACTCATAAATGAAAAATATTTTGTGCTTCTGCCTTGAACAAAATTTACTTCGTCTTGCTATCTCTGACCAAATAAAGTATGAAAGAATTAGTAATATAATACTCAACTTCTCTACGACATTATTGGTCAACGAAATATGTGAGGAATTTTAAATTGTTCATAATTAATTCTTAATAGTTGCATATGTCTGTTTAGCTAATGATTTACATATTCTCTAAAATGCAGTACATTATTGATATTGTGTTTCCAACATTATGGAGATAAGTTAGTAAATTAAGTGTAAAACAAATCGAACCTGAAGCCATTCAAAAAATATCTTTAATATTCCCCTATATTCTTACAGATAATAAAAATACGACGTTAAATACGCGCGATGATTCGCAAATTGATCCTCACAAAAGGGAGTTTTACCTCTACCATTATCGTAAAGGGCAAAAATAGAAAACACTAGAACTTACATGTTTGTTTGGAAGGTAAAATATTTGTGTTTTAGCTTTTCTCAAGTTGTCTTAATAATGACATACTAGATAAGTAGGGATTCACATCCGCGCTTATAATGGTGATGACGATTGCATCTCGTCATCGAGTTGAATATGCGGTGGAAAATAAAATAAAAAACAAAACCCCACCCCCTCTTATTTTGTGGGCCCCACCTGCCATTGACTCAATGGCAGGGCCCTGCCATCACTAGTATGGTAGCGGATCCGAACCCAAGTAAGTAGGGGTGGAGTCAATATAGCAAATAATATATGGCAAAATTATTAGGGTGGGGTATAATGTCAAAAATTATTTTAACCTATAAGCATTTTTTTTTATTTTTTTCTGAAAAAGCATACAAATAAAAGCCTATATTTGAAAAAAAAAAATTAGCTAGAGGCGCCTCCTAACTCTACGTGGCTCCACCCCTATAAATAAGGCATAACAATCCACCACGTATATACAAGCAATATATGTGTAATACATTCATATAACATTATATATAGTACCAATAATAGCTTGTTAATAATAGTTATTATAAGTCATTTAATTTAAATAACAAGCAACAAAAGAATGCTGATAATAAATTAAAAAAATGAATTTGATATGGTGATCTAGAACAAGGTAAAATCATCATGTCAATTTATTTAAATAATCATATGTTTAAGCCATTCTTAATTCAATTAAACATGTGACAACATCGCTGATCTTAAACAGAATCACAAACTCACTATCCTCGCTTAGTATATAGAACCCACATATGTGGAAAACAAATGATTGATTAAATGTTATCTCTCAGTGTGATATTTAGTTCCAGCCCAGGGATTTATAGAATTTAATCCGTCTAGTGACATGAATGCTAAACAGGGGAGCTCTTGTGATATTCTTCAATTCCAATTCTCCTGACCCAACAAGCCCTTCATTGTCCTAATTTTATAACCCTCTTATTAGAATGTTTTCCCAGAAATTTTAATTCATTAAATTACATCTATTAAGTATGATTTGATAATTTTTCTCCAGGAATTTGTAATTTTTTAGTTAATTATATTTCTACGTATATTAAAGTATTTAAAATAAAAAAATAATTATGATGGATGTCACTAAATTACATTAAGGTGGTATAGAGTTTCCCTAGATGTGAAGGAAGGCTAAAATCCCCGATTTTTTCAATGTCTCACGTTTTATTATTTCCATTGTTAATTTCACTTATTAACATAGCACATGTGACGACTTGGTTATTTTATTTCATACCAATTCATCTACTTATGATTTGTTATCGAACGTTAGTATTTTTCCAGTGATTCAATATCAATTTCACTTTAATTTACTACATTTGGAACGCAAAGTAGGTCTGTAAAATTATGGATAGCCGATTTTATTGAATGTTGAAAAGGTAGTATAATACTAACAAACAAAGGTCCAATACTTTTCTAAAGAAAATTATTTTGTGTCGCAAGTATCTTTCAACTTATTTTTATACATTTTGCCGACCTTTTATCGTTTGATGTACAAATTGAATCAAGTTGGTTTTTATATGTAAATATAATCAAAATTGGGACTCCGGAGGTCCAGCATTTTAGTAATATGGGAACACAGCACATAAAAATAAAATAATAACAAAAACTGTAGCTTACCGTATTAATTAAATCTGTATGCAAACTTGCGCTTATGTTTTGTAAATGTAATTTTTGCAATGGAGCCAACTAATGGATAATTTCATGATTTTTTGCACTGATCAGCTTTAAATTTATCTGCTCGGAGGGAAATAAAAAAAAAAACGGGCACGTCAATGTCATAATATGATATGCGAAATTGGCGAGGGAGAAATAAAATTCAGTGGTGTCATTATATGTATTTTATAATAATTATAAAAAGTATCAATCAAATTATATATATTTATAAGATAAATTTATAAAATTTAGTGATGTTATTTACCTCCATAATTGTATATGTGGCTCCGGCACTGACATGCGAGTTATAATCTTTTGTTGATGAAATCACATGTAAATCGTCACTGTCTTTAGTATATGTGATTGACTGACGTTATGCATATCGATAGTTGTTGCTTTGAAAAAAAAATAAAAAAATAGCGCCAGGTCTAACTATAAATATAAAAATTATCCTAATTTTTAAGGGACTAACCAATTGTAGATATGAACATCTATTAACCATATAAACTGCCAAGATGTTTTCTTTATAATAGAAATGGAACTCTGATTCAGGTATCACTCACCCAACCCTTTTAGCCCATATTATAATTGTTTGGGCAATTTCATGTCTACCCCTGAATAACAAGAAATATATACCAGACATTCATTAAGAAGGAATGAGTACTTGTCTCATAGAATCATGAAAATTATGTTCCTCTGCAATTATACGGGATTCATTCAATGAACTTATACAAATATGACCATATATCTGAGATCAAACTATTAAGATTTGACTTGGCTGAATAGTGATCCAATTTTAGTAGAAATAAGTAAAAAACAAACGATTTAAATTTGATGTATGAAATATTTTTAGGATATCAAAATGCCAATCATTGTTATCCCAAATTCATATGATAAAGAACACGTTTTGAATTGTCATCACTTCATCACAAAAATGAAAACTGGGAAAATAAATTATTTTGATTTTTTTTTTGGATATTTCGTTTTGTCTGCTTCCGGATATATTTTACATATCTAGAACAAAGGCTAATTAAAAAAATATCTTGGGCAGTGAGCAACAGTAAAGGGAAATAATTGTGTATATACATGGCGTTTTATTGAAGTTTTATATAGGAGGGCACTTTCCGTTTGAGAGGTAAAACAAATAAAATTATGATATTTTGGACAGTTTTTAGTAATAATAATTATTATTAAATTAATATTATTAAAAATAAGAGTGAGAACCGTAAAATTTTAAATATATGAATGGCAGTGCGTCACTGTCAGTGGCGCGCGTTTCATTATTTTTATAAAACGCGCCACTACCAGTGGCGCGTTTGCTTCTTATAAATACAAAACGCGCAGCGCCTCTCCATCTCACTTGCGCGGGGTTTGGACAAAACGCGTCACTGTCAGTGGCACGTTTCATTATTTTTATGAAACGCGCATACGTTGGCGATGGCGCGTTGTCCGCACCACCTGTTTAGCATGTGTGCTATTGTATATTTTAAATTTTACGGTTCTCACTCTTATTTTTAATAATATTAATTTAATAATAATTATTATTGATAAAAACTGTATTTTGGAGGAATCCACAAGCAAGTGTGCTTTTGTAATATTGTTGGTCATAATTGGTCTATTCTTCCCTTGCTCAGCTCGTTTGATGATCTGTTGAGAGCGGAATGGATGAGGACCCACAACCACCTAACGTGGTCCGGCATGACACCAACTCCTCACACGCACCCACTGGACCATAAACCATTTTTGGTAGGAATCAATTATTATCAATTAAGAAATGACAATAGAGATTTCGGTGCAAGAGGGTGATTGGTCATTAGCAAGTACTACGAATGATAGTCCAAGGCTCCAAGCTTAATATGTAATGATTGCATATAAATCATGAAGTAGAGAATTCTTTTTCTTCAAAACGGTTGAATTAATTGAAATTAATATGGGCATTTTTTAAAGAAAAGGAAAAATGAGTAATAATGTAAATTTACTTGTATGAGTTAGATTCAACCATTGAACTATTCTGACAAAAAAATTACAATCAGTGGAGTATTATAATAGGGCGAATTATAATTGACGATAGTTTTGAAACTTAAATATATTATTTTATGAAAAAATTGAGAAAAATATATATATTTCAAGTTTTTTTTTTGGCCAACTCAAAGAATATATTGTCAAATACCATATTTAAGAAAAATAATATTGTATTTTGGGAACTGATTTCTCGCAGCTGACCATTTTATGTTTGTGTGTTAAGGTGGGGGGGATTTTGAGTGTGCCCAGATATGAAGCCTGATATCAGAGAAATCTTATCCTCTTCCTAGAATTAATCTCTGACAAGCGAAAGCTCACTTGAAACTCGGTAGTTGGATTCGTTGAACGAACCAATTAACTGAAATCCAAGTTCAAATCAAAACCATGATTAGCAACTACAGTCATATTAATTAGTTGGGAAAAATCTAAATTGCAGTTCTGGTGTAATTTAATATTAATGAGTATTTCCTTCTTACGAAAAATATAGATTTGAATCTCCTAATAAACATCTAAATGTAAATGAATATGGGGACTAATTAACGGAAACCTTTATTTAAAAAAATTACTTGGAAATATTGTTGTAACAAAATGTCATAATATTATATTGTTTGGAATGCAAATTGGCTTCAAGTATATTCTTAATCCGTCTTTTTATTTTAATATTTCTTGTAGTTTATTTTCTTTTTTTCTTGTACATGTGCAATTATTTTCCATAAATGAGTTCTATTTTAACTCACACGAGTTTCAACATGTAAACGATTAGTAGTTTTAGAATGTTCAAATATGGTTCAATTAAACACAACGAAAACACACAACGAACTATTTGACCGAAACAAATTATTTTTTTATCCCACATGATTGTTAGCCATATTTTAAACAAGTATGCAAGATAATCCATCAAAGATAAATTTTAGGAATTTTTTTTCCAATTTTTATTATCGGGGACTTAAAAAATTGTAATTAGATTTTTTTAGGGAAAAACTTGGAAAACAAAGAAAGTAATTTTCATTAACTAATTGAAAACTCAATTAATTAAGCAAGTTTGTGAAAACATGGATTTATGTTTTAGCTTGTGGAGAGACCAAATTCATGATTATCCTGAGGACAAAATAATACCCTCTTATGTGTATTCAAACATTAATCTAAAAAGAATTACTAATGTGAGAGATAAACTTATTGGGATAGATATAACACAAATGATGATAGGCCTTGTTTTTATATAAAAATATATATTAAATTTTTGCATTAGATATCTTTAGACATCTAAACATACATATCTGCCATAATAAACGGTGGTTTTAAATATATTTTTTAAATTGTTTATATGTCATTTTTTTGGGCAATGCTGACAACACAAATTTATTTATCTGTAGAACAACTAACTCACTAGTGTTTTTTTTATAATTTATATAAATATTGTTTAGAGTATCAATAATTTATTGCTTTTATTGACAAATCTTTAAATTATACAATGTTGGAATCTACACTAGCATCAATAATGAGATGTATAGTAACGTGATTTTTAATGAAATTTTTTGACAGAAATGTCGACATTACTATCCATTTAATCATTATGTGCCTATATAGATAGTATAATTATTCTTGTATTTTACTAGATTGTCCTCGTCCACACTATTTTCAGTTTCAGACAAATTATAAGAGTATGCCAAATCCTTTTTGTTTTTGGTTGTTGATAAGAGTATATTCATTCTTGGAAATTTCAAACACTAGCAGAGAAAAAAAATCTTTGATAACAGTTATTGATCAAGTTGTTACAACGATTATTAAATTATTATTAAAAGGTGTTAGAAAAATTTAAATAACCATTACCAAATCATAGGTGTACTGGTATTTTTTTTAAAACTATCTTCAGCAACAATTCTAGATAAAGAACTATTGTTAAAGATATTTAAAAAAAAAATTAATTTTAATTTCTTTAAATTTGAAATGAAAGACAGATTGATATATAAGAATAATCTAACAACAAACAATATGACATATCATTCATTAAATAATTAATATAAAAAAATATAAGATGTTGCTATATTCACTCTTTTAAGACTAAGATGACCGGATTGGAGTTTTCTATCGAAAGTTATGGCCATTTAAAATTAAGATGACCGGATTTTAATTTTTATTTCTCCCGTCCCTCATCTTTTTTTTTTTATATATATGAAACAGTTGACAATGGGGATGATAATTCGTGCATTTCAATTTTTGGATTTTAATTTTTGGATTGTTGAATTGAGATATGTGAACAGTGAGATGAAAAAAAATATAGCAATTCGTGGAAAAAAATATCATTGGTAAAGATAGTTCTGTCAAAGTAAAAAATAACATAATCATTTAGCAACTATTTTTTTGAAGAAACCATTATTAAAATAGAGCCAAAATTTATACCATCTCTGTCAGAGCCAAAAAAAATAACTTTTAACCATTGTTAAAATAGAGCCAACATCTGTACCATCTCTTCAGAGCCAAATTATTTTCCATGACCTTTAACAATGATTTTGAACAAAAAATCATTGTTAAAGTTTGTATTTAGTAATGGTTCCTTCAATAAACCATTATTAAATGTCTATACTGCTTTTTGATATTCTGAGACTTTATTTTAACAATAAAATTAACATATAATTATTATTTAAATAGATATTATCTAAGGTTATTTTTGTTATAGTTAAATGATGGTATTTAATAAGATTGCTAAATAACAATTATTTCTCATTTCTCCAATTAAAATTATCGTTGCCACATTGACAATCTCAATCGCTTTTTGGTGAGATTTATACCATCTATGATAGATAAAAATACAATTCTTTGTATAAAAAAAAAGAGAAAAGTTATATGAGTATTATTTGATTGGATATGCTAAAGACTAAATTTATGCTTTTAAAAATTTTAAAGATGAAAACTAATTAAAACTTTTTTATTGTAAGTTTAGTAGTTATTAACTTATACTAAAAGGTATTGGTCTTATTTTTTATATTAGTTATTTTTATTTTTTTTAAACCTTCTATTTTAATGGGCCTACAAAGAAATTGATGTTGGTGAATGGACGTTATGAACTAGGGGCGCGTTAACTGTATCTCTATAAAAAAAATTCAGAAAAATTCTCCACTTTCTTATGGGCGGTATAAACATCTGTACATAACATATGTACACCTATGGATAGTGATGAACAACTTTTGTTACAGGAATGAACACCCAGAGCCGACATAAAATTATTCTTAAAGATGATGAACACCCACACAATTGCCCAAATCATAAATTAAGCATATATAAATTAATCAAATGATATTTTAAAATTAAACATATGCTAAAATCCCTTGATTTTTTAACACACACAATAATTATGAATATATTTCATTTTTAGTATGAATACCAATGATAACAAGTATGAATACCCATGATAACATGTACAAATACCCATGATAACATGTATGAATACACATGATAACATGTATTAACGTCCATAACAATAAATATGAACATCTCAAGCAGATTAAAATTCATTCTTAATAATAATGAGCGTTCTACTCCCTATGCGTTCACCCCCTCATTCTAAAAACATGAACCGATATGTGTGTTCATACTATTCATATGTAATCAATGAGGTATATATACTTAGTTACTGATGTATTCATATCTGACCGTGGAATACAAAAATTTATCAAAAATAGAAAAGTTATCGAAAATGAAAAGTTGGAAGACATATTTAAAAATAAAAATATTTTTGAAAATGAAAAGTTTAAAAAGAAAACAATTGAGAGATAATTTTTGAGATTTTTGTTTGGGATGCAATTTTTTTCTTAATGAAACATTTCACCGTAAAAAGAAAAAAAAAACAACAAACAAAAGCTGGACATACTTTAAATAATAAATATCGTTGAAAGGGTAAAATTGTCAAAAAGTTCTTCAAAACTGCAGATTGAAACTATTTTACTACAGAACCTCCCAAAATAAGCTTCGTCGTAAAAGTTTTGAATTAGTCTTTGTTCAAACTTCAAAGTCAGAGACGTTAGTTATTGGTATTTGGTGCTACGACTTGTTCTAAATTTTGTGACGCCATTTCCGTTTCCAAATTTTGGTGGATCTCTTTAATTATCACCGCATCTTTATTTGACAGCGACGCACGAAGGAAATAAAATTGGATCAAGCCCATACCATGTCCAATAGGAATTTTAAACCTCCACGAAATTTAGATCGAATCGTGACACACGTGTTTGTGATAATGACAACCTATAACCTCAGTACATAATTACTGATTAAGAGGCAATTAAAGATGAGATAGAATCTTTGTTGAAAGCGTAATAATTAATGCGATCGCCTCCTGTTAATTTTAAGTATATTATTGATTATATATTTATATGTGATGTTGTGGCAGTTTGCATATGACGCCCAAGTATAAACTTTAAATTGTTTTAGGGGAAATGCTTTTGGACGCATGCATTCGTCGTATCAAAATTAGATGGTTCAGATCAGATTAAAGGGGTGTGTTTGTCTATATATATATATATATATATATATATATACACAAAAATCAAACTCAAATTGTTTAAATTATATCGGAAAATAAAAAATGGTATGTTTGCTCCACAGAGATTCATTCAATGGAATCTGATGCAAATCCAACAAAGCCAATTAGATAAACTATCCTAGAGACGTTTTCTTCGCTTCTTCTAAACCTAATCAAATGCCCTAGGTTAACTAATAGAATATTTGGGCCATTACTAAGATATATTTGTATACATATTTTATGATTAAACATACACGGACACATATATATATACTAAAAGATAAAAAAAACATTAAAAGATTAGAAGATTTTATTTAAACATTAAAACATTAGAAGATATAAAAATTCACCAAATTATAAAGAAAACCTATAATAAAAATTATTTAATCTTGGAAGAGATTTTTGCACAATATGAGTTAATGATTCATGATTTTTATGGCAAGAAAAGTAAATTATTTTAACATATATTATCACCATTAATTTTTTACTAAATATGCACAAGGTTGCTAAATAAAAAAATAATATTATGGAAATAATAGTATATATGGGAAATAAATGGAGAGAAAGAGGGGATCAATGGACGCGATCACATACGTTCGATCAACCAAAAATAAATATTATCCGTCTAATTGAGGGATAAATTGGGTATAATAAAAAAATACCATGACAAAAAATGGACTCTCCAATTCTTAGAAGCTTTATATAATAGTATATATATATATGAGATAAATTCTAAAACTCAAATAATATTTTCTTCGAAATAAATATGAAATCGATAATTAACACATATGAATGCTGATAAGCATCCATGATAGTAATTGATGAATATTATTATATTAGTATGAAGTTTACATATATAATATATGCAATTGATGAATATCACTATGAAGTTTAATTTATATATAATATATAAAATATTTTTGTCAATTGTATATATTATATACTTTTTAAACTTCATAAATAGTATACAATTAGTCTATACTATATTATTAAGTGTGTTAGAGCGTTTGAACTGAATTTGTTTAATAATGTTATCAGATAATGTGTAATGACCGAAAGAACTATATTTTAATTTACAATTGGGATCGATTGATTTTATAAAAGTATCGGTTCAGATTTCAATCAAACATATTTTTCTCTCCGTGTTTGTTATTTTTTTATCATGCATTTATAGAAAGTCTAAAAATAAAATTATATATAAAATAAATTAAACATCAACTATTATTAAATTTTATTATAAAAAAATAAACTTCACTTTTTAACACCTTATTGAATAATAAATTAATTTTCTTTAAAATTTTAAGATTCTCTATAATTGATTTAGATATAAATTATATCTAAAATATATAATTTATTTATACTAAATTTAATGCAAAATATAAATATTTTGTAAAAAATTATATATATAATAAGTTAAATATCAACTATTATTAAATTTTATTATAAAAAATTATGCATTATACATTATACTTATAAAAGAAAACTTATTATAATTTATACACCATCTTTTATTAAATAATGAATTAATTTTATTTAAGAATTTAAGATTCATGAATTATATTTAAGTAAATATATTATTTATTTATAATGAAATTAGTACTAAATATAAATATTTTAAAATTTGAAAGGGTCCGCATAACTGATGCGTTCCTGGCTATATATAAATAAAGAATCTCTAGAAGAGGTGGATAATAAATTAATTCGCAATTTGGTTATTCTTTTAGGACATTTATCCTACAAGCCTCTTAATTCAATCAAGAATAAAAACAATTTAGATCGATGATCATCGCCTTATACGGGGAGGCAGAAGGATTCAAACTTTCTATTGTATGTAATTAGAAAAGAATTTTTGAACATTTCTCATTAACATACAAGTTTTTAGTATTTTGAGAAAAATAAAATATTTGTGTTGAATCTTTTTCTTAAAATATTTTCTCATTTAATTTAATTTTATTTATTAACTATTGTTTCGGACGGAACTGATAGACAACCCGACTATTGATAAAATTCTTTTAGACGAAGGATTGAAATTTTTTATAGAAGGGACCGCATCAATTAACCTTCTTTACTTAAAAAATCGAACATCCTCATTTTTTTATTGAAAAATCCGAACAAAGCCAATTTGTATGAAAAATGCATATGTTTGGCAGAATTTCATGCAAAACCCTCGAATTTTTTTGAAATTACATATCTACCCTCTAAAATATATAACATCTTATCGACCCTTTTAAACTATATGAACTCTCGTATTCAAGGGCGGATATAGCTTATATAGGAGGTGAGTTGACCACTCCCTGATTTTAAAAATTAATATTTTTAGGTTAAAATTTTGTTAATTTGACCCACTATGAATTATCTGATTATTTTTCATTGAGAAAAATTATTTAATATCGTGGATAATGAAAGAATTATTGAAAAATCTTAAAATATGTTGTTTCGTAGAGGAAAATTTTCTTTATCGCTATGATTATTTATTATTTTAGCTTTTTTTTAATATATAAAAGATATTATTTTGATATTTTTATTTAATACGCAATTAGTTAATGAGTTTAAACCCGATAAGCTATTGAATCCGATTACTTACCCCTGACTAAAATTCTGCATCCGCCCACCGCTCGTATTTGTCTAATAAAAATTTGTTATATATCAAATCTATCCATAAACTTCAATTAATCTCATTAAGTTTCCCAAAACTAATAAATATTTCATGACTATGATATCTTGGCTCCACTCATTCGCACGGTCCTAGTAATAACTCTTCAAGCACCGAAATAGTAAATTTTACCTTCCGGCTTCCGCCCTTTTATTTATTGAGAAGTCTATTTAAATTTCAAAGAATTCGAAATCTTTAATAATTCATATTTATGTTAGATAACAATATTTGTGGCGTATTTACCGATAATTCAATTTGAAGAAAATAATGTATTTTTTTAGTAAAGATGAGAGTCAAAATTCTCAACTTTTAAATGTCCATAAAGGATTCTGATCTGAATTTTGAACCCATGACTTCCCATACGGGAGATCACGTATGGTGGATAAATATTTTAAGAATTTCCACTATTTTACGTAGAAATATTTTTTGTGAAAATGAAAACAACTTTGCTATGCATTTAATGGTTAATAGGAAAAAGTAGCATCGCCATTAATTGCTCTGGTGGATAATTTTTCAAAAAAAAAAAATTGTATTTCCCTCATTAAATGCTTTTGTATTATTTTTCAATTATATCTTTACTAATCCTGATTATATTTAGCGTACGTTACTTTTTGTGCAAATGATCAAATTTAGTTAGATTTGTGTAAAAGTTCATTGTATCCTTTTTTAAATCAAGGGCTCATCATATGAGAAATATTTTTTTTTCAGAATTTTTGTGAAATTAAACGATTTTCCACTGAAATTTTCGAGAAACCTGACCTCATATTTTTTACAAAATGAAAAAAAAAGAGGAAAATTTAAGACTAGTCTTATTATAGATATAATTAGAGCTTTGTGGATATTATATTACCCACAAAGCTATGTACCAAAAATGTCGGATTATTGTAATAGAATAGTAACTTAGTAAGACTTCCATGTCAATCGCTGCAATCAAACTCCGTTAAAAATAATTATTATAATTCAAAAAAGTTAGATGGAATATTTGAAAGCCACCAATTAGCAAAGCGGGACCCACAAAACGTGTCGCCCTCCCGTCGGTACGATTGAAGGTCTTTGCGGGTCTCGGCGTAAATACTCCCAAAACCAATAGAAATATAACACGTGGTGGTGGATGGATGGTGGGCTCGTGGCCTTGTGGTATTATGGAATTATTACTATTATTATATTATTATATTATTATTAATATTAATCGTCGGCGTTCTTATTATTTCAATTATTTTTTGATGTTATTGGAAGGTGGGTCGCAGTCAAGGCCTCAAAGGCGGAAGTGGGGATGTTCAAAGCATTTTGAATTAAAAAATTGATTTAAAATTTTTTAGAATTATTAATTTTGCATCGAGATTCGTACTTTTAATAAAATTTAAGTTTAAAATTTATATTTTTAATAATTATTATGAATCTCGATGTAAAATTAATGGTTATAAAAAGATTTGAATTAAATTTTTAATTCAAAGTGTTTTGAACCCCACCTCGCTCAAGGACTTGGCCTTTTCGTCTGTGCACTTTTGTAATCTCTCTCACTAGGTTGTATATTTTTTTCTTAAGAAACGATTTAATTTGTTTTTTTTTTTGACTGGTGATGCATACTGAGTGGGCAGGTACGCATACTGAGTGATGCATTAATAAAATGCATATAGATAAATGGATAGATATATAGATAGATAGACATAACCAGTAGCCATATTATGCGCTGAGTGGTCACTCCCCTGCCTTTCAGTTAGGGCATATCTTGCTTTACTTTTCTTTTTTATGTTTGTTGTGAGTGGGAGAATATTAAATGCACACTTCTACTTGCAACTTGTATATTCTATTCTATATGCATTTGTCCGGGCCTTAATTATTAGTTTAGACTTTAGTAGTGTGCGATTGTGTGTGTATGACAGGTAGAGCAAATTCATTGCATTTAGGATCAATCTCCTTGGGAATCTTCACTTCAATTTTTTCTATAATGTTTTAGCCCCTGAAGCTACTGAGAGGCTGCTTTCTTCAACTCACGTTTGCACAGCTAGATATTAGCTAGAGCTAAACATGAAATTCATCGAGTTATTTTGTACCAAATTTTTTAAATATTTGCAATACAATCGCTATTCAATAAAAAATAGCAGGTATTCTGACGCTTGTTTTACTTGTTATGTGAGCCTCCCCCATTTTCTTTTCAGTGAAACTGTGAAAGGTAGATCAGCTTTTTTTGAGCCTGTAGATGTTAAATTGTTAATCTATGATCTATTTAAAGTCGTTCCAATTAAATACCACTTAAATTATTAAGTTATTTGCACGAGTCTGCTTAATTAAAACCAAACAAAAATCAAAGAAAACCCTGCACTTTTTGTTCTAAAATAAAACAAATACATTGGAGAGTGCTGCCTTCCTAATATCTCTTTATCAGCTGACCTTACCAAATTGAACAATCAACTGGTTCAAGGGATCTCTTGCTGATACTGATTTGAGCGCGCAACTAGTACCAGCAAGCAACTAAATGTATTTAAATTACCTACTTTACATGCATTTAGCTAGTGGGCTCATCAAATATGTGGCTCTGTCAATTTTTAAAAGAAAAAAAAAATGAAACATGTTGATCCAATGTCTGCGCAGGGAATATAATCTGGTTCCAGCCGCGATGAAATCACCTATGATCGGGAATCCGATCGCAGGATCCTGAGATCCAATCTTTGGCCATCCGATTTAAATCACAATAAATCAAATCGATCTCTTTTGTTCGTTTCCCAACTGGACTGTTCTCCTCGGGATTTCAGGCCCCTGCGATCACGATTGGCTCGTAGCTGATACAGATTCAGTTCCAGCCCCTGAAGGACTACTGCACATAGAGGACTAAGAGAAGGTTGCAGACTTGCAGTGATGCATGATACAGCACCTGTATTGATACCTCGAACTGTGACATATTTATCTGACATTTTAGTCCAATACTGTGGCCCTGAAACTGAGATGTGGCTATCCTTTGATGGGTCCAACTGACATTTGGGCCTGCAAATGAAATTGGAGGATGGGCTTCTTACTGTTTCAAATCCAAATTTCCATTAGGCCCCACTGGTTTCTTGAAGAAAATCAAGGCCCAGAAACTTCACAAGGCTGCTGGTAAGTAATAAAGTTATAAAACTTCTGATTCGTTTTTAATTTCTTATTTTGTGCTCCTTTCTGTCTTTTCATCAGCAAAAGCCCACACTAAGCTTTAGGCTTTCAATGTCCAGTATATATAGTTCTAATTCTAATCCAGTTTGCATGTGTATAAATCTATTTGTTTCATATGACCACAAGTAGCAAACTAGCCTAGGTACTGAGGAACTAGCAGGTGAAGGGATGATCTTTCAACGCGCCAACAATGATGGAATAGCAGAAATGACATAATAAAAAGGAATCCAACTGAAAGCTTTCTGTAAATTATGATTATTTAAATGTCTTAATGGGAAGAAAATGCGTGAGCTAATAAATGCTGATATATGTATACAGTATATTATACTGGAATGGTGGGCATACACAACATGGTCTCTACGTGCTTGCTTTCTTTTAATTAAGCTGCCACTTGGTGCATCACACGTGCACTGATTCGCACAGTGTTTTGTGGTCCTATAGAGAAGAAAGGCACTCAAAACACAACTGTTTTCTTGCCCCTTTTTTCTGCCCCTCAGTTACGGCCTTATGGGGGCCTGCGGGGCTGTCACCCGGATCGGTGCATATCGGGTCGGATTGTATAAGTATCTGATATATCAATATATGCTGCATATGATGTGATGTTTCATATTTATGTTGCTTGCATTAAGTTATATTTTCTTATTGTCAAAGGATTGATTTCTTTGTGCTTATGTAATTACTAAAAGAATTGTCTATTAATTTCGTTAACTCTCTCGATTCATACAATAATGATGCCACAATAATGTAATTATGACATATGTAGCACGAGATAGATTAATATAGAAGTGTTTACACTTTGATTGAAGTGTAAACGTCTCAAAATATATTTTGTCATCTCTAAATTTTAATATTAAGAATTTATGAGAAATATAAATCTATATTTCAAAATTCAGATGGACCCTTAAAAATAATTAAAAGATGAGTAGTTTACTCTCATCTTTACTCAAAAAAATCTATATTTCAAACGCAAAAATAAAAATTCAGAGCTTTGCACATCAGTCAAAAATATAAATATTTTTATAATAATCTATCCTTGTACAACATATCAAATAAATTGTTCTTGTTATTTAAATGCCTAAAAATAATTGTGGAAATATTAATCTTTCACCGGGATCACATGTTTTAAAACTAATTCTAGTCAGAAATTACGAGACATGATAAAACTATAAATTATTTATCTCCGTGGCTAATAAATCCTGGGAACCATCTCATTCATTGACTAAAGCACTCATGTGAAGCACTTTAATTATCCTGAAAAATATAGTGCAGCATTTGGAGGCCGTAGTTACTAGTTACTTTGAACATGGACAGATCAGAGTGGAGGGGGCAAAAAATATTTTTTTCCCGGGTCAAAATTATAAAATTTTCTTCAATAAAAATATAATTTTGTATTTTTTTTTCTGAAAATATGCATAATTATAAATATATTTTTAATTTTTTTTATTTGGGTCAACTGTCTCCTGCCCAATATATGATTCCGCCCCTGATTAGATCATTAGAGTGGAGATTTTCCAAGCAAATTAAATCTGACGAATAATAAACCCAACAAACAAACTACTTGAACTGTCCATTACTCCATTTTAAATAAATAAATAAATTGGTTCCTTGTCAAACTCGTTTAATTCAACGCAGACATCAGTAGAGCAGAGTGTTGAGATCCCTCATCAGTCATCACAAATGGCCTTAGTTGGAATGGGTTGGATTGGGTTTGAGGCAGATTTTAGTAATAATAAGTTTTATTAAATTAATATTATTAAAAATAAGAGTGAGAAACATAAAATTTCAAATATATGAATGGTAGTGCGTCACACGTGTGCGTGGCGCGGACGAAAACGCGTCATCGATGGCGCGACGAAACGCGCCATCGCGATGTGCGCGTTTCATTATTTTTAGGAAACGCGCCACGCTGCAGCGCGCATTTCGTCCAAACCCCGCGCAAGTGACTGCGCATTTTGTATATATAAGAAGCAAACGCGCCACTACCAGTGGCGCGTTTCGTAAAAATAAGGAAACGCGCCACTGTCAGTGGCGCGTTTAGTAAAAATAATGAAACGCGCCACTGGCAGTGGCGCATTTCAAACGCGCAGTGAACGTGCCACTGGTCGTGGCGCGCTGCCATTCGTATATTTAAATTTTATGTTTCTCACTCTTATTTTTAATAATATTAATTTACTAAAACTTATTATTACTTAAAAACTGGGTTTGAGAAGTTGAGAGCATGCAGCAGCTTTTGAAAAAGGTTTGTGCTCAGCTTTACATGCATGCATGATTCCCGCAATCATGCTTGTCACCACCCTTAATCCCTTTTTAGACAACCGACAACGACTAATCAATGGTTATCTGGCCTCATTAACACGCCTAATTAGGCATAATTAATTAATAAAAGAACGGAAAGCTCAGTGTTTTCATCCTTTGCAAAACTAATCACCATACAATTTGATTAGTTGTTTCATCCAAAGAAAAAGGTCTATTTGTTTCCTTCATTTCTTTTCTTACATTTTGAGATCCTTTATCAAACATATTTTTCTTTGTTAAAACTAAAACTAAGTTTCCATAACTAATGATTTTTAGTTTTTTTCCTCTTCAAGATATTTTTTTATCCGTTTTAATTTTGGTCTGGAGTCTAACCAAGGCAGTCAAACTCTAAAGTCGGCATTTTAATAAGGTATAATTTATTTTTTAAACCAAATAAAGAGGTCAACGAAATCCAAATGATTCTTCGCCAACTCCAATAACTTGAAAATAATAATTAGATCGCATCGGAATTCGATTTTCACCGATAGACTGCATGCCATCCGAGGCCACATAATAATTAATTAAGGTTATTGACGACCTAATCAGGATATAAGACCATACAAATAAATACCCTAAGAAATTGTTTAGATGTAGTTTAAAGCCATTAGCATAGCCCAAGTCACATGCTTGTATTTGTATGGTGGCAATGTGGTACCTAATTTGGATTATAACAACGCGCACAATCTCTAAATTAATCTGAACCTTTTGATTTTAGAGGTTGAGTTAATTTGAACTTGACAACAATTAGGTAAAATTTGATGATAAATTTTCAAATAAAGTAAAACACTATAAAGTATATTTATAATAATGTTATTAAATATATAGGTTGCTAACAGTAAAGATTCATACAGTTTAAATACTAATTGATGTTGTGTCAAAGATTGTGAATTTCTGACCTTTTTATTTCAGAAACACAGAAATATTATCATACAAATATGTTGAATTCATATATATTGTTTTAGTATTGTATAAATTTTCAAATAAAAATAATTGTCAAATGCTCCATCCTCATTTAATTTCACATGATCCTTTGGAGTTTGATTTTCCAATGGTAAAATGATTGCAGCTGAATGCCAGGTCGGATGTCGTATATTCTAAATTTGTAACCCATTTAAATTGACAACTTAATCAGGATAATCAAGTTAATTATTTTATAGTAATTTTGTAACCCATTTAAATGCATGTATAAATCCAGTACCCAACACTTGTTGCAAAAGCTGATAACAGTAAGAACCTATCTGATTTTTTTTTTTAAAAAAAAAAAGAGGAAAAATTATCTCTCCATCACACCTTCATAATCTAAATTTTTAACAACAAAAATACATAATTCAAGTATCAAATCTATAAAATACAATTATCACATGGGATCAATATTATTTCATAGAACTGATATAATATTATTTCAAACACTTCATGGATGTGTAATTTGGGTTTCATAGAAAGAATTGATCAAAGAGGTAAAAAAAATAATGTAATGTTTAAGATTAAAAATAAGGAATTGACTTAATTGAACAAATAATAACTTTTCACCTCGGATCCCTTTCTTCTTGTATCATACTAGAGTAGTGGTCTGACACTCTGACTGTATATTTGCAGGAGAGTGCTTGCTCTGTTTTTAAGCTATTTAATTCTTCAGTACCTTAAATTGATAGCGTATGAATGCTTACAGATTTTTTTTTTGACTTTTCGAGGTTAATTCCATATATGGCAGAGTCGTGGAAATAAAATAAACAGCTTCCCAGAAGGAAAAAAGATCTATTTTTTTTTTCATTTTATTGTATATCAGTAACAGAACGAAGCAATTGCCAATATTTATAGTTTGGTCCTTTAATTTGTTTTTAAGTCATAGAGCAAATTCATATGTAATTATATTGTATTGTGTTCACTAGAGCATAAATTAACATTTCGTATTGGTGAACTGCGTGTGTAATGTAAGTTGTGATATATCTCATTTTTACTGAAAAATTCATGTTCAATTTTCTAAAATATATCTAAAAATATATTGACATTAATGGTAGTACTGTTGTACTTGATATCACATGAGGGAGGCCTCTGCCATCCTTGTCATGCCATCTCGTATAGTTCCATCTTTTCTTGTCGTTTTTACTCTTTCCTTTTATATGATTATTTGTTTTAAAAAACACTTAATAATATAACATAACAAGTTGATCAAACGAAAAATGAACAATACGCAAAACCTTAGTTCATTGGACCAATATTCTTATATTTACTTATTTTTAACTTTTTTATTAGTAATTAACTACTGACTTATGTTTGTAAAATAAGCAAATAAAACAAAAAGACTAGGAACGAGTTTTTTTTATATAAAAAGATGGAGGTTAATGCCTCTAAATTTCATTAATATGTAATTTTCATGGTCATGAGAGTGAGTTGTATTACATATTGTTCTCTAATCTAGAAAAATAAAAAGAAAATAAAGTAAAGTAAGTTATAATCTAACATCCAACCACTTTCTAAACTAATTTTTATACTCTATTAGTATTTCCCTCACTAATGTCATTGAAGATTTGTTCTCTTCTCTAAATATTTTTGTACTTCTTTTTCTCCATATAACAAAGCAAGTGATTACTTCTATTCTCATCCACCATAAATCTTTTCTTTTATCCATTATAAAGTTAAATTCCTCTTGCTTGTATCTTGGTGAAGAGATACTATAGCGATGTGCCTCATCATGTATATATTCTCTAATTTGCTTGATTATGTTACATCATGAGAAAATGTGTTGTATCGTCTCTTCATTCTGAAAACACATCTGACATATATTCACCATTTGCCAACCTCTTTTCTTTAGAGTATCAATTGCTAAAATGACATTTCTCAGCATTAACCAACTGAATATGGCAATTCTTTGATGGCACTTTTATTTCCCATAACACTTGCAATTCTGATTCAATGTATGGTCCCCTTTGCATGAATTAGTAATGTGATTTCACCGTGAATTCATTCTTCCCTCTTGTCCATTGTATCATGTCCACAATACGTGAATTGAGCGCAATATCACTTAAAGTCAAATGCGTTAAATATGTAAGTCTTAAATAATGTAATTTATTTTCTTTGCGAACTAGTAGATGCATAGAGAAAACCTTCTAAAATATATCTTCCTTTTACAAATATAATCAGTGTCAGTTATAGCAAGTTTTGCATGTAAATCTGTAATCTCTGAGCTAGTATCTTTGATAGTATCCTTTGTACCGCATGGATATCAATGTGTATAATTGCATCCTCCTTTGTTGGTACCATGATTATATAAGATTCATTCAATGACTCCAATATCATATGCGGATTTTGTAACACCAAATTATACACATTGATCAACTCTAGCTATAATATTTCTTTAAAAGTTTTATAAAATTCTCCAATGAATCCATTAGATTCTGGCGTCTTATTAGAGGGTCATGTTCCAATTACTTGCCGAATATCTTGTTCTGTTATTAGATCACTAAGCTCCTCCATCATTAATTATTTTGAATATAATATCTGAAAGTTGAAATGTGTAGTTGCTTTCTCTTCTATTCCTACGAGGTTTTGAAAATATTTAAATAAAATCTCAGCTTTTTACTCATATATTGTGTCATTCCCATGTTGATCTTTAACTTATGAATTGTGTGCTGATGTTTTTGAACAATAGTCATTATATGAAAATATGATGTATTTCTATCTCCTTCTTTAACTCGTTGTCTTTTTGCTCTTTATCTCTAAATTGATTATTTTATGACTGATATCTCTTCATATCTCTCTCTTAATATTTTCTTCAACAATTTCTCCAATGATGTAATATGCCTTCTCTCTTATTGTTGATCTATCCATTCAGAGTTAATTTACATACTTCCTCCTGACTATTAATATCCCTAATTCTTTTTTTCCCACTATGATATGTTCCTTCTTAACTTCACCAACTTTTCTTGATATTGTGATGGTGAGGTAGCTGTTACTTGTTGCATCCATGTAGTTTGGACCAACTCCTGAATCTCTAGCAATTTTAACTAGTAATTCTCAAAATATAACATATTTGGTTTTAGAAATTTAGTTGAGCGCTTGCACACAATGGGACGGTGGTCTGATACAGTGCTTGATAGGACATTTTGTGAGATAAAAAAACCTATCCAACCTGACCATATTTGTGATATCCCTCTCATTTAATCATGTGAACCACCTATCATGCAGTGGCAAGTCTATAAGTGCTAATTCATCAACTAAATTTTTAAATGCTCAGTCTTTAAACTATATAATTTGTGTTGATCTCTCTTGTGGTCTCAGAATCAAGTTGAAGGCTCCACACAGTAACCATGGTATATCGTCTTCTGGCCTTTTCTCTCTTATTTGTTATAGAAAATCTTCTCTATCAACTCCACTTGACATCCCATATACTCCTATTACTTTAATTCTAAAATCATTCATCTTAACAATTAAATTCATAGAAGCAGCATTATGTTTTATGCTCGATGTTTCTTCTTTAAACATGTTATGCTTCCATGTAAGCAACACCCTTTATGTTGTTCCCATTGCTAATATATATATAGAGAGAGTGTGTTGGATTATGGTGTTATGCATAACAATATATATAGAGAGAGAGTGTGTGTAGGGCTATGGTGTTATGCATAGCACGAATCAACTCAGTGCTATGGATTAATTCTTTGTTCTCGAAGTCTAAATAGTCGATGTGAATATTTAAAATATTTTTCATATGAATATCTAATTCGGGACCAAATTTTATATTTTTTAGAATTTTTTTACTATTTATTTAGATAGTTAAAAAATTAATCTTTTTAAATGGCTCATAATAATTCAATCAAATGATTTTCTAACTGTTAAAAAAATAGTAAATAAATTCTAACAAATATAAAATTTGGTCTCCGGCTAGATATTCATATGAAAAATATTTTGAGCGGTTTGGATCGATCATTTAGATTTCGAGAACGAAGAATCGGTCCATAGCACGAAATCGATCCGTACTATGCATAACACCATAACTTATTATTATTATATTATTATATTATGATTATGGTTATATTATTATTATATTATTATGATTATAGTTATAATTATTATTAATTATTATTATTATTATTTTATTATATTATATTATATTATTATATTATAATTATAGTTATCATTATAATTATTTAGTTATTATTATTGTATTATGATTATGATTATGATTATGATTATAATTTATTATTATATTATTATATTATGATTATGGTTATATTATTATATTATTATATTATTATATTATTATATTATTATATTATGACTATAATTATTATTATCATGATTATGATTATGATTATTATTTTATTATTATTTGATTATGTTATATTATATTATTATGTTATGATTATATTATTGTTATATTATTAAAATTATGATTATTTATTATTATATTATTATTATGATTATGATTATAATTTTTATTATTATATTATTATATTATGATTATATTTTTATTTTTATTATATTATTATTACAATAATGAATATTATTTTATTATTATATTATCATTATTATTATTATTACTGTTATTATTATTATTTTATTATTATTATTATTATCATCATCATCATCATCATCATCATCATCATTGTTAGTATCATAATTATTCATATTTTGACTATTCTGATTAACAACGTCAAACTATATTTTCGCTCTTCCGAATAATAAAAAATATCATTTTTCTATCACTCTTCCAAAATTATCACTCTTTCAAAACTATTTTTTCATTTGCCAAACAAACCCATAATTATGACTCTGCCGAAATATGACTAGCCTTCTATCGTATATGCCAAAAAAGAAAAATGGCTTGTTTTGTAGGTGGCTTTAAATTTTTTTAATCTTGGTTTTAGTAATTTATGCTATGGAATTTTTAGAAGCCAAGTTAATTTTTTTTTTAATAAAATGAGTGTCTAGAGTAGGAATGTCAATTATCAATCTGACCCGACGGGTTAATTCGACCCGACCCGATATGATTCGAAAATAAATGGATCAAGTATGAGTTTAATTTTTTTGACCTGAATCAGGTCGGATCGGGTTCGGATCAACCCTACCCAACCCCGATTAATTATGTTTTTTTACGTAATTTTATAATTTAATATTAATTAAAGGTTAAATATATACTAATTATAAATTCATTAATATTTAATTGCTTAAAATTATGTAAAAAAATTAATAATTTTTTAATTATTTTACATGGATCGGGTCGGGTCAATTCGTGACCTGGTCGGGTTGGGTATGGGTCAAGATTTTTTTACCCGAATTTAAACGGGTCGGGTCAAAATAAATAATAAATTAATATGAGCCAATCCGAACTCGATCCAACCCGACCCATTGACATCCCTAAGATTCTAAACACAATTCATAATTGATATCTATAAAGAATTTCATTTGAATTTTAAATCAGTGATCTCTCAAATGAAAAGTATTGCCTTTGTGGCAGATCAAAGGTTGATTCTCAATCAAGTTAATTATTTATATTTTTAGTCTAAGTTACTTAAGTTTTAAATGTTCATAAATGATATTTATCCGAATTTTAAGCCTACTGATGTCATGCATTCATATATATATTTTGACCCCTGATTGTGCCTAAAAAAGATTAAAACTCTCATTCTCATGTTTCATTTTATTACATATGCATGTTTATTTTCTATATTTGATTCTGCTCTGCCCGTTGCTTATTTCAAGGATATCAAGCCAACAATATGCGGAATCGGATCCTGGACTGAGCTTTAACGGCAACCGACGGACCACAGGAACAACTGAAGTCGCATGCCGCATCTACATAGAGCATACGACCCGTATGCACCTGCATACAGTCTGTATGAGCTCTATTCAGAAAGGATCTTCAAAGATGACAGCGATTTAATGTTGTGATTCCTTTCCAACTTGGCTGATCCTCCTCCTATATATTTCGTCCAACAGCCTAGGGTTAGAGAACTTCATTTTGGCTACCAACTCCACCTCTCTTTCATCTCTCCCACTCTATCTCCACAAACTCCTAACCACCGGTCAATCTCAAAGGCAGTCCGAGACATCGGAGGCCCGGAGTCCCGAGAGGAGGCAAGGAACGAAGTAGAAGACTAGCATAGGGCAGCATCTAGAGTTTGATTATTTCTTTTTATTGTATTCTCTGTTGTTTAGATATATTTTGTAGGATGTCGTTTGTCTTAGCTCTTTGTATCTTTATTGTATTTTTATATGCCGCAATGAGCGGCTAATTACTTTAGTTTTTAGGGATCTGGGATGTGAAACTTGGATCATGAATATTTATTAAAGATTGCTTTGAATCAATGGTTGTGATTATTATGCTGTGTACTATTGACAATTGCTTGTCTGATCTGTTTGTCCAACTGCTAGGATTAGGTCTTGAGCCGAGGTCAGGCTCTTGTACCGTACAAGGTTTGGTAGTTTGTCAAAGGACTTTCTAAGTACAGTAGGTAGATCCGAGATCCGAAAGGATAGATCGGGTTGTACCCGAAAGGTTGAACCTCCGCTCAGATCGAGAGATCTGAGCGTGCCTATAGGAAACCATGCACTCAATCTAAGTAATCTAAGCCAAGAAGCGACAGCTGAGGTTTAAGGGAACTTAGGAACTCTGTTCGACCATATGCTAACTAGTGGACCAAGAAGCGACAACTGAGATTTGTTGACCATGTAGTTGCCGGTTAGGATTCGCGCAACCAGAGAAGAAACCAGTCTTTAGGAATAGCTGTGACTTATCTGTGTCCATACGGACCGTATGCATGTGCATACGGGTCGTATGGTCCGGATCCGAATGGAACTGACCTGTATTCCTAAGAATTATTATTTTATAAAAATTGAAACACAAAAACATTTAGTTATTGCTTTTTGTTTTATCTGTTTTACATTTATCACCAAAAACCAGAATAAACCCCCATTTTTTATTTATTTGTACATCTAGAGACTCGAACAGTGTAAACTTAATAGTTACCTCCTTTCATGTGGATCGACCCATTATTATACCAACGTAGGCCGTGCGTTTGCGGCCGAACCAAGTAGCGTAAGGGCAATATAAATTTTAAAAGCCAACAGACCACGCGCCCTGCGCGCGCGACAACACCTACGACCTCCCACATATAAAATATTTTCTTGTTCATTTTTATATTTGTTGAATTATATATGCTGTTAATTGTGCGATTGCATATGTTCTAAAATTGACTGATGGACAACACATTAATTAATCTATTATTCTGTTCTCCAAAGTAAATTTTAGAATTTTTAATTTCAGCCCTTCATTGAGATCTAATTTGCGTTGTAGATGAAATTAATTTAATCAGATTGTAAGAAAACCCCTTATTTCTGGTATTGGGGTATGAAAAGCTGGGTGCTAGTGCTACACAGAAAGAAGTTAAAAAAATAATAATAATAAAGAAAAATGGGATTGAAAACAGCGGAGAAAAGATCCAGTTGAACAAAAATTTCCCAATATGATTATTTTGGTAATTAATTTAAATATTTATTGTTTTGTAATTTTTTAAATCAGTTTGGACAAGGGAAACATTGGTTTAGTAGCGGTTAGCGATTGAACTGGTTTAATCGGATCAGACTAGTTGGGTGGCAATAAGACGGATCAGGTTGTATTCAGATGGATTGAGTCTGATTAGTTTGATTTTTTGAAAGATATATATTTTTTAAATTATAGTTTGATTTCGTTTGAATTACAGATTATTTAATTTCGGATAAAATCGAGTTCAAATTAAATCCGATTAATTTCACTTTTAAAAAAATCAGAACATACTAAATTCAGATCTAGACGGATCTCACGTATTTCTAAGATTGAATTAGTTTTCGTTACCTCTAAAATTAGAGAACTAGTTAGGATATTGTTTTTAGTGTTTCAAATTACTGCTTGGCTTATTTTTGTCAGCTTTCAAGTTTGAAATCTATATAAGTTCGGATAAATCGGGTTACATCTGAATGGGGTATTTGGACCATTGACTTTTAGACAAAACATTAGCCAAGGTTAAGTTCGGTTCAGACAATGTTGCAGCTTGATGCATCACATGCATGGCTTTAAATTTAAAATTTGTCGGTTCTAATTAAATGAACCCTCTTCTATTTTGTTATACTGAAATCGTTAGGCATTTAGAAAATCTCGGTTGCTCATTATAAATCGATATATTTTGATATGAATCAATTTTGATTGTGCACTACTTTTTTTTTAGTATAAAACGGTTCGATTTATAATAGATGTTGTTGTCGTAAATAATTTTCAAAAATATATAAAATTATATTTATCAATTTATAAAATAATCACATATACATTTAACTGTTTTATGAAGTTTATGAAATGCAAATATAGAGCTTTGACTGAAGAATATATGAATGAAGATATCAAAAATTAGTTTGGTTAGATTAGAATTATGATAATTAAAGGTAATTAAAACAATCTTGAGATTAAACTAGACAAAATAGAGGCTTTATATCCTAACTATTGCAACAAACTCCTAACTATTGCAACAGATTAAATCAATCATGTATAAATTTTATTCGAATTGCTCTAGAGTCTTTTCATACCTTAATCGTTGCAATAGATATCACACCCGTTGCAATCGATGACCTCAGTTGCTTGCCGATTTTGATGTATCTCTCTTATATATATTTTTCAAGGCTACTTCCATTATAACCTTCACATCTATATAGTTTTAATCTCAAGATTATTTTGTAATACCTCAAAGAGAGTGATATAAGTTAGTTTTTGTTAGTTTATTTGTGAGACACGTGCCTTCAAAACATGGTTATTTTTTTTGGCTAACAGCTGTCATGTTACTTGGTGTAAGGGATTGTATGTTCACATTTATAAGACTTACTTATCATAGTGACTCGGTGATTGTGAGTTCCGGAGACGTAGGCTCGTTATAACCGAACTCCGTTACATCGTGTGTTCTTTCTTTATCGCTTTATTTTTCTTTGCATATTTACTGAGGGGAAATTAAATACTAGACCCTAAGAAAAATCAAAGTGATATCAGAACAGGTTGTATTGAATTCACTAAATGGCACCACCAATATTCATAAAAGAACCCTCGGTCTTTGGTCAAACTACCAAAAATTTAGTCACTGAAAAAAGACCATGATAAATTACTTGAATATATTGAAAGCTATGTACAAAAATATAAATCGGATATCAATATACTTACAACCAAGTTACTAATAGTAAAGCATGAAAATGATAATGCGGTAAATAGCTTCTTAAATTTGGTAAGTGAGAGTGTAGCCCTCTTGTTTGATAATATGACAAATACAAATGAAATGTAGAATGCCCCTGGTTACAAGATATGAAGGAAATTCACAGCTTAAAAAGACAAAAATTATCGAACTTGAGATCAAATTTAAAAATTTTAGGCTAGAGGATGGTAAAACCATGAAAAATATGTATAATAAACTTATATAATACAAAATAAGTTTGATGAATTAGGAGAAGCGTTATCTAACGAAAATATTACAGAAGAACTTATGCGTGTGATGATGCTCAAGAAACCGAGATAGAAAGACTATGCGAGCGCAATGGAGGCAATACAAGGGGTGCGAGCCGCCTTCACGCCAAATGGGATATATGCTTAAGAAACTTTGATGAAACCCTAAAGCAAGCCGATGAGCCTATGCATGGATCCAAAGCAGTTGCATTTCCTGCTCATAATCATTCGAGTGCATCCAACTCTTAGTTCACAATCGATTCCTTCGTACAAATACTTAATCACAAATTTTTAAAGGATGCACTTCTCTTCTCCAAGATGTTCTAAGGCATGTTGAGTTTCTACCGAAAGTATAATAAAGAACGGGAGGAAGAAAATCAGAAAGTAGTGTATTTTACTTGTCATAGGGAAGGACACACTATCCAAACATATTTCAAGCTATTCCCTCATCTGAAAAATAAGGAAGGTGAGGGAAGACAAGACCACAAATGAGGAACAAAAGTGATGGATAGAAGAACAAAAAGAAGGTTAAGGCTATGCAAGTGATGTGGAGCTCTGAATTAGACAACAGCGACACCGATGGCTCAGGTGCAGAGTTAGAAGATGAGCATGAGCTAAACTTAGCTCTCATGATACGAGTTGAAGAAGGTCCCTCCACAATTAATATTGATGGGATCATAGCTAGTAAGAACATCTCATACAGCAAGACAATCGAGCTACTGAAGAACAAAACAATGTCAAAAAATTAGGAGTTTGAGTCACAACAACAACCTAGCACATCAACCTCTCCGCTTGGGATTAATGAAGTATTTTAAAACCCTTTTTATGATAGTGATGACTATGACTGTGGTGAAATAATTATGATGGATTATTCAAGTAATTTTTTGATTAATAAGATGAAATGTCAAAAGTGTGTTAGATTACAATCAATACTTGATGAAATAAATAAAGTCAAACTCATAAAGGAGAAGTTAATTGGAGAATTAAATGCACAAATTGATGAGTTCAAATCTAAGGTAAAAGAATGTGAGACTCTAATTAAAGAACTCAAAAATCAAAATAATTGTGAGTCACATCTAGGTGAAATAGATCTATTAACAGTAAAATTGTAAAATCTAGAGGCCAAAAATTAAGATTTGAGAATATCTAGTTGCTTGAGATATTGTACTAAAATGAATCTCGAGAAAATACATATGGATCCAAAGACCCATGATAAAATGAGATTTGGATATATGGAGGCAAAATCTCCTTCCTTGTCTAAAAGTACCGAAATAGGGGTGTTAACGGATCGAATAACATCCGATTTTATCCGTGATCCGATCCGAAAAATAATGAAAATTATCCTCTCTGTATCCGTATCTGGAGATATCCGCATCCAAAATTATTTTACGGATGCGGATACGGTAAGACTCTTACCTATCCGTATCCGACTGTTTAGCTATTATTCATCAATATCCGACATTATCCGAAAGTATCCGATCTGATATTATTCGATTTTATTCGAATATGTATCCGAAATATTTCTATTATATATTTTTAATTAAATTTTTAGTATTAATTATAAATCAAATTTATTTTATATTTTAATTTATGTTAATGTATCATATTTTTTCAATAATTCATTCATACTTAAATTTTATAATTAATTATTTTATCATAAAATACTAGGCAATTTTTTTAATGATACATATAATATTTTTATTTAATATTTGAAATATATCCATATTTGTATTTATATCCGTCCGATATCCGATCCGTATCCGGTATCCGTCGAATATCCGATCCGTATCCGTATCCGATACTACCCGTATCTGAAAAATTATAATGGATATAGATACAGTAAGAACATAATCCGTCTGTATCTGATCCGTTTACACCCCTAATCGGAAACTCAAAAAAAAAAAATATATACTAAAAAAATCAGAGAATAAAAGTAAAAAAGTAAAAATTTCAAAAGATAATGGAAAAAACACAATCATGTATATCAATAAAAATCACATATAGAAAAATAATAGATATAATAATTATCAAGGAAATAGAAATATATTCAATTCTCAATGGTCAAATAAAATTTATTTTATAGATCTTGATAGTTGATTTTATGGATTAAAAAATCAATGTGCGTCATAAAATTAGGGTCAAAATAATGAGTGAAATTTAATATTACTGTGGTAAAATTTAATTAGATTTTGATTCTTTCTCTATCTATTTATTTTTCATTGCATATATTACTATGGTGAAATTTAATTAGACCTTTAGAAAAAACATATGTAAATACGACTGATACGAATATATGACAACTTGTCTAGTAATTACAATCAAAGTTTTCAACATTTTACTATTACCTGGCTTTTATATACCTTTTACCTTGCGATATTAACCGATACATAATGGTGACTCTTTTATGTAACTCTCTCAATTTTAAAAATATTTATATTTAATATTAATTTTATTATTAATAAATAATATATTTTACTTAAATATAATTTATATCTAAATTAATTATAAAGATTTAAAATTTTATAAATAAAGTTAATTTATTTTTTAATAAAAGATAATGTACAAAATATAACATTGCGATCTATATTTTTGTGTATCATAAATTAATGTTATTATTTTGTACATCATTCCAAAAACGTTGAGTGTTAAATGTTAATCGGTATTTTCTCGCCTCCTTTCTTCTAACAATTGTCTGAGACGAATAATAAAAATTGTCATTTAATTTGGCTAGCTTCATAATTAAGTTTCAAGAAGAGTATGCCCAGCCCTAGTATAATGATAGTGAATGACCATTAAATTGGTAAAATTTATTTCAAATTGTTCTAGATTAGATCTTGTCAAATTAACTTCAAATTATTAAATTCATATACGTTATATATATATATACTAACAAAACAAATCAATCTCAATAAAGAATAAGAGGTAGTGTTTCTTATTCTTGAAAGTGCTTCTAGAGGGATTATAACTTTATGTGCGCATTTTAGATATATATACTATTTATAAAAGCATAATAATTTTTTAAAATAAAAATGTATAGTAAATAGTTTTATTTTTAAAAAATTTAAAAATAGTTGATTATTAATTTATTAATTGGATATATTATTTTTATAGACATCTTTAATGCATGGTAAAAAAAAAGAAAATGAAATGAAGAGAAAAATGATATTGACCAAAATCTAAATCGTTAGTTTTTTAAAATATTGATCCGCACCATTCGATTAGAGGTATTTTGGTAATTGAGAAAAAAAATACGGTCTTTATAATATAGCATAGATTATGTAAATGGAGAGGTGCAAAAAAATGTTCATAAATCTTAACATTCCCCTAACATAGTTAATTTATTCACACTTTGTACATTCGAACTTCCTAAATTTCTAAAAGAAATGTCACTTTTTCCTATTTTTTTGGAGCCCTCAACAAATTATTGTGAACAATCGATTTTTTTATTAAAGCAGTTTGCCTACTATTATTTTGTGGAAATTAATTAAAAAAAGAGTTACATTACCATGGGAGGAGAGACAGCGCGGAAGAAAAATAGGCAAAAAAAAGAAGCATATTAATAAAAGCTAAAATTATAATGTTATAACCGCATGAACTTTGAAAATGTATGCAAAACCTAGGTGGTATTTTCTTGTCAGAAATAAAGATGCCAAATTGCCAATGCACAAATTCATTTCTCAATTTTTTTTTCATTCTATCTTTATTTTCACGAGTTCTTTATAATTTGATTTGATGATGACATTGGGGATTAGGGGTTAATACTGGTTATTTTCTAAGTTTAATTAAGATGTTTTGATTGGTTGGTGCCGACTTAAAATTTCTAGTTATTTTCTTTTTCTGGATTTTTGCATTAGCTGCATTGTTGTATATATTGCAGCAGTGCTATTTTTTTTTTCTTATTCTATCCAATCACATTAGTTGATTGGTTTTTGTTTTTTAGAATTTTATTATGTATCGTTTTTGAGAAGAAATAAGCGCGTAACGGTTGTTACTTCTTAAAAAAAATAATGAATTAAAGAAAATGTACGAATGAATAAAATAAAACGTGCATGAAAGAAGTTAATTGATTCGTCGTGGTAAATTCATTGATTTCTAAGAAAAGATCACTTAACGAGCAATTTAATGATGCATCAAACTCATTTGAGAAGGTATTTAATATTTATAATTAGCGTAGAAGTATCAATGATACTCTTTTGCTCATTTATTCAATTTTTATGGTATTTGATAAAATATATATAAATAAATATTTTTTTTTCATTAACTAATTTGATATGATCAAGGGTGGATTTTTTTTTTCTGTTAAATAAATAAGTAAGGATATGAATAAAAGTCATTTCGTAATCATTTACTCTATAGAATAAACTATTAAAAAAGTAAATTATTATCTTCAATATAATTATCTCCCATAATATTTTTCTCAATAATATTTAATACAGTATTTTTTTTAAAAATAAAATGAGATAGTGTAAGATTTTATTTTAGATAAAATATTATTTTTATTTTTAATACGTTTTGTCTTTTAGTTAAAAAAATTGGTAAGAGATGCTATTATTTATTTTTAATTTGTTTATTTTGAAATGACTTAAATATGAATTGATTGTATCGTTATATTATAGATAGGGGTGTCAATGGGTCGGGTCGGGTCATATTATTTTATTATTATTTTTGATCCGATTCGAACCTGACCCGATTAAATTCGGGTCAAAAAAATCTTGATCCATACCCGACCTGACGGGTCACGGGTCGACCCGACCCGACCCGTGTAAAATAATTAATTAATTATTAATTATTTTTATTTAATTTTAAGTAATAAAATATTGATTAATTTATAATTAATCTTAATTAGTATATAATTAAGCTTTAATAGTACTAAATCATAAAATTACTTCAAAAAATATAATTAATCGGGTCGGGTCGGGTTGACCCGAACCCAACCCGATCCGATTCGGGTTAAAAAGATTGAACTCATACCCACCCATTTATCTTCGGATTCGAGTCGGGTCGGGTTAACCCGTCGGATCGGGTAAAAATTGACACCCCTAATTTGATCTAATATAATATAAATGTATTTATATCAAATGAATGAGTTTGGATGGTTGTATTTTAATAGATAAGAATAATTTTAAATAAATATAATAATGAAACTCTATTCGATCAGTATCGTATCCATTGATAGTTTGATACCCTGAAGGCCTGAATCAGCTATTCAGCTTGTATGTTTTATTTCGATTATCATTATCACCAGCAAAATTTGCTAGCTTCGTGGCCAAAGAAAAATAATCGTAACTGCCACCCTGGACTTTTAGCGAATCAAACAATGAATCCGTCTCAAGGATGTTATATAAAATATAAGATTTATCAAGCACATGGAAGGAACCCCGGCAGAACAATCGCTATTGCATTTGACTCAGTGTCATGGGAGTGTTACCAGTCAACAGTACCAACGACGTCGAATTTCCTGTGGCATATAGCGTAAAGAATGGTATATGGTTTATCTCTGACCGGGATGGCTCATAGAAAATTTTAGTGATGGGTTCCACTTGTCAGTTGAGTGCTCTGCAACTATGATTTGCTTCTGTCACAGTGAGCATTTAACCTTACGAGTTACGAACTCAAGAGGAGACAACGTAACACGTACCGTGCGGGTTACCGCGAGTGATGCGACTCGTCGATATTCTATAGTTCCCAAGTCCCAACTCCCAAGAGCAGCTTACTAGCTCACATTCCTCACCTCTGTCTCTCTCTCCATTTCTCTGTGTTGCCTCTGTCACTCTCGTCGTATTCCAGTCGTCGCAGCACACTGCAAATACTTTTTTCTCCACTCCCCTGCTTAAACCCAGATCACCAATGCTTGATCGAACAGCGAACAGGGACCAGTAACGAATCGCTCGCTAGTGGGAGAACAACTGAAAGAGGCAATGGCGGTGGATTCGGGCAATGGAGGTGTACCAGCCGAGGGATCGGTCAAGAAAGATGAGAAGAAGAGGCCGGAGCAGAGCGCGTCCTTCTACGAGCTGTTCTCCTTTGCTGACAAGTGGGACCGGATCCTCATGGCCGCTGGTAGCCTGGGAGCTGTCGTCCATGGAGCTGCCATGCCCGTTTTCTTTCTCCTCTTCGGAGAACTCATCAATGGCTTTGGTAAGAACCAGATGCACCTCCGTAAGATGACGGATGAGGTCTCCAAGGCAAGTACTTGATCATATTAGGCCATATCTAGTTTTCATTTCCATTTTTTGTTGTTCATTTGTTTATGTTTTGTTCTAATTTATCTGTTTATTTTTCTTTCGTTGACAGTATGCTTTGTATTTCGTCTACCTTGGGCTGGTGGTTTGCATTTCCTCTTACGCTGGTGAGCTTTCATTTTGGCATTTTGTTACTTTTTCTCTACAGTTCTCTTGCGAAGACAAATTAAAGTAGTAAAAGAGAGAGAAACATTTTGACGATTTGATCGATAAATCATCGGTGCGGTAGGAATAAACAACCACTTTTGTTCCTTTTGGCCAGACCGCCTCTCACTATCTTTACGATTTTTCTCTTGGATTCTTGCAAAAATATGCCCCTCAGTCCCAACTTTTTTTTATCAAATGGAGATCAGTTTTAATTTTTCATAATCTCTTTTCGGAGCTCAAATTTATCTCAACATTTGTATAATGTGTTACAGAGATAGCATGTTGGATGTACACTGGAGAGAGGCAGGTAATTACTCTTAGAAAGAAGTATCTTGAAGCTGTGCTGAGGCAGGATGTGGGTTTCTTTGACACTGATGCACGAACTGGTGATATTGTTTTCGGTATTTCTACTGATACACTTCTTGTACAAGATGCCATTGGAGAGAAGGTAAAATTTCATAACTTTTTGTGTTTTTAAGTTGAAGTAGTGTAAAATCACAAAATAATCTGGGGAGCTTGTAAAACAGGTGGGAAACTTCATTCATTACCTTGCTACTTTCTTTACTGGGCTTGTTGTCGGATTTGTTGCTGCTTGGAGGCTTGCATTACTTAGTGTTGCTGTGATACCCGGCATTGCGTTTGCTGGAGGATTATATGCATATACTCTTACTGGACTTACATCCAAGAGTCGAGAATCCTATGCTAATGCTGGTATAGTTGCTGAGCAGGTAAGCCTTTTCTCCCAAGTTAGAGCCTTTTTTCAGATGTAACCCTACTAAATTTTTTGTAACAAAAATAATTATGTTATTGGTAGTTTCTTTTGAAAATTGTTGGCTGTAATCTGTTGGTGTGACACTTGCTACAGATCAAATGTGGGAGGTCCAGAGAGCTAAATATCACTACAGATATTACAGTAAATTATATTATTGTAAAAAAATTAAACTATATTGAAATGTTGTATGAAAGGGATCTAAATTAAATTAGGAGTTGATGCCGGGAAGCAGTCCAGCAAAAGTCCTTTTTAGGAACTAGGTACTTTTCATGTATAGATAGATGTTTGGTCATCCATTCGTGTGTACAGTGACTATTTTTTGTTATGTTGGAATAGAGGAAATTGGGTTGAATAGAACCCCAATCAAAATTTGGTGGTGGGAGCCAAAAGAAATTTTCTGTATTGGCCCTTATTCCCTTTCTCATACATGGGTCCCTTTTTCTCCATCCCTGCAACTTGAGACTGTGACACATTTGTCTGCTTTGACTGGCAGTGGTATGAACGGTCAAATACATACTGGTTGGTGGACCTCTCAATTGTACACATGTTCCATCAGCTAAATCACCATTTTCCAATTTTCCAATAAAGTCTTGTTCTTTTCGTGTCATGATTGATGTCTGGTCTGGTTAAAAGCTTGATTGCTGAATCAAGATGTAGGTCCATTATTGCTCTAGCATATCATAAGATTTCGAATTTTCACTTTTTTTTGTGTGTAAAATTCTGTACTGTAAAAGTCCATATGTGCAGTAGTGTCATGTCTTACTTTTAATTTGTGTACAGTATAGAAGATTTTTATATATATACTATTCAGTCTTTTTATAGATAAATATTTTATAGTCAATGTTGTGGAATGAAATGGTAAACCTTTGTTTTGTTGTGCAGGCAATTGCACAAGTGCGAACGGTATATTCATTTGTGGGTGAAAGTAAGACGCTCAATTCCTACTCAGATGCAATTCAAAACACATTAAAGCTAGGTTACAAGGCAGGAATGGCAAAAGGTCTGGGTATTGGGTCGACATATGGGATTGCATGCATGTCATGGGCACTGGTATTCTGGTATGCAGGTGTCTTTATACGAAATGGGCAGACTGATGGTGGAAAGGCCTTCACTGCAATCTTTTCTGCAATTGTTGGTGGCATGTACGTTTAACATAACAAAAGAAAAGATAACTGTTGTTTTTTGGAATGTGATTTATGGTTTCTACTGCTGGTCGTACCATATTAGGCAGTGATATTTTTATAATATCTAGCCACTAGCAGACATTTTTGTTTGTTATCAAGTTAAATTGGAAATTTTTACTGAGTGCAGGAGCCTTGGGCAGGCATTTTCAAACTTAGGTGCTTTTAGCAAGGGAAAAATTGCCGGCTTCAAGCTTCTGGAGGTGATTCGTCAGAGACCCACTATAGTACAAGATCAGGCTGATGGACAGTGTTTGGAGAACATACAAGGGAACATAGAATTTAAGGAAGTTACTTTTAGCTATCCATCACGGCCTGATGTGATTATATTCCGTGATTTCTCCCTCTTTTTCCCTGCTGGGAAAACAACTGCAGTGGTTGGTGGTAGTGGGTCTGGAAAGAGCACGGTTGTGGCGCTTATTGAAAGGTTTTATGATCCAAATCAGGGTAAGGGGGGGAAGAATTCACAAACAGTGTTAGCATTTAAATGTTTTTCTTTCTTTCTTATTATGTTAATTTTGAGTTTATTTTGCTTATGTTAGTCTTGGGGATATCTATAAGTTGGCAATTCTTCAAAGATTTGTAAAAAAGACAAATGAGGGGGGGGGGGGGGGTTGGTTTCCTGGGAGCTACAGCTTTAGGAACTATTACAAAAAAAATGATCAATGACAATCCCCAATAGCTACACAATCTGATCAGATGTGGCATTAAAGTCAGAAATTGCCAAAAACTGATTATTCAAATGGTGATAGACGCCTTAATTGTGTATTACTGCTTTTGTATACAGGACTTGTTTTGCTTGATAATGTGGATATAAAGACGTTGCAGCTGAAATGGCTGAGGGAGCAGACTGGTCTGGTAAATCAGGAGCCTGCTCTCTTTGCAACAAGTATTCTTGAAAACATACTGTATGGTAAACCAGATGCCACAATGGCTGAGGTAGAAGCAGCTGCTACTGCTTCCAATGCTCATAGCTTTATCTCTCTTCTTCCGAATGGCTACAACACCCAAGTGAGTTTCCTTTTCAATTTCCCTTTTTGTTTGTTTTTAACTAATAATTATTTAACCGAATTTGACGTGCGCCTGTTGTTGATAATGTGATTAGGTTGAACTTACCAAACAAACTTATTGGTACCCCACTTAAAATTCTCATCCTTAAGCAAATAAAAGTTTATGAGGGAAATGTGACAAGTAATAATGTGAATGCTCTTGTCAAACTTAGGTGGGGGAACGAGGAGTCCAGCTGTCAGGTGGCCAGAAACAACGCATTGCCATAGCCCGTGCAATGCTAAAAAACCCCAAGATACTTCTCCTTGATGAGGCCACCAGTGCATTAGATGCTGGATCCGAGAGCATAGTACAAGAAGCCCTTGATCGCCTTATGGTTGGCAGAACGACTATAGTAGTTGCCCACCGTCTGTGTACCATACAAAACGTGGAAATGATCGCAGTGATCCAGCAAGGACAGGTGGTTGAAACTGGAAGCCACAATGAACTCCTTGCAAAAGGGAGCTCTGGTGCATATGCATCTTTGATTCGTTTCCAAGAGATGGCAAGAAACAGAGACTTTGGTGGCACCTCAACTCGTAGGTCTCGCTCATTGCATCTGAGCCACTCCCTTTCTACCAAATCTCTTAGCCTTAGGTCGGGAAGTTTGAGAAACTTAAGCTATCAGTATAGCACTGGGGCTGACGGTCAGATTGAGATGGTTTCTACAGCAGATCATGATCGGAAGTATCCTGCACCACGTGGCTATTTCTTCAAGTTATTGAAACTAAATGCTCCAGAGTGGCCTTACACAGTACTGGGTGCAATTGGGTCAGTTCTCTCAGGGTTCATAGGGCCTACGTTTGCTATTGTCATGAGCTGCATGATAGAGGTGTTCTATTATAGGGATCCTAATGCCATGGAGAGAAAAACAAAGGAGTATGTGTTTATCTATATTGGTACTGGAATTTATGCCGTTGGTGCATACCTGGTGCAGCATTACTTCTTCAGTATCATGGGAGAAAATCTTACCACCCGGGTTCGCAGAATGATGCTTTCTGGTATTTAGTTAATTTTCTTTTAAATATGGGTTAAGTACAAACACCCCCTTACATTTACACTCAAGCTTCAAATATCCCCCTGCATTTTCTAAATAGTTGCAGTACCCCTTCACTTCAATTTAATCATTAAAATTTAAACACAAACCCTTGTTTTTGTTTAAAGCTCAAGCACAATTCCTCTTTTAGTATTAATTTTCTTTTAAATAAATTTAAACACAATTTATTCTTAAATGAGTATTATATTACATTTACATGAAGAATAAATTGTATCTCATCACATCAAATCAGTCTAATATCCGATTATCACATTGTATTGCTCAAACCATCGAAATTATTTTATTTTGCATATATGATTTAAGAAATAATACCTTGGAGATGATGAAAGATACAACATAAATATCATTAGTCTCATATGTCCATACTAATTTTTGTTGCTCCAATTGGTTGATTGTATTGTTTTGCAAAGGAGAAAAAAGAACAATGGCAAGGAGCATAATAGAATTTTTTATGAACATTTGGTAAAAGTCTTTCTTGTTATAATTTTTTAATGAAAAAGTGGTTGTGTTTGAAATTTTTTAATGAAAAGGTTGAATGGAAGGGGATATTTGCAACTATTTAAGAAATAAGGGAATGCTTGTTCAATTTTAAAATGCTGGATGGTTATTTGAGACTTGGATGTAAATGTAAGGGGGTAATTGTACTTCACCCAAATATTAAATATTCATGTTGGTGCTTTAAATTATGTAACAGTAAATTTATTCCTAAAAATGTGATTTTGTCTCTGCGCTTCAATTGTTTCTACATTTGTTATAAATATCCATATTGATTTTCCTGACATCTTTCTCCAAGCATGGTCATGAATTTAGTGGCCCTAGTGTTTTGTATCTTATTACAGAATCCATCATATTGTAGATCATTTAGGGAGCTGAAAGAAAGTTTCTTATGGAAAAATGCACATATATAACAGAAGTTTATTTTCATTATCTTGTAGCAATATTAAGGAATGAAGTTGGTTGGTTCGATGAAGAGGAGAACAATTCAAGTCTGGTTGCCGCTCGATTGGCAATAGATGCAGCTGATGTCAAGTCAGCCATAGCTGAGAGGATATCTGTTATTTTACAGAATATGACCTCACTCCTCACATCTTTTATAGTTGGTTTTATTATTGAATGGCGGGTTGCGCTTCTTATTCTTGCCACTTTCCCTCTTCTTGTTCTTGCTAACTTTGCTCAGGTATCTTTATTAACTCTCTATTTTAAGAATTTAGTTTTTGTTGAGTTTGGCCTATTCAAATGTTTGACTTTTCCTGGTTGAGAGTTGTCCAAATTGTTATGGATTTCATAAAGAAAGAAAAATCATGTAACTATTACACCTCTTGGTGTGGACTGGGGACCAGTGGCCCCATTAATGCTACACTGCAACCTTACTATGGGAGCCATGTGCCCTTCTGCCAGATGCTGGTATCTTCCTTTTTTTCCCTGCCAACTTTCTAGTAAATTTGACCAATTTATAAAATGGTGTATAAAGGACATAGAGAGTGTAGCAGTGAAGAAGGAAAAAGTCAATTGTACCATTAGGCGGCATTATTTATGATTTTGATAGCTTTTGCTATTATTTTTTATTAATTTTGATGTAGAAGAGCATATTAAACAAATTAGGCTGAAAATGAATTCTCTCCATTATCAAAACATTTTTGTTTTGGCAATTTGATGCAATGCCAAAACCTTGATTCTGGAAAACGTAATGCCTACAAACTCTTGACTTCCAGACAACAGACCCAAATATCATAAGCCACGCATGGACATTACAAGTGGAGAAAATAAATGTATCAAAATGAGATTACTGAAATTGTTAGCATTTGGGTCTCTTGATCTTGTTTAAAGTGAATTCCAATCATTGCAAAATTCGATATGTATGCATCGTATCTGGCATGAAACATGAACAATGGCTTGGACTCGTCTTCGAGAATTATATTTTGAATTAATTATGTAAACAACAATGTGACTTCCATATGGCTCATGAACCTGACTTAATAGTAAAACTCAAATCTATGAAAAACTAACATAATTTTTTAATGACAGATTCATAAAAAGGGGTCTTTGTACTTTATCCATCAACCTTTTGAACTTAGTAAACCTTTATCCTTACCAGGCTTGAACAAGTAACCTCAAATTTCTTTGAAACCTCCCAGACTAGAAGTGAACGATGAAAGGATTTGCAGGAAACCTCCCAGCTAAAAAAGTTCCTGTTGGTACTAAAACAGAACTATCTAGACCGCTACTTTAGAGCTTAATTACTCAGCAATAAATATCTAACCAATTTTTATACAACCATCCAGCAACTATCGATGAAAGGATTTGCAGGGGACACAGCAAAGGCACATGCCAAGGCCAGCATGATAGCTGGGGAGGGTGTAAGCAACATCCGTACTGTGGCTGCATTCAATGCACAGGACAAGATACTCAATCTCTTCAGCAATGAACTCTACATCCCCCAGCACCGCAGCTTACGCCGGAGCCAGACAGCTGGTCTCCTCTTTGGCCTTTCCCAGCTCTTCCTCTATTCCTCTGAAGCACTTGTACTCTGGTATTTAGCATAAACTTTTGTTATTTAACTTGCTACTCTTTTAAGAGCCGGCATCTGTCTAAACATATAAGTTTACTTTTTAATTATCAAACGTACAACTGACCAATAATGCTTTCCTGAGTTATCGTAAAAATCCTATTCTTTTTATGTGTGTCAAAAGCACAACAACCAGTCTTTCCAATTTCAGTATGAGACTAATTCTATGGGCTATATCAACTTATTGTAATAATGTCTCATGCAAAATATTGAAGTTCAAAGTTCCTCATCTTTTCAGTGATATCTTGGATCACAATTCTCTTCGTCAATCTCAGGAATACTGGAAGATAAAACCATCTAGGGAGGGATAACCTATGATTTAAATAAAATAGACATTTTCTTAATATATGGCTGAGATCCTTATAAATCTATACTTCATTAAGGTGGTTGGGTTTCAAGGCTTCTTACTCATGCTAGGTCATGTCTAGTATTGGCTTTTTTGATCTGTTCCTCTTTTATTATTCTCTTAGTTGAATGGTTCACATCCTTATTTCTCTCTCCTCATTTAAAAGTTATTTTAATTAAAATTGTCTTATTATATAATTTAATTTTTTTGGGGGGCAAAGCCTGAAAATAGCGCTAGTTGTGTAACACTGGTCAAAATTTTGCCAATTGTCCTCTGTAATAGAACTCACTGGGATGGCTATGATTACACAGTAACATCACGACCCCATCATTCTGATCGTTTGCCAGGCACAAGTAGTTCAATCTTACAAACATGAAAACTAGTTAATCATCTATCATGACTAAACTGTGTTGTGATAGGTATGGGGCCCACTTAGTGCGCCGACATGACTCCACCTTCTCCAAGGTCATCAAGGTCTTTGTTGTTCTTGTCATCACTGCCAATTCAGTGGCCGAAACTATCAGCCTAGCTCCAGAGATAATCCGTGGAGGCGAGTCCATTCGCTCAGTCTTTGCAATGTTAAATCGGCCAACCCGGATTGAACCTGATGACACTGATTCTGAGCAAGCCGACTCCATTCGTGGTGAGATAGAGTTCAAGCATGTTGATTTCGCTTACCCTGCTCGACCTGACATCCCGATCTTCAAGGACTTCAATTTGAGAATCCATGTAGGCCATAGCCAGGCTCTTGTTGGGGCAAGTGGATCAGGTAAGAGCACAGTGATATCCCTTATTGAGAGATTCTACGACCCATGTTCTGGCAAAGTCATGATAGATGGGAAGGATATACGTCGGTACAACCTCAAGTCTCTCAGGCGAAAAATTGGCCTTGTGCAGCAGGAGCCGGTGTTGTTCGCCTCTAGCATATTGGACAATATTGCTTATGGTAAAGAAGGTGCCACTGAAGAGGAGGTGATTGAGGCTGCAAAAGTAGCTAATGTGCATGGGTTTGTCAGTCAGTTACCAGATGGGTACAAGACAATGGTTGGGGAGAGAGGGATGCAACTTTCAGGGGGCCAGAAACAGAGGATTGCAATTGCCAGAGCAGTGCTGAAAGACCCGGTCATTCTTCTACTGGATGAGGCAACAAGTGCATTAGATGCAGAGTCAGAATGTGTATTGCAAGAGGCATTGCAGAAGCTGATGAAAGGGAGGACGACAGTTGTGGTGGCGCATAGGCTGTCGACTGTTAGAGGGGTCGATTGCATTGCAGTTGTGCAGGATGGGAAAATAATAGAGAAGGGAAGCCACAATGAGTTGATAATTCGGCCGGAGGGTGCGTACTCTAAATTGCTACAGCTACAACACCATAGAATTTGATATAAGATTCTCTATCTCTCTCTCTGGTTTATGGTGTACTGGGTTTAATTTTTTTCCTTTTAATTTTCTTCTATGGAAGGGTGATTGTAGATACTAGAAATCTATGCACGCGCGGTATCTAATGAAGTAACGTTTGAATGAATTTAGCCTCTTTGTAGTTGGAAACTTTTTGGGTGCAGATCTTGATGTACTCGCTTTATATGGTACGTCACAAACATTGAATTGATGCTGCCATTGTAGTTAGCTGCCATCTTATTATAATATTGAGTTATCATTTCTGGTTTCTGGTGGCTATATTTGTTTGACAATGGAACAGTATTGGAGATGGAATAATTGTTGTTGCCATAACAAAGTCGGAGATAAAACGAGATGACTGGTAATATTTCCGAGATGAGATTTGGCATTAGACAGAGTTGAATATAATTAAGTCTATATCAATTGAAAACATAGTAAACTGACTGTATCCTATTAGAGATGTTGGACTGATTTCAAATTCTCCGGAGCAGTTCTCTTCCACGACCGTAACACATTTAAATCGTTCCTAAGACCTGCACTGGTAAAGAAGTAATATATCCCAAGGCAAAATCATAAAGTTTGTTTCGGAAGTCACCTCCGTTCATCAGACGCCAACACTTAGCACCAGAAATAATGGAACTACCTAAAGCTCATAAACTTTTACAGTTTACTCGTTAGAAAATTAATCTTTTTCTTTCTTTCTATATAACCCAAAAAAACCCTCAAATTATTTCACAAATTTCACTATTTTAAAATAATTTGAAGTATCATATTTGATTCATTTTAAGCTCTTCTGTTAATTCTCTGGTTAACTCCATTAACCTTTCATCTCCACCTGCTTTGCACTTTGCGCTATCACCATTTTAGTTCTCCATCTTTGGTAACAGCTCAGAGGCTCAGACCTCACTCCAGCCCTTGAGGCTAGGTTGCTGAGCGAAGGTGATATTTGATAACTGTGGTAAGTGATAAACCCTGCGTTGCGGCGGGTGCTTCTCTTCCTAGTAGATTCTCTCTCTGTTCTTATTATTTTAGGATCATCATTGGAAAAATATTTCAAATACTAAAAGAATCTTAAAAGTAGTAAAAATTATATTCTACAATATTTTTATATAAAGATTTTATTAAGTTATTTGAATAAATATTTTGAATATGAAAAATGAAAATTTAAAGAATATATTTTGCATTTTCTGCATACAGCCATCTGAAATCCGAGTAAAGTGAACTAAAACATGACAACAATATGAATAAATTTCAAAATTAGTACTTTGTGCGGATATAAGGAAAAAAAAAACAGAAGTAAAGCTAGCAACAGGGTTATAACTGGTGCCATGTTCAGGATAACAATTGCAATTGATGTTTTATAAAAGAAAAACGGACTAAAATAGTTGTGAAAACAAAAATACTTCTTTCTGAGAAAATATGAAAATATAAATCCTTACTCATAAAGACTCTAAATCTGCTCTAAGTTCTTATATATTCTTCATCGTTAGAAGAATATACCATATTACACGATGCACCCTAGATTTCTTCACTTTATTTATTTCTTCATCTGTATTCTCTTTCTTTTGACTTAGTGTTAGTTTCTCTCAGTCTTTTTTTGAGATGAAGTGTTAAATGATGTTCATCTCGGGACTGGATTAACCTTCTGGCGAATCCATGATGCTCTAATGATTCCCGATCATGAGGGCACACGACCACTTGACCATCATTTAGCTATACTATTTGCTTCTCCCTTTTAAAGATCCAGAGGTGCCTCGAGGTTAACAGCCCAAGATAATTAACTGTAGGGACTTGCGCACACCGGAATCTACAAGAACTCACAATCACTAAAAACTCCCTAAATGTGCATTCAAATTGGTCTAAACAGTAGAATTAACTGGCGTTAAACAAATGCACGCTTATGAGGGATCTCCGTGTCCTTCTTCCGCATCCCATCGCCAACCGATTGAGGCGGTGCGGAGCACGTGAAAAAGTGTCGCACACAATGTAACACAAAATAGGTGGAATATCTCCTCGCATCACAAAGGAGGGGATGAAATAAAAGGAAAAGGGGTAATCATCATCCACAACATAAAGAGAATAAGGTATAACAAACATAAGCCAACATGCAATATCCACAGGTACATCCCAAATACATCCATAGCCATGCAAAAAGAAAGAAGAAAGAAGGGAAATAAAAAATAGAAGAAATACAAGGATGCAGCCTAAGAGTCCGAGAACGGGGACTCAAGCTCGAAGAGTACGACACTAATCATATCCAAGTGGCCATGGAGAGTGTGTCTGTCCTCCTATACAACCGTCTCGAGGTCCAAGAACTGATCAAAGGCCCTGTCCCGATCGCTCATATAAATCTGCACATTCGGGAGAAGTCCCGATAGATATCTAGACAAGCCCTCAATCGACAGTCGACGGTCCTCCACCTCCTGCACGAGCAGTCGAGCGGGCCCGCCACTAACTCCCATGGAGCGGAGGGTGGCACATGAAGATACACCAAGGAGCCTCCAGATGCCTGCGAAGCTCATGGATCTCCAACTCGCGCTGATACACCTGTTGGGATTTTATCGGTGTAACTAGTGTATAAATTCAAAATTTTTCATCTAAAACACCAAAAGGATCTTGTATGTGATTTAAACTGAACCAAACATAAGTTATAAATAAGATTAATATACCTTGATGCGTGCTTGAGTCACCGGAATAGCAGAAAATGATCGGGAGACGCGCACGACACCAAGAGACCAACCAAGATCTCCTCCAACGGTATGCACCAAGAACATGCTACAAACGCCTTCTCAACCTCTTGCTAGGGCAATTGAGAGTGCTCTCCTTGATCCTCTGGTCCTTCTCCATGAATTCTAACTCTTAGAGGTGGTGAAAAGGGTTCTCAACACATGAGAAAATAAAAACGGTGCAACAGAAATTCAGCAGAATTTTGGGTCGGTTAGGGATGAAAAATCTCGAGTTTCTTAACTATAGGTATGTCATTTTTTATATGAGAACCTTCCACTAATAGTTGTCCACGTTCTGTCCAAATTTGGATATTTTTAGAGCAAGATAAACCCTTGAACCGACTCAAAAACTAAATCGTGCGCAGAACCGCACTGTGCAGAAAACTACCCAGAATTCA